>JAUIMM010000039.1:32870000-33470000 GCA_031769625.1 Taudactylus pleione | reverse complement strand
GTGCTGTGCTGGGCTGTGTTGTCCAATACAGGGGTGTGCTGTGCTGGGCTGTGTTGTCCAATACAGGGGTGTGCTTTGCTCGGCTGTGTTGTCCAATACAGGAATGTGATGTGCTGGGCTGTGTTGTCCAATACAGAGGTGTGCTGTGCTGTCCTGTGTTGTCCAATACAAGGGTGTGCTGTGCTGGGCTGTGTTGTCCAATACAGGGGTGTGCTGTGCTGGGCTGTGTTGTCCAATACAGGAATGTGCTGTGCTGGGCTGTGTTATCCAATACAGGGGTATGCTGTGCTGGGCTGTGTTGTCCAATACAGGGGTGTGCTGTGCTGGGCTGTATTGTCCAATACAGGGGTGTGCTGTGCTGGGCTGTATTGTCCAATACAGGGGTGTGCTGTGCTGGGCTTTGTTGTCCAATACAGGAATGTGCTGTGCTGGGCTGTGTTATCCAATACAGGGGTGTACTGTGCTGGGCTATGTTGTCCAATACAGGGGTGTGCTGTGCTGGGCTATGTTGTCCAATACAGGGGTGTGCTGTGCTGGGCTATGTTGTCCAATACAGGGGTGTGTTGTGCTGCAGTAGTAACAGGTTGAAAGGAGGTAAATTCCTGGCGATCGCAGGACTCGCTCACTTGTCTGCTGTATGGAAAGTAGTAACGGGCTGAAAGGAGGTAGATTCCTAGTGACAATTAACCCTCTGGTCAATGTGTTTTGCTCCTCATTGGCTTTCTCAAGACCTCACAACAAGAATGGAAACACGTTGACGAGAGGGTTAATTGCCGCTAGGCATCTACCTCCTTTCAGCCCGTTACTACTTTCCATACAGCAGACAAGTGAGCGAGTCCTGTGATCAGGACCAGAGACAAAGCGGCATCGGAGGGATTGACCGGGTACTATTGGTGGCAGCCGTACCATCTGCACCCTGTCTCCCCAGCTAAACAGACTCATTGCAAATCAGGGTTGCCTACCTTTAATATTCTCTTCCCGGGAGAAGCCCGAGTAAGAGAAGCTGCAGGGGGCCGACGGGGGCGGGGCTTGACGATTTGCGTCATTAAGCCCCGCCCCCTCGTGGTAAAATTGCCGTGATTGGGCACAATTTACATAGGGGGCGGGGCCAAATGCTGTGATTCATGCAGAATCACAGCTTAAGCCCCGCCCCCTTCACAGAGACCCGCGATTGCTGCGGGTATTCTCCTAATTCTGCCCACTTCACTAGGAAGTGGGCAGAATGCGGGAGAAATGCCTACCCTTCCGGGGGTGCGGGGGGTTACCCGAAAAATACAGGAATGTGATGTGCTGGGCTGTGTTGTCCAATACAGAGGTGTGCTGTGCTGTTCTGTGTTGTCCAATACAAGGGTGTGCTGTGCTGGGCTGTGTTGTCCAATACAGGGGTGTGCTGTGCTGGGCTGTGTTGTCCAATACAGGAATGTGCTGTGCTGGGCTGTGTTATCCAATACAGGGGTATGCTGTGCTGGGCTGTATTGTCCAATACAGGGGTGTGCTGTGCTGGGCTGTATTGTCCAATACAGGGGTGTGCTGTGCTGGGCTTTGTTGTCCAATACAGGAATGTGCTGTGCTGGGCTGTGTTATCCAATACAGGGGTGTACTGTGCTGGGCTATGTTGTCCAATACAGGGGTGTGCTGTGCTGGGCTATGTTGTCCAATACAGGGGTGTGCTGTGCTGGGCTATGTTGTCCAATACAGGGGTGTGTTGTGCTGCAGTAGTAACAGGTTGAAAGGAGGTAAATTCCTGGCGATCGCAGGACTCGCTCACTTGTCTGCTGTATGGAAAGTAGTAACGGGCTGAAAGGAGGTAGATTCCTAGTGACAATTAACCCTCTGGTCAATGTGTTTTGCTCCTCATTGGCTTTCTCAAGACCTCACAACAAGAATGGAAACACGTTGACGAGAGGGTTAATTGCCGCTAGGCATCTACCTCCTTTCAGCCCGTTACTACTTTCCATACAGCAGACAAGTGAGCGAGTCCTGTGATCAGGACCAGAGACAAAGCGGCATCGGAGGGATTGACCGGGTACTATTGGTGGCAGCCGTACCATCTGCACCCTGTCTCCCCAGCTAAACAGACTCATTGCAAATCAGGGTTGCCTACCTTTAATATTCTCTTCCCGGGAGAAGCCCGGGTAAGAGAAGCTGCAGGGGGCCGACGGGGGCGGGGCTTGACGATTTGTGTCATTAAGCCCCGCCCCCTCGTGGTAAAATTGTCTTGATTGGGCACAATTTACATAGGGGGCGGGGCCAAATGCTGTGATTCATGCAGAATCACAGCTTAAGCCCCGCCCCCTTCACGGAGACCCGCGATTGCCGCGGGTATTCTCCTAATTCTGCCCACTTCACTAGGAAGTGGGCAGAATGCGGGAGAAATGCCTACCCTTCCGGGGGTGCGGGGGGTTACCCGAAAAATCGGGAGCCTCCCGCGAAAACCGGGAGGGTAGGCATGTATGTTGCAAATAGCAGTGCACTGCCACCTTCAATTGCTAGCTGTGGGTATTTCGGAAATATACAACAAATCAAATAACAGCTACCAGATACCAATTACCCATAATTTTGGATCTATCACTCTGCCGACGGGTAAGAGAATTTGCATAAGTTCCGGGCTGTGCACTACATTACTGCACAAGTTATAAGTGAATACTTTATTTAATAAGTAGTATTTAAAGACTGTGGACACTTTCTACATTTGTTGTTTATTCCTAGCGGTATACTAATACTGAGATACAAGTATCTATCGACCAGCAATATAGATTTTTTTATACACAATTATTAAGTGTTGTATGTTTTTATATTAGGGTATTATATGTTAGTGGGTATATGATATATATTGTCACAATAAATTTGTGTTTTTAAGGTAAGCCCTGTTGTGTTTTGCTGTGATTATTCAGACAAGAGTACCAAGGTACTTAGGGCTCTATTTACTACGATCCGCGTTTGTAATGCAGATTGTAGTGTGACATTACCGACTTAGGCCCTCATTCAGAGCCGTACGCTCTGAGCAGAGCGCACGCTCTGCATGAGGGCCGGGCTCCTTTTTCATGGAGCGTCCTCCTGGACGCTCGTATAGCTGTGGGTCACCACCCACAGGCTATACGAGCGTGCATTTTGATGGCCGCGATGGTCGTGACCATCGCGACCATCGAAATTGCGAGCCGGAGCCTGCGGTTGAGGTTTTCAACCGCAAGCTCCGGAGTGATTTTGGCTCTATCAGAGCCAAAATCACTCCCACTGACATCACTAGTGATGTCAGTGGGCCGGCTTCTGACGGGAGGCGTTCCCGTGGGAACGCCCCCGTCAGGGAGGCACGCCCCCGGCACGCCCACCAAAGGGGGCGTGCTGTCAATCAACATTGACAGCACGCCCCCTTTGATCGGACACAACGAGCGAAGGAAAGTCCTTCGCTCGTCGTGTCTGGCGCATGCGCACGACGGAGCTCCCTCCGTCGTGCGCATGCTCAGGGCAGACCATCGACCCACTTGCGAGCGTACAGCCGCTCGCGAGTGGGTCTGAATCAGGCCCTTAATTCACATTGTGAATTCAGGCAATATCACAGGGATTTACTACAAATCTCTTGCAGGGACAGAGCTTGTGATAAAGCTCTGTCCCTGCGAATCCCCTCCGGAGCCTTATCATGGTATTTTCTCAAAAAATACAGTGACATGTGCCCCGCCCATGCGCCGACCGGCTGCCGCTGCTACCCCCTCCCAGGTGCTAACCCACGCCCTTTATGATCACAGCCCCCCATGACCCCCCCCTCTCTTAATTACACTTATCTGCTTTTATCGGGCCTCCGGTGATGTCCTCTGTCGCTCCGGTCAGGTGACATCCCATACTGCACTGGGACCCTGTCAGGTGACGACCGGGCCACAGTGTAGCATGGGAGACCATGTGACCGGAGGGAGGACATCACCGGAGCCCCGAACTCCAGTCCCTGGACTCAGGTAAGTTTGTTTTTTTTTTACTTTTTTTTACAGTGAATCGGCGTGATGCCTGTTTAGACCACACAGCTGATCACTGGGGCCAGCTCCGGGCTTTGCTCTGCCTGTTATAGCGGAGCAGGAGTCCGGTAACCGGGGGAGACCCTGGATATTATTATAGGCCTTTCCCCGGTATTTTTTCACATTTTATTTTTAGTAACTTTAGTCAGATCACATTTCCCATTACAATTAAGGGAAATGCGATCTGATTACTAAAAATAAGTGATACTTAGGGGTTGGTGAAGAATTTTACGAATTGTACTCCAATTGCCCTTTAGTAACTGTAGGTGATACTAAAATAATGTGAAAAGGGTGTGAAAACACCCTTTTCACATTATTTCAGTAAAAATAATGTTAATAACTAGAGCGCTTAGAGTTTTTTATCTATATAATCTAAACCAATCTGTATAAACAACTAAGACAATTCAGTTATTAAACAATAAAGCGCAGTCCAAACAATAGTTTTCTAGTTTTTGTTAGTAGGGGACCAGGTGGATGGACTAGCTGCATTGATGGGTATTCCATACATTATTTTTGGAACTTGATAAGCTTTAACATAAGTGAAGTGCAAGGCCATTGAACACTATGGGCTCTATTTACTACAATCTGCATATTGAATGCAGATTGTAGTGTGATATTAACGACTGAATTTGCATTGCGAATTCAGGCAATATCACAGGGATTTACTACAAATCCCTTGCAGGGACAGAGCTTGCGAAAAAGCTCTGTCCCTGCAAATCCCATCCGCACACTAGTCATGGTATTTTCAGAAAAAATACCATGACAAAGTGCCCGCGCATGCGCCAACCCAAGGTCGCCCTCCCCCGCGGCATAAAAGCCCCACCCCCCACGATCGTGGACCCCCCGCGACCCCCCCTCTCTTAATTACACTTACCTCCGAGCCTCCGGTGATATCCTCCATGCCTCCAGTCAGCTGATCTCCCATACTGCACTGGGACCCGATCACCTGATGACCGGGCTGCAGTGAACTATGGGAGACCAGATGACCGGAGGGAGGACATCACCCAGAGCCCCGATCATCGGTCCCTAAAGTCAGGTAAGTAAATTTTTTTTTTTACTATTTTTTTTTTTTTTACAGCAATCAGCTTGCGGTCTGTTTAGGCCACACAGCTGATTACTGGGACCGACTCTCGGCTCTGCTCTCCCCGTTAGTGCAGAGTAGGAGTCCGGTAACCGGGGCAGACCCTGGATAACACCACCTCCAGGTGGCGTTATTATCACAGGGCCTCCCTAGGTATTTTTTTCACATATTATTTTTAGTAACTCTGGTCGGATCACATTTCCCATTACAATTATGGGAAATGTGATCTGCTTACTAAAAATAAGTGATACTTAGGGGTAGGGGGGTGCACCGACCACTTTTCGTGTTTTGGTTTTGGATCTTTCCTCGTGTTTTGGATCTGAATTGGTTTTGCCAAAACCACCCTTCCGTGTTTTGGGTTCTGGGTTTTGTGTTTTGGATCTGTATTTTTTTGAAAAAAAGCATAAAAACAGCTAAAATCACAGAATGTGTTGGTTTTTCTGCTCCTATGTTATTATTAACCTCAATAACCTTAATTTCTACTCATTTCCAGTCTATTCTGAACACCTTACCCCTCACAATAGTGTTTTTATGTCCAAAAGGTTGCACCGAGGTAGCTGGATGACCAGGGGCTGGCTGGCAACTTTTAGCCTTGGGGGCAAATGCATGCAGGCGGCCCTGGCAGAGGAGTAGCGTGTAGCCACGGTGCCCGAAGAACGTGCGTGCTACGGCGCCGCCCCCCCTCAAGTGTTTCAGGGAGGAGGCGGGTCCATATGGGATTAATGTAAGGTAAAAATAAAGATTAGGGGCAGCCCCCTGTCGTAGTGCCCATATGCAGTGCCCCTGTGTGCCACAAGAGATAACACCCTTATGCAGGCCTCCAGTAGTGCCCCCAGTAGTGATTCCCCCCCTATGCAGTGCCCCTTGTGCCCCCAGTAGTAGGCCCTTTATATAGTGCCCCCAATAGTGGTACCCCCTATGCAGTGCCCCCAGTAGCAGTCCACCCCCCCATGCAGTGCCCCCAATAGTGGTAACCCTTATGCAATGTCCCTTAAATAGTGGCCCCAGGTGTAGTCTCCCCCCTATGCAGTACCCCCAGTATTGCCCTTTATATAGAGCCCCCAGCAGTGGTCCCTCACAGTGCCCCCAGTGGTAGTCCCCTCCCCCTATGTAGTGCCCCTAGTAGTAGTCCCCTCCCTGCTATGCAGTGCCCCTAGTAGTAGTCCCCTCCCCTTGTAGTGCCCCCAGTAGTAGTAGTAGTCCCCCCTTGTAGTTCCCCCAGTAGTAGTAGTCCCCCCCTTGTGCCCCCAGTAGTAGTAGTCCCCCCCCTTGTAGTGCCCCCATAGTAATCCACCCCCCTGGTAGTGCCCCCAGTAGTAATCCCCCTGGTAGTGCCACCATAGAAATCCCCCCCCCTGGTAGTGCCCCCATAGTAATTCCCCCCCTGGTAGTGCCCCCATAGTAATCCCCCCCCTTGGTAGTGCCCCCATAGTAATCCCCCCCTGGTAGTGCCCTCATAGTAATCCCCCCCCTTGGTAGTGCCCCCATAGTAATCCCCCCCCTTGGTAGTGCCCCCATAGTAATCCCCCCCTTGGTAGTGCCCCCATAGTAACCCCCCCCCTTGGTAGTGCCCCCATAGTAACCCCCCCCTTGGTAGTGCCCCCATAGTAATCCCCCCCTTGGTAGTGCTCCCATAGTAACCCCCCCCTTGGTAGTGCCCCCATAGTAATCCCCCCCTTGGTAGTGCCCCCATAGTAATCCCCCCCTTGGTAGTGCCCCCATAGTAATCCCCCCCCTAGTAGAGAGAGACTTAATAAAAAAAAAAAAAAAAAACACTTACCTGAAACTCCCGCTCCTGGTCCCGACGCCTCCACCGGCTCCTCTGGCCGCTTTGCATTATGGGAGAGACGTCGTCATGACGACGGCTCTCCCATTACCCACTGCGGGAGCCGGAAGATGGCTCCCGCAGTGGGAGCAGCGGCAGCCGCTGAGAGTCTGACAGACTCTCAGCGGCTGCTGATTACAGCAAACACACAGCTGCCGGCTCCGGCGGCTGTGTGTTTGTGCTGTGTAGCGCTGACCGGACTCTGTCCGGTCAGCGCTACACACGCGGTGCAGTCTGTGTCACAGTGACACAGACTGCACCGGCCCGCGGCCTGCATGACGCTGCGGCCCGGGGGGCACATGGCACCCTGCCCCCCGGCCCAGCCCGCCACTGTGGATGACTATGCTAAGCAACACAAGTGGGCGGCACAAACACGTGGCCCATCTAGGAGTGACACTGCAGTGGCAGACAGGATTGCAGTTTGAAAAACTAGGCCCCAAACAGTACATAATGCAAAGAAAAAAAAAGAGGTGCAAGATGGAATTGTCCTTGGGCCCTCCCACCCACCCTTATGTTGTATAAACAGGACATGCACACTTTAACAAACCAATCATTTCAGCGCCAGGGTCTGCCACATGACTGTGGCTGAAATGATTGGTTCGTTTGGGCCCCCACAAAACAAGCTGGCAATTAATCTGTCCCTGCACAAACTGGCTCTACGGAGGCAAGATGTCGTCCTCATCCTCCTCATTCACCGATTCCTCACCCTCTTCAGTGTTGTGTACATCCTCATCCTCACAGAGTATTAATTCGTCCCTGCTGGAATCCACCATCACAGGTCCCTCTGTACGTTCTGGAGGCTGGTCTCCCTGGAAGAGTTGATAATTCATTTTTATGAACATCATCTTCTCCACATTTTGTGGAAGCAACCTCCTACGCCTTTCGCTGACAAGGTTCCCGGCTGCATGAAACACTCTTTCGGAGTACACACTGGAGGGGGGGGCAACTCAGGTAAAATAGAGCCAGTTTGTACAGGGGCCTCCAAATTGCCTCTTTTTCCTGCCAGTACAGGTATGGACTGTCTGACATGCCTACTTGGATGCTGTCACCGATGTAATCCTTTAACAGACAGACGCACACTTGTCGCTGCTGCTTGAGGATGCAGGTGCAGCTACAGCCCACACAATTCACAAAGACTGAAAAAAAAGGAAGATTTTTTTATTTTTTGTGGAGTGCACTTTGAGGGTTACACCACACTTTAACAGACAGACGCACGCTTGTCACTGCTGCTTTGAGGATGCAGGTGCGGCTACTGCGCATACATTTCACACACAAACACAGAAAAAGAGAAGATTATTTTATTTTGGTTGGAGCGCACTTTGGGGGTTACATCACCCTTTAACAGACAGACGCACGCTTGTCGCTGCTGCTTTGAGGATGCAGTTGCGGCTATAGCCCACACAATTCACAAAGACAGAAAAAAAGAATTTTTTTTTTGTGGAGCGCACTTTGAGGGTTGCACCACCCTTTAACAGACAGACGCGCGCTTGTCGCTGCTGCTTTGAGGATGCAGTTGCGGCTATAGCCCACACAATTCACAAAGACAGAAAAAAAAGAAGAATTTTTATTTTTTGTGGAGCACACTTTGGGGGTTACACCACCCTTTAACAGACAGACGCACGCTTGTCGCTGCTGCTTTGAGGATGCAGGTGCGGCTACAGCCCACACAATTCACAAACACAAAAAAAATTTTTTTTTTTGGAGTGCACTTTGGGGGTTACAGCACCCTTTAACGGACAAGCCAGCCAGCCCTTTACTTATGGGACACAGGCGCACGCTTGGCGCTGCTCCTTTGTTGATGCACGTGCAGCCACAGTGCACACAATTCACAAACACAGAAAAAATAAATATATTATTTGGAGTGCACTTTGGGGGTTACAGCACCCTTTAATGGACGAGCCAGCCGGCCCTTTACTTATGACACAGGTGCACGCTTGGCGCTACTTTGTTGATGCATGTGCGGCTATTGCGCACACAATTCACAAACACAGAAAAAATATTATTTTTTTTGCACTTGGGGGGAGCACCCCTGATGGACAGAGCACCCCCTGGACAACACTACAGCACCCCTTTAGGACTGGGACACTGCACAGGACTTTGGAGTGGACACAGCCCCTATGGACAACTGACTGCACAACACAGTCCAGCCAGCCCCTATGGACTTTGGAGGAGTGGACACAGCCCCTATGGACAAGAGCAACACAGCACAACACAGCCAGCCCCTATGGACTTTGGAGGAGTGGACACAGCCCCTATGGACAACAGCAGCACAGCACAACACTACACTGACTACACTGCACTACACTACACTACACAGCCCAGCCAGCCCTAATTCCCACCCTCCCTCTTCACTGTCCACAGCCGAGTGAAAAAATGGTGCTGACGCGGGTACCTTATATAGATTCCAAAACCCGCGAGACCCGGAAGGCGGGATGATGACGTTTTGCCTCGATTTCAGATCCGAGTCAGGCGGGAAAAGTAGAGCCTGACTCGGATCGGCCTCGGATCGGGAGGGATCGGGGGGTTCGGATTTCAGAAATCCGAACCCGCTCACCCCTACTTAGGGGTTGGAGTAGAATTTTACGAATTCTACTCCAATTGCCCTGTAATAACTATAGGTGATACTAAAATAATGTGAAAAGGGTTTTCACTTTATTTTAGTCAAAATAATGTTAATAAATAGAGCCCTAAGCAAGTACATGCTAGGGAAACAGATTTTGTGAGGATCACCTGAAAACAGCTTTTTTCAGCAAATTCCCACAATTTCACTGTAATAAATATGTTCCTAAAGCTGGTTTAGATGGTTATTCTAGGCACCTGTAATCCCTATCCCTCTTGTACTTTCTTGTGTTACTACTAATATATATTGATGTATTATCACTTAACAATTGTTCCATGGTGATCATTTTGTTGTCTTAGGAATAATGAACCATTTACATGCTTTGATAAGCATAAGAGCAGACGTCTTGTTTCTGGCAGGCATGTGGCTTGAACAAGCAGCACTATTCATTGAGGAATCCAAAAGATATTTTGAATGCCTTTGGGGCCTATTCATCATAAGATAATGGCCCGGTAACCATGTGGAAATGCTAGTTTCCGCATATTTAGGTTACCGGGCTATTCATCATTAGGGGTCCGACAGGACCCCCCCCCCAGTATTCAGCAAACTCTGAAAAAAAAAAAGTTTTCAGAGTTTGCTGCCGAGAACAAGCGCCATCTTCAAACCTCGCTTATTCTCGGATGCCCACTCATTCCTATGGGAAGGAGTTCTGGGGATGCGAAGAGGGATCCGAGCGGATCCCTCTGCTGCCTCCTCACTCCCTCCCGGCGGCCTTGGACATGTGTGACCCACTTGCGCACGCAGGGGGGGTTTCTGAGTACCCAGAACCCCCCCCCTGCGAACCTAATTTTTTTTAATTCAGAGATGGAGACAGTCTTGTCTCAGTCTCTGCACTAGCCGCGAGCCATCCTCGGACAGGGCTGCCTGTTCAGCTGTCTGCGGAAGTGCTGACTCACTGATCTTTGTGCTTCGCTGCCCTGAGCAGAGTGCCTGAGGCAAGGATGGCTGTGCATGGCCTGTGCCCTAATCAAGTACAGCGATGCAGTGCCGGAAGTATGGTGCCGGCTGGGCGCTGTCCTGAGCCTGTGTGACCCGGGAGCTTCGTGGCAGCCTGCAGGAACGCGATCATGAGAGAAAGTGTGGTGATGCCCAGCAGCCCCTCATCTAGTAATGATCTCCGTTGTGTGATGTATTACTGGAGCAGCAGACCTGCCACATGTTGTATAACATATTAGATTGTGTCATGTTGCCCCCTATCCCCTTCCTTCCTCCTACAGGTTGCATCACATCCCTGTCAGTGTGTAACATAGAAAACTACACACATGTAATATTTTGTCAGTGTGCCATGGGAAGCTCATACATGTCATAACATCTTATTGTGACATTTTGAAGTTGCACACATGTAATGTTTTGAATATTACATGTGTGTAGTTTTCTATGTCACACTGACAAAATATTAAATGTGTGTAGCTTCCTATGTCATACTGATGGTACATTACATGTGTGTGGCTTCCTATGTCATACTGATGGTACATTACATGTGTGTGGCTTCCTATGTCATACTGATGGTACATTACATGTGTGTGGCTTCCTATGTCATACTGATGGTACATTACATGTGTGTGGCTTCCTATGTCATACTGATGGTACATTACATGTGTGTGGCTTCCTATGTCATACTGATGGTACATTACATGTGTGTGGCTTCCTATGTCATACTGACGGTACATTACATGTGTGTGGCTTCCTATGTCACACTGACAGAATATTACTTCAGTGTTACATAGGAAGCTGCTCACGTGTAATATTCTGTCACTGTGACATAGGAAGCCACACACTTGTAATATTCTGTTAGTGTGACATAGAATAGTACATGTGTGTAGCTTCCTGTCAGAGCACATAAGGAGGAATCTTACTTATTGTGCAGCGTTGGTAACACGGTGGTTGTGCCTTTTTGTATGTATGTGGATGATACTATTATTTTATGTTTTATTAAACATCCTGGGTTACAAATCTTATCTGGGTTACAGTCTTAAATTTTTAATGATTGTGTATTTCATTTTAATGTCTGCATTTGGGTTAGTATATTTGGACAAAACAATAGTAAAACACAGTGATTTCTAAATATACTCTATAGCATGTTTGTACGTGTCTTAGGCAGTGAGGTACTGCTGCCTGCCCTCATTCCCCATACTATATGATGGGACCCAGAAACAGTGGCGTAACTAGGGCAGGGCGAGCGGTGTGCGTGCCCTGGGCGTCGTGGGACCGGCGGCGCGGGGGGCGCTGCTGGCCACAGTACCGGCCCGCCCTAGTTAGCCAGTGTAGCGCCGACCGCAGTGAGTGCGGTCAGCGCTACACATTTACACAGTACCAGCGCTAGGCTTCCAGCGCCGGTCCTGTGCTGCACAGCTGAGCCCCTTCCCTCCCCCTTAGTGCTTGCCCAATAGCGCCAGGAGGAAGATGGCAGGCGGGCTCAGACATGCATAACACACACATCGCCGCCAGCACTGGTGGTGATGTGTGTGTTAATCAGCAGCCAATGAGAGTCAGACAGACTCAGAGAGGTAAGTATTAGAAAATATGGATGCAGGGTGTGAGGTGCGGGCCCCCCTGGACCCAGGGACCCATGTGCACTGCACACACTGAACCCCTTATATATATACCGTATATACTCGAGTATAAGCCGAGTTTTTCAGCACATTTTTTGTGCAGAAAAAGCACCCCCTCGGCTTATACTCGAGTGAAGTGTGTTGCGCTGGCCAGCAGCTGTGTGTTTGTTGTAATCAGCAGCCGATGAGAGTCTGTCAGACTCTCATCGGCTGCTGCTGCTCCCTCTACGGGAGCCATCTTCCGGCTCCCGCAGTGGGTAATGGGAGAGACGTCATGAGTAATCACGTCTCTCCCATGCAAAGCGGCCGGAGGAGCTGTTAGCGGCGGGACCAGGAGCGGGGGGTTTCAGGTAAGTGATTTATTTTTATTTTTATTACGTCTCTCTCTACTGGGGGCACTCCCAGGGGGGATTACTACAGGGGGCACTACCAGGGGGGAATTACTACAGGGGGCACTAAAAGGGGGGATTACCACTGGGTGTACTACCAGGAGGGGATTACTACTGGGGCACTAAAAGGAGGGATTACCACTGGGGGAACTACCAGGGGGGATTACCACTGGGGGCACTACCAGGGGGGGATTACTACTGGGGGCACTAAAAGGGGGGATTACCACTGGGGGCACTACCAGGGGGGATTACTACTGGGGGCACAACCAGGGGGAGTTACTACAGGGGGCACTACCAGCTGCTGCATTTCCCACCCTAGGCTTATACTCGAGTAAATAAGTTTTCCCAGTTTTTTGTGGTAAAAGTAGGTACCTCGGCTTATATTCGGGTCGACTTATACTTGAGTATATACGGTATATATATATCTATATATATGTATATATACACTTCAAATTCTGATACATTGTACTAGCTTAAATATATTTATATTGTTATATAGCTTTATATATATACATATATATATATATATATATATACAGGTTGAGTCTCCCATATCCAAATATTCCGAAATACGGAATATTCCGAAATACGGAATATTTTCAGCATGACTGAGATAATGAAACCTTTGACTTTTGATGGTTTAATGTACATAAACTTTGTCTAAGGCACAAATTATTAAAAAGATTGTATAAAATAACCTTCAGGCTGTGTGTATAAGGTGTATATGAAACATAAATGAATTTCATGTATGTACACAAACGTTTTTTGATGCACAAAATTATAAAAAATACTGTCTAAAATGACCTGCAGGCTGTGTGTATAAGGTGTATATAACACATAAATGCATTCTGTGTGTATATTTGGGTCCCATTTCCAAGACATTTCATTATAATATGCAATTATTCCAAAATACGGAATATTCCGATATCCAAAATACCCCTGGTCCCAAGCATTTTGGATATGGGAGACTCAACCTGTATAGATAATTAGATATATATCTATATATGTGTGTATATATAATACATATCTATAGAGATCTTTATAAATAATAATTTCACTTGGGGTGTTTATAAAGCGGACTACTATCTGCTTATTTAGAATGTAGACCCTGTCTAGCAGCAGGGCAGGGAAACACTTTCAGTCTGTCACTCTCTGGCAATGGCTGACTGTTTAAACAGCTGCCAAGGAACTGAATGAGTGAAAGAGCGCCTTGGGCGTATTACTCACGGTGTAGCAGCGCCTCACAGTCATTGTCTCGCATGATGATGACATCATCTCGTGAGACAGCTGAGCCACTGAATAAGGGTACTGTAGGGCAGCGAATCGCCAGAGTTTAAGGGGTTTATTTATTAAGCTGTGTTAGAAGATTAAGTGAACGGTGATAAGGTACAAGCCAATCAGCTCCTAACTACCATGTTACAGGCTGTGTTTGAAAAACGGCAGTAAGGAGCTGATTGGCTGGTACCTTATCACTGTTCACTTTATCGTCTAACACAGCTTAGTATATAGATCCCTTAATGGTAGTGTGGGAGTGTGTCAGTGTGTGGGGACCCTTTATGTGTGGGGTCCCCGAGACAACTGCCCAGTCTGCCCCGCCTCTAAACCGGCCCTGGACAGGATGGTCAGCAGAGAGCCAGCTTGGGAGACTTACCTACTCTTCCCGGAATCTGGGAGAGCCATGCAAATTTATGATATGCTATGACTTGTAGCCAGTTAGGTTTTAAATATCCTTATTGTCCATCTAATAGTAGCACATGTGGGCACTTTAGTATTTTTTGACCAAACTGGCCCGAAATGGCACTGTGAGAGGTCAGCCATATATTATGAGTAAACAAAATCCAGTAGAGATAGAAAAATCCAGAAACAAAAGAGAAGAGAAACAAAAATCCTGAATGAGAAATAACTGGATTTGATGGTCCAAAATGAAGTAATCTAACCGTTTGATAATCCTCATTGCGGTCATCAGCTATCCCAGAGGCAGGAAGTACCATCATTCTTATAGATTGATGAACAATAATAATAATAGTAATAATGTTATTTATATAGCACTCAAACTGCTTTACATTTGCGTTTACAGCACAAAATACAAAACAAGTTTAACAAGGGACATTAGTGAAATGCTTGGGTGAACAGGTAAGTCTTGAGTCTATTTTTGAAGTATTCTACAGTGGAGGCTTCCAGAGTCACAGCCACAAAGCTGAAATCTCAACTCCCATATGATTTCTGGTCACTGTCAATAGTCCTTCGTCAATGGATCACAGTAATCGAGTGGGACAGTAAGGGACTAGAAGTTACTTCACGTACCTTGGGCCCTGGTCATGTAGGACTTTGAAAGTCAGTAAGCCAATCTTGAAACCAATTCGCCATCTGACAGGCAGCCAATGATGGGAGTAGAGAAAGGGTGTTATGTGGCTGGAACGGGGCTGGTTGGTTAATAGCCTGGCAGCTGTATTTAGTACCATCTGCAAGCGGTGCAATGCTTTGCTGGGAGACCTAGGTAGAGGGCTTTGCTTTATTCTAAGCTTGATGATACAAATGCATGTATGATTCTAGGCAGATCTTCTGAAGGAATTAAGGGCCTGATTCAGCAAGGAACGCAAGTGCGAATGAAACTGCTTACACGCATGCAGTTCCACTGTGAAAGTATGCTAATCCATTGCGATTGCTATGCTGCAGCAGCACTACATAAGGACGCCCACTTTACCTTACACACATCAGTGATGTTTAGCAAGACCATATGTACAATCGAGTACCATCGCAGCCTCACACACAATTACACAAGGTCTGGCCTCACTCAGAAATTGCTAAACTCATGCTATGAGTACTCAGGCTGCGTACGGCATTACAGTGGATAATTTATGCACGCCCCTGCAACGGCATTCACACGCTCTGGCATACCTGCGTTTCTCCGACCACGCCCCCGTCACCACCCACAAATGGTACTTCCTGTCAATCACTCTGTGATGGGTCTGTGTAGTCACCAATCGCAGTGGCCGGTTCGCGCACACGCTCTGCAATGCATACACCGTACTCAACAATCGGTCAATTGCATGTGTATTAGCAGTTGCGCTCCTTCCTGAATCAGGCCCTAAGTGCTTGATTCTGTCTAAGTACCTCAACTGAAAGAATGAGGATTTGATTGTGACTGATACCTGATATTTAAGTGTCAAGCCACCATCCAGGACAACACCAAGATTTCACACATGTTAAGTGTATTGTAGTTCTGAACCCCCAAGCATTAGTACTGTTAGATGGCTATGTTGCAGCCTTTTCCTATGACCTATCATAAGGACCTCAGGGTTATCAGGGTTCAGTCACAGGCAACTGGCACTTATCAATCCTGGAGCTCAGCTAGATAGCCATTTAAGGTTGGTATTGGGTTCTCAGTATCTGGAGCAAAGGGCAGATACAGTTGTGTATCATCTGCATAGCAGTGATAGACCAGGCCCTGATGTCTGACTATTTCACCCAATGATAGCATGTAAACTGCAACAAAGCATGGGAGATAGTATAGAACCCTGTTGGACACCACTGATGGAAGTGGCACTGATGGCGAAGAGTTTACTCCAGAAGAATTTTCTGTGACCTGCCGGTGAGAACTGATTTCAACTGTGCCATCCAGTCCACAGAAATTTTTCAGGCGCTCAATTAGAATTCCTTGGTCCATGGTACCAAATGCTGCAGAGAGATCCAGAAGGATTAAGGGGGAGATATATCATCAGCGACATCGTCGATGTGGTACATCCCCCTTGACTTTGCATACATACCGCGGTTCATTACCACGGTATGTACCAAGGATTTCGCAAAGGACAGCTCTCTCGATGAGAGCTGTCCTTTGCGATGCTGCCGGGCAGAGAGACTTCCGGGTTGAACACCCAGAAGTCCTTCTGCGCAGAAGGATGCGGGCCGCGGGGGCTCATGGGAGGGATCCGATTGGATCCCTACCAGCCCTGAGTGTCGCGTTAAGAAGCCCATAGGCTTCTATTGGGTAACGCCACCTGAAGGTGGCGTTACCTAGCGACGCGAAGCAGTGCTTAATACATACGGGGAATGCGGTAAAACCCCCGAAAACTGCATTTTCGGGGCTTTTACCGCATTTTTGCCGATGATACATCTCCCCTAAGACTGAACAGTCACCTCTGTCTCTTAGCATCAGAAGATCATTAAGCACATATACCAGGGCTGTTTCTGTGCTATGTCTTTTCCTGAATCAAATAATCAAATAAAATCTGTCCATGTATGGAGAGCTATGTTCTGCAGTACACTTAAATTATAATAAATACAGCAATGTAGAAGTCTTTAAGATTAACAGATTCAAATGTTTTTACATCTTTTAGGACATGGAGACACAGCATTATTGCTTTCCACCTGGCCCTGGCCCCACTGCAGTGCTCTCTGGAGCCATAACAACACTTGAAATAGGGACCACTGATCCTTATTGAAAATAGACATTCTGGGGCTGATGCAGCATTGAACATAAAACCCATCTGCATACCTTATCTTACATGAATCTGCACTGCGCCTGCTGAGAAAATGAGCGCATGCAAATGTGTGTATGTAGAGTCAAACCCGTTGTGAAGATATCTATACTCACAATCAGGGAGGCAGAACGTGGGTGGGAAGGTGTACTCTCATGTAGGTACATTTCAGCAAGAATGTGCTCAGAAAAAAGCCGCCCAGATCAATATGCAAGCATGTACATACGCCTGTTAGGAGGTGTATATTTTGCACCCAGTAGGGCAGGTGCTAGTACACACTGATGATGATTTTGATGAAAACAGACGCATATGCTTCCCAGGTATATTACACTTTGATAGGTTTGGGAAGGAGATAGGTGACGGAGGAGACTCCGATGTGGAGGAGCATTCCAAAAGGATAATATTGGTGATATAAATATAAATATTTGTTCATTCCATTTTAAGAAATTATTACTGTGTACACTCAAATTTAGCATTCTTTATGTTTCTTAAAAACATATAGAAGACACTTTACAAAAAATAAAAAAGTTGTGTTAGACTTTATAAAGTAACAGCTACATAATACACATTACATTGCATCTGGTAAATTTACTATACAAAATGAATCCATGAACATGTTTTAATGTCACTCATTTCTTGATCCTTATAATTTTCCCATATTCTCCTATGTTTTACATCTGCGGTGTTTGTTCCAGCTAGTGCTGAGGTCCGTACGCACTGTGGGCCTGATTCAGAGCTGAACGCTCTGACCAGAGCGCTCGCTCTGAATCAGGGCCCTCCTCCCCGAAAATGGAGCGGCCTCCTGGCTGCTCGCATAGCTGTGGGTTACCACCCACAGCATATGCGAGCGTCCATGATGATGGTCGCGATGGTCTTGACCATCGTGACCATCGGGCTTGCGACGGAGACCCTGCGGTAGGGTCTCGCTGCCGCAAGCCCTGGAGTGATTTTGGCTCTATCAGAGCCAAAATCACTCCCTCTGACATCACTAGTGATGTCAGTGGGGCCGGCTTCAGATGGTAGGCGTTCCCATGGGAACGCCTCCGTCTGGCAGGCACACCCCCGGCACGCCCACCAAAGGGGGCATGCTGTCAATCAACATCAACAGTACGCCCCCTTTGGTGCGAGACCCGGTGTGATGGAGAGCCCGTCGCTCGCCGGGTCTCATGCATGCGTATGACGGAGCTCCCTCCGTCGTGCGCATGCGCAGTGGGGGACATCGACCTGCTTGCGAGCGTCCTGCCGCTCACGAGCGGGTCTGAATGACCCTCTGTGGCCCTGATTCAGAGCTCTGAATCTGGGCGTTTTTTTTTTTTGGTGCGGCCTCCTGGCCGCTCACATAACTGTGGGTGACCACCCACAGCTATTGTGAGCAGTCAGGATGATGGTCGCGATGGTCAAGACCATCGCGACCATCGGGGCTTGTGACGAGACCCTTGTGGTAGGGTCTTGTGGCCGCAAGCCCCAGAGAGCTTCTGGCTCTAATAGAGCCGGAAGCTCTCCCACTGACATCACTGGTGATGTCAGTGGGGCCGCCCCCCCACAAACGGCAGGCGTTCGCATGGGAACACCTCCGTTTGTGAAGCCACCTCCATGCCTACAAAACGGGGCGAGCTGTAGATCAACATCGACAGCCGCCCCTTTTGTAGTAAGCCACGGAGCGAGAGAATTTCTATCTCGCTCCGGGGCTTGCGCACGTGCAGTGCAGCCGCTGCACGTGCGCAGAGCACACCATCGACCCAAACAAGCTGTTAAGCTTCCTGTCGCTTGCTAGACCTCGTCTGCATTTCTCTGACCACCCCCTGTCACCACCCTCACATGGTCACTTCATGTCAATCACTGAGTGAAGATTCTGCGTGCTTACTGTGATTGCTTCCCGATCACAGTGGCCAGTTCTCGCACACGCACTGCGATGCATACGCATGTGCAAATTGCAAACATCGGCTGGCTAGGTGCGAACGCAGCCTTGCGACTGGGTCTGAATCAGGCCCTCTGTCTACACTGTCCCTGCTCTGTCCTTTCTATGTGGTTACCCAGCATGCTAACACTCAGGCTGCACACCAAAGTTCCTTCCAAATCTCAGTATGGGCACAACCATGTTGGATTCAGTCACCTGACTCTCCTCCATCACTCAAGATTGCTGCTCCTAGACTAGCCGATCGCAGCTTCCAGTCACTGGGGATCCACCCCTATAAATTCCAATATCTCCAACCATCGGTCCCAGCCAATAAATACAATTATCGGTCTCAGCCGATATCTTCATCATCAGTTCCAAGCCGACCCAGTACTGCAATTCATCATCATCGGTTCCAAACCTACCCAGTACTGAAATTCATAATCATCGGTCTTAAACCAATCCACTACTGCAATTCATCAACATCGGTCTCAAACCGATTAAGTTATTCAATTCATCAAAATCGGTCCCAAATGATCAATTTCATTAATTCTTCAACATCGGACTAATCAATTAAGTTCTTCACTTCATCAAGTTCATTAATTCATCAACATTGGACTCATATCAATTTAGTTCTTAAATTCATTAACATCAATCCAATTGTCTCCAAACATCAGTTCCAATACGATTGTCTCCAAACATCAGTTCCAATCCGATTGCCTCCAAACACTGGTTCCAATCTGATCCTGCTTCATCAATACCAAATCATCGATTCTATTCCATTGATTCTACTGCATTGGTTCCAGGGCCTGATTCAGACCCGTTTGCAAGGCTGCGTTCGCACGTAGGCAGCCGATGTTTGCAGCAAACACGCAAAGCCTTCACAGAGTAATTAGGCCCCTGCAATTGCAGATGCTGGCAGAGGTCTAGCAGGTGACAGGAAGTTTAGCAGCTTGTGTGGCAGGGTCAAGTCAACCATAAGTGGTGCGAGTGGGTCCGATGTTACTTGATGTTACCGATATTTTTGCTGACTTGCGGATGCATGTCATGGGAAGTGAGCAGGCTTTACACAGTGATGGGCATCAAGGTATAGAGCTGCAGTTGCCGTGCGATTGCAGTCATTAGCATATTTTCGCCCCAGGCGGGTGCGTACGAACGCAGCCTTGTGAATGGGTCTGAATCAGGCCCCCAATCTGACCTTGCTTTACCAATTCCTTATCATCTATTCCATTACATTGGTTCCTATCCGATTCTACCACTACAGTTCCTATTCAGTTTCAAGTTTAATAAAGTTGATCCACCGTCGTTGCCTTCAGGCTCATCACCTCAAGCAGTCCCACCACCCTCCTATCTTCCTTCACTGGGAATCAGTATGATTTACTGCCCAACAGCATCTGCCCGACACAGGAGGAATCCCGATCGTCCCTAAGGTAAGTACTAACTAACCTAATCCCCCCCTAACCCTCCCTTAGGGGTGCCTAAACCCAAACCTCCAGAGGGGTGCCTAACCCTAACCTTCCGGGGGACTGCCTAACCCTAAGTCCCACCTGGGAGCCCTAAACCTAACCCTCCCTCCCCCGCGGGATTTCGACGCTTGTCATTAGTGCCTTGCCGGGATTAAGCAGTCGGGAAGCCGACGGTCGGGATTACATCCGTCGGCTTCCCGACTGCTTCTACCTTCATTGCATGAGTGGCGTAAGCAACACAAAATCAATCACGCCTCCCTAGGCTCCCCTTTAGCCTCCCACGTCTGTGCCAACCAACTCCAACCATCAGGTGTGACATTTCTCTGAGCACAATTCTTGGAGTAAACCTTACACAATTACCAACATAAAGGGACGACTGATTAAGGCCAGCACCTTACATATCCGACCACAGCATGGTCTTTAACCCCCTCTCACTTCAGATGTTCATTTTTACCAACCCACATTTAATTTTCTACCGTACTCAACTCTACATTGCTCCCAGTTTTTAACCCCTCCCCAAAACACAAACACACACATCTCAAGACTGTCAACCCCGAACCTTTTCCTTCTTCATCTATTGTGCTTGTTCTACAAGTCTACTGCTGCATTGTAACAAGAAAAGGCTCCAGCCATCTGTGTGGAAACCTTGACAAACTGTTGTTTCATGAAGGTCTATATTCTTCATATAAGATCTTTGCATCCAGTTTCCCACATTGCCCTATCAGTGAGTGTCAGAGATGGTGGGACAGTGGCTGGCCCATGTCCATACTTGCCCACTTTTATTTATTGAAAACTTTGCACATCCCAAAGCAAGTTGTATCATTAACACCATGTGCTCAAGGCTTATTTATAATATACTTTTAAAAAAACACAAATTCAAACACCAGTGAAACTAATGTTAAATGAAAACTTGTTTGATGTGCACTTCATGGGGGAGTAGAACAAAAGGAGAAGTATGGAAAATAAATTAGTCTTAGCTGTACTCCTCAAGTCTTGGAAGGCACAGACATGACTGGTGACATCAGTCCAGTCCTTGGTAGGAGCTCGGTGCTGGGAAGGCAAGGAGGAAGTTGGAGCAAAGAGGGTGTATTTTCTGCAGTAATAGAATGAGTGAGAATGGGATTCCACCGGGTACATTTTATTTCTGGTGCCACAGAATAAGACAAAATGGATAACCCCACCTGTATCTGACATTCTGGTCTTGGAGGAAGGCCTTGTGGAGCTGAAATACCCTATTCTTAGCAGGGGACGAGGTCCTGGTAGAGCTGGAGTTGAGCACTCTCAAATGTGACCTGTTGTTGTTTACAGACTTCACTCATAACCACACTTGGGAAAGGTGTCTTAGGGCCTGATGTATTTGGTTATCCTTAAGCATGGCAGGGAATAGGTGAGTAAACAGTCTTTTTATTCAATCATCCATGTGTGGGGATTCAAGTTCCTGAATATCTTTAATATAGACATTGTTTCTCCCGGGCAGGGTGTCTCGTTCTTCAAAATCTTGTTTCCATTGGTGCAAATCAGCTTCTGCACCCTGTTGAAAGGGATTTTATTAATCTTCCTCTTCATGTAATCAGTTCTGTTGCTGATTGTCGTTACCTTAGCTTGGAAGCACTGCATGGCCTTTTACAATTCAGAGCGAATTTAAGATCTGATTCCTTTTACCTCATGTGGGGAAAAAAAATGTTTTTGATTGATTGGAGATTGGTCCTCCTCATCAGAGTCTGCATATCCAGAACTAGGGGAGGGTTCTTGATGCTTAGGCTTCCCCTCCAGGGTAGTGAAGTGATGTTAGTGAAGAGTAAGTGTTGTGTTCCCGGACAGTGTAATCCAAATTGGTGGGTAATTTCTCCTGAATAAAAGCTCGTTGCATTGCTATCAATCAGCAGTTATTAGTCGGGAGGTATTATTCAGCAGAGTATCTCCTCCTATTCAGAGCAGGCTGTACACTATTCTCAGGTGCTACACACAAGGTAACTGAATTGTAATTAAATCGGTAATTGGTTTCCTCGCGCATTGGATAGTTCTGTTTTGTTACGGGGTCTGCTGCAGGTAAGGTAGAGGTGCCTATTCCTCTCGATATATAGATAAGTACACAGATTTACAGCGCTACCACACCTACATGTATTGTGTGTCTGTGTGTCTACAAATAGGCTAAGATAAATTATCATAAATATCTGATTATTGGTTAAACACAGTGTTCACCTCAGAACTATATCACACTTATGTATATGGTATAGGTAATTCAAGTAAACATATATAAAACAATGTATGACAGAGTTTCTAGGTAAATCTAACAAATATATATAAAACAAGGTATGACAGAGTTACTAGTATTGTGGAGATATACTATCAGATAAACACATCATTTACAGTATATATAACAAATTTGCATAATAATCAGGATGAGACCTATATCTGTGGGTCCTTTTGGACTGTGGTATGTAAACACCTGTAGGGGTAGTTCACTGTCTTAGTGGTGTGTTACCAGGTGTCTAGTCTAGGCATCCTGCCTTGCTTATTTGGGTTACGTATCCATATGGTGCTGGAATTTGGAGAAACGAGTATAGTTCGGGGTGAAAAAATAGTCCAAAAAGGGGGGGGGAACGACAACACTTGTTACTTCAAACCTTCAGTTCATTGATGCCTTTCAGTGGGGTTCTGCTTAAACCTCGGGATTTGTTGGCTTTCCTTGCATGAGGTGCAACCAACGTCGTCGCCTGGCCTGGCTGGACCGTTGGACAACTACTCTTAATGGGGTGTCTGCTGGTCAGAGCAGAGTGTCGTGAGGTCGCCTTCTGAGGGGCTGCATCACAGGGACTCTTCTCCTTCCTTCCTGGTGCTGGATTTGTGTTTTCAGAGTAGGACTGCTGCATGCAGTGCAGCGGTCTCCCACTTACTTCCGGGTTAGCGCCTGGTGGCTCCGGTCACGTGACACGGGTGGTGATGGTTAGTTGGAGGTGTGGTGTTGCCATCTGGAGTGTGCTCAGTGTCCCAACGTGTTTCGGCCCTTCGGCCTTCCTCTGGGTGTGTGTAACCAATAAACAGATCTTCACGCAAATTTATCTTCGCCAATTTGTAGACGCACGGACACACAACACATATAGGGGTTGTAGCGCAGTAAATCTGTGTATGTAACTGAATTGTAGCCCAGTATCACTCCGGATGCCACCGGCTAATTGATCTCAATAGCCAGGTGCCTGGTCACTTCCACATACATTAGCTGGACCCTGGTGTCTCTTCAAATCAGGGTAATTAAAGAGTCGGTTGTGGTCACGCTGGTCAGCACTGTAAAGGTCTAGTGCAGCCAAAATTCCTGTCAGTTGGTAAAGCTGCATCATGACTAGATCCATCATGTGGAGGAGAGCAGCTACGCATTTCATCCACAGCTGTGGATTATTTAAGCTAACATCTGTACAGTATTGTCGTGTGAGTCTGGCCAAGATCCTCTAGCACCAAAAATCCCGACAGGTCAGGATCCCGGCACCAGTATCCCGACCACCGTCATCCCGAAGGTAAGGTGCAGGGTGCAGGGAGGGGGAGGTTAAGTTTAGGCACCGAGGAGGGAGGGTTAGAGTTAGAGTAGGGGTTAGGGTTAGAAAAATACTTACCGCTGTTCTCTATGGGTGTCAGGATTCTGGCTGTGGTGATGCCGCTGTCGGTATTCTGACCAGCGCATCCCGACAGCCGAGATTTCATACCCAACCCATTTAGATATAGTGCTATCAGTGGGGAAGAATTCTAATATAATTACCCATAAGTATATTAAGAAAGTAGACCAAAACAGATACCTATATTATAAAAGCAACCACCTGAAAGTGTGGAGACAGAATATGCCCGAAAGGTCAATTCCTCCGAATTAAAAGGAACTGGTCTGTACCAGAAGATTTTGAAAAGCAAGCTGCAGCTCTGTATTCCTCTTTCCAGGAACAGGGCTACCCAGCACACAGGGCATATGGAGAGGGTATATGGAGAGGTAGCTATGTTGAACAGAGATTCTTTAATTGGGGAAAATAAAGAGAGGGAAGAAAATACAGATAGAACCTTGGCATTTGTTTCTACCTATAACTTGTATGCTCAATATACTAAAAAGATAATTAAGAAAATCATTGAAATTGGATACACATATTGGTTCCTTGATTATACCAGGAAAAAATCTGTGATTTTTAGGAAATCAGATAATCTTAAAATAAAAGTAGCCCCTAGACATTTCAGAAGGCTGGATACAAAACAGGAAAGTTCTCTTAATTGGTTACCCCCAAAACCACAGGGGTTTTATAGATTTGGAAAGAACCAATGTATTACATGTGCATATACAGATAGGAGGACATATGAATTTAGGTCTTTTGTTTCAAATGAATGTTTTACAATAAGAGACTTTTGGAATTGTAGGTCATCCTTTGTTATATATGTGGTGGAGTCTGGATGGGGCCTTCAGTATGTGGGCCAGACCACTAGACCACTACATATTACATTTATGGAGCATGGGAGAAAAATGCTGACAAAATTGAAGTCACATACACCTTCCAAGCATATTGGTAATTGTCAAGGAGATATATTATATAAAACCTCAGTTAAAGCAATTGTCCATTTGAAGTCCACTAAGAGTGGAGGAGACATATACAATATCCTATGCAGTGCTCGAAGTGTGCCGGTATGCAACGGTATAGCATACCGGCACTTCCAGCACTAAACTTTTTAACTTTTTTTTTATTGCAAGGAGGGAGGGCGTAGGCGTAGCTTTAGCAGTTAGGGAAATCAACCTGCCTCCGTCTGCTACACTGACACTGCTCACAGGCTGTCAGTGTAAGTGGAGGACAGCCCCAGCCCAGTGTCAGTGGATAACAGCAGTGTGCCGCCGCCGCCCGCCAGTCCACTGTGTGCCAAGCAGGCTTGGCTGCGGGGTATCTGCCAACCAGACGGCAGTGGCTGGCTGGGCCAGGGTGCCATATGCCCCCCGGGCCTGTACAATTTGATCGCTCCACGGCAGCCCCCGCATGTATTTATTTGGCTGCAGGAGGCAGGCAGAGAGAATGCTCCCTGGCCGCTCCGTGTGTGTGCTGTAACTGTTGTAGCAGCCGGGTAGCTCCGCCTCCCTCACCTCAAGTGCGCATACACGATCATGACATATGTCATGACGGTCTGCGGCCGTGCCACTGCAGGGGAGTCAGTCTCCAAAGAAGGTGGGGCTGCTGAGAGGTCAAAATTGGTCCCATTAAAAGGGCCGCCAGGGCTGACACTGCATCTCTGCAAGGGCCGGCTGCCGCACTTTCGGGAAGCTGCCTCCAAGCTCCTGTGTCCCCTCCCTCATCCTCCGCTGTCTGCCTACCCTCTGTCTTTGTGAGATGGGTTAGGCCATCCGTTCCCGTCCCTGAGGCTGCTGGAGGCATGCAGAGTTGTGTGCGCTGCAGCTATGTAGTTTGGAGAAGGAGTCGGTTTGCAGTGGCAGTGGCACAGTGCTGTACTCCACGGAGGGAGGAACGCCAGCCGGGACCAGGGAGCTCTGCAGAGATTACTTTTTCCTGGAGCGTTCCTTCCACTCCTTTTCTTTCTGCTTCTTTCCACTACTTCTATCCTACCCCCTGCTTCCCACTACTACTCCCATCCTGCCCTCTGCTTCTCAATACTACTCCCATCCTGCCCTCTGCTTTTCAATTCTACTCCCATCCTGCCCCCTACTTCTAATTACTACTCCCATCCTGCCTCCTGCTTCTAACTACTACTCCCATCCTGCCTCCTGCTTCTAACTACTACTCCCATCCTGCCCCCTGTTCCCACTACTACTCCCATCCTGCCCTCTGCTTCCCACTACTACTTCCATCCTGCCCTCTGCTCCCCACTACTACTCCCATCCTGTCCTCTGCTTCCCACTACTACTCCCATCCAGCCCCTCCTAACTACTACTCCCATCCTGCCCTCTGCTTCCCACTACTGCTCCTATCCTGCCCTCTGCTTCTAACTACTACTCCCATCCTGCCAGCTAGTGGAATCCAGTTTGATATTTAAGTACACAATTGCCCACAGTCCAAGGACTCATCTCCAAAAGATGCCAAGCAGTTGTTATCCACTGTGATCACACAGCAGAGAAAAAGCTGGTTAATGGTCACCCTGCACAGACCGGTAACAGGTGAACCCACTCTTCAAGGTAGATTCCTTCTAGTAGTCCATTTTGACAGATATTTTATTGCTTAGTATATTGATCTTGTGTGTTTTTGTGCATATATTATATTTTAAGCTCCTTCTGTTACCAGAGACCACAATGCTGTTAGTGTAGCAATGTCACGTTTCCCTAATGATCCCAACTTACATTTCGGAAGACTTTGATAGCAAATGGGGGCATTATGTGCTATGACGAAGGGAGAAAATCAGATTTGGGGTATAATTTTTAATAAAAAGGCGGTGTCAATTTTGGAGTACTATTTTAATGTGGAAGAGGGGAATCGGTATGAAATACCGCCGGCCCTCTGGCCGGCAGTTCGAATCCCGGCAGCGGCAGGCCGACAGAAGCAGAGATCCCGGCAGCGTAAGCCCGACAGCGCTGGAAATCCTGATCGTCCGTAGGTAAGTAAAAACTAACCTAACCCCCTAACCCTAACCCTTCTTAGGGGTGCCTAACCCTAACCTCCCCCCAAGTGCCTAAACCTAATCCCCCCTCTAAGTGCCTAACCGTAACCCCCCCTTCCCCGCTGCCTAAACCTAAGTCCCCCGGGGGGGTGCCTAACCCTAACCCTCCCTCCCCCTAGCCTAACCCTAACCCTCCCGTGGGGGTGCCTAACCCTAAGTCCCCCCCGGGTGCCCTAAACCTAACCCTCACCCCGACGGCTGTTCGCTCGCGGCGCCCGGCATCCATTCAATTGAGATGCCGGCCGCCGGTCTCCCTGCGTCGGGAAAATGACAGGCGTCATATAGACGCCTGTCATTTAACCCTCGCTGGGATAAAGCAGGCGGGAAACTGGCTGTCGGGATTAAGACAGCCGGTTTCCCGATTGCATCCCGGAAGAGGAGACAGAATTAAGTATGTTTTATTTAATGGGAGTGGATTCAGATCTGGGGTATTATTTTCAATGAAGTAGGTGTGTGTGTGTGTGTAGGTAGGTAGGGGGGATTGGGTACGATTTTTAATAAAGTAGGGGGGAGTTGATGAAAACTGGGGTCTAATTTAAAAGGGTGGGCAGATCTGGCATCTGATTGATTTTTAATGAGCAAAGAGAGGCAGTCAGATTGTGGATCTGATTTTAAGTCTAATTATTCTATAGATGTCACTGTTATGGTCTCTGTATTGAACAGAAGACATTAGTATAGATTCTTTGTCAGATAGGGCTGGTAGGTTATGTATTTGTTTTTAGCTTTTTGATTACAGTTATTTGGTAGAAAATTGAGGGCCACATGCTTGTGTTTGCCCCCTAGGCTTCAAGTTAAAGTTCCTTGCTCGCAAGGAAGGCATCTGTTAGCAGCAGCGCATGTGGGAAGTTGCACCAGCACTCGACTGCTAGTTTAAAGGGGGCTCTACTGTGACCGTTGGTTGACTTCTGCCTCGGCAGTCGGAGTATGAAGTTGTTTGCGGCAGTGACTTCTTACATGAGGAGCCATGGACGGCGAGGAGCTGCATGTCACATCTGGCATCTAAGGCAGTGCTACAGGATCACGGAGCTCAGGGTCAGGCTGTAGTGCAGGAGGGAGTGATTAGAGGGTTTCCTCCCCCTGTGCAGCAGGGGCAACCAATTACAGAATCCAGGAGATGTGAGTCATAAAATGGGGGCGGACAAGGTGGCGCTGTCTAGGCAGATAAGGTGCTGCATTAAAGCCTACAGACTGTGAGTATTAGCAGCATCCAGTAACAGAAAATGCATACACTTTTAAGTTATTACCACTCACAACACCTCAGTCAGGGATTTTGTCAAAGGGATGCTGAATCATATTAATAAAAGCAAAAACATAAAAAGTATCATATGTTGGTGCCCTGTCAGTCAGCATTTATTTCTACTCATTAACTGTCATTATTTAAGAGCTGAAAGTAATGCTGGGTACACACTGGCCAATATATATGAGCCGTTCAATTAAATGGCTGATATATCGTGTGTGCGTTGGCCAGTGTGTACTAATGATATGTCTGTGAATGACGTCATTCATAGACATATCGCGTCGGCTGTGCAGAACAGCAGATATTTATACATTATAAGTTGTCTACCCGTACACTTGCTGCAGAGGCCACCAGTGACTGACAGCTCAACTGGCCGGGCACATGTAAATGCCCGCCGAGTTGTAATGTCAGTCACAACACATTGTGCCAATGATAGGTAAGTGTGTATGCACTTACCAATCGTCAGATTGGATGGCGGATCGCCGGACAGCTGATCCGTCATCTTAGTGTGTATACAGCTTAAGAGGTACAGGGGATGAGAAAAGTCAGCAAAGAATTAGAGATGCAGGAGGTTACAAAGAGAGGGGAGGGAGTGAGAGGTGTAGAGCTGAGAAAGTGAAGGAGGTACTGTAGTGGGAGGTCCAAAGGGTGAGAAATGGAAGAAGGGAGTGAGAAGTTCAAATGGTGAGAGATAAAGAAAGGAATGAGAGATGGATGCATGACACACCCCTGTTTGGAGTGGCCACACCCCTCCTGACATGTCGCCACACCTCTTGTGAAATTTGGTCACGCCCATTTTTCAAGAGTGCGCCTTTGGCGTGAACAGTGTATCTCCATACCCCCACTTCAAAATTCTCACTTCGACCACTGATCCTATGTAAACGAGAAGCTTATTGGTGTTAAGATCTGCAGTTTCCAGCCTGAGGCATGGCATTAATTTCTGCCTGTCTGTGTGCAGCATCAGGTGCACACTGATTGATTCCCCTGTCTGAACACAGCCCAGGTGCTCAATAATCTGTCATTATGAAGACTTGCTCTGGTTGGGCCTTGTTTCTGTTAAATTCCCTTCACTCCTTGCCGGTGATAGAGTTTATTTTGTACTTCTGGTTTCCAGTATCCTGCTTGTCAGTCGAACTCCTGAGTCAGGCTAGCTATGTTTCGTGTGCCGTTTATTCCATCCAGGCGGCTTCACCTACATCTCATCCACACGTGCTGCTTGTACCATCTGGGCAGCACCGATTCCTACCCCAGAAGCGTCTGTCACCATCCGGTGCCAGTGTCTTCCCGGTGGCACTGGTAGGAGCTCTGCATTCCAGGTGCGCAACTTAGCACACCGTCGCCAGTGTCATCCCGGTGACACTGGTAGCAACTCTGCGTTACAGGTGCGCAATCTAGCACAACGTCGCCAGTGTCATCCCATCGGCACTGGCAGCTACTCTGCATTCCAGGTGCGCAATCTAGCACACCGCCGACCAGTGTCATCCCAGCAGCACTGGAAGCGACTCTGCATTCCAGGTGCGCTATTAAGCACACCGTCACCAGTGTCATCTCGGCGGCATTGGTAGCATACCTCACCTGAGTCTTATCAACCCAAAGGCTGCAATGGTCCTGGGGCCCCAGATCACTATCAGCCCTCAAGGCTACTGAAACAGCCCAAAGGCTACATCACACCCTTGGCCACGACTATAAAGGCCACAATCAGCCCTCCAAGGCTGCTCCAACAGCCCAAAGGCTGCTTCACATCACCAGTCCTTTGGAAACGACTATAAAGGCCACAACCAGCCCTCAAGGCTGCTCCTACAGCCCACAGGCTCCATCTCTCCTCCAGGCCTCTGGCCACAATGAGCCAAAGCTCGCCAGCACTCAAGGCTGCCTTCAAAGCCCAAAAAACTGTACCACTTATGTAAGCCTCGTGGCCACAATTAGTCCATGCGAAGTCCACCCTCAGGACTGGCAATATATCTGACCAGACTACCATCTGTTTCTAACAATTGGGTATTTAGTTTGGGACTTATTCAAAAAGGGCTCAGTGATACTGTAGAATTAAACAATATTGGATGATCATATGTTAATGTATACGTTTTAGACAACTGTCCTCATTTATCGAGAGCCCCTGAGCGATGTACAGAACAACTTATCTTGGGGACAACTCAGGCCCGGAGACAGGGGGGTACAATGGGTACTCCTGTCCTGAGCTTGACGGTTTAGTGGGGTCCTGCTAAATGGGGCTCTAGTGTCGGCAGCGTTGAATACGCCTCAGGATGTGACATTGCCGATGGGGATCTGCTGCTGCTGACGGGTGTTGCTGTGTAGAGTGCCGGCGGTGGAGAACAAAGTTGCTGGAGGGTGTGTTGTAGTGAATTGTTATGGATGCAGGCGGCACATGGGGAACACACACACACTGGGGGGGCCCTCAGAGACATCACTGTACTGGGCCCCAAATCTTCTGTTGTTGGGGTGACAAGAAATATTACATTGAATTCTATCCTTTACTATTTTTTCTTATAAGGGGTTTCTTTATATACGCTTTTTTAATATAATGGGTAATATTGATTCCTACCTATCTATACAGTCTAAAATGTCGCTATTTAGCGTTATAAGTCCCAAAAGAAATAATTGCTTTCCAGACTTTGATTGTGGTTCCAAAGCACAAAAAGATATTATTCACCAAAAAGCAGATAACAAGGTGTCTTTTTTAGGAGTGTTTTTATATCTATATTTGTAATTGGATTTTTTTCTGTTTTTTGGTATTTTTATTAAATTATTATAAGTGATTAGCAGAGTTTTGTTTGGTATATTGCCAAAAAAATGTTTTTATTTCTGGCTGGGATTATCTCTCCATGCAAGATATTGTTCAATATTTTTCAAAGAATTCTGCATGGTGGAGATTTGCTGTCGAATTGCAAATGTATAGGCCAGGATCATATCGTCCCTTGGAATTTCTTCCTGAACATAATAGAGGGATTCTTGATCTCCATGTTCCTGCTCCTGGTCCACCTCATATACCTGCTGCTCCCTCAGCTTCTCCTTCTCATGGTGTGGCTGAGCTGTGAATAGCAAAAAGCTAATAGCTATGATATTAGCACAGAAATGTACAGTACATTATCCACTTAATATAGCACTTAATATAGCAAGAAGATGGAAGCCTGTGCGCAGGGCTGTAACTAGGGTGGTGTGACGTGCTATGGCACAGGGCACAGCAGGGCAGGGGGTTCTGTTCATCTCTGCTTGTCAATTTTCTGTTTATAACCATTCTCACTTGTAGCTTCCTCTTCTTTGATGCCTGGCATCTCCTGGCCACCCCTATCTCCTCCCTGTCAGTCAGGTCTTCCTTTAATGCACACATTGAAAATACTTATCGTTTTATCATACGCAATGAGTTTTAAAACTGTGAAAAGAAATGGATCCATGCTAAATATAGCAAAAGTTGGTTCCATTCTACATGCAAACAATATACATACATGTAGGTACAGTACTGTATTCATACAATATACATGTAGGTACAATATTGTATTCATACAATATACATGTAGGTACAGTACTGTATTCATACAATATACATGTAGGTACAGTACTGCATTCATACAATATATATGTAGGTACAGTACTGTATTCATACAATATACATGTAGGTACGGGAAGCAATCGGGAAGCCGACTGCCTAAATACCGGCAGCCGGCTTCCCGACTGTCTTATCCCGGCATGGGTGAAATGCCGGGCGTCTAGATGTAGATGCCCGCATTTCCCCGATGCCGGGAGACCGGCGCCCGGCATCACGATCGTAGTGATGCCGGGCGCCGCGAGCGGACAGCCGCGAGGGGGGAGGGTTAGGTTTAGGGTTCCCAGGGGGGACTTAGGGTTAGGCACCCCCCCGGGAGGGTTAGGGTTAGGCTAGGGGGAGGGAGGGTTAGGGTTAGGCACCCCCGGGGGGGACTTAGGGTTAGGCAGCGGGGAAGGGGATGGTTAGAGTTAGGCACTTAGAGGGGGGATTAGGGTTAGGCACTTGGGGGAGAAGTTAGGGTTAGGCACCCCTAAGGAGGGTTAGGGTTAGGGGGGTTAGGTTAGTGTATATTTATCTATCCACGATCGGGATTTCCTGCACTGTCGGGCTTCCGCTGACGGGAATCATACCCATTCCGTAGGTACAGTACTGTATTCATACAACATAGTGTTGATATGGCTAGTTTGGTAGAAATTTAGTGTATCCACAACAGCATGCATTATACAGTACATGAGACCTTTAATGAATACAATCACTGTTACATTAAAAATAACTATTTAGGCAAAACTATTTGGTAATTACTGTACCTGCTGCCTGCACCATATCCGGCTCCTCTGGAACCTCTTCCTTCCCCTTCTCCTGGAAGTGCACCTTCTCCCGGGCTGACTCTTCCTCCTGAGCAGGCATCTCCTCCTGGACAGTTACCTCCATCTGGGTAGACACCTCGTCCTGGGAAGGCACTTCCTGACGGGCAGGCACCTCCGTCTGGGTAGAAAGCTCTTCCTGGGCAGGCACCTCTGTCTGGGAAGACACCTCCTCCTGGCTAGACTCCTCCTCCTGGGAAGATACCTCCTCATGGCTAGACTCATGTACTTGGTCTGTGTTAGCATAAGAAATGGAAGTTATTTTTAGATTATTATTATTATTATTGATCATAGTGACACCTTCACAAATCTGTTGACCTACAATTTAGTATATTGTAGTTATTACAATAACCACATTATACTGTTCCACTTTCTCTTGCACCAATGTTGCCAAATTAGAAGATTGATAACATGAATATAATTGTTGACACAATATGACACATTTACTGTACCCACTAGACCATTTATGTGATATTATGTATATTGTATAGTAGTCATAACAATATTCGTATACAATAGAGCTTTTATGGCCTACAATCAATGTCAACATATAAAACTATGCACTACTCCCTATGGGAGCACAATGGTAATGTGAAATCACTTCCAGTGACTCTAATAGGAATGAATAGGATCACTCTGATTTCTCAAAGTGCAGCAGATCCTATGCTCTGACCAATCAGAGAGCTGCAATTCATTCCTTTACAGTACCCACGAGTGACCAAAATTCAGCTATTCTTGGCCCTTTGTTTTAGCATCTTTGTAGTGCACCAACATGAACAGCAATAAAAAATAATTTATGAGTAAAAGACGCACAAGCACATCTCTCCTAACCACATAATTCCAGATGGTGTTTTGCAATACAGCACATCCAAAGGGCAAAGATTATTGACATTCAAATTATTGAGAGAAGCAGGAATAAGCCCTGCGAATATACGATACTATGAATATTATATGAAGGCGGTGGAGTTTGGCTATTAAGTTCCTGTTGTCCAGCAATTCATTTACATTTTGCTAGGAGCCAGATGATTTTCTAATGTATGGGGAGAATAACTTTGTGAGGAAAGCACTTCTCATTTGTAGCTGTAGATTACCTTTTCTGATTGGTTGATCACACCACATTTTTTATTGGCTGAATTTCATAGAACTTAATTTCTGTAAATAATCTTCTGCCATCTGACAGTCTGTATTACTTTTGCAAACACGTGCGCAGTCCAGTCCAGCAGCAGCTCCATCTGCCATGAGCTCCTGTATAGCTTTTGCAAAAATGTCTCATGCCACTGCATGGAATGTAATTTGTACTAACAGCAAAGATAACTAAGGACATATCTATATTATGTCGTTATCTAGTTAATGTTACCTGGGTTGATGACAACTATTGATTCCAGGGTAAGATCTTCTTTTATTTTTGATGCCTGCTTTTTGCTAAAAGTAAAAAAATAAGAAAAGAACGTTCAGTAACATCACATAGAAAGAAAGTAAGGGTTATAAAGAGCAACGTATAGCGGCACATTATATCATAGAGCAGCATATTACAGTACAGCAGGGCTGTAACCAGGGTAGTGCGACCAGTGCCATGGCACAGGGCACCATAGGGCAGGGGGCGCTGTTTGGGCCTGTCAATTTTCCTGCTTATCATTCTCACTTGTAGCTTCCTCTACTGTTATCCCCAGCATCTCCTGGCCTCCCCTAGCTCTTCCCTGGTCCTTCCCCATGAGGCCATGGCCCTTTATCAGGTGCACTATCTTATGTCCCTATTTAAAAATGGGAGGGGGGTGCCAATGCTGTCTCTGGCACAGGGCACCAAAAAGGCTAGCTACAGCTTTGCAGTATAGCACAGTAACACAGACATGATTATAACACAGGCAGCACATTTTCTGGGTCTTTTAGTACATGCTGCTCCAATAGTGGCTGCATTTCATTCTCGATGTCAGTGGCACAGAGAGGGGGGCAGCGGATACTACCAGCGGGGGCCTAATTCCATCACCGCTTCCCCATCCCTCTTACCTGCCTGCAGCCTGACCCATACTACTGTGTGCTGGGCTGCAGTGTGACAGAGGAGACTGTTGCCGCTGAGCAGCAGCAGCTTTCTCCTCTCCACTGCCTGTGTGGGGATGGGGGGAAGCGATCACACTGATCGTGCCCCCCCTGGATTAGACCCTGGCTGAGGGGCCATGTCTCCCGTGATTAGGCCACACCCTTCTAATGTAACGGCCTGGGCCAGCTCTCTACAGCCCTGCTCAATGTTGGGAGGTATGCTCACTGTTAAATGTGGAAACATCATTTATAGGGCGGGATGTACCAAACAGAAAAATGCATTAAAACCTTCTGAAAATACAGTTTTCGGGCGTTATTACCGCATTTCCCATATGTACTAAGCAACGATTTGTCCCGGTGGGTAACGCCATCTTCAGATGGCGTCACCCAATGGGCTTTTATCGAGATGCCCCCCTGAAAGGAATCCGATCGGACTCCTCCCATCTCCCCTTGCAGCGCGTGTCCTTCTGAGGATACATAGGACGCCACAATAACTGGGTGTTAAATCCAGATGTTCCTTTATCCGAGGACATTGCAGAGGACTGCTCTTATAGGGAGAGCTGTACTTTGTGATTTTATTCACATTTCTAGGTACATACTGCAGTAATCAACTGCGGTATTATGTACCCGATAAGAGGCAGGATGAACCGCATTGTGGATGTGATGCTTAGTACATCCCGCCCATATTGTGGTTGAATAGTAGTAATGGTTAGTAATCAGGGAGGCAGAGTCCACAGAAGAGCAGAGGGAATAAACTCAACACCTGGTCAGATTCTATTTATTTTCTCCCTGCAGGAAGATACAGGGACAGGGGTGGTAACACTGAAGATACAGGGACAGAGGTGGTAACACTGAAGATACAGGGACAGGGGTGGTAACACTGAAGATACAGTTACAGGGGTGGTAACACTGAAGATACAGTTACAGGGGTGGTAACACTGAAGATACAGTTACAGGGGTGGTAACACTGAAGATACAGGGACAGGGGTGGTAACACTGAGGATACAGGGACAGGGGTGGTAACACTGAGGATACAGGGACAGGGGTGGTAACACTGAAGATACAGGGACAGGGGTGGTAACACTGAAGATACAGGGACAGGGGTGGTAACACTGAGGATACAGGGACAGGGGAGATAACACTGAAGATACAGGGACAGGGGTGGTAACACTGAGGATACAGGGACAGGGGTGGTAACACTGAAGAATAGATACAGGGACAGGGGTGGTGACACTGAAGATACGGGGACAGAGGTGGTAACACTGAAGATACAGGGACAGGGGTGGTAACACTGAAGATACAGGGACAGGGGCGGTAACACTGAAGATACAGGGACAGGGGTGGTAACACTGAGGATACAGGGACAGGGGTGGTAACACTAAAGCTAAAGGGATGGGGCATGAGGCCTTAGGACTAGGAATGAATCTGTCAGCGCCAGCCTACTGCACCTACCATGTTTCCCTGATAATAAGACCTATCCCTAAAATAAGCCCTATCCTTACTTTTGAAAAACGGTCCAAAATAAGCCCTACCCCGAAAATAAGCCCTAACAAAAAAATAAAATAAAAAAAATAATGGTAAGTAAAGAATTGTAAAGCAGGACTGAGGCAATGATGGGGATAAAAGCAGGACTGAGGGCATGATGGGGATAAAAGCAGGACTGAGGGCATGATGGGGATAAAAGCAGGACTGAGGGCATGATGGGGATAAAAGTAGGACTGAGGGCATGATGGGGATAAAAGCAGGACTGAGGGCATGATGGGGATAAAAGCAGGACTGAGGGCATGATGCTGTCAATGTTAATTAAAATAAGCCCTACCCCGAAAATAAGCCCTATGGAGTTTTTTTTTACCCAAAAAAAAATAAGAGTGTTTTATTATCGGGGAATCATGGTAGTACTAAATCTGCCCCTGGAAAAGCCTGGAGACATATGCACCAACTAGATCACATTGTTGTATTGTGTAATGATAATATAGTAATAATACACCCATGGGCTAGGTAAATCTAACACTCTGTTCATGATATTAGTAACTTACCAGTAGCAAATGGCACAGACCATAATAGCCACAACAATTACCAGGAGTATTGGACCCACAACCAGTACGGTGAGCTCCATGGTATAGATCTTATTCATTTCTATGCAGAAAGAAACAAGTGAGGAGAATAAACTTCATTTAATTTGCAGCCATATTACATATATCAATCCTTTATTTAAAACAATTATAAAAACAGCAGACCTGTGTAACATATATATATATGTTATAAGTAAAATAAGACAGCATGGCATACCTTCCTAATTTCTATATACTCTCTGGACTAAATGCCAGGGCCAGTTAGCTAATGATAGTAACCAGGCCCAGCACATTTATGTGACTGAGGCTACACACCAGAGGCTGGAATGAAGCATCTTATATGATCACATGGGCTGGTTTATTAAACAGTGACAGGAGAAGGAAATGTAGTGCACAATGTTTTATGGGATCCTTCCCTTCCTTTGGGGCAGAAAACCAGCCCCCAACCATTCTCTCTATTAAACACAACCATCCCAAGTGGGACAGTCCCAGGTTTTAGTGAGTTATCCCTTGGAACCTATGTCCCCAGCAATGTCAAAACTTCACAGAGGGGTGGCCATTGGTTTGGGATGCCAAACTTAATAACTTTAAGATTAGGTCCTGGCCGGTCCCCCGTTAGTGTACGCTGGGCAGAACTTTGTTCTGAGCCTTCCACTGAATGGATTTGGATAAAAACATCACAGAGGGGTGCCATTTGGTCTGGGATGCCTAACTTAATAAACTTGAAGATATAAACCTATGCAACACCAGGTACTTTAGCGAGTAATTCAATATTTATCAAAGAACAGTATTTAAAATACAAAAACGCCGTTATGTTTAGTAAACATGACATGATGTTATTTGTAGTGCTCCAAGCACAGCAGAGACATGTTGTGCTTAGATGTAGCAAAGTACCCTGGGAAATTATTTTAAATTGCCGGCACCTATGTAAGTGCTAAAGACCACAATGGGTCTACCTTCCATCCGGCATCAATGGCAGGTCTGTAGGTGGGCATAAGGCTGGGGATGGCACCATCATATAATGACATCACACATTCAGGTGGCATTTTTAGATGTGGATGTGCCCTGTAATGGCTCTCGTCAGTAGTGCCTATTTAAAAATGTAATAAATATACCAATCCCTTGTGTAATTATTTTCTGCTATACATGTCATATATCATTTTAACCACCCTGTATGTAAATAGAATATGTAGTTCTGCAATATCAGTCTAAAGTTGACCCTTTATTTATTATCCATATAACTAACCCCTGGATACAGGTGAGTCTGCACCTGACAACCAAACACCTCACCCAAATCCATCCTCACATGACATAATATGATAACACCCACTTAGGCCCGTATTCAATTAGCCGCGAAAAGTCAGAATCCGTGGAAAAGTATCGCGGGTGACGTCATTTCGCTAGGCGGAATTTTTCCGCCGTATTCAATTTCAACTTATTTTCACAAATGCAATATAATGTAATGTAATAGGCGAAAAAGATTAGCCTATGAATAACAGGTGGAAAAAAAGTGCAGAATTGCGGTATTGGGGAGCAAAGATGCAGAAACCACTCTGCTCCCTTGGGACAGCACCCCAAAGGATAAAAACTAAATAAAAAAGTGAGGGACCCCCCAAAAAATGACTTTGAAAATGGATGTGAAAAAGTACAAATTCGGGGTACAAAATTAAAAAACTTTCGAAATAGACTTTTGGGGTGTACAAGTATGGGTGAGGAGTTATTTTGAGTGCAGGAGCTTGTTGAGGGTGCGTTTTTTACATGTTTTACAATTTCCCTTTAGCAACTTTAAACCATGCTTGTACCCATTTTCATGTACCCCAAATTTGACAGGACTACTTATTTTCTCCCCAAAAAATCAGCTAAATGCTATTCTTCACCACTTTTGACACAACTTAAGTACCCCAAATACCTTCATTAGGGCTTATTGGGGACATCTATAGTGATCCCCAATGTTAGTGAATTTATTGCTGGGTATCAGACTGATTTCCTCATTTCTCACAGCACTTTTCGCGTGTTTGAGTTTCACTGGGTGCCATTTTCGCATCTTTGGTAATTGAATACGGTGAATAATGTGGGAGCGCATGTAAAACACGCGAAGTTGGTGAAAAGTATTGCATGCAAAAAAGTTTTTGAAATTGAATATGGGCCTATGTGTATTACTGTAGTACTGTGTAAGGTTTGTTGTATTGTATGATAAGCTTTGTATTATATACTTTGTATGCTGATATCTGCTGATGTATATATGTCTAGTTAAAATAACTGAGGTGTCTGCTTACCTTTTGCTCTCATGATCGGGACTCCTGTGCACGACCTGAGCAATAATAATAGTAGAAATAGTGTATTAATACACAAGCTACTCATTTTCCGTCTTTCTCCTTTGAAAGCTTCCTATCAAAAGACTCAAACTGTTAACGTCTATGACATCACCCTGAGCCAAAGCTCTATTATGATGCGTCATGTGCTGTAATAATGATGCTAGGAAAGGGGTAATTAGAGACAATTGTACAGGGAAATATAATTTACCTGGTGTGTTACCCTTTACTTGTGTCTTCATCAGTTGCTCTTGTCCTTTTGATTGATACCTATGACATGGGTGTGCCATGATTTTAGGGTGGCTAGTTAAGATCCCATTTTTACAAATGGTTTCTGTACTACAGAATAATTAACTTTAATTATTAACTAATTAGTCTGGGAATTAAAGAGTACCATTTATGTCCCTCTTATAATACACCTACATCAGTTCTTCATTGCTATTTTATTGCTTCTATACAGAGCCCTGTTCATTGGGATGGGTTCATGGGCCGGTCAGAATCTTAATGCGGTATCCTGACAGGGTTAGAATACCAACACTTTTTGGCCAGCATCCCCCTCTCCCTAACCCTCCGTTCCTGATGCTTGAACCTAACCTCTCCCCCAAATGCCTAAACCTAGCCTCCCCACACCCTAATCCTCCCCCAAACCCTGCTACTTATCTTTTGCACCGGGATTCTGACAAGTGTCGGCATTCTGACACCGGCATTCTGACCACCAGCATCCATTTTGTTGTGATATTAAATGTATCACCGTTCATTATATATGTGGCCATGACTATATTTGTAGTAACATAGGTTAAGGAACCCTTGGGGAAGGGGCAAAGGTGGGCAGAGCTGTGGGAAATGTGGGTGGAGTTACAGTGGGGTGGACAGGGCTACAGTGGGATCAGGGAGACTGCTGCCACTGAGCAACAGCAGAAATCTTCTCTGCCTGTGTGGGGGGTTTGCTCCTGGCTGAAGAGATCACAGCGCCCCCTTTTCTCAATGAATCAACAGCAAATAGTTTTTTTATTTTTCTAAGGGGGGCCCACAACTCACGCGATTAGGCCACGTTCCTGATAAGTGCTGGCCCGGGGGATCAATTAGCCGGTGGTAAAGTAAATTCCCCCTATAAGTCTCCTAGGTATTAGATTTTAGAACATATAGAATGTCATCTTGGAAGATCTGCCATTTGGTCATGTGTCTGGTATTACGCCGAAGCTGACAACCAGGGGGGTCCTATTAGTGAGACCCATGCACCTGGGCACACATGGGGGGTTTCTGAGTACCTAAAAGCCCCCATGCCCGCCACTCCATCGCAGCCCAGCTTAACAATATTTTTTTTGTGTAAAGATGTGAGCCGACAACTGTCCCTGGCTGAGCTGCCTGTAGGGGGAGCTGCAGCGCTTGCGCACAGCTCCTCCTGGGCAGTTCCCATAGGGCACCATGCACCGGCATTGTGGGAGGCTGAGACATATGATCCTGCTGCGTGACAGTGACCGGCACTCTCTCCCAGAGCCGCACCACAGGTGGGTGTAATGTTTTACATGTGGGGGGAGGGTGATCTGTGTATGTGTGAGTAGGCTTTGTCAGTGTGCCAGTCTGTGTATGTATAGGCTTTGTCAGTGTGTGTGTGTCAGTCTCTGTGTGTATAGGCTTTGTCAGTGTGTGTGTGAGTAGACTGTCAGTGTGTGTGTGAGTAGGCTTTGTCAGTGTGTGTGTGAGTAGGATTTGTCAGTGTGTATGTGTGAGTAGGCTTTGTCAGTGTGCCAGTCTGTGTATGTATAGGCTTTGTCAGTGCAGTGTCTGTCAGTGTGTGTATAGGCTTTGTCAGTGTGTGTGTATAGGCTTTGTCAGTGCAGTGCAGTGTCTGTCAGTGTGTGTGTATAGGCTTTGTCAGTTTGTGTGTATAGGCTTTGTCAGTGCAGTGTCTGTCAGTGTGTGTGTATAGGCTTTGTCAGTGCAGTGCAGTGTCTGTCAGTGTGTGTGTATAGGCTTTGTCAGTGCAGTGCAGTGTCTGTCAGTGTGTGTGTATAGGCTTTGTCAGGGCAGTGTCTGTCAGTGTGTGTTTGAGTAGGATTTGTCAGTGTGTATGTGTGAGTAGGATTTGTCACTGTGTATGTGTGAATAGGATTTGTCAGTGTGTGTGTGGGTAGGATTTGTCAGTGTGTATTTGTGAGTAGGCTTTGTCAGTCTGGCAGTCTGTGTATGTATAGGCTTTGTCAGTGCAGTGTCTGTCAGTGTGTGTGTGTGTATAGGCTTTGTCAGTGTGTGTGTATAGGCTCTGTCAGTGCAGTGTCTGTTAGTGTGTGTGTATAGGCTTTGTCAGTGCAGTGTCTGTCAGTGTGTGTGTGTATAGGCTTTGTCATTATGTCTGTATAGGCTTTATCAGTGCAGTGTCTGTCAGTGTGTGTGTGTCTAGGCTTTGTCAGTGTATGTGTGTATATGCTTTTTCAGTGCAGTGTGTTAGTGTGTCTGTGTCAGTGCAGTCTGTGTCAGTGTGCGTGTATATGTCACTGAGTATGTTTGCGGTGCCGCCTTTTTATTTCTTCAAGGAGCTGAAAAGCTCCATATAAATATAGTCAAGTAGATTCCAAATAAAAAAGTTCAACACCCGGGGTGCAGATCCTAAGAACTAAGCAGACCGCTCAGTCTTGAACATACAATCACATACAGGCAGTGCTCCTCAGGTACTCAATAATCCAAGCTTGTTAATCCATTACTGTGCAACGTTTCAGATGCAATTATTACATATTTCGTCAAGGCATTGACGAAATATGTAATAAATTAACCTGAAATGTTGCACAGTAATGGACTAACAAGCTTGGATTATTGAGTATTGATTATTGAGTACCCGAGGAGTGCTGCCTGTATGTGGTTAGATTTTTTGCCATTGGTTTTGTAACCAAGTATTGGAAACCCCCCTTTCAAAATCTTGCACTTGCCACTGCCATGGCACTGCTCCTTGCTGAGGATTTCTTTTTAATATAGCTGATGGCTGGGATTTGGGAGTATGAGAACCAATCACAAGCACTGATTTAACCTCCTGTTCACACACCCATCTCTGACACCATTAGAAAATGGTAATCTTTATTTATGTGCTTTTTCTGTGTCATAAAATCAACAAAACTCTAGGTAAATAGCTGCATAAATGTTTACTATGTGGTTGTGCAGTTTTAATCACTGGCCTCCATCAATGCTATTGTAACATTAGAAGACTTACACAGTTTGCATAAGTGCATAAAGGCATCCAATACCTACAGTCTGATATAGGGCCTCATATACTAATGAGTTTTATCACCAAAACAAGTGATACATTTCACTGTGTATGATAAATGGTGCTCCAGCCAATCAGCTCCCAACTGTCAACTGTTAGAAAAATGATAGTTGGCAGCTGATTGGCTGGGGCACCATTTATCATACAGAGTGAAATGTATCACTCGTTTTGGTGATAAAACTAGATTATAAATATCAGCAAACATTAGCCCTAGCAAGTGTCGGCTTGGACCATGAAGAGAAGGGGAATGCAATGGTTGAGGCCCACTGGAAGGTAATGACATACCAATGGAAGGTCATGAACAGCTGCATGAGGGGTGTATGGCTAGCGGCCTGTGGGGGTGTGGTCAGCTGCCTGAGGGGGTGTGGCCAGCCAACAGCGGTGCAGAAGGTAAAACATTAATTGCTTTGGTTACCTCACCTGAGTGATTGTTTATCATTTTAGTCAGTGTGAGGCCTCTCCCCAACCCGTTCTCTTCCATTTCAAATACACAGACAATGCTGTATACACATACTCATTTGGAAGACTCAGAGGGAGGAAAACATGCATATGACACCTGTCAATTAAGCTAGAGATGCTCATATACTATATGTGCTATAGTAGTGATTTATGTTTTACGAACTGGAATCGTTAACACAAATCAGCCAAATCTGAATAGCAGCTGCTGATAGTCATCATCATCATATCGCGTATTGTAGCACCAGTCCTCCAGCGCCCACATCCAATTTTTTTGCAAGTGATCTGAGCCTCTCTGTCCCCTGCTGTCATTTACTTGCACACCCCGTTCCATCTCTCCAGGGGTGATGAGAGAGATGCACAAACATGTAATTACACACTATGGGGCGGATTCTGAATTGGAAGCAGCCTGCTCACTACCTTATGCTAATGAAGAACCCTCTGATCCTGCCCACCAGGGGCGTTTTAAGAGAGGAGGGGGCACTGGTGCAGCCTCCGTTTGGGCCCTCTCCTCTCTGTCAGCTCAGTAGATTCTGTCTTACTGCCTGAATCTACTGCGCATGCGCAGGTCTCCGGTAAAATGGTGCCCGCGTCTTTTCCCTGGGGACATATTTACTGCGTATGCGCGAGTCACCGGGAAAATGGCCGCCGCTGCAGAGCAGCACACCGGAGTTTGCAGAAAGGTAATAGTAACTAAATAAGGGTGTAGGGTGTGCAGTGTGGACCGCACACCCTGCACCCATTATAAATATGCCCCTGCCGCCCACTGTTTCTATATCCGTAGTTGCCATGCTCAATGCTGGGTGCAAAAAATCAGTCTATAACAGACACAATGGTCCAAATGTAATAGGGTGAGAGTTTAAAAAATTTGAAGTTTAGCAGTAACCTCGCCCAATGTAATAGAGTCCGAGAACTATGTTTTTAGACTCAAGAAACTCTCACGATTGAAACTCTCATCCAGATGTTTTCCCATTTTGAAGATAAAACTCGACCAATGTGAGAGGTTACTGCTAAACTCTAACATTTTCTAAACTCTCACCATATTACATTTGGCCCCTTATCTCCGTCCGCACACTATGAAGGAGCATGGCAGTCTGCCTGTGTGCTCACCACACTCCCATGGCGCTCACATGAAATGGATCAGCTCTGTGCATCCACGTGGTCACTTACCAGAAACACAAGCGTCAATGGATGTATAAATCCATCTGCACTTGTGATCTCTGTGTGCGTATGCCATGTCTGGTACATGCGCAGTTAGCGATCTCTTTCTACGCCGCATGCACCATATACAGATATTCGTAAGACCAGATCAAATTTTAGCTTATGTCTGACTCATAATCAGGTCCTAAGCAGAGCTGAATGCAGGTCCGGTATGTGGACACGTCTTTTTAGCAACTGCGCATGTGTCAGAGCCGAATGCGCACATCTCAGGGTCGTACGCAGCTCAAGTGTGGCAGAATGGGCAACGGTCACATGTAGGCCTAATGTTCTGAGGGTGTCATGGGTGTTTAGGCGGAATTAAAGGTTATCATATGCAGAGATCTGTCTGATATCCCCAAGGATACAGCTGGTGCAAATTCACACTGATGGGTGATTCAGAAGTGGATGCAGGTAAAGTATTGGGTGCAAGCGACTGCGGTGTTACCAATGCACATCCATTTCTGAGACGCACAGCACATGTGTCCCGATGGGTAGACGCAGTTGCACTGACGCTGGCGGCCATAGTCACTCAAACATTCTGCGTCTGTCATAGGCAGGTGCTATGTCCGATGGTGCATCTTTCTACACACTTTGGCAGATTCGAGCTGCAGCCGGTGGGTGTCTCAATAGTGCGCCCGCCAGCCATGGCTTTAATGTATAGATGCAGTAGCACTATAACGATATTGAAATTGAACCTCTATATACCCCTGCCTATACCTTCTAATATCCTACCTATAAGCCTCTAAGGATGACGCTATTTTGCGTTCGCAGTCATACAGTAAATAAAGACTGCAGACTTGGAATGTGCGGTTCCAAAGCACAAAGTATTATTCAAGTAAAAGTCCAGTCAGTTACACGCTATTGATCCATACACAATTCGGCGCAAAGGAATTATACAGACCCAAGTACAGTATACATACGCAGTGCTTTCTGGTCCAGATGTTAGGCATCAGCAAGAAACCCCTCATCCCTCAGCGTTCAGGAAGAAGACTAAAAACCCAGTGTTTCAGCACACATATTTATACCCCCCCAGAATAGACAGGACAATAGAGAAGTTTGTTGCTTATGCCATTGGTTCCCAGGGGGGAAGCATCTGTTACAGAGCATTTAACAGGCTGGTTCAAATAGACTCAACCCAGCCTCTAACAACTGGGGGTCTCTGCCCTCCCACCCCCTGCAATATCCTAACAGTTGTTCATATAATATACATTTTGTTGCTCGATGTCTCTGCGGTCCATAAGTTGAGAATGCATGATGCGATCTCCACACCGATAACACCGGAATTCTGTTGAAAGAGTACGCATCAGTACAAAACCAAACACGGCTTACTTAGCATGAATAAAACCTTAGTTATCAAATATCTTTATTTCACAGCATTTATACTAACTGAACCAACTTAAATCTTATACCTTTAAAGCTTATTAAACCTTTTATGGGAATATGTAATGTGTAAGTATGCGGGGTGTGATGTAAAGACGCTAGTTAACTTGGGGCAGATGCATGTGCATGAAGCTAACAACCAGCGTTTTCATACAGGATCTTATGCATTTGCTAATATGCGATTAGTTACCAGCGCAATTGTGCGTATTAATGTGTGTATGAGAAATGGTGCACTTAAATCTCACTTACTAAGTGAACACCTAGCAGTGTGGAATGCTGAGCCTTATAGTTCCACACGCCCCCCTCTCTCAGCAGCCCACACCTTTCCCAGGCTCAAAAGAAAGGTCCTTTATTCTCCCAGACTCTTGTGTGAATGCAAATTAGCCCAGCTACAAGACCCAAACCTAAGATAACACTCTTGGCTTTGAAGTTATTTCATTGCAGGAAGCTTGCTAATGTAAGGTGTGTATTTGAGCCGGGCCACCTGGAGTGAGAGCAGACGTTATCCAGGAAGCTTATCTACACAGGCTAGTTATCACGTGGCCATTTGCTCTGTTCTAGCTAAATGCAATATATCCTTTAGGGGAATTATAATAATATGCACTTTATCCAGAACACCCAAACTACGTAAAGTCATGAAATGGGCTTTTGGTGAATCACCATAACTTATGGCGATGGTCACAGATGCAATCACATGATGCTAATAGTATTATTGCCACATGTACTAAAGTGTGAGTTTATCTAAAATGGCGCTTAGGCGGCCATTCGCAAAATGGCGTCTTGCGGCCAGTCTCAAGGTGGTGTGGCTGCGATTCAATTTTAAACTGATCTTGTCTCAGCCAATAATCCGGCTTCAACAGTCCACCCTTTGATAGCGAACAACATGCTATCACAATCTGCTATTAGAATTTAAATTAGGCTTACAGTTACATATTATTTAGTGTTACTATGGGATGGCACAAGGTGGTTCTTAATCCATCAATAATGTGTCTCTGAGTGGGGACATAAAACTACTATTATACGCACACCGCGGATCTTGGAAGATCATGTGAAAGGTGTGGGAATGCACCAGTCTTATAAAAGCAGTCTTGAAGGGGAATTGAGACTTTACATTATCTGAGGTGTTTTAAAAATAACATTTCAATAATAAATTTTTATGCATGGCTAAATATAATACATTAAATGATGGTATTTCCTAGCTCAGGGTTGTAATGCAGTTCTGTATTTACCTCGGTATTCATACTGGCCACCATCATAATTTCGTTCTTTCGTTTTACTCTATTTTTACATTTTCCACACTTCAACACAATAGGAACACACCGGACACATTTTATTATTATGATGACAATCAGTATAAGGATTAAGAATTTGCCTATGCTGGCGATCACTTCCTGGACCCATTCCCCTAGACCTGAGAACCATTTCACTGGGTTCAGCCATGAAACCCATCCTTCTATCTTTTCCCCTACTTCAGCCACTGAAGCATTATGGTTCTTACAAAATTCCCATTTTAGCTGCAGAATTTCATCCATCTTTCGGTCTATCACCTCCTTGGGGTCGCTGGTATCATTGGTGACATAGGTGCAACATTTTACTCCAAATTGGGTGGCCAGAGTTACGCAGTACCCTCCAGTAACAGCAGTTAAATAATTTAACACTAGCCTGTGTTGCACCAGTTCTTTCTTGTACGCTTGCAATTCTCTCCCTGTGTACCTGAATGTGTCATCGTACATCTCGGTGATATTATCTATCAATTTAGCAAGTTCCTGAATATATCTGAAATTTAGTGTTCCCCGAGCGATCCTGGTGGGATCCAGTGCCACTAAAACTTGAAAGCCAGTTGGCTCACTAATTAACTGAGTGGCTTTATGCACATCACCAGGTATCATGTTTCTTTTGCCTCTGTTTTTATATTGTGTGTGAAGATATGGTGACGGTGTGTTTTTATGTATACCAAGCATTTCAACATGTGTGAGGGTCATAACTTCTGGGACTACTCTTCCCAAATAACATAACAATTACAATACTAAGATTGGTCAGACACTCCCCTGATTGGCATTGCACTCCTCCTGACTCCACTCCATCAGCACTGCCATCAGCTCCCATTTCCTCAATCGGTCCTCCATCACAGATACTGAGTATCCCCAAACAGATCATCACGACAAAAACTCTGGGGAAAAAAAAAGAACTAGGATGACCACAGCAGACCACTCCATTGCTGGAAGCACTGATCTACACATTTCTTTACCTCAGATATCTCACCGTCACCTTTTTAATCCTTCCGGCACAAGCTCGCAATCGACAGGTCCGCGTTATCGGCCTTGTCTCCGCCTTGTATCTCCACCGGTTGGTTAACCTCCCTATAGTGAGTGGGATGGACCCACGTATCTCCCTCAGCCACCCTTTGAGGATGTGGTATCGTCAGATACGGACCTTTCCACTGATCAGTCAAACAACCTGAGCTAAAAAAAAATTTGGATCATAACAAATTCTCCAGGTTTGATACCATGACAGTTTGCATTAGACATGTTAGTTAATAACACTTTCAATTTCGATTATTCTCATTCATCTTCGTGAGACCCTGCACAGTAACCTCATTATCATATTTTCACATGAGGCTGCCTGTTTGAACAGTATCTCCAAGGGGGGGAAAATAAAGGAAAAGACAGTCTGGGATAATCTTAGTGTTGTTACCCATCACCTTACACATGTTCTTGGAAACATCACCTGTAAAATAAGTCCCCCCTATCATTTTTAATAATTCTAGGGATATAGTATCTGCATACAGGTTCCTGCAATTAAATCTTGTTATTAATAGCTACTGCTCTAAATAATGCCTGAGCCACTGTGTTGGATAGTATTCCGAGTATTCGACCTTTGCCTCGCATAGCTGCCGTTTATCCTTAGCAACCTTGTGTCCTGTGAGTGGGAGATAAAGCACAACAGTTTAATATCATTTAAACATGATCTAAAATACAACAATAAATCGTCCACATTTTACATTAGAACAGATCCATTGATAGGTTGAAAAGATTGTAAACAGTCATATAAGGCCTGGGAGAAGATACTGGGGTTGCCTATGAACCCATGGGAAACCCGTGTTCCTGTGTGGTGTTCTTTACTTTACAGTACTTACTTATGTGTCCCGCTTGGTTGCAGCTAAAACATGTTTTTGAACGGGTTGGATGAAAGGATTGTTGTGGGAGTTGAGCAAGAGGGAATGAGGTATGAAGTTTGTGGGTAGTGTGAAGCCTGTGGTTGTGTATGATATGTGGGGTAAGGATGTGTTTGCTGTGGTGTGGGATTGGTGAGAACGTGTAACTGTTCAGGTGCAAGTGTGTGTATAGGTGCAGGTGTGTTTACTGGCTGTGATGTTACCAACATTCCTTCCAGAGCTTGGATACTGACAGCCATTAGTTTTTCGCTCTGGGTCTCTCTCTTCTTTGTGATATTTTTATCATGTTCTATGGCAGATTCTATGAGGGTATCTATTGTAACTCCCCTCCAGCCAGGTTGTGAGGTCTGAACCCGAGTCTTTAAGTCGTCTTTCAGACCGTCCATGAGTACCGTGACTATCATTCCCCTGTGGGGAGTGCTATCTTTAATATCGTCTAACCCAGTGTACTGGGTGATAGCCTGCAGATCCCGATTGCAATAATCTTCTGCAGTTTCACTCTCCTTTTGCTTAATTGTGAAAATTCTGTTCCAGTTAACTACTACTGGAAAATATATACCCAATTGAGTTACAATGCGGGAAATGTTACCTTGGTTTACTTGGTCTGCTAAGGGAACGTCACCATCCAATACACAATCCGTGATAAATTTTGTCACGTCGGTATTACGTGGCAGACAGGCCCTTAACACCACACGCCAATCTTTATTAGTGGGCTCATGAGAACTACCCAAATTTCTCAAAAATCTTTGACATTTGGCTAGTTCCTTTTTGGGATCGGGGAAATCATTTATGATGGAATTTAGTTCTGCTCTTGTCCAAGGACAATGAATTACTACTTCCCTTGTGGGCACTACACCATTCGCATCTGCATTTCCATTCGGAACAGTTATCGTCCGAATGGGATGCAGACCGGCAGCGCTGCTACCTTTGACCTGGTTACCTGGCTGGGGGTTTAATCTGCTGCTGCTACGTATGGTACTAACAACTTCCTCTACGGGTGCAGAGGGCATTAACACTTCCCCTGCTGTTACCGATGAAGATGGCGGCACCACTCGTGATTGTGGTGATGCTGCATCTATCATTTTCACAGCATGGGAAATGGCAGACATTACAATAGGCTCATCATCCACATCATGAACATTTTCTTTCTAGTTGCTTAAGAGAGGGTACAAGTTGCTCGTTACATTTTTATGGGTATTTTTGGTAACTGTACTTGCATCTCCATCCACATAAGGTGGGGGAGGTGAGCGTGAACTGCAGGCAATACTCTCCACGATGCTACCTTGCCGCATGGGCACGCCATTTTGCGGCTCGCCCGTATTGCAATTCAGCGTCGCGGATGTATTTTCTAGCAATGTGCTCGCGACGCTAGTTTGCGTCGTTTGCACATTTTTAAGCCACGCATCCCCTTCATGCTGCCACAGTTTTAAACATTCAAAATATTTAACCTTTTTCTTTCGGGAGCGCATCAGACCGATGTGATCCCGAACATTATCTAACACATTTTTATCAAAACTACCAATTCTGGGAAACGGTCTAACACTCTTCATCGTCATTTTAAACCATACATCACAATACCTTAATGCATAAGTACCATACTTAGTATGCATAATACGACGGGCCGATCCAATTGGAGCTTTCATTAGCAGCACATCATTGTCTAACATCTTGTACTGTTTGCATGGCTCCCATTCTGAGACAAAATCCTACGCTTTTCAATAAAGATTTAAACTGGTGAAAGACAATCAAGATACTTTCACTTACCTGTGGACGATTTAAGTTGGCGGCGCCCACACACCTGGATAAGATTTGAAAAAGGCAACTTCCACACCCGGATAAGATTTAGTAAGGCAACTTCCACACCTATGAGAGTTTATATGTCGGCTACTCCCACGCACCTCTCTACAACAAAGACAACATGTACACCTGCTACTGTGTATAGAACGGTAAAGCTACTTACCGAGCGGCTAGACTAACCCTTGCACCTAGCCCTTAAGGATCATACGATACCCTTAACTTTGTTCAACAAATATTCACTGTTACACACTTTTTTCCTGCGCAGAAAAATACACGTTAACCCAGATATTGGTAATAATTAGGGGTGTGCACCGGCCACTTTTCGTGTTTTGTGTTTTGGTTTTGGATCTGGATCTTTCTTCGTGCTTTGGATCTGGATTGGTTTTGCCAAAACCAACCTTCCGTGTTTTGGGTTCTGGGTTTTGTGTTTTGGATCTGTATTTTTTGAAAAAAAGCATAAATACAGCTAAAATCACAGAATTTGTGGGTTTTTCTGCTCCTATGCTATTATTAACCTCAATAACCTTCATTTCCACTCATTTCCAGTCTATTCTGAACACCTCACACCTCACAATATTGTTTTTATGGCCAAAAGGTTGCACCGAGGTAGCTGGATGACTATGCTAAGCGACACGAGTGGGCGGCACAAACACGTGGCCCATCTAGGAGTGACACAGCAGTGGCAGACAGGATGGCAGTTTGAAAAACTAGGCCCCAAACAGTAAATACTGCAAAGAAAAAAAAGAGGTGCAAGATGGAATTGTCCTTGGGCCCTCCCACCCACCCTTATGTTGTATAAATAGGACATGCACACTTTAACAAACCAATCATTTCATCGCCAGGGTCTGCCACATGACTGTGGCTGAAATGATTGGTTCGTTTGGGACCCCACAAAACAATCTGGCAGTTAATGTGTCCCTGCACAAACTGGCTCTACGGAGGCAAGATGTCGTCCTCATCCTCCTCATCCACCGATTCCTTGCATAAAACAGGAAAAAGGGATTTAGGTGTCCCTGGACTGCTTGACAGTAACTTTTTATGAATGCGCTGCAGGTGACGTATAAGGGAGGATGTTCCTAGGTGGTTAACGTCCCTACCCCTACTTATTTCACCTTTACATATGGTACATATTGCAAGACAGTTGTTGTCCGGATTTGGATAGAAATATTGCCAGACCAAAGAGGTGGAATGTTTGGTCTTCTGCCCAGGCATGACCGTGATGGGCTTTTTCATCCCACGGACAACAACTGTCTCCCCCGGAGCCTGATTTAAACAAACCACATCACCATCAGAATCCTCCTCGCCAACTTCCTCCTCAGTGCCAGCTACACCAGTATCCTCATCCTGTAGTACTTCAACAGTGACATCTTCAATTTGCATATCAGCAAGTGGACTGTGGGTGCTCCTTTCAGCACTTGCAGGGGGCGTGCAAATGGTGGAAAGAGCCACCTCTTCCAGTCCAGTGCTGGGAAGGTCAGGCATCGCAACCGCCACCACACTTGGACTCTCCTTGGGGATTTGTGATATCTTCTTAGAACGCACAGTTCTTCGCTGTGCTTTTGCCAGCTTAACTCGTTTGATTTTTTTAGTGGGAGGAGGGCTTCCATCGTCATGTGAAGCTGAACCACTAGTCATGAACATAGGGAAAGACCTTAGCCGTTCCTTGCCACTCCGTGTCATAAATGGCATATTGGCAAGTTTACGTTTCTCTTCAGATGATTTAAATGTTTTTTTTAAGGTCATTTTCCTGAACTTTGTCATTTGGGATTGTATGTGCCCTCTACTATGACATTGGGCATCGGCCTTGGCAGACGACATTGATGGCATGTTATCGTCTATGTCATGACTAGTGGCAGCAGCTTCAGCACTAGGAGGAAGTGGTTCTTGATCTTTCCCTATTTTTTTTTATCGGAGAAAGTTTGGTCCTCCATTTATGTTATATTGATATATACGTGCGGCTAAGGCGCACACAAACACAGAAAATAATTTTTTATTTTTGTTGGAGACTAGTGCACTTTGTGGGTTACACCACCCTTTAAGAAATGAGCCAGCTGGCCCTTTACTTATGGGACACAGGCGCACGCTTGGCGCTGCTCCTTTGTTGATGCACGAGCAGCTACAGCCCACACAATTCACAAACACAGAAAATATTTTTTTATTTTGTTTGGAGTGCCCTTTGAGGGTTACAGCACCCTTTAGCGGTCAATCCAGCCGGCCCTTTATTTATGGGACACAGGCGCACGCTTGGCACTACTTTGTTGATGCACGTGCGGTTACTGCGCACACAATTCACAAACACTAAAAAATATTTTTTTTTATTTTGTTTGGAGTGCCCTTTGGGGGTTACAGCACCCTTTAGCGGTCAATCCAGCCGGCCCTTTATTTATGGGACACAGGCGCACGCTTGCCACTACTTTGTTGATGCACGTGCAGCTACTGCGCACACAATTCACAAACACAAAAAAATATATTTTTTTATTTTGTTTGGAGTGCCCTTTGGGGGTTACAGCACCCTTTAGCGGTCAATCCAGCTGGCCCTTATTTATGGGACACAGGCGCATGCTTGCCACTACTTTGTTGATGCACGTGCGTCTACTGCGCACACAATTCACAAACACAAAAAAATATATTTTTTATTTTGTTTGGAGTGCCATTTGGGGGTTATAGCACCCTTTAACGGACAAGCCAGCCGGCCTTTTACTTATGGGACACAGGCGCACGCTTGGCGCTGCTCCTTTATTGATGCACGTGCAGCCACAGTGCACACAATTCACAAACAGAGAAAATTTTTTTTATTTTGTTTGGAGTGCCCTTTGGGGGTTACAGCACCCTTTAGCGGTCAATCCAGCCGGCCCTTTATTTATGGGACACAGGCGCACGCTTGCCACTACTTTGTTGATGCACGTGCGGCTACTGCGCACACAATTCACATACACAAATAAATATATTTTTTATTTTGTTTGGAGTGCCCTTTGGGGGTAACAGCACCTTTTAACGGACAAGCCAGCTGGCCTTTTACTTATGGGACACAGGCGCACAATTCACAAACACAGAAAAAATATTATTTTTTTTTGCACTTGGGGGGAGCACCCCTGACGGACAGAGCACCCCCTGGACAGCACTACAGCACCCCTTTAGGACTGGGACACTGCACAGGACTTTGGAGTGGACACAGCCCCTATGGACAACTGACTGCACAACACAGTCCAGCCAGCCCCTATGGACTTTGAAGTAGTGGACACAGCCCCTATGGACAACAGCAGCACAGCACAGCACAGCACAGCACAACACTACACTGCACTACACTACACTACACAGCCCAGCCAGCCCTAACTCCCACCCTCCCTCTTCACTGTCCACAGCCGAGTGAGAAAATGGCGCCGACACGGGTACCTTATATAGGATCCAAAACCCGCGAGACCCGGAAGGCGGGATGATGACGTTTTGCCTTGATTTCAGATCCGAGTCAGGCGGGAAAAGTCGAGCCTGGCTCGGATCGGCCTCGGATCGGGGGGGCTCGGGGGGGTTCGGATTTCAAAAATCTGAACCCGCTCACCCCTAGTAATAATTAAAAAATGTAAACCTCAACGGCTTTGTTCAAATACGTGGCAGCACAACCGGAAGTACGTATATGCTATTCTGCGACCAGCCACATAAAAAAAAATAATGCAACTACCACCCAACCGTATAATGACTTTTTTAACTGCGTACGCAAAAGTGCATCTTTTCTCTACGCAAAACTGTGACTCAGCCGCATACTCAATACTGCGGCACCCCTTTAAATGCTAGGTTCTATCAACAAAGAAAAACAAACTTTTTCCTTTCTTGTCCCTGGATTCTAGTCAGCTTCCTTTGCTCACACGAAAACGGATAGCGATCTTTCAGCACAAAGTGGTTGCAGGAAAACCCTGCATGTGGCCACTCCACCCTTTGCTGAGATATTGATAGCCGTATGTGCCGTGTGAGTAGATAAGTGACTTCACTCGACGAGCCCCCATCTGATGATATTAAAAAGAACCTCTATATACCCCTGCCTGTACCTTCTAAAATCCTTCCTATAAACCTCTAAGGATGACGCTAATTTGCGTACGCAATCATACAGTAAATACTTAGACCTGGAATCTGTGGTTCCAAAGCACAAGTGTTATTCAAGTAAAAGTTCAGACAGTTACACGCAATTGATCCAGACACAATTTAGGCACAAAAGGAATTATACAGACCCAAGTACAGTATACATACGCAGCGCTTCTGGTACCAGATGTTAGGTATCAGCAAGAAACCCCTCAGTCAGCATTCAGCAAGAAGACTAAAGACCCAGTGTTGGAGCACACATATTTATACCCCCCCAGAATAGACAGGACAATAGAGAAGTTTGCTGCTGATGTCATTGGTTCTCAGGGGAGAAGCATCTGTTACAAAGCATTTAACAGGCTGGTTCAAATAGACTCTCCCTGCCTCTAACAGCTGGGTGTCTTTCCCTACCCGCCCCCTGTAACATCCTAACAGTTGTTCATGAAATATACATTTTGTTGCTTGTAGCCCCTGCGATCCATAACTCGAGAATGCGTGATGCGACCTCCCCACCGATAACACCGGAATACTGTAAAAAGAGTACGCATCAGTACAAAACCAAACACGACTTGTTTAGCATGTATAAAACCTTAGTTATCAAATATCTTTATTTCACAGCGTTTATATTAACTGAATAAACTTAAATCTTATATCTTAAAGCTAATGGAACCTTGTAAGTGAATATGTAATGTGTGAGTGTACGGGGTTTGATATGAAGACGCTAGTTAACTGGGGACAGATGCGTGTGCATTTAGCTACTAAACGGTATTTTCATTCGGGGTCTTAAGCATAATGTGTGTATGTAAAATGGTGAAAGATGCAATCACATGATGCTAATAATTGTGCATTCGCTACTGGGCGTCATGTTAGCAGCTCAATTGTGCGTAATGTGCGGTGTTTATGCATGAGATTCCATCTATGATGGACTTAACATATTTATATATATATATATATATATATATTAGGGGTGTGCACCGGCCACTTTTCGTGTTTTGTGTTTTGGTTTTGGATCTGGATCTTTCTTCGTGTTTTGGATCTGGATTGGTTTTGCCAAAACCACCCTTCCGTGTTTTGGGTTCTGGGTTTTGTGTTTTGGATCTGTATTTTTTTTTAAAAAAGCATAAAAACAGCTAAAATCACAGAATTTGTAGGTTTTTCTGCTCCTATGCTATTATTGACCTCAATAACCTTAATTTCCACTCATTTCCAGTCTATTCTGAACACCTCACACCTCACAATAGTGTTTTTATGTCCAAAAGGTTGCACCGAGGTAGCTGGATGACTATGCTAAGCGACACGAGTGGGCGGCACAAACACGTGACCCATCTAGGCGTGATACTGCAGTGGCAGACAGGATGGCAGTTTGAAAAACTAGGCCCCAAACTGTACATAATGCAAAGAAAAAAAAGAGGTGCAAGATGGAATTGTCCTTGGGCCCTCCCACCCACCCTTATGTTGTATAAACAGGACATGCACACTTTAACAAACCAATCATTTCATCGCCAGGGTCTGCCACACAACTGTGGCTGAAATGATTGGTTCGTTTGGGCCCCCACAAAACAATCTGGCAATTAATCTGTCCCTGCACAAACTGGCTCTACGGAGGCAAGATGTCATCCTCATCCTCCTCATCCACCGATTCCTCACCCTCTTCAGTGTGTACATCCTCATCCTCACAAAGTATTAACTCGTCCCCACTTGAATCCACCACCACAGGTCCCTCTGTACCTTCTGGAGGCTGGTCTCCCTGGAAGAGCTGATAATTCATTTTGATGAACATCATCTTCTCCACATTCTGTGGAAGCAACCTCCTACGCCTTTCGCTGACAAGGTTCCCGGCTGCACTAAACACTCTTTCGGAGTACACACTGGAGGGGGGGCAACTCAGGTAAAATAGAGCCAGTTTGTACAGGGGCCTCCAAATTGCCTCTTTTTCCTGCCAGTACAGGTATGGACTGTCTGACATGCCTACTTGGATGCTGTCACCGATGTAATCCTCCACCATTCTGTCAATGGTGACAGTATCATATGCAGTGACAGTAGACATGTCAGAAATTGTTGCCAGGTCCTTCAGTCCGGACCAGATGTCCAAACTTGGTCCTGCCTGCCCTGCATCACCGCCAGCGGGTTGCTTAGGATACCTAAGTTTTTTCCTGGCAGCCCCAGTTGCGGGAGAAAATGAAGAAGGAGCTGTTGACGTGTCACGTTCCGCTTCAGCTGACAGTAGTGGTCTGATTTCAACAGATTGACCACCCTGGAATCCTGGCAAAGCGAATGAAGGGCTTCATCCACAAGTCCCACATGCCGAGCGGAATCGCTCCATCTTAGCTCCTCCTTCACTTTCTCCAGCTGCTTCTGCAAAAGCCTGATGAGGGGAATGACCTGACTCAAGCTGGCAGTGTCTGAACTGACTTCACGTGTGGCAAGTTCGAAGGGCTGGAGAACCTTGCAGAACACGGAAATCATTCTCCACTGCGCTTGAGTCAGGTGCATACCCCCTCCTTTGCCTATGTCATAGGTGGATCTATAGGCTTGTATGGCCTTTTGCTGCTCCTCCATCCTCTGAAGCATATAGAGGGTTGAGTTCCACCGCGTCACAACCTCTTGCTTCAGGTGATGGCGGGGCAGGTTCAAGAGTGTTTGCTGGCGCTCCAGTTTTCGGCACGCAGTCACTGAATGGCGAAACTGGCCAGAAATTTTTCGGGCCACCCAAAGCGTCTCCTGCACGCCCCTGTCGCTTTTCAGAAAATTCTGCACCACCAAGTTTATTGTGTGAGCAAAACATGGGACGTGCTGGAATTTGCCCAGATGTAATGCCCGCACAATATTGGTGGCGTTGTCAGATATCACAAATCCCCAGGAGAGTCTAAGTGGGGTAAGCCACTGGGTGATGATTTCCCTCAGTTTCTCTAAGAGGTTGTCGGCGGTGTGCCTCTTACTGAAACCGGTGATACACAGCGTAGCCTGCCTTGGAACGAGCTGGCGTTTCTGAGATGCTGCTACTGGTGACGCTGCTGCTGTTGCTGCGTAAGGTGATACATCTACCCAGTGGGCTGTCACATTCATATAGTCCTTAGTCTGCCCTGTTCCACTTGTCCACATGTCCGTGGTTAAGTGGACATTGTGTACAACGGCATTTTTCAGGACACTGAGGACACTTTTTCTGATGTTTCTGTACAGTCTCGGTATCGCCTGCCTAGTAAAGTGGAATCTAGACGGGATTTGGAACCGGGGACACACTACCTCCATCAATTGTCTAAATCCCACTGCACTAATGGCGGATACCGGACGCACGTCTAACACCAACATAGCAGTCAAGGCCTCAGTTATACGTTTTGCTTCAGGATGACTGCTGTCGTACTTCATCCTCCTCGCTAAGGACTGTTGGAGGGTCAATTGTTTAGTAAAAGTAGTGGTGTTCCTACTTCCTCTCTGGGATGATGAACGACTCCCAGCAGCAGCAACAGCAGCAGCGGCAGCAGTAGGCGTAGCAATGCAGGATCCTCCGGAGGAATCCCGGATAGGAGAGTCAGTCATGCCAGTGACATGGCCTGCAGGACTACTTCCAATCCTGACTAAGGAGGAAATTGACGAGGAGGGAGTTGACGGTGTGGTTTGCAGGCGCTTGGATACAACAGGACAACGGGATTTAGGTGTCCCTGGACTGCTTACGGTCTTAGCCAAAGTTTCTGAACTTGACAGTAACTTTTTATGAACGCGCTGCAGGTGCCGTATAAGGGAGGATGTTCCTAGGTGGTTGACGTCCCTACCCCTACTTATTTCACCTTTACATATGGTACATATGGCAAGACAGTTGTTGTCCGGATTTGGATAGAAATATTGCCAGACCAAAGAGGTGGAATGTTTGGTCTTCTGCCCAGGCATGACCGTGATGGGCTTTTTCATCCCACGGACAACAACTGTCTCCCCCGGAGCCTGATTTAAACAAACCACATCACCATCACAATCCTCCTCGCCAACTTCCTCCTCAGCGCCAGCTACACCAGTATCCTCATCCTGTTGTACTTCAACAGTGACATCTTCAATTTGCATATCAGCAAGTGGACTGTGGGTGCTCCTTTCAGCACTTGCAGGGGGCGTGCAAATGGTGGAAAGAGCCACCTCTTCCCGTACAGTGCTGGGAAGGTCAGGCATCGCAACCGCCACCACACTTGGACTCTCCTTGGGGATTTGTGATATCTTCTTAGAAAGCACAGTTCTTCGCTGTGCTTTTGCCAGCTTAACTCTTTTGATTTTTTTAGTGGGAGGAGGGCTTCCATCGTCATGTGAAGCTGAACCACTAGTCATGAACATACTAGGGATCGACCTTAGCCGTTCCTTGCCACTCTGTGTCGTAAATGGCATATTGGCAAGTTTACGTTTCTCTTCAGCTGATTTAAATGTTTTTTTCAAGGTCATTTTCCTGAACTTTGTCATTTGGGATTGTATGTGCCCTCTATTATGACATTGGGCATCGGCCTTGGCAGACGACGTTGATGGCATGTTATCGTCTATGTCATGACTAGTGGCAGCAGCTTCAGCACTAGGAGGAAGTGGTTCTTGATCTTTCTCTATTTTATTTTTATCGGAGAAAGTTTGGTCCTCCATTTATGTTATATCTATTTGATATATACGTGCAGCTAAACACAGAAAATATTTTTTTATTTTTGCTGGAGAGTAGTGCACTTTGTGGGTTACACCAGCCTTTAAGAAATGAGCCAGCCGGCTCTTTACTTATGGGACACAGGCGCACGCTTGGCGCTGCTCCTTTGTTGATGCACGTGCGGCTACTGCGCACACAATTCACAAACAGAAAATATATATTTTTTTGGTTTGGAGTGTACTTTGGGGGTTACAGCACCCTTTAACGGTCAAGCCAGCCGGCCCTTTACTTATGACACAGGCGCACGCTTGGCACTACTTTGTTGATGCACGTGCGGCTACTGCGCACACAATTCACAAACAGAAAATATATATTTTTTTGGTTTGGAGTGTACTTTGGGGGTTACAGCACCCTTTAACGGTCAAGCCAGCCGGCCCTTTACTTATGACACAGGCGCACGCTTGGCACTACTTTGTTGATGCACGTGCGGCTACTGCGCACACAATTCACAAACAGAAAATATATATTTTTTTGGTTTGGACTGGAGTGTACTTTGGGGGTTACAGCACCCTTTAACGGTCAAGCCAGCCGGCCCTTTACTTATGACACAGGCGCACGCTTGGCACTACTTTGTTGATGCACGTGCGGCTACTGCGCACACAATTCACTAACACAGAAAAAATATTTTGTTATTTGGTTTGGAGTGTACTTTGGGGGTTACAGCACCCTTTAACGGTCAAGCCAGCCGGCCCTTTACTTATGACACAGGCGCACGCTTGGCACTACTTTGTTGATGCACGTGCGGCTACTGCGCACACAATTCACAAACACAGAAAAAATATTTTGTTATTTGGTTTGGAGTGTACTTTGGGGGTTACAGCACCCTTTAACGGTCAAGCCAGCCGGCCCTTTACTTATGACACAGGCGCACGCTTGGCACTACTTTGTTGATGCACGTGCGGCTACTGCGCACACAATTCACAAACACAGAAAATATTATTTTTTTTGGTTTGGACTGGAGTGTACTTTGGGGGTTACAGCACCCTTTAACGGTCAAGCCAGCCGGCCCTTTACTTATGACACAGGCGCACGCTTGGCACTACTTTGTTGATGCACGTGCGGCTACTGCGCACACAATTCACAAACACAGAAAATAATTTTTTTTTTGGCTTGGACTGGAGTGTACTTTGGGGGTTACAGCACCCTTTAACGGTCAAGCCAGCCGGCCCTTTACTTATGACAGAGGTGCACGCTTGGCACTACTTTGTTGATGCACGTGCGGCTACTGCGCACACAATTCACAAACACAGAAAATTATTTTTTTTTTGGTTTGGACTGGAGTGTACTTTGGGAGTTACAGCACCCTTTAACGGTCAAGCCAGCCGGCCCTTTACTTATGACACAGGCGCACGCTTGGCACTACTTTGTTGATGCACGTGCGGCTACTGCGCACACAATTCACAAACACAGAAAATATTGTTATTTGGTTTGGAGTGTACTTTGGGGGTTACAGCACCCTTTAACGGTCAAGCCAGCTGGCCCTTTACTTATGACACAGGCGCACGCTTGGCACTACTTTGTTGATGCACGTGCGGCTACTGCGCACACAATTCACAAACACAGGAAATATTTTTTTTTCGGTTTGGAGTGTACTTTGGGGGTTACAGCACCCTTTAACGGTCAAGCCAGCCGGCCCTTTACTTATGACACAGGCGCATGCTTGGCACTACTTTGTTGATGCACGTGCGGCTACTGCGCACACAATTCACAAACAGAAAATATTTTTTTTTTTGGTTTGGACTGGAGTGTACTTTGGGGGTTACAGCACCCTTTAATGGTCAAGCCAGCCAGCCCTTTACTTATGACACAGGCGCACGCTTGGCACTACTTTGTTGATGCACGTGCGGCTACTGCGCACACAATTCACTAACACAGAAAAAATATTTTGTTATTTGGTTTGGAGTGTACTTTGGGGGTAACAGCACCCTTTAACGGTCAAGCCAGCCGGCCCTTTACTTATGACACAGGCGCACGCTTGGCACTACTTTGTTGATGCACGTGCGGCTACTGCGCACACAATTCACAAACACAGAAAATATTATTTTTTTTGGTTTGGACTGGAGTGTACTTTGGGGGTTACAGCACCCTTTAACGGTCAAGCCAGCCGGCCCTTTACTTATGACACAGGCGCACGCTTGGCACTACTTTGTTGATGCACGTGCGGCTACTGCGCACACAATTCACAAACACAGAAAATATTTTTTTTTTTTGTTTGGACTGGAGTGTACTTTGGGGGTTACAGCACCCTTTAACGGTCAAGCCAGCCGGCCCTTTACTTATGACACAGGCGCACGCTTGGCACTACTTTGTTGATGCACGTGCGGCTACTGCGCACACAATTCACAAACACAGAAAATTATTTTTTTTTTGGTGTGGACTGGAGTGTACTTTGGGGGTTACAGCACCCTTTAACGGTCAAGCCAGCCGGCCCTTTACTTATGACACAGGCGCACGCTTGGCACTACTTTGTTGATGCACGTGCGGCTACTGCGCACACAATTCACAAACACAGAAAATATATATTTTTTTGGTTTGGACTGGAGTGTACTTTGGGGTTTACAGCACCCTTTAACGGTCAAGCCAGCCGGCCCTTTACTTATGACACAGGTGCACGCTTGGCACTACTTTGTTGATGCACGTGCGGCTACTGCGCACACAATTCACAAACACAGAAAAAAAAATTTTTTTGGTTTGGACTGGAGTGTACTTTGGGGGTTACAGCACCCTTTAACGGTCAAGCCAGCCGGCCCTTTACTTATGACATAGGCGCACGCTTGGCACTACTTTGTTGATGCACGTGCGGCTACTGCGCACACAATTCACAAACACACAAAAAATATTATTTTTTTAACACTTGGGGGGAGCACCCCTGATGGACAGAGCACCCCCTGGACAACACTACAGCACCCCTTTAGGACTGGGACACTGCACAGGACTTTGGAGTGGACACAGCCCCTATGGAGAACTGACTGCACAACACAGTCCAGCCAGCCCCTATGGACTTTGAAGTAGTGGACACAGCCCCTATTAACAACAGCAGCACAGCACAACACAACCAGCCCCTATGGACTTTGAAGTAGTGGACAACAGCAGCACAGCGCAGCACAGCACAGCACAGCACAGCACAGCACAACACTACTCTGCACTACACTACACTACACTACACAGCCCAGCCAGCCCTAACTCCCACCCTCCCTCTTCACTGTCCACAGCCGAGTGAGAAAATGGCGCCGACACGGGTACCTTATATAGGATCCAAAACCCGCGAGACCCGGAAGGCGGGATGATGACGTTTTGCCTCGATTTCAGATCCGAGTCAGGCGGGAAAAGTCGAGCCTGACTCGGATCTGACTCGGATCGGGGGGGCTCGGAGGGGGTTCGGATTTCAGAAATCCGAACCCGCTCAACCCTAGTCCTGACACACATAATTGTTGAACCTTCATTTAGATGTTTCTTTGGTAATAAGCTTGGTGTTAGAATTTCTTTAAGGTTTCTAGATTTTCTAAACATGATTTTTGGTCTATTAGGAAGTGTTTCTTTCAGCAATGGGTCCATTTTCAAAATGTTCCAATGCTTATTGAAAACTTGTCTAATTTTTCTTTCCTCACAATTAAATTGTGTAATGAAAGCCACTGAGTCAGTATTCTCTAGGAGGTCTTCCCTTCTAAGATTCTCACATCTATTGATGGCTTCACTGATGATTTTCTCAGGGTATTCTCATTCTCTGAATCTGTCTGCATAAAGTTTAGTTTGCTCTTCATAAATTTGGGCTGTACTAGTTTTGTTCGATTCTTTAGAATTGTGAATAAGGGATGTTTTCTTTCCATCCCTTTACATGTCCACTTTTGTAATGGAGGTAGCTATTAGAATCAATCGACTTTATATAATTTTTGGTTAAACTTATAATGAGCACACAATTCTATGGATTAGCAGCTCCACCATTTTGTGAGTGACAGCACTCTCACTCTGTGAGAGTGCTGAATCTGCAGTTAACCATATGGTATCATGGTGCCATATCTGTATTACGCAAGGAACACGTCCATTAAGGCGTCAGCCTTAATTATCGTAATTTCATTGATTTTTGAAGTTTGAGTGGCAGAAATTCAATAGGTTTTGTGAAATTTCAGATCATGTCTAAGAAGCCTTAATGGGACATGTGAAACCATAAGGTTTTTAGTTTATGGAATTTCATTGCTTTTTTAAAATGTATTAACTATCAGGGTTTGGAGGAGCAAACCAGGCCACTTGCAGGGGAGAAGGGCAACAAAATGGTACATTAGCGCAGGTGGAGGAAGGCAGAAAAAAACACAGAAGGTGTTTTGGGGATGCACAGGGAGAGAGGGGCGGGCTGCAGGAGTGCGGGCCAGCGGCAGCAGTGGGGTGCGGACCAGTGACGGCAGTGGAGCAGTGCACAGGGGCATCAGCAGGCGAAAGAGGTGCTCACTGTCACTGGGCATGCATCTGAGAAAATTAGACACAGATGCATGGATGAATCAGTGAGATAGATCTATGCATCTGTGTTAAAATTTTAATTTGTGTAAAATAAAAATTAAAAAAAGGGAAATGCCCACCCCCCTCCCCCAAACACAGCCAGCCCCATCCTTTTCACCGCTGGTCCTGGTCGTGAAAATACAGAGGACAAATGATGTCAGGGTCATCCGTATTAAGCACAATCAGCACCAGGCAAATCAGAACCAGTCCTGTTGCCAAAATATAGGGGGACAAACAACATAGGGGTCCCCCATATTTAGAGCAACCAGCACTGGGCTTTGAGTGGGTCCTGGTTCTGGAAATACAGGGGGTTTTCCCTGTCTTTACCAGAACTAGACCTTTTCTGCTGATGCCACAGCCAGGGGAGCCCTTCACTGGGCAACCTCAGCCGAAGCATCAACCCTGACCGCTAGTGAGCCCAGTCCGGGGATCCCTGAGGAGCTGGGAACCCCCTGAATAAAGGGGTCCCCTTCTCCAGGGCACCCCAAGCCTAGTTTGATAGCCTGGGGCTATCCCCGACACCCCTGGAGTGGTGGGTGCCGGGTTGATAATGTAATGTGTTGTAGAAAAATGTAAGTATAATATTGTCTTTTGCAGTAGAACTACAGGTCCCAGCAAGCCTCCCCCGCATGCTGGTACTTGGAGAACCACAAGTACCAGCAAGCGGCGCATTAATGGCCCACTGGTACCTATAGTAACCCTGTAAAAGAAATATATATATAAATAAACAACATCAGACACCGTTTGTTTTATTATTTTATTGTACTGCACCTTCACCTGGGGGACGGCAGCCTTTAAGCTCTTTTTTATGGCTGCCGCCTGTCCCAGGACTTTCAAGGCTACTTCACCTGGAGGGTGCAGCCCATCCAGGACTTCTCCGGCGTCTTCTCTCTTCGGCAGCTCTTCACTGTTGCATCCCCAGCGACGGACTGACCTGAAGGCATCTCGCACTGACTTTACATAAGCCAGCCGAGGTGGCGGGGCGCTGATGTTATGAGCCGTGATTGGCTCACGGTGGCCATCTTTAAATTTAAAGAGGCACCATTTTTTAAATGGGCATGCGCAATTCTCACCATTGAAGTCAATGGTGAGAACCGCTCATTGGCTGAGAGCTGGAAGGCTCATCTCTCTCAGCCAATGAACGCTCAGAAGTGGGGTTTCCATAGTGAAATCCCGCCGCTAAGGTCTCATTCGGGATGTCCGTGGGTCGCGTATCATGTTTCTTTGTTTTGCCAAGCCCAGGGATTGCCTACTTTGGACCGAAGAGGACCGATCCACACATAGGAGAAGGTCAGTATGTTTTTTTTTCAGGTACCCTATGGATAATCTACTGGAGAAGGGGACCGATGGCTACAGGGATACATAGGTATGAGTATGTGTACATGTGTGTGTGCATGTATGTTTAATAAACGTTTACTTTGTACGGCGTATGTGTCCTGTGTTTATTTTAACATTTATTTTGCTTTAGAACTACAGGTACAAGCGGGCCTGTAATGCCCCGCATGCTGGTACTTGTGGTTCTCCAAGTACCAGTATGTGGGGGAGGCTTGCTTGAACATGTAGTACTACAGCTAAAACAATATTAACAATTCCAATTTTTACACAACACCTTTACACTATCAACCCGGCACCAACCACTCCAAGGGTGCCGGGGATAGCCCTGGGCTATTAGCCTAGGCCTGGGGTGCCCTGGAGAGGGGACTTCTTTATTAGGGGGTGCCCAGCTTCGCAGGGATCCTCGGCCTGGGCTGACTAGTGGTCAGGGTTGATGCTTCGGCGGTGAATGGGCTCCCCTGGTTGTAACATCAGCCCCCCACCAGAAAAAGTCCAGTGCTGGTTCTGGAAAATACAGGGGAACCCTACTATTTTTTTCCCCTGTATTTCCAGGACCGGCTCAGAGCCCAGTGCTGGTTGCGCTGAATACGGGGGACCCCCACGTCATTTGTCCCCCACATTTTGGCAACCAGGACTGGTTCTGATTTACCTGGTGCTGGTTGTGCTTAATACGGGGGACCCCTACGTAATTTGTCCTCTGTATTTTGCACAACCAGCACTGGGTCTCTTTTGGGGGGACTTTTTTTTTCTTTTGTGTTTTACACGTTAAATTATTTTCTACACACAATTGCAGGCTTCATGAGCCTGCATCTGCCGCTGACGCCGGCTACCTCCTCCGGGTCCTACTGCCTGCCACTCACCCCGCCTAGGCCGCTAACGGCCGCACTGCCACCACCACCGCCTGCTTTCTCCCTCAGGTCTCTGCTGCCACTAACGCACGCTACCTCCCCCCGGGTCCCGGCCACAGCAAACGCCGGCTTTCTTCCCCACGGTCCCAGCAATTGTGCAATATGTAGCCCATAGTCTATGTTGGCTAACACCATAGCTATTGCGATCAGAAACAAGGAAATACATTCAGGGGATACTTACATTTTGTGGATAACGCTTCTGCGGGATTTTCCATAAAAAGTGTATAATAAATATGCCCCTCAGACATGACTGTAACATGTGAATGACTTTCCTTCATCAGAGAGGATGCACTCAGAGCTGTGCATGGAAGGTCATTTTCAGCTGAACCCGAAGGGAGGGTGTGCCATGAAGGTGGGGGAAGGGGTGTTGGGGTGCCGCAAGGGGGATTTCAGAGGGCGGCGATGTGGGGGTTGTTTGGGTCCAAGATAGGGAGAAAGGATAAAGGGGGAGCTGAGGGGGAAGAGGGGAAAATATATGATGTGTGAGGGGAGAAGGGTGCAGGGCTGGTCCTAGAGAAGGGTCCAGCCCACAGTTACTAGCCACACATTGCAGGGGTAGGAGCTATGTGGAGGGGGGAGGAGGTAGGCAGAGACAGGCTGTGGGGATGGAGGTGGAAGAGCCGAAAAGGGTGTTATCTCAGTGCCCGGCCCTGTGGTAACCCTAGACAGGGCCGGATTATAGGCGGGGCGAAAGGGGCAGTCGTCCCGGGGAGGCACATATAGAAACCGTTGTAATTCCTACACCGTTCACCTGATTTGGATGTAACTACCCTCAAATTAAATCTGAAAGTCTGCAGTTAAATCACATCTTGTTTGTTTCATTTCAAAGCCATTGTGGTGGTGAATAGAGGACAAAATATGAAAATTCAATGTCCCAATATTTATGGACCTGACTGTATATATATATATATATATATATTTATTGATAGGGGCGCCCACTACTTTGTTGCCCAGGGGCTCCCACAGACCTTAATCTGGCCCTGACCCTAGATAGCGGTCGCACAGCTCCCGGCCACCCAGTGCATTAACTAGTGCCTTTCATATGTTTTGGGGGGCAGGCTGCCCCCTTGACCCCTCCCCCATTCCAGCACCTATGCCAGGGGCATAAATAGACATTTGTGGGCCCCAAAGCAAAATTTTGTAAGGAACCCATATATAGTTCACCTGTGAAAATAAAAACACATATACATATGACTAAGGGGGGCGGGATGTATGAAGCATTGCATTCGCGATGCAGTACATCCCGCCTGTCTTCGGGTACATACCACTGTTCATTACCGCGGCATGTACCTAGAATATTGCAAAGGACAGCTCTCCCGATAAGAAATGTCTTTTGCGATGGCTACGGACAGAGGGACTTCCGGGATTAACACCCAGAAGTCCCTGTGGCTTCCTTCTGCACACGTGCAGAAGGACTCTGGCCGCGGGAGGTAAGGGGAGGGGAGGGAGGCCGCGGGAGGTAAGGGGAGTCAAAGGATCCCACCTAAGGGGGAGCATCCCAATAAGAAGCCCATAGGCTTCTATTGGGTAAGCGCCACCTGCAGATGGCATTACCAATCAGGACGAAGCTTTGTACATATGGGGAACACAGTAAAACCCCTGAAAACTGCATTTTCTGGGGTGTTACAGCATTTTCCCCTTTAGTACATCCCGCCCTCAGGTTCAGACATAACAAGCCTTCTAAAGACTGAAGAGGACAAGTGGAGAAGTTGCCAATAGCAACCAACCAGCTGCTAGCTGCCATTTATCTACCGTGTTTCCCTGATAATAAGACCTACCCCGAAAATAAGCCCTACCCTTACTTTTGAAAAAGGGTCCAAAATAAGCCCTACCCCGAAAATAAGCCCTAACTAAATCCCCATTTTGTCCGGTCCCTGCCTGCGCTACACTCAAATGCCCCCAGCTCCGCCCCCCGCATGAAATGGATGCCGCTGTTAAAGATTTAACAGTGGCATCCAATCACAGCTGCAGCGTCTCACTCTCTCACAGTGAGCGCGCGGCAGCTGGCGTGCGTGGCAGCGTCATTTACAGCAGCGCCTTGGAGGAGAGGAGAGAAAAAGAGGAAAACAAATAAAGGTAAGTAAAGAATTGTGTTGAATTATTGAAATTGCTGTCAATGTTATTTAAAATAAGCCCTACCCCGAAAATAAGCCCTATGGAGTTTTTTGGACCAAAAAAAAAAATAAGACAGTGTCTTATTATTGGGGAAACACAGTAGTACAGTCTATAAAATGATAGGTAGAAGCTGATTGGTCGCTAAGTGCAACTTCTCTACTTGACCATTTCTCCATTCTTCAGAAGGCATAAAATCTGTTCTCCTAAGCGGCAGATTTAATTAGACACAAGTTTTCACTAGCAGCACATGCTGCCCACATAAGTGCAATTATGGTATTTCAGATCTGCTCGCGCCTCCATCAGTGAGTGACACATGCTGTGAAGCCATCAGAAACCGTTCTGGCAGCTGCTCGCAGCTAATTGAATTGGCCCCGAGACTTCACAGCCACCATTCTGGGTTGGGCCCCCTTCCTACTACTGTACATAAAAAATGCCACAATATATAAATGTATTAGCGCAATTTAGGCCCCTTAGACTGCACAGGGTCCTGAGGGGGCCTAGGTTTCCTATAGGATGATCCGGCTCTACCGTAGTGATGGGCCCTACAACAGCAACTCCTGTTACTATGGTTACTTTGTGGATGGTATTTCCAGAGCCTGCCCTAGGCATAGACAAACTAAGCAAATGCCTAGGGGCATCCAAGCCCGCCTAGGGACGGCAGAGGTTTGGGGCATGTATGGCCGGGGCACCTGTTGCTGGCTGGGCAGAGACTCTGGCAGGTGCTACTGTCACTGTGCAGGGTCCATGATCAGAGCACAGCTGACAGCTCCAATCGGGCCTGGCAGCAGCAAACAGTGAGCGGGCAGCAGCGGTTTACAGTGATGAGGCACCTGTACGATGGCTAGTGGTTAGCGCGGGTGCTGTGCTGGGAGAGGGGTGATGGTTGCTGTGCTGGGAAAGGGGTGCTGTGCTGGGACAGGGGTGCTGGGTGAGAGGTACTGTGCTGGTAGAAAGGTGCTATGCTGGGTGATGTGTGCCAGTTGAGGGGTGATCTGTGCTGGTTGAGGGGTGCTTGGAGCACAGCACAATGGCAAAGGGGCCACAGCATCTTGGCTAGGGCCTGCTCTGGGTATTTCTTTATACAGTATATTAAATATGAATGAGACCATAGTACATCTGCAGACCCTCCAATATGACCCCTTCCACCAGGTACAAGAGGCTCTGTTCCTGGACTTCCCACCTAATTTATGATTGCAGACACCTGTGTTGAAACACCCTTCTCAACAATTACCTAGTTCAGCACAGGTGACTGCAACCATAAATTAGGTGGGGAGTCCATGAGCACAGCAATGTGTACCTGATGGAAGGGGTCATGTTGGAGGGTAGGCAACTGTGAGTTTTTGTATGAAAATATTGTATAAAAGGAACACTGGAATGTGAATGCACATGTCCTCTGTGATAGTTTGTTTTGCACTGGGAAACTAATTAATCAAATTTTTTTAATTCTGTTTTTTATTTCTGAAGCAGCAATGTTTGCTGTAGAAATATGATAAAGGCAGTGAGAACGCAGTGTTGCAACAATGTTAAACAAACAAAGAAAATCTGGTGCACATCTAAAGGGAACTTAATAAACCTGAAAAAAAAAATATTACCGTAGGGCAGTAAAAAAAAAAAAAGGCTGATGAATACTAAGAGATGTGTAGAAGCTGAAACGATAACAGTTGCTATGTAAGCTTATCTGCCTGAGGAAAGCGGCTGAGAACAATGTGCACGCTTAACATAGCAAAGAGCAGCTGGCGCGTCTACCAATAGGATTGCTGAATGCAGCGACACGCCCCAGCCCCTCCCACTCAACCTTATCCTTTTGCAGTTTGATCTGAGCTAATAAAGGAAAACAAGTGGTAACCCCTTCACTGCCAGTATGGTCATCAATGCAAGAGGAGAGTGAGACCACATAATATAACTTGTACCGAACCACCTCCACCAACAAAAACACCTGATTTAAAACAATATACATATGAAGGTGACAAATGGGTAATCTATACTAATTTACATCAATTCTATAGTTTTAGTTTATTTCTATCTGAAAGTTGACACAATGACATCTCTTAGAGCAGTACTTATCAAATCCAGTTCTTGGAACACACTAGCAATGCATGTTTTCTATATCTCCTTGCTGGAGCACAGGTGTATTCATCACTGATGGACACATTTTAAAAGATCCACAGGTGGTTCGAATTATATCAACTGGAATTCTGAGAGGATTCAGAAGAGCAAAAGTTAAATTACTTCACCAAACTGGAAGTTATTTTAGAATATAATCTGGCTAATATTGCCCCTTAAATATTATCTGACTTCATATATTTCTAGGGCAGGGTGGGGAACCTTTATTCTGCTAAGGGCCATTTTGATATATATAACATTATTTGTGGGCCCATGCAGGCCACGCCCCCTCCATGTGATGTCACAAAGGGGACGGGGCTACAATCGCCGGTGATTACAGCAATGCCCGGCGCGGAGCTGTAAGGGCCGCAGTGTGACCATCAGAAGTGTCCTAAGGATGCTCCAGGTGGCACTGCTGCATAGATTCTGGCTGTAGAGTGCCATTCTAGGTACCCTGTTAGCCAGATGAGGCTAGAAGCTCCGAGGGCCAGATCAAATGATTCCGGGGGCCTTATATGGCCCCTGGCCTGAGGTTCCCCATCCCTGTTCTAGGGAATGTAATTTTAATCCCGGCTGTTGGGATGCCGGGGCAGAAATCAGAGCCAGAATAGGGTTAGGACCCGGGGGGGGGGGAGTTAGGGTTAGGCACTTGAGAGGGAGGGTTAGGTATAGGTTGCGGGTGCGGGGGTTAGATTTAGGCTGCGGGGAAGGAGGGTTAAGGTTAGGATTCTTAATGACGGGTGTCGGTGATCTATCCCTCTCAGGATGTCGGCGTTGTGATTCTGACATCCGGATCCCGAGCCCCAGCATCCCATACCAAACCCATCTCTAGAGGGTGCTACTACTTAGCAGCTAGAACTTGGCCGCTATAGAGAGGAAGCAGAGCAAGCTATCTTGATAGTGTTGCGCAAAGAAAAATTATATACAGTATTTAGAAATAAAATTTTACTTTTATTAATTCGTATAAAATAACAGTAAACATTATAAAAGAAAAGAGATTTGTGGTGATATTTAATGAAAGAAAGGTGATTAAAAATGTATTATTTACAAAACAACTGTGTACCCCATACTGAATATTATTTGATTTGAATGTGCTTAAATATAGATATCCCAGACTGTTATTGTGCCTTGAGAACCTAGTTTGGGAGCCACTGCATTACTGTATATTCTGAGTTTAACAAATGTTCTAGGGCACAGGTTCTCAAACTCTGTCCTCAGGACACCTAACACTGCATATTTTCCAGGTCTCCTCACATAATCGCAAGTGAAATAATTATCTCCACCTGTGGATCTTTTAAATTGTGTCAGTGAGTAATGAATACACCTGTGACCTGGAAAATATGAACTGTGTGGGGTCCTGAGGACTGAGTTTGAGAAACACTGTTCTAGGGCAGTGTTTCCCAAACTCATTCCTCAGGAAGCACTAACAGTGCATGGTTTCTATTTGTCCTAGTTGATGCACAGGTGTATTCATTACATTTAAAAAAAATCCAAAGGTGGAGCTAATTATTTCACCTATGATTTTGTGAGGAGACCTGGAAAACATGCACTGTTAGTACTCCCTGAGGAATGGGTTTGGAAAACACTGTTATAAAGGTAATGGTCATCATTTGCATTAATTGTTGACTTTTTTTAAGTGTATGATGTAAAAAGTTAAAGCATTGATATTCCTGCTAACAAGGGCATTTATTTCTAAATCTAAATCAGTAAAGAGAGATAGCAGGGTAAATTTATCAAGCAGTTTTTTTTACTTGGGTGGGTTTGATCCAGTGACTTCGCCCTCCAAACTGCCAGATTTGTAAGAGAACAGTTTGAAAGGTTAAAACTCATTGGTGATATGCAGCAATCTTATACCCACCAAAATCCTCCAAACCGCCGGTATCTTCAAGGCGATGCTGTGACTTTACAAATTCCTTTTTGTCTGATTGATTGCTTTCAAAACATGTGATTTCCATATCTCCTGTACTATGTAAAGTGGCCAGACATCAGCGAGTGTGTTTCGCGATCCGGCGATGCGATGGGAAATGCTAGCGTTTCCAGGTGGAAACGCCAACCTCCCACCATCGATGTTCTGCGATCTGTCGTCGGATTGGAGACATATGTCATGTTAAATGTTGGCGATTTGACGATCGTGATAATTTTCTGATTAAGATCGTCAAATCGGCAAAATCCAACATGTTGGATTTCTGCAATCCCGGGTTGCAGCATCGCGGGATCGCGGCAATCCATCGCAGATGTATGGGGCCCATTAGGCTTACTACTGTTGATAGTTGTTCAGGAGTTAGGGGCATATTTATTAATTTTGTGGGAAATCCCTTGAAAGATGTAAGTATCCCCTGGATATATGACAGGGGTTCAGAGCTGCTGTAGCCTATGGGTTACACTTCATAAAGTTTGCCTGCTAAATGCATAGTCACGGTTATCGGGAATCTGTGCGTGCATGGAACCTGTTCTGCGCATGTGTAGAACAGGTCTTGTTAGACACCTCCTGCTGCATTTGCATATTAGCAAGGATGGAAGTGTAAAGCTGCTTGTGTGCGGTTTTGTAATTCCGTCCTCTACTGAATCACTCCCTACGTTTTTTTTCTCTTTGTTTTCGATTTAATTTTCTTTTATAATTTGGTTGAGTAGTGGGAGGAATGAGGCTAGGCTTACTAGTGAGGAGGTAAATATTCTCTAAACACAGCAAGTAGCAGAGGAGGGGGAGAGGTAACTGCTTCATTTGGCAAGACAAACTTTGATAGAAATGTTATACCACTTTTATACCTAAATTCCGGGTTTGACCCGGAGGTTGGAGCAGGGGGCCTGATTCAGACCCGGTCGCAAGCGCTGAGTGCTTGCATCTGGGTTGATGGTGGCCAACAGCGCATACGCACGACGGAGCCGGCTCCGTCGTGCGTATGCGCGAGACCCAGCTAGTGACGGGCAATCCGTCGCTCCGGGTCTCGCACCAAAGGGGGCGAGCTGTCGATGTTGAGTGACTGCTCGCCCCATTTGGTGAGCGGACTGGGGGGGTGGCTGCCCAAACGGAGGTGTTCCCAAGGGAATGCTTGCCGTTTTGGGGCAGCCCCACTGACATCACGAGTGATGTCAGTGGAGAGCTTCCGGCTCTGTCAGAGCCGAAAGCTCTCTGGGGCTTGCGATGAACGAGACACTACCACAAGGCTCTCGTCACAAGCCCGATGGTCGCGATGGTCTTGACCATTGCGACCATCATCGGCCATGAGGCCGCTCCAAAAAATAAAAAGCCCGGCCCTGATTCAGAGCGAGCACTCTGTCAGAGCGAGGGGCTCTGAATCAGGCCCAGGGTTCTAAACCGGATCAGACCCGGAATTTAGCTGGCGCCGACTCAGGAAATTACCGAGTAGGCGCCGTTTATACCAGAGCCGGGTTTGCAGTGACCCGGGTCTTCCGGTATGGAAGTGGACGTCATCTCCAAGCCGGCCAAGGATGCGGTGCGCTCCAGGTCATCGTGACCCGGATCCTGCAGTTTACACTGCAGGGTTTCACGGGTTATGCCCATGTTAAACCCTGCAAGTTACTTGATTTGCTCCTGATAAAAACGCGCCCCCATTTCTGGGAACGCATGTGCAGATTCCCGATAATTACGATTCTGCGTGAGTATCACCATCTGCATCCTCTGCTGAATCAGCCCCACTGTGTGGACCAGGGGGACATCGAAACAGGACTTAGCAAGGATTCAGATGGAAAGAGACCTGCAGAAAAAGAAACAAAAGTGCATATTTTGTAAACTTTGTTGCTTTACTACAACAATTAAAAAATATTGGTGCTGCAATCAAATGTTTAATTTGTACGTTTATGATGGCTTAATTCATACTAACCTACATCCTGGCTGCTTCCTCCGGGAGGAAGCAGCTAGGTCGGCTTAGCAGGGGGGGGGGGCCTGTATAGAGGGGCGTGGCCGGGCACATTACCAGTGTTTAGGGGCAGGATTGGGGGCGGAGCCACACAATTGCATCATTTAGGCTCCGATATTTCCGGCATTGCAAAAGGGGTGGGCGGGGTTATGATGACGCGATTCAGCGTGAATCGCGTCATCAGCCCCTCCGCAGCGGGGGTGTAGCGCTACATTGCGGGGGGGCTGGGGAAGTTGGGAGGCCTGCCTACTTTTCCGGGGGGCCGGGAGAGGTACCCGATTTTCGGGAGGCTCGCAGCCAAATCGGGAGAGTGGGCATGTATGGTTTAATTTATGCATTTAAACACATGTTCATAGTATAATCTTGTTGTTTGGTGTGTACATGGTTTCAAAATGTTCACCCAAGCATAAACACGCCCACCACTGCCTTCTTACCTGCGTGCGTTGACGCATACCTGCGTGAATATCGGTAACATCACCGCACATCTGCGGCCATCTTGGCCTTGCAGCAGGTCTGACCTGCCACAGCCTTGGGGGCCCTTTAGACATTTAGACATGCAGAGCTGCATGCACTCTCAGTGGCTAATTTATGCTTATTGATGTAACAGCGTTTGAACGGACAGACACGCCTGTGTTTCTCAGATCACCTTCCATCACCACGCCCAAACGCTGACAACCTGTCACTCACTCTCCGCTGGATTCCAATATGCTCGTAGTGGGATCGCTGTGCACACGCAGTGTGGTTTATACACATGCACGATGGCATGCGTAATCGCCTTTGCTTCCATTTCTGAATCAGGCCCCCAGTCGTAACAAGCATGTGTGTCGTTGGCTTTCCCCCCTGGCTCAATGGAGCTGTCAATATAATGTATAGAATAATGTACATTGCACCATATTTAACTACAGAGAGGAGATGCAGCTGACCGCTGATTGAGGCTGGGTACTTTGCATCATTTTGCTTGACCCCTCATATCTATGAAGAGGGCACGGGGTAATCTAATTGGATTGTGCTTTGTGACATATTGGCCCAGCTCCCTCCACCTGGAACTGCAAATTGCGTAATTCTGCTTTTCTGTCCTGCCTGATTCTATGTACTTATAACCAATGGTTTATGTACATATCCATTTTTTTGTGATTCGGATAACCCGTTTTGTGTACGTGCAGGTAGCAGGGGCGGATTGGCCATTACCTTTACAGGGGAAAATCCCGGTGGGCCGATTGGTCTGTGGAGCCGCTTCTCAACCTTGGCCCCGCTCCCCGAATCGCGTCACCCGGCTAACATGCTCTTTTTTTTTAAGCATCACAGGCAGCCCTGACCTGTCAGCTGCCGCGGCCCCAGGCCTGGCGACAGGGGAGCACAAGGGAAACCCCCGCGCCTCCCACCCCCCAAGGTAAACCCCCGGGCCATGGCCACGTCATCCATACTTACTGAGTGTGGCCACGGCGCTAGGTGTATCACGTCATAATGACGCTGCGCGGATGCGCCAGCCCTCCTTACCGCATCCCTGGCCTGCCTTGCCACTGCGATGCCTGGTCCATCTACCGAGGTGGAGGGAGGCCAGTAGAAAGTGGAGTCGTCCGCAGCCGAGCACAGCAGTCCCAGCAGATGCTTGAGGAGGTAAGTGACACCCATGACAGACAGAGTTCCTCTTATTATTCTTGATTGATATTGACAAAGTGCCCATTTTCTTACTTTTACATATACCTGTAGCTCCAGTTTTCTTAAAAAATATATATATATATATATATGTGTGTGTATATATATATATATATATATATATATATGTATGTATAAATGTATGTATGTGTGTGTATGTACATATATATATATATATATATATATATATATATATATATGTGTGTGATATATAATATATGTGTGTGTATCTATATATATATATATATATATATATATATGTGTGTGTGTGTGTATATACTGTATATTTGTGTGTATATATATATGTGTGTATATATATATATATATTTATATACATACATATATATACACACCTCGATTTCTGAGTAGATTGTGGGGGGCCCCAAAGGCATATGTGTAACGGGCCCCAAGATTTCTGTTGCTGGCCCTGTGCGAGAAGAGGTTTTCTGAAAACAGCTACGTCAGTCAGACGCGCCAGCACCTTGGAGGAAGAGTGCTCAGACGCGCGGGTCCGCAGTCGTCAGCAGCAAGTGGGGTAAGTTACAGGGCTGCCCAAGCAGCCAGCCCAATTGTTTCCTCCCCACTCTGGGCCTGATTCAGAGCCGCTCGTAAGCGGCCGCTCGTTCGCTTCGAGCGATGTTCGCACAACTGCGCATGCGTATGGGTCGTAATGCGCATGCGCCAACCAGTCATGGCGGTCGGAAATCGTGCGCTCGTAAAACAGCGAGGGCCTGCTAATTTGAGTGACAGAATGAGGCGTTTGTGGGTGGTAACAGGGGAAGGTGCTTGAAAACAGGGGAGTGGAGATCCAAACGCAGGCGTATCAAACGGTCAAAACGGCGTTTTATGGGTGTGCATAATTAACAAGGCTGCGTCATCGATCACGTCACTTGGTTGTCTTTTAGCCTGAACTGCTCGCAGTGATAGCGGCAAGTAAATCCTACCACAGGCACTACGAGCAGTTCAGATGCCTTTCGATGTTCCCAATTAATCTAATAAATAGCGGATATGACGTATGATGCGAACGGAAAAGGGGCGTCTTTAGAAAATAGCGAGCGCATTTTTCGGACACTCGCTCAGACATAGAGGCGTCCACAGACTGCAAAGAGCGAGCGCTTAATTTAAATAGCCAGCCCCTTTTTCAGAACGACCGTCCACAAATAGCGTCCGGGTCTGAATCAGGCCCTCTGTCCCCTCCCCAGGCTGTGAAGTGCGATGTTAAGGTTTAACTTTACAGCCTGGGTAGGGGGCAGAGTGGAGAGGAGACAATCGGGGCTGGCTGCCTGGGACAATCAGGCAGACCTGGGTTTGGTTTAAAATCACGAGAGCCCCGGGGGAGCATCAGTGCAATGGAGACAGACGGGGATGGGCTGGCTGGCTGCTTGGGAGACTTCCATCGGCAGTCGGGTGACATTTTTTTCTTTTAAAGTGGCTAATAGGGAGATGGAATCATGAAGAGATTTGTCTCGGGGGGATGTGTGTGTTTGAGGGGAGGTTAATGATGATCTGAGAGGGGGGTTATTCTTTAATAAGGGGAGATGATCTGTCTGTGGGGCGGGGTAATTCTGTGCTAAGGGGAAATGATGATCTGTCTGGGGAGGGGTTATACTGTGCTAAGGGGAGATGATCTGTCTGAGGGGGGCTTTCTGTGCTAGGGGGAGATGATGATCTGTCTGTGGAGAGGGGCTATTCTATGCTAAGGGAATATGATCTGTGTGTGGAGGAGGTGGGCTATTATGTGCTAGGGCAGGAGGATGGTGCTGGGGAGATGCAGGATCTGGCGCTAGGGAGACGCAGGATGATGCCACTGAGGAGACGCAGGATGTTGGCATTGGGGACACCCAAGGTGATGGTGCTGGAGACACACATAGAGGATGGTAGCATCACTGGTACTATTAGAAGAAAAGACTGGGGGACAATAATCTTCAGTAAGACAACAATTCTAATGAAGCCATATTACTGATGCAAATGGAACCAAATAAGCAAATATATTTTATTAATATAAAATTGCTTGATATGGGAAACTCACATTTGTCCTGCCCCAAAACATCTGTTACTATGTGGTTGAACCTCTCTTGAATGATAATGACATTGGCTTTATTACAACACAAACAGGCGGCTTCCAGACCATGTAATCTCCTGCATGAATAGTACTGAAGACACTGCTTGTCCAGCAAGGATCGATTTCTTCAGAGGTTCCCTCGTTGCAGAGAAATCATATAGGTAAGAAATTACTCATTCACATGCTTTATGTGCTTATTCACTGGAGAGAGGGACTGTGGGTATGGCTATCAGCTCTTGGAACGGTGGGCATGCCTCCAGCATGATGAATATGGGGGGAGTGGCTTGCGGGCAGAACTTTTCACATTAGGCCACACCCCTGCCACAAGGCCACACCCACTTTTCAGGCGCGTGCCTTCGGCGCGCGCACATGGGGCCTCTTTCTAAGTATTTTCCAGGGCCACTTTAAATTCCCAATCCGCCCCTGGCAGGTAGTGTTCCCCAACAGCAGCATGACTGACATGCTGCGGCTGTTTCTGGGTGGGGAGGGGGGTGTTGCTGGCCTGCGTTCCCAGAAACAGGGGTACATCACTCCTGCTCCCTGGGAGTGCCGAGGTGAGGTTCTGCTTTGGAGGATGCAGATTTCCTGGCCTTGCAAGTGGGCAGGAGGCGGCCAGTCTGAGTAAGCTTCAGCTTACTCAGATGGGTGATGCCGCAAACAATGTAACGCGTGGTCGCTATGTTGATCTGATGCTGCGTCTTCGAACGCAGCACTCAGATCTGTGATGCCGGCTAGAGGCATCTTTTTCCCTCAGATGCCTCCTGCAGACATTAGCATATTAGTTGTATGGCATTGCACAGCCGCTTCTAGGGGTCCGGGGTGAGTAGGTGAGTGTGTGAATAGGTAAGTATGCTTTACTTCTCTAAATATAGCAGACACTGAGGAGCTCATTCAGACCTGCTCGCTAGATACATTCGCTCGCTCCCAGCATATGCAAATCCAGCGCACGCCCAGCAAGGCAGGCGATCACACGGTCTTGGTGTGCGATCACTTTGTGTATGCAGACGCCCCCCCGCCGTTCTTAAGACACCCACTTGTGCACGCCATCTCCTGGAAGTACATGAAAACATCGGTACATCGAGCACCATCGGATGCGATCGCAGTGCTTGAAGTTGACTATTCCTTGCCGCAAGCACTGCGTTCAGTGCAGTGTGAAATACAACCAGGTGACGTGTACAATGACGCTGCCTGTTAATTATGCACACTTCTGAAACAGCGTTGAAACACTCAGGCACGTCTGCGTTTGCACCTCCACTCCCCCGTTTCTAGTGGTCAGCCCCTGTTACCACCCACAAACGGCCTCTCCTGTCACTCATTCTGCTGGGCTGTCTATGCAGGGCGAGCGAGCGAGCGTTTCGTGATCTTTCTCAGTGGTTAGCATTGACATGCATACGCATGCGCAGATTGCAACAATCGGCCAGCTACAAGTGATCGCATCCTAGCACGCGGGTCTGAATCAGCTCCTGAGCGCCATGCGGTACATCCCGCCTCTCTCCAAGTACATACTGTGGTTGATTACGGCTCTGGCGTACACAAACTCACAATTAGAGCCCTGGAGGTCAATCCAATTAGGTGCGAATTGTGAGGTGCGAGTTTCTATTTTCTCTTTGAATTCGCACAGCAAATTAATTTTGCAATCCAATTAGCCCTCGCACTGACCCAGTCAAGTTGAATTAGCACTTTTCCATTTGCACCTCCCAGAGGGTGAGAGAGGGAAAGGAAAATTTTTATTTGAAGGTTAAAATGTTGGGACACTGTGCTGAACCCATTGGATCCCCTTCCCTATGACTAATTAGGCAATTGGAAGTTTCCAATTAGCTTAATTAGTACAATAATCACATAATTTCTGGGGGGGATGAAAAAAATCGACCTCAAATTACTCCAAAATCAACTTTTCCGTTATTTTAGGCACCCCAAATTTAATTACAATATTTTTTTAATTGAAAAATAATTGTTTGTTTTTTTAATCATATTTTAAAGTGCCTTTAAAGTACCACAAAATCAGTTTTCTATTTTTTTTTTGCATTTTTCATTGAATTCATTTGAGATTAAATGAAAAAAGTTTTCTTTTTATATATTTTTTTGCATTGAAAAATAAAAGCACAAATCAGCCATTTGACAACATTTAAAAACCTACAGTACCTTCCTAATTCCCACAAACAGCCTTCTATACGGCCCTGCTCACAAAATTATCAGTTTTTGGGGGTCCAGGATGGTCTCGCCCTTTTTCATGCACTTCTTACCCAACGCATTTGGCAGTCAATTCGCAAACCTCCGCTGCGAGTACCGCGAATAGGCATTTTTAATTGGATTGAAGAATTCTCAGGTGCGCGCATTTATTTTTACATCATGTGCAGCCTCCACCCAGAAGAAACACAATAGAGGGTAGCATACCCTGACTCATTCTTTAACAGGTAGAAACGGGTATATAGGGCAGCACAGATGGTGTAATGGTTAGCGTTACTGCCTCACAGCACTGAGGTCATGGGTTCGATTCCCACCACGGCCCTACCTGTGCGGAGTTTGTATATTCTCCCTGTGCTTGCGTGGGTTTCCTCCGGGTACTCTGGTTTCCTCCCACACTCCAAAAATATACTGGTAGGTTAATTGGCTCCCAACACAAATTAACCCTAGTGTGTATGTGTGTGCGCATGTGGTAGGGAATATAGATTGTAAGCTCCACTGGGGCAGGGACTGATGTGAGTGGCCAAATATTCTTTGTAAAGCGCTGCGGAATATGTGTGCGCTATATAAATAACTGGTAATAAATAATAAATAAATAAAGGTTTCTTTAGGTTAAGAAATGGATGCAATGATGGCGTACCACACTCACGGTTAAAAATGTGTAAACACTCCTATTTCAGTATCTTTTAAATCCAGTCGGTGTTAATAATGTCTTTCCATCAGCTTAAGGCCCCTATTTAACAAAGAAGCATAACCCCTTTAGTGCTCATTAAAGGGGTTATGCCACCCTTTCTGTATTTAACAAATAGCGGTAATCTAACATTACCGCTGTTTGTCAAGCATCGCTCTCGCCATCTTTTATATGGCGAGCGTGATGCAGTCTCCTTTATCGGCAATAGCATTACACCGGCACTGGCAGAGTTAGTCTGCCAGCAGCCCAGCAGAAGACCTCGACGACGAGGAGGACTTTGAAGGACCTCGCCGGAGGGATAAGTATTAATACCAGTGTATTTTTTGTTAGTATCACAGTGATACTAAACGAAAAATTCCGCTGGTATTTGCCTTCGTTGTTAAATAGGGGCCTAAGTTTGATATGCTTGTATCCAATCGCAGTGGCGAATTTCTGCACGCCCACGAACGATATTCAAACGGACTGGCACTCCTGCATTTTTCTGACCACCCCCTGTCACCACCCCCAAACGCTTACAGCCTGTTGCTCACTTTGCGATGGATTCCTCTATGCGGCCGTAATCACGATGAGATCGCTGCACACACGCAGTGCGTCTTATACGCATGCTCGATGGCAAACAACAGCTCAATGTGCGCCAGAATTCGCAATTACGTTCACTGCTGAATCAGGTCCACTGTATGTGGAACAAACCATGTTGCAAGGAGTAGAAATACAGGGTAAGTACTGGCTGCTTTTGCATGTAGCCCACAAATAATGTACAACTTAATCATTATTTTACACTGCAATTTAGATGTGAGTTTGCACTCGCTCCTCTAATAGCTAAATCTCTTGGCACACCTGCAGTACCGCGTGGTTTTGCCTAGTTGTGAAGTTAATTGCTCGTTTTTGCTTTGCTATTAGCTCAGAAATAGCCCCTATGGGGCATATTTACTAAATTGCCGCTTTTTAGAAGTGGAGATGTTGCCCATAGAAACCAATCAGATTCTAGCTATTATCTTCTAGAACAGTGGTCGGGGAACAGGGGTAAATTACCCCATTTTGGGGTAAAACTGAAATTCCAGGGGGTAATGGACGGACAGCTGGGCATGCATATGAATCATTGCATGCCCGGCTGTCCGTCCATTACCCCCAGGAATGGAGGTCACTGGCGCCGGGTGCAGCGGGTGCAGTGACCTCCAGCCTGGCGCCGCAGAGAGGCTCTAAGCCGGACGCCCGCTGAGATGTTATTACCAGCGGGCGCTCGGCTCCTTCCCTGCAGCGCCGCATTAGCCGGAGGCTGGAGTTCTCTTCTGAACTCCAGCTTCCGCCTCTCTCCATGTGCACTATGGGAGAGACATCATGACGTCTCTCCGATAGCTCCGAGGAGCAGCCGGGTGGACAGGACAACGGCGGATGCAGGAGCGGGGATTAAGGTCATTTTTTTTTTTTGTACAAGTGGCACTACAGGGGCATAAGTATGGGGGCACTGCTACAGGGGCATAACTATGGGGGCACTACTACAGGGGCATAACTATGGGGGCACTACTACAGGGGCATAACTATGGGGGCACTACTACAGGGGCATTATATGGTGGCACTGCTACAGGGGCATAACTATGGGGGCACTGCTACAGGGGCATAACTATGGGGGCACTGCTACAGGGGCATAACTATGAAGGCACTCACACCAGTGACATAACTATGGCACTACTACAGCGGCATAACTATGGGGGCACTGCTACAGGGGCATAACTATGAAGGCACTCACACCAGTGACATAACTATGGCACTACTACAGCGGCATAACTATGGGGGCACTACTACAGGGGCATAACTATGAGGCACTGCTACAGGGGCATTATATGTTGGGGCGCCGAGAGGGGGGGGGGAGCAGGTACAGATTACCCGGGCCCGGGCTTCCTGAGGGGCCTGGCGGGGGCCCGGGTCCGGTGCCGCTCCCCCCCCTCACAGCAGCCCACCACACAGCGTGTGCTGAGCTGCATTTGGAGACTGCTTGTGGCTGCTGAGCAGCAGCCACATCAGTCTCCTATACCTGTGCAGGGGAGCGATCACACTGGTCGCGCCCCCCCTGGCTTTGCGCCGGGCTGTGGGGGCTCAGAGCGCCCCCCCTCCCCGGTGCACAGCGCCGCTTAGCGGCGCTGCAAATCTTTTTTTTTTCCTCTCGGCAAGGGGGTGTGGCCACGCCTCCCCTATTAGGCCACGCCCCCTATTGCCGGGGCCCGCCACGGCTCTTGGCAGGCCTGATTATATGGGAGCACTACTATAGGATTTCCTTCCTTTCAAATCAAGGGGGTAACATCGGCATATCTAAATATATTTTGAGGTAAAAGGCAAAAAAGTTCCCTGTCTCCTGTTCTAGAAGGTGCTAGATAAATGTTAAGTAGAATCTGATTGGTTGCTATATCCACTTCTAAAAACCTGCACTGTAGTAATATATATGTGGCTATCTCCTTCAGTTACTGTGAGGAACAATGCTACAAAATGTCAAGGGATGTAAGTAGACTTAAAGCAAGGTGCTTTCAAATATAGAAAAACCCCTAATTCAGAAAACATAAAGGCCCATTTATTGTGTATAAAATATCCCACTCCTATCTCTTGGCTAGTTACATTGCATCCCATTCCTAGAAACATTGGCTAATTAATAACAGTAATATATAGTTTTATAAAAGGATGACTATTAAATAAAGTACTTGGGAGTATATGCAGCAGCCAGCGGCGTTTCTAGAGAGGAGGGGGCCCGTGGGCAGTCTCCAACACGGGCTCCCTCCTCTCTGTCTGGCGGCTGGCAGCGCACTGAGCTGTGCGCGGCCAGCGCCGGAGTTATAGACTTTGGGCACTAGAGTGTGTCTAGAGTCTATAGAGTATGCGCAGGTCACCGCGGCGGCCATTTTCCCTGTACTGTGCATGTGCAAACGATGGGAAAATGGCCGTGGTGGCCATTTTCCAGTAGTTTTTACAGCGCCGGACCCCCGCGCCGACGTGGGACTCCAGAGAGGTAAGTAATACTATATGTACAGGGTGTGCGGGCCCCCCCTGGACCCCGCACACCCTGCACCCATTATAGATACGCCCTTGATAGCAGCCTCCCTAGCCCCTCTGCAGCCCAGCTCTGCGGAGAGAGGGTGCTGACAGGTAAGAGGGAGGGGGGGGGGGTAATTAGTACCCGCACCCCCCCTCCCTCAGTATCCCTGTATATAAGGCACCACAAAATTCCACAGTAGTGGACAGTAGATAAACAGAACAAATGTAATTTATAATTATGATTGTAATTTTTTTATGGTTATATAAATGTTGCCCTACATCACAAAATCATAAATGTTGCCCCAGTCATAAAACATTATCATTACAGTGCAGCACATGGCTCCTGTCACTGAGGAGTCAGCACTTTGGTGTCACCCCTCGGCGGGTGACACCCGGGTGCGGCTCGCACCCCTTGTGACCCTACTGATCAGAGGGCAGGATCTGTATTTCCCACATTCCCAATCACTTTATACAAACTTTAGATTCCTGCTTTATAGAAAGCCAAGGTCCAGATATTAGCATTATAATATTTGGCAATGACACAGCTCCATCTTCTGCTTTGTGACTCCTGGGTGTCTGTTTCTGCTTTTATTCATCCACATGAACAAATTCTGAGAATTACAAATCAGAAGATGAAGAATGTCAGTCCCAGGAGAGCAGCATAATATGAATATGGGTCTGGTCACTGAGCCTCCACCGGCTACAAAGGAGAGAGACATTGGCCCTCATTCAGAGCCGTACGCTCTGAGCAGAGCGCACGCTCTGAATGAGGGCCGCCCTCCATAATTCTGGAGCGTCCTCCTGGACGCTCGTATAGCTGTGGGTCACCACCCACAGCCTATACGAGCGTGCAGTTTGATGGCCGCGATGGTCGTGACCATCGCAACCATCGAAACTGCGAGCCGGAGCCTGCGGTTGAGGTTTTCAACCGCAAGGCCCGGAGTGATTTTGGCTCTATCAGAGCCAAAATCACTCCCACTGACATCACTAGTGATGTCAGTGGGCCGGCTTCTGACGGTAGGCGTTCCCTTGGGAACGCCCCCGTCAGGGAGGCACGCCCACCAAAGGGGGCGTGCTGTCAATCAACATCGACAGCACGACCCCTTTGATCAGACACAACGAGCGAAGGACTTTCCTTCGCTCGTCGCATCTGGCGCATGCGCACGACGGAGCTCCCGCCGTCGTGCGCATGCGCAGTGCACAACATCGACCCACTTGCGAGCGGACAGCCGCTTGCGAGTGGGTCTGAATCAGGCCCTTTATCTTGTAGTAGTAAAGTAACCAGGTGTAGGGGAACGCTGCGTGACACAATGGGCCTAATTCAGAGATGTACGCAATGCAGAGATTTACGCAGTTGAATGATTATCAGTAAACTGAGCATGTGTCTAGGTGGCACTGTGCAGGTGTCAGGGTACATTACCATAGTCACTCGCAGCGACAATTACTCGCAGTGTGATTGACAGTCAGGGAGCGTTTGGAGGAGGTAATGGGAAATGGTGGCAAAAAGCGCAGGCGTGTTGCAATTGATTTGAGGATGTCTCACAGCCTGCATCTGCGATCCCATACTCAATAACAATCTCTCCGGCATCTCACCTCTCACATTGGTTGAGTTTATCTTCAAAATGGGAAAACATCTGAATGAGATTTTAAATCGTGAGAGTTTTCTAAGTCTAAAAAAACATGCGAGTTCGCTCTGTTACTTTGTTTTTGGACTCTATTACATTGGCAAAGTTTAAAAAGTGTCAGAAACTCTCACTTTTCTAAACTCTCACCCTATTACATTTGGCCCCATATGTCTATGCCAGTCAAGTGTACGGCAGCATGAACGAGTTGGCCAGGATGCTTCACAACAACAACCAGCTTGGCCTCATGGCTGTTAATGACAGGTGTAATGATAATGGACTTGCTTACCTGCCTTTCAGCACACAGCAGGAAGATTTCTGCCTACAGACTAACAAGACATCAGGACTCCCATGCTTCTTGGCTGGTGAGTACAACCCATTGGTATATTAGATAAGACAAGTAATATAGAGAGGTAGTGTTTCTATAGTGGTAGTATTACCTCTGTGTGTGCCAAACAATGGCCCTCATTCAGAGCCGCACGTTACCAACAGTACGCTCGTTGCGTTCCGATGTTGACTAACCGCGCATGCGTCGGTGTTACACTGCGCATGTGCGTACGGCAGATTGCGAGCTTTTTTTCTCTCGTTCCTAAAATAGCGTACAGGAAGTGACATGTCAAATGTGATTGACAGAACAGGGCGTTTTTGGGTGTTGACAGGGGTGGAGATGGAAAAACGCAGGCGTGGCGAGGCGTTTTTGGGGCGTACATACATTAGCAGATGCGAACGTCAAATGTGTTCGGACCGTCACATACGTCACTGGAACATCCTCTTTCCCTTCAAAATGCTCGCACAGTTTAGGGTCTGGATTACTCGACCACATTGGCGATGGCCTTCTCCTCCGTCCCGGGACTCCATGATGTTGCAGCGATTAATCGCGGGTGGTCACAAAAGCAATTAGTGTTGTATTGAAAACCGGCTTGGTATGTGTTTGGCAAGCAGTTTATTGGGATAGCACAAAACCGTACGCAGGTGGAAATCATACCTGCTAATGTCAGGATTACACAATCAATTGGCGTACATTTTTTGGGGGTTTTTTTGGCCTCAATTTGTTGTTTATGGCCTATTGTGACAATAATGTCATCATGTTTTAATTAGCTCCCCTTTTTTTTTTTAATGTGGAATTTGCATCGTTATGTGATTTTTTAAACGTTCCTTCAAGAGGCCTTTTTTTTTTACAAATGAAATGGTTTTTTGTGTCCTTTTTTGCCTTTAGGGCCAGGATTAAATGTAACCCATTTGTACAATAATGTCACAATACAATGTCAGATTTTTATCATAAATTTATTGTTTAAACACAAACCAATTGGCATAATATTTTCTTTTCTTTTTTTCTGGCAAAGATACTTTTTATCAAAAATAAATAATCAATAACTGCTAACATAAACGTACAAAAATAAATTAAAAACATTTCACAAGAAAGGAGAGGGAAGTTTTGACCAGAAAGGAATATGAGCCAAGCACAGAAGGAGTGTGGGAAAAGTCGCCATTGCTGTCACCGTTTTTTCGCCCGTTTGGATGGGGGAGGGTGGGCGCCAGACCGGGTCCGGGATGCCATCGGGCTGGCCTGTCCAGAGGCAGATGTTGTGGCCTCTGGACTAGGCACAGGGCTAGGCACATTTGGAGGATTGGCTGATGTTGTGCCAGAGGTGGAGGATCCTGATGTTCCGGCAGGAAGGGAGGTCGGCTCCACCATGTGCTGGCGAACGAGCTGCTCCAGGGCATCGGCGATGCGGATGTTGGCCCTGGTATTTTCCGCCAGGGCCTGACCAATGGTCACGTTGGCCGCAGCATTTTGCTCCAGGGCCTCAGCCACCCGTATCAGACTGGCGTCCATCCTCTGCAGAATCTCCGTATGGAAATCCGATTTTAAATTGAGTTCTGTGAGGAGGCCCACTGCCTGCGAGGGGGCACGCCCTGGACTGGCTTCTGCAGGGTCCTCAGCCGGATGTACTGGTTCCTCCCCTGCAGAGCCAGCAGAAATTCTGCGGCCAAGGCTTCCCTCTGGAGCAGACTCATCCGCCTGTGTCTCTGTTGGAAAAATGAGAAAAGAGTCACATTAGAATCTACATATTGGCACAATAGCATTTCAGAGTTGGTGACATCACAATACTTACCTGGGCCAACATGAGGAGCCGCAAAGTCTGGCATGTCCGTATCCATGTTGGACACGCCAAACACCTCCACAGGCTGCACACACCCCTGTGCCAGCTCTTCTAAATCCGTCAACTCCAATGACACAGGGGTGGGACCCCCACCTGTCCCCCTTGCATGCCTAGCCCTGTCCGCGAGTTTTTGCTTTAGGCGATATTTGAAGTCGCCCCATCTGTGGGGAAAAATGGAAGCCATTATCCTTTGGTTTAAAATGGGGTTTGTTTTTAGGGGGGGCAAGGGTTTACTTACCGCCGTTTGACATCCCGGGCTAGACGGACATAATCACCCACTCTATTGACAGCAACGGCTACCTCTTCCCACATTCTCCACTTCTGGCTTAGACTCATATTCCTGTCTGCCTGTGGCAGGATGTCCACACACTTCTGGATCAAAACCTCCATCTCCTTTCTTGTGAAATGTGGCTGCCTTTTTTTTTTGGCCGCTTTGGCCGGAATACTGGGCCCAGCAGCCTCTTCCATGTCATCCTCCTCACCTATTTGTGTAAATTTACAGAATTCACAAAATCACAACTTGCCTAATCTTATGTTTCAAATTAATCGTTGATAGAAAATGCATGAAAGACTTACCGCCTGACTCTTGGGCATTTTTTCCCTGGTCTGTCGCCATGTCTGAGGTCCAAACAAGAAATACACCAGAATTTGAATGTGTTTTCATGACGTATTTATACATGCGTCCTTATTTTGCGGCCGCATCATTGATTGTGCGGCCCTATGATCCCTCCTTAATTTGTGCGGGAAACGAAACACTATTTATGGCTTGGTGTGTCTCAAGTCGAGGTGGCGTTTTTGGATTGTTGGAGGTTATCTTGGCTGGAGTTTATTGATTGCGTAGAAAGGAGTTGGAGGTTGGAGATTCGTTTGTTGGTTAGATTTGCGTTTTTTTCCGTTATCTTTGTTGGTTTATATTTTTGGGACCTCGTTTCTTGATTTGGTAAGTTTTGTGAAGTCTAACTTTTGTTCAATTGTTGTTTCATTGTGTTTCGTATATTTTGTAATTTTTGGATCCCTAATTTCTTCTATTTTAGATTTTGTTTATTTTCGACCCCAAAGACCTTTTGATTTTGCATCTTAGATATTTGCTCTTGGTAAGTCCATTTTTTATCTTGTATTTGCAAACTAATTAGCGCATTTTTAGTAGTTACTCTTGTGACTTGTATTAGCGAACTAATTAGCGCATTTTTAGTAGTTACTCTTGTGACTTGTATTAGCGAACTAATTAGCGCATTTTTAGTAGTTACTCTTGTGACTTGTATTAGCGAACTAATTAGCGCATTTTTAGTAGTTACTCTTGTGACTTGTATTAGCGAACTAATTAGCGCATTTTAAACAGCTTAATAATCATTCTAACTTTTTGGTGGTTTATCTTTCGCTTTTTGAGCCAACATTTCGACCCGTTTTGATGTACTGTGTTAAATGTCGCTTTGCGGTTTTGCTAAATGGGTGTTTGGCATATTTTAACTTTGGTCTAGCACAAAATTTATAAACAAAAATGCACAGAGTGAAATGTGTCAAGTAATTTTGGTGTTTATTTTCAGTTTGGACGTATCATGACAATACCCCGGCATGTAAGCAGCAATGGACGGTATCATCAAGCTAAGTTGTTTTAATATAGTTTTGGGGTGGGTCAAAAGCCTTACTTTGAAATCTTTGAATTTCAGGTTGATCTGGGGCGGATTGTTCTGGCCATGCTCCCGGAAGCCGACCAACCTCAATCTCATCCCAGGCGTAGGCATCGCAGGCATGCAAGGCCCCAGATATTTCGAACACGTGTCACCCTTTTTGGAATGCCCGATGATGAGGTTTTAAGATGCTACCGTCTACCTCCCAAAATCATCATAGACACTCTCTCATTAATAGAAAGTGATCTTGAGCGGCAAATTGACAGTCCAACAGCAATACCACCACTGACGCAATTTATGGCGGTGTTACATTTCTGTGCCTCAGGATCGTTTCAAACAACGGTGGGAATAGTGGCGGGCATCTCCCAATCCTCCTTTTCCCGGATCCTGAGGGCAGTGATGGAGGCACTTTTCAAGCACCTCCATCATTTTATTCAAATGCCTTTGGATATGGGTGCCCTTAGTGTGGCCAAGGCCAATTTTTACCAAATAGCTGGCTTCCCACACATCATAGGGGTTGTGGATGGTACTCACATACCACTTCAGCCTCCAGCACGGCTGGAGGCAATATTTAGAAACAGGAAACACTATCACTCCCTGAATGTAATGGTGGTATGTGATGCCTCCCTCCAGATCCTGTCCCTGAATGCTAAATTACCAGGAAGTGCACATGACTCCTTCGTCATCCGGCAATCAGGGATATGGCAGAAATTAACCAACCTACAAGCTGGTGATGCGTGGCTTCTGGGTAAGTGGAGACCTTTAGTACATAACAATGTTAAGCTTGATACACAGTGTTCCTGATGTTGTCTCTTATTTTTCACAGGAGACAGTGGATACCCTTGCATGTCCTGGCTGCTCACTCCTTATTTGGCTCCCACACCAGGCCCACAAAGTGAGTATAATTCCGCACTTACAGCCACCAGGCAAGTGGTGGAGCGCTGTATCGGCCTTGTAAAAGGCCGATTCAGATGCCTCCACCGCTCTGGTGGCGAGCTCATGTATTTGCCGGATATGGTGTCGAAAATTGTGGTCCTGTGTGGGATATTTCACAACATCGCCATAAGGAGTGGTGTCCCAATGCAGCCAGAGGATGCCTTACCTGAGGATGGCCCCCCCGAGGTTGGTCGGAGGTCAGTATGTGGGGGGGCCATACGCGATGATGTGGTGGCCAGATTTTTTAGGTAAGTTTGACCAAAACTACAGTGTTTATACCTAATGTGTTTGTGTTTGTTTGCGAACATCTAATTTATTTTTATTTTTTTCACCATCTTCTGTTTGTTCACATAATCTTTGCCACTCCAACGCTCACTACTTCCTGCTACCCTTACCAAACCTGGATCTGGTGATTTTGGGCATATATTCTGGAACCCATATCGCAACGCCATGTTTGTGGAATCATGTTGGCATGGTCCTTCGTCAACCAGTTCTTGATTGTTTTTTTTATTTAAATATTTTATTTGTATGTGTTGTATTTGAGATTATCACTGTTTTTTTTTTTTGGGAGTGACCACTTTGATTTCTCATTTATGTTGTGAATAAATGTTTGGAGAGTGAAATGGTCTTCCTTTTTTTGGACGTTAATAGCAAGTGTAACCAGGTTAACACACCTTACATTTGACTAAGGGGTAATCCAGTACTGACACCAGTTGATGTAAACTGAAATATGTTTTCAGGTTCCCAACCCACACCAAAAGGAAGCCTGTCCAAACCTTTGGATTTTGAAGATTGGCCTAAGCAGCTTGCACACCAACTAGGAACCTGTAAAATGTCGAAATATCTAATTGACACTACACCCAAAAAGGGAAATGACATTGTTACTGTTATGTGTTTCTTGTGGCTGTTTAACATACAAATACAAAACACAATCTAACTTTTAAAAAAGGGAAATCCTTGCAGGAACAGTCTACTTATGTCAGGGAAAACTATTTTTGTTTTGGAAAAAAAGAATGAGCCAGAACGTATATTAGAACTAAAAAATTTATTTAGAAAACGAAAAAATAAACAAAAAAAACTACTGGCGAAGGATGCCAGACAGCCGGTCAAGGCCCACAAGAATGCCAATGACATGTTGGCGCATCTGGCCAACACATTCGTCCACCTCTTGTCGACGCCTCTGTTCCTCTGTGGGTGAGAAAAGTGTGTGGATTAAGAAAACAATAGGGAATCCACATTAAAAAAACAAAAACACAACGAAATCACTCCTAAACCGAAAAAAACAAAAAAAAACAAAAAGGGGGTGCTGCCAAAAATACAAGGCCTATGTACAAATTCCCACAGGTGTGATATGTGTATGTTGAAATCAGCAGGAAGAGGTAAAGGCAAACTGCTAAATCACCAAAAGTAAACCAAACAAGCACGAATAAAGGCACGACACATGATTACATACAAACAGTTTGTGGTTAAAAAAAATGTGAAAGAAAAACATACCGGGAGCCAAAACGGGAGCTCCGGAAGTCCCTCCATGTTCTTCCTCGGAGGAGCCTTCATTCCCCAAAGAACGGGGAGGGGTAATGACGGACTCCGGGGAGGGGGTAATTGGAAGAGGGGTGGGTGGAGGAGAGGGGGAAGTGGGACGGAGGGGAAGGAGGCCCGACAGTTCCGGGAGAGGGTCTTGGAAGGCTGGGGAGGAGTGGGGTATAGGGGAAATATTTGGGGTGGAGTGTTGGCTGGGGGTTGGGGATAGTGGCCGGGAACGCCGTCTGGCCGGACGGTGACGGCGTAGTCTTGGCTGTCCTCCTAAAATATGTCAAACAAATTGAGGTTAGTTTCTGGGCAAATCCGGGGCCCAAATAAAAAAAAAAAAAACACCAACAAAAAACATGCAAATAGGAGTAGAATGAAAAAAACAGAAATAGAGGGAAAATAAGCACACGCAGATATGAGGACAAATAATAAATAGGACAGACAGGAAAACATGCACACGCAGATATGAGGACAAATAATAAATAGGACAGACAGGAAAACATGCACACGCAGATATGAGGACAAATAATAAATAGGACAGACAGGAAAACATGCACACGCAGATATGAGGACAAATAATAAATAGGACAGACAGGAAAACATGCACACGCAGTTTGCCCCACAAACACAAACATGAAAACCACAATACATAACACTTACTTTCCAGGATCTGCATGCGAAAGCATGCCAGCAAGCGGGGCGTTCGCCGTTGCAGGTCTGACCACCTGCGCTCCAGCTGCCCGATGTTGCGGCGTGAACCCAAGGACCGCAGGCGGGACCGTGCCTCCGCATACGCGGAGCGCTTCTGCCGGTTGGTGATGGGTGGAGTCTGGCTGGTGATACGGCGATCCATCACCTCCGTAAGCACCAGCAGCTCGCGCCTGATGAATGCGGAGGCTCTCATGATGGCAATGGAGTTTTTCATACAAAACATTTTTGATAAAGTGTGCAAAAAATTTCTGATTGGCTAATGTATTTTGGAAATTAACAGGAGCAATTTTATTGGTTAGTGTATGAGTCATGTGTTCAACAGGGCCAGAAATCTCTGGAGAGTTATGATAGGCTTGATGCAGTGACATGCGTTTGCAAATTTAAATAAAGAAATGAACCCCGGAAAATATGCGGGGATCCACAGCAATAGAACAATTGTTTAATTGTGGTTCACATGTTTTTTGAACAATAAAAGCGAATGTTCCATCCGTACGTATTCTGCGGGTAAACACAAACACGGACAAGAGTAAAGTTTCTTGCATTGTGTTGAAAAAAAAACAACAATTAAGCTAATTGATACATTGATTGGCATGATACGATTGATGGAGGTAGGCAGAATAAAGGAGCAGGTAATCGACATCTGACAAGGCCACTTCCTGTTTATACTTGTGTGTGCGTTCCTTTCAAGCCATTTCGGGGATGTACGCTCGCTATTTCGCACGCTCGTTAGTTAGAGGAGGGGTCGCCTGAGTTTAGGGAGGAATTTTAGATGCGAACGAAAATACGAGCGAGCCATTGAATTTAAATAATTTTGTACGTACGCCTAACGTACGTGCGCCCGCTTGCGAGTGGGTCTGATTGAGGGCCAATGTACCTATAATATATATACATTAGATTTACAGTCATTAATAGATCTAACATTTTACTACACCAGTAATGCTAATTTGCATGATGACCAGAAGAACAGACTTGATGGACCTGTAGGTTATATGTTTCCGTGTATGTCCTGTAGATAATAGCTGTATTATCATCATATAATAATGGCTGCTCCGATTTCAGTGTGCGTGAAGACAATTGCGTATTGTAAGGTACAAACACTGCATACTCTACATTATTATAGATATTTGAAACAACCTTTTATTTCTGTGACTTCTAATATAATTTATATTAGGGGATACATTACGTCATATATAATATCCAGATACTCTACTGCTCTGCACATTACACGCATTGTTATCTGTACTAATCTGTGCGATTTACGATTCCTATTAATGGTCAGGATGATATTAGAAATATTTTGTTGGCAAATATCAAACAAAGGGACTTATTTTAAGCATATAAGCATAAAAAATGACAAGCTCTGTATTATCTGGTGAAAGTGTGGCTTAGTATTTAGACTAAATCCTATGATTACAGGGCGGGATGCAGTAACCTGAGAAATGCGGTTAAACCCCCAAAATGTTGGTATGACCGCATTTCTCATAAGCACCAAGCCCCGGAACGCGATGCACTCTGGGGCTTGGCGGCGGTGGGTAACACCATCTTCCTGATGGCGTTACCCATAGAAGCCTATGGGCTTTTAGTGTTGAGAAATTGGCTTGTGCGTCCTTCCGCGCATGCGCAGAAGGATGCCAGAGGGGCTTCTGGGTCATAGAAACGGAAGTCCCTCCATCGCAAAGGGCCACTGTTACCGAGAGCGGTCTTTTGCAGTGCTCGTCATGCATACCGGCGTTACCAATGCCAGCAAGCATGCAAAGGGCGGCAGGATGCATCCTGCCTGTGATGCGTTATGCATTCTGCCCACGGTGTTTAAAAAGTTTATTGAATATTAGCACCAATTTAGTTGTGCTTTTGTAAGAGGGATGCAGTGTGATGCCCGCTGCCGTGCAGGTGTACTCCCGTATCTTACCTTGCGTCGCACCCTCTCACCTTCAGGCCGTATGTTGATCAGATAGTCCTGAAATTCCAAACTGGACACGGACACGACTATCTAGGAGGAAGGAGATGATGTGAGAACCGTCCTTCCTCACGTCGACCGACACGCCCTACCGGATGAACCTGAGGACTGCTACAAATAGATTCAGGTTTTAAGTGAAGATCATCAATGGCACTTTTGACCTCAGATCCCGAGTTTCACCTATAGGTACTCGCGCAGGTGAAGACTCAACCTTGCACTGGAGTGCAAGGTCCACTGTCCACTCAGAAGGAAGAAAGAGGGGGGACAAACAGACAGTGAGAGACAGTATGCACAGATATTGCTCACCGTGTCCACTCTTGTTCTTCGTCTGCTCACTCGCTTACAGGTACCTGTAAGGAGATAATCAAACACCACAGCTGTGCAGGGCCTAAGCCTGCGGCACGCTACTACACTTACTATGACAATATCGCCCTCAACCTACAGTGTGTGTAGTGCGGCATGTATAACAATAAACCATTAAACTTTTGCCCTGCACGGAACAACAATCACAGACGGTAATCACACAAGAGTAAAACACAGTGCTGCCCCATTAAATGTTTGCTACCTGCCTAACTAGAGCTGGCCAGCTCCTCTTCTAGTTGACTGGGAATATGCTACATTTTGGTGGGAGCCTGATAGCTCTCCATGGGGTAGTTTGAGGGTTAAAGTTCTTTTCGGTGGGAGCCTGACAGCTCTCCACTGGGTACTTTGAGGGGGGGCTGCCTACTTACTATACCAGTGGTCTGGGCCAGTAAGCCCACACCCAGAGCCACTCTCAATGGGTCCAGCACCCTGGGCCTAACGACCAGAGTCTTACCGTCGGCCCAGGCTTCTAGCCTGCCTACTATAGGGCACAAAAAGGACTTGGGCCTAATGCCCAGAGTCCCTTTCTGTAATGTGGCCTCAGGCCTATGACCTGCCTAATGGAGGGGCTCAGCTAGTGGCCTGGACCTAATGCCCAGGGCCACTTTATACAGGGCTCAGGCCTATGGGCCTGCCTAACAGTATGGTTTAATCAATTGGGCCTGGTAACCTCCTGTATGTGTACAGGCCTAAGGCCTGGCTGATGGCCACGGGCCTAGTGCCCGCCTACTTTCTTGATTAGTGACCTGGGTCTAATACCCAGGTCACTTGCACCTAATTGGGACAATTAATCTCTATAGGACCTAATGCATGCTTACAGTGCTCGGGCCTAGTGCCCGCCTATATGCCCACAGGCCTAATGCCTGACTGTGCCCCATGGGCCTAGTGCCTGACAACCCTTGTGGTATAGGGAGGGGTTAATGGTAGGCCTCACAGAGGGCTTACCTGTTATGGTGGAAGAGGCTCTTTTACTATCCACCCCCGCAGTCCTCTCCGGTCCTCTGCCGCATTCTTCTGCCGCTGGCCCGTCCTGGCCAGTAGTGCCGCCTTTTCTTTTCTTCCTCCAGCCGGCGCCTCCTATCTTCCTTCTTAACAACGGCGTCTTCTGGCCTCTTCTGCGGCCGCCGGAACTGTTGCCGCGACGCCTCTCTCTTCTTTGGGAGGTCTTCTCTCCTACCCCTCAGCCGGACTGACTTTTCCCGTCAGCGGCGTCTATTGTAATAGATGCTGTTAGTGGGCGGGGCTATGATGTGGAGAGTCACAATTGGCTGATCACATCTGCCTCCTATTGGCTGCTGGACGGCGAGCCATGATCGACGCACGGGCAGATCCAAACACCCACCGCTGCATCAAGGCTACCAGGCGGCGGGCTCCAGTAAGCCCGCACCCAAGTCCTGCCCGATTCTTGCCCAGCGCTGGGGACAGATACACTGTCCCAGCGTCAGCCACGGATGTGTCCCGCAGGGGACACATCTCCTTTGTCTGCTCCTGCAGCTGTGCCGATGCTGGGATCAGAAACTTGATCCCAGCATGGCTTTCCACACTTTTACCAGGGGACATGCGGGATCTCATATAATCCAGTCTTGATCACTTTGGTTCCTCCCAATTCTTCCTAACAATATACATAATAATTTGGTGGTAGAGCTCACTTTTGATCTATTATTCAAATATGTTTATGTAGTTTTAGATTATTATCAAATATGTTCATGGAATGACCTTTGTAAGTTTATTTGTGACGTTATCTTTATGCCAAATACTCATTTTTTAAACCAATATGATGCACATTTATGAAAACTAGTGTACAGGAAATTGTCCAAAAACAGAAGACGTACATCATAGCAAATAATCCTATAATAACCGTCATTCTGGTGTAATAACAAGGCTACTCAGACCTCCCAAAGCTGCTAGATTGAGAAGTTCTCTATGGTGACCCTATATGCATACAGCATAGTGATAACAATTTGTAAGTCCACTCAAGAATGATTCTATTTGTAGTTATTGGGAGCACTGTTCCAACTCACTACTATAAGGGATATGTCACTGTACATGTCCAGTGTCACCCATGGCACAGTAACCAGCATCAGCAATGTGCCTCATGTCACCCCTCTCTTGCCATGACTAATTTCCTTCAATGGCTCTAGAAGTATGGCAGCAACTACACAGAATAATATACAGTATGCCAATGAAGGAGACTTGCCATCAAATAGGAATAGGAATTCCGCATTATAATAATAATCTTTTGTGCGAGAACACAACCGCATAGCAACCCAGTTACATCGGACGAACCCATGCTGGTCGGGAGAGATTCTCTATCAGGAAACAAGAAAATCTAAGATTACCGCTGTTTGTCAAGCATCACTCTCGCCGTCTTTTAGAAGAAGCCTTCCAGGCACTGCCGAGTCCCTGTGTCATGCACATGTGCAGACGGACCATCGTGCATGCACATAACACCGGAGTCCCAGCGTTGGCAGCGTCAGGCTGCCAGCAGCCCAGCAGAGTACCTTGACGAGGACTTCGCTGGACTTTGCAGGACCTCGCCGGAGGTGTAAGTATTGTTAAATACCATAACATTTTTTGTTTGTATCACAGGTCAGGAAGCCGGCGGTCAAAAAATGCCAACTGCCGGCTTCCCGACTGTCAAATCCCGGCATAGGACTAATGATAGGCGTTGAAATCCAGATGCCTATAATTATCCACCTGCCGAAATCTCGATGTCTGGCATACCGAACTAAAGTAAGCCGGGTGCTGGGACTAAAGTAAGCCGTGGTAGGGGAGTAGGTTTAGGGACTTCTGGGGGGATTTAGGGTTAGGCATCCCCCTGGAGGGTTAGGATTAGGCTAGGGGAAGGGGGGGGGGTTAGGGTTAGGCACCCCCTGGGGGAGGTTAGGATTAGGCATCCCCCAGAAGGGTTAGGTTTAGGGTGCGAGGAGGGGAGGGGGGGTTAGGTTTAGGCACCCCTGGGGGAGGTTAGGGTTAGGCACTAGGGGGGAGGTTAGGGTTAGGCACCCCTAAGGGAGGGTTAGGATTAGGGTGGAAAGGGGAAGCGATAGCCTATTTACCTCCACTGTCGGGATCTTCACCCATCGGGCTGCCGGCGTCCGGATCAAACCGTCAGCCTAACGTCCAGCGATCATACATACCAATTCCATATCACAGTGATAATAAAATGAAAATTTCACTGGTGTTTAATATCGTTGATAAATGGGGGCCTACGCGTGCTTTCTCAGTCCACCACTGTAACTGAACTAGCTCGGGTGCTACATAATAGACAACTAGCACAGAAATTCATTAATCTATATGGGACACCGGAAAACATTGACATCTGGGTGGGAGCTGTTGCTGAGCCTCTACTGCCCAATGCTAGAGTAGGTGAACTATTGTCCTGTTTGGAGACCAGTTCCTTAGAACCCGAAACTGAGACCAGTAAGTAGGAAATAAACAAAAAGGGGTCATAGGAGAACTAACGGCCAGGTGTAATAAACAATTCCTATTGCACATACAATGCATCCAGAAAGTATTCACAGCGCTTCACTTTTTCCACATTTTGTTATGTTACAGCATTATTCCAAAATGGAAGAGCACTCTTGATGGTTCATCTTTCAGCAGGACAACGACCCTAAGCACACAGCCAAGATATCAAAGGAGTGGCTTTAGGACAACTCTGTGAAAGTCCTTGAGTGGCCCAGCCAGAGCCCAGACTTGAATCCGATTGAACATCTCTGGAGAGATTTGAAAATGGCTGTGCACCGACGCTTCCCATCCAGCTTGAGAGGTGCTGCAAAGAGGAATGGGTGAAACTGCCCAAAGATAGGTGTGCCAAGCTTGTGGCATCATATTCAAAAAGATTTGAGGCTGTAATTGCTGCCAAAGGTGCATCAACAAAGTATTGAGCAAAGGCTATGAATATTTATGTACATGTGATTTCTTAGAATTTTTTTTTTTTTTATTAAATTTGTAAAAATCGAAAAAAAACTTTGTACACATTGTCATTATGGGGTATTGGCCCTCATTCAGAGCCGCTCGTAAGCGGCCGTACGCTCGTAGTCATCCGATGTTGTTAAACCACACATGCGTCGGTGTAACAGTGCGCATGTGCGTACGGCTGATTGCGATCATTTTTTCAGTCGTTCGTCGAATAGCGAACAGGAAGTGACATGTCAGATGTGATTGACAGAACTGTCCGTTTTGGGGCGGTGACGGGGGTGGAGATGGGAAAACGCAGGCGTGTCGAGGCGTTTTTTGGGCGTACATAAATTATCTGATGCGAACGGCCAATGTGAACGGAAACAGTGTTACGTCACTCTCTGATCCACTTTACATTCAAACTGCTCGCTCAGCTTGTGGTCTGGGATTCTCTACCACAATGACGATGGTCTCTTCGTTCCTCCCGTGGCTCATCGATGGTTTCCCGATTTATCAATTGAGGGCTCAAAAACAATCAGTTTTGAATTGCAAAAATGCTTGTAAGGTGTTAAGAAAATAGCCTTTTTTTAGTAGCAAAAAACCGTACGCAGGTGAACTACTCAGCTGCTAATTTCTGGATTAGACAATCAATTAGCTTAAAAATGTATTTTAAATTTGCGTGTTTTTCCAAAATTAGTTTATTACTTTTTTTCGGCCAACAATATTGTAGTCATGTTTGTTATTTTTCTGTTTTTTTTAGGGGCCAAGAAAACAATCGTCCTTTTGATTTTTGCTAAGTGTTAATTTAAACTCTAAAATGGTTTTTAATCCTTTTTTAAAAATAAATAAATAAATGATTACATTTCCGTTGTATTGTTTGTAATTTTGTGTGTGGGATTACCTTTTAACCAGTTTTTGATTAAATTAACAATACAATTGTTCAGATTTTCAACATTTTTTAATTTTTTAACACAATTTTTTGGGTTTTTTTTTTCCAAATTCAAATATGGATAACTGAAAATAAAAAAAGAAATGTTTTTAGAAATGCGGAAACAAAAAAAGTGGCTTTTTTAAACCACTATCAAACAAACAAAATTTAAAAACAATTCACAAGAAAGGAGAGGGAGGTTTTGGGCATTAAGGAATATGGGGCAAACACAGATAAGGAATGTGGGAAAATTAGCCAGTGCTGTCATCGCCTTTTGGCCCGTTTGGCCGGGGTAGGAAGGGAGCCTGAACGGGTCCGGGAGGTCCTTCGGCTGGCCTGGCCAGAGGCAGATGTTGGGGCCTCTGGACTAGGCATAGGGCTAGGCACATTTGGAGGGATGGCTGTTGTTTTGGCAGGAAGGGAGGCCGGCTCCAACATCTGCTGGCGAACGAGCTGCTCCAGGGCATTTGCAATATGGACATTGGCCCCAGTATTTTCCTCTAGGGCCTGAGCAATGGTCACGTTGGCCGCAGCACTTTGCTCCAGGGCCTCCGCCACCCGTAGCAGAGTGGCGCCCAGCCTCAACAGAATCTCAGTGTGCTGATCCGTTTTAAGATTGAGCTCAGTGAGGAGGGCCACTGCCTGCGAGGGGGATTGCCCTGGACTGTCTGCCACAGGGTCCCCAGCCGGATCTACTGGTTCCTCCCCTGCAGAGCCAGCAGAAGTTCTGCGGCCAAAGCTCCCCTCTGGAGCAGACTCATCCGCCTGTGTCTCTGTGAAAAATAAGAGAAAAGAGTAACATTATAATCTAGATATTGTCCCAAACACATTTCTGAGTTATTAACAGTAGTACATTTACCTGAGGCAACATGAGGAGCCGCAAAGTCTGGCATGTCGGTATCCATGTTCGACACGCCAAACACCTCCTCATCCTGCACACACCCCTGGGCCTGCTCCTCCAAATTGTTCGGCTCCAGTGACACAGGGGTGGGACCCCCACCTGTAACCCCTGCATGCCTAGCCCTATCAGCCAGTTTTTGCTGCAGCCGATATTTGAAGTCACTCCATCGGTGGGATAAAAATTTGGCATTATTCCAGCAGTATTTGGACCTGTAAACACTTTTTAACAAAATGTAGTTTGTACGTACCGGCGTTTGACCTCCCAGGTTGCACGTTCAAACTCACCCACCCTATTGACAGCACTGGCTATGTCATCCCACATTTTCCATTTCTGGCTTGCACCCATATTCCTTGGGGCCTGGGGCAGGGTGTCAACACACATTTGGACCAAAACCTCCATCTCCTTTCTTGTGAATTGTGGCTGCCTTTTTTTTTTAGTTTGTTTAGTGGTCCTACTAGGACCAGCAGCCTCTTCCATTACATCCTCAACACCTTTTTGTAAATTGGAAATAAAATTTATAATGTAAAATGTACCTAAAATGTTGGTTCCACATAATCCTTTAGGCCCAAAAAGACAAATACTTACCTGGCGCCTCTTGGCCAGTGCTTTGCTGCTCTGTAGCCATTTTTTACTTTCAGGTCTCACTTACAGCAGATCGATTGGGACTTTCAGTGACGTTTTTATACATGCGTCAGCATTATTCGGCCGCATCATTGATTGTTCACTCCTATTGTCCGTCCGTAATTTGAGCGGGAAAATAAAGACTATTTATGGCTTGGTGTGACTCGAGTCGAGGTGGCGGGTGATGAATGTTGGAGGTTTGACGTAGGAGTTGTTTGTTGGCGGTTTTTGGAGTTTAGAGTTTTCGAGTGTGATCGTTTTTTTTCTTTTCTTACTTATTTTTTTTCCGTACGCTTTATTTTAATTGTTTTGCTTTTTTTTTTGGCGTTTTTGAGTAAGTCTTTTTAAAAACCACCGTAAACAATAATAGGAAATAGTTAAAAAATGTTAGTACTTATGTGTTTTATTTTTATTTTTACAGTTATTTTGGCCTTGCCCCTATTGACGTTTTTGGACTTTGGGTTATTTGTCGGTTTTGGTAAGTGTTTTTAGTTTCATAAAGTTACAATTTTGATGTGTTGGTCTTCGCATATGTTTTGCTAAGTAATCTTTTTTTTTTTCTAGGACCAATCATGTCTTACCACTAAATATAGCGTACTCTTTTGCGAAATAATGTTTGAGTTGTTTTTATTTTAAAATGAACGTACTATTTTTCGCACTAATGTCTCGTTATTGAACTGTAAAAGTAGTGTAATATTTAGCGAACTCATGTGTCTTGTTTTAACTGTCAAAAATGCGTACTATTTAGTGCACTAATGTCACATTATTGAACTGTAAAAGTAGCGTAATATTTAGCGAACTCATGTGTCTTGTTTTAACTGACAAAAATGCGTACTATTTAGCGCACTAAAGTGTTTTTATTATTTCAGTGTAAAATCATGTTTTACCACTAAATGTAGCGTGCGATTTTCCCAACTAATGTGTGCTCCCTTCTCTTTTTTTTAACCCTAAAAAATGTGTTTACAATCCAAGTTTTGCCAATAATAATTAAATATATTTTCTACTTTTGAAATGTAGGTTGTTCTACTCATGACAAGACCCCGGCCTGTAAGCATCTTTGGATATCTTAAAAAAGATAAGTATATTTTTCTTTACACATTTGTCTAAAACAATAACTACCTGGCTTACCATTTCAGGTTGATGTTGCTCGTATTATCTTGGCCATGGTTCCAGAACCCGACCAACCTCAACTTCGTCCCAGGCGTAGGCCTCGTAGGCGTGCAAGGCCCCAGATATATAGAACACGTGTCACCCTTTTTGGAATGCCAGATGATGAGGTATTAAGACGATACCGTCTTCCTCCACAAATCATCCTAGGCACTCTCTCATTAATAGAGAGTGATCTTGAACGGCAAATTGACAGTCCTACAGCAATACCACCACTTACGCAATTAATGCCGGTGTTACATTTCTGTGCCTCAGGATCCTTTCAAACCTGGTAATTCTACAAACCTATTGGTATTGTTAGGTGTTTAATGTGCCAGCTTACAAACTTACTTGAGCTTTCTACAATCTAATTTACATTACTTAAAAACTCATGCTCCAATAGTCTACTTATGTAAGGTTAAACAATCTAATATTTACAGACAAGGAATGAGACTCTAATAAATCAAAATATATTTTATTTTAAACAACTTTTTGAGGGGGGGAACAAACACAAAAATTAGTGCCGCAGGACCGCCAACATGTGATCCAGGACCACAAGCATCCTGACGACATGGCCCCTCAACGTGTGCAAGCCTTCCTGCATTGCTTGCAAACGCCTCTGGTCCTCTGTGGGTTAAAAAAAAAGTGTGGATTACTAAACTGACACCTTAATTTATATGTTAACAAACAGCTTAAAGTTCAGACTATAATTTAAAAAAATTGTAAAAATTTTGAAGAGAAAAAAAGTAATGGAAAATACAAAGATTATAAATAAATACAAACTCGAAAAATGACACATAAAAAGACAACCAAAAAAAGGGCGAAGTACGCAAAAACACTACATTTGTTGTTACCGTAAACTAGAAAGACACAAGTATGAGTGTTTGGACATGTGTGATATGTGTAAGGGGAAAGCATCCTAGACATTGTTTTTCAAAGATATATCTCCAAAACATTCGAAATACCTTACAAATTGGAAATGCACAGGCAAAAGGACAACATCACCCAAAAACAAGAAGATTCAACAGCAACCATAGTTTAAAAGGGAAACATACCGGTCAGATTGATGCCTGGTCCAGGAGCCCGACATCGTCCTCCTCTGAGGTGGGCCAGTGCTGGTCCGATGGAGGAGGGGATATTTGACTAGGGGTGGAGGGGGAGGAAAAGCGAGGGGTGGGTGGAGGGTGATGAAAAGAGAGGGGGGGTGGAGGGGAGGGTGAATTTGGAGGGATGGGAATATTCGGAGAGGGAGGGACCTCAGGGACTGGCCGGTCTGGGCTGGAGGGGGAATTTGGGGAAGGTTGGGGAGAGGAGGTTTGGGTGGGAGTGGGGGATAGGGGACGAGGCCGACATCTTTCTCGCATTAGATGTCGGAGTCTGCGCTCAGCCCCTAAATGATGGATAAAAGATTTAAAGTTTTTTTTTGGGGGGGGTTTTGATAAAAATTTACACAACCAAAAATGTTGCCAAAAAAAAAAAGGAAAACATGCACACGCAGGTATGTCCTAAATAAATAAACAAACAGGGCTATATGGAAAACATGCACACGCAGGTATGTCCTAAATAAACAAACAGGGCTAGATGGACAACATGCACACGCAGGTATATCCTAAATAAACAAACATGGCTAGATGGAAAACATGCACACGCAGGTATGTTTGCATTTTAAATGATTTGAAAATACACTTACTTTCAGCTATTTGCTGACGCAAATTCACCAAAAGGCGGGGGGACCTGCGGTGGAGATCCGACCACCGCCTTTCAAGCTGCCCGATATTGCGGCGGAAGCCCAAATTACGCAGCCGCCGCCGCACATCCGCATAGGCGAGCCGCTTGCGGAGGTTTGTGATGGGGGCCGGATGATCAGTGATTCTCCGGTCCATCACATCTGTGAGGACCAGGAGTTTGCTTCGTGTAAATGCTGCGGCTCTCATGATGGCAATGATTTTTTCAACAAAAAACAGTTTTAATAAAGGACCCTGAAAAAATTTGATTGGCTAATGTATTTTGAAAAATAACAGAACGCATTGTATTGGTTATTGTATGAGTCATGTGACCTACACCCTCACAAATATAATGTGAATTATGATAGGCTTGATGCAGTGACATGCGTAAGCTAATTTAAATAATATTAATAAAGATGAAAAATCTGCATATAAACTAACGCAAAACAATAGCAGCATTGAAACAAACTTTAAAATTTGAAAAATCATCCCCTTGGTGGGCAGAATGAAATAGCAGGCAATCGAAAACTGACAAGGCCACTTCCGGAATTGACTTGTGCGAGCGTTCCCTGCAACCAAAGAGGGACGGACGGTCGCTATTTCGAACGTTCGCTAGCTAGAGGAGGGGTTGGGAGACTATGGGGCTGAAGATTAGCTGCGAGCGAACATACAAGCGAGCGCTTGAATTTACATTTTTTCGTTCGTACGCTGAACGAACGAATGGCCACTTGCGTACGGGTCTGAATCAGGCCCATTGTGTGTAGAATTTTGAGGACAAAAATGAATTTATTCCATTCTGGATTAGGGCTATAACATAACAAAATGTGGAAAAATTGAAGCGCTGTGAATACTTTCTGGATGCACTGTACTGTAACTAACCTGAATTTTAATGACCTGTAGTTATTGTTGCAGTATGGCAGCAGCTAAAGGCTGAGTTTCACTTGGGAAGCTGTACTGTAGGTGGCGCAATGCCTTATTCTATAACGGTACAGTCTCTCTTATCTATGTAAATGTACTCTCTACACCCTCTCCCTGTAAATCCTACATTTTATGTTATGAGGTTTAACTGTTCTAGCCGCAGTCCCGTTTTATTCCACAATATTCCCTGCATGTTTGATGGCTGAGAAGAGAACCAGTTATGAAGAGAAAGGTTCCTATTGGGTGTTTGGGTGGAGTTAGTCTGACATACAGGGGAAATTAGGGTTAGGTATTGGGTCAGACTGTTTTAGGGATACTAGGGAAAGGCCATTGGTGGTTAGATGTAGGTTTCTGAGTAAGGTATAGAGGTACCCAGGGAGATTCAGCATTTTATGAAAATAGTGTTACAGACCAACAGATTGCTATTTCAAAACCCCTTACCAAACATTAACTGTTGAAGGAGGCAATGCCAGTGCTGTGTCACATTTACACTATGATGCTGTTTTAACAATTTTTGCTTCATCATATCATTGAGCCATCTATGTACCTTTGAATGAAACACTGTTCTAACTATTGTTCCAATTAGAGATGAGCCGGTTCGGATCTCAGAGATCCGAACCCACCCGAACTTAGGGGATCCGAGTCAGATCCAAGTCGGCTCAGGTTTTCCCGCCTGACTCGGATCTCAAAACGAGGCAAAACGTTATCAGCCTGCTATCAGATTCTTGCAGGTTTTGGATTGTACACAGAAAAAAGAAAATTGCCCTCCAGCACCCTGCAGATAAATCAAAAATACTTGAATCCTACATGATAATAGAAATTCAGAGGTATTGGTTTACATACATTTGCAAATATATGAATAAGCGCTGGGCCGTCGTCAAGGCTCCTCTATACCAGCGTCCCTAAAATTAAGGGGTTCACGTCCGAGAAGCAAGGCACCCCAAAAAACTCCAGCCAAGGACCACCCCCGGGGCATCACACGAAAAGGGGAAAAAAGGTGATAGTGAAGTGTTAAAGGATAGGTGTGTAAAGATAAATCAATAAGTGTTAATGAGATGTAAAAGAATTAAAATTACATAAATAATACACAAACGCATAGAAAAGTGAAAAAATATTGTATGTGAATTAAGTGGTGATGCCATGAGCAAGGTCCAGCCAGAACAATCCCAGGGGCCCCACTCCCAAACGCTCACCCCAAAATAATTATTGCTACATAATAGTAGCACCCACTCTGGGTCATATAATAACAAATTGATGTACTGCATGATAACAGTACATGTATGAGCTGAGAGCTAACTTACCTTAGAGGTACTCCAAAAAACCTCCACATGGCACTATAAGGATCAGCACCTCCTCCTAATGCTGACTCCTTTCATGCCTCCAAACTGCAAGCAAAAAATATGGTAGTTGCTCAATCAGCTTAATATATTACAGGTGCTTGTAAAGGGCGGGGTTTACACTGAACACGGAAAAAAGAAAATTGCCCTCCAGCACCCTGCAGATAAATCAAAAATACTTGAATCCTACATGATAATAGAAATTCAGAGGTATTGGTTTACATACATTTGCAAATATATGAATAAGCACTGGGAGTGGTCCTTGGCTGGAGTTTTTTGGGGTGCCTTGCTTCTCGGACGTGAACCCCTTAATTTTAGGGACGCTGGTATAGAGGAGCCTTGACGACGGCCCAGCGCTTATTCATATATTTGCAAATGTATGTAAACCAATACCTCTGAATTTCTATTATCATGTAGGATTCAAGTATTTTTGATTTATCTGCAGGGTGCTGGAGGGCAATTTTCTTTTTTCTGTGTTCAGTGTAAACCCCGCCCTTTACAAGCACCTGTAGTATATTAAGCTGATTGAGCAACTACCATATTTTTTGCTTGAGGTTTTGGATTGTATAAAAGGTCACGCGATCGCCGCCATTTTTCATTCCGGCTGTAGAGAGTGAAGAGGGAGCTGGGAGTTGTGCTGTGCTGCCAAAGGGCTGCTGCCTAATTGAGGGGTCCTCTTCCCCCCAAGTGTGTGCGTGTTAACAATCCGCACTTATCCACAATGTAGCTGCACTAGGGGTGTTTCCTGTGTCATGTATCAAGGTGATGCTGCCTCTTTCAGGGGTGCTCTTCACCCCCAGTGTGAAAAAAGTAAAAACAATTTTTTTGTGTGTGCGTGTTAGCCACACCCCCAGTGTGTAAAAACGAAAAAAAAAATTGTGTGTGCATGTTAGCCACACTTATCAGCAACGTAGGTGCACAGGGGTGCTGAGCTGCCTGTGTCTCATTTATCAAGGGGCTGCTGCCTCTTTCAGGGGTGCTCTTCGCCCCCAGTGGGAAAAAAATATATATTTTTTTTCTGTGTGTGGTTGTGTGAGTTAGCCACAACTTAGCTGCACTATAATTACTTGGTGACACTGCTGTAAGACCGCAGTGAGTATGGAGGACAGTCACATGACAGGAGAGCAGGATCCACATACCAGTCTTGCAGCTGCCGGCAGCAGTAATGATGACAATGCAAGGCCGTCAACGTCATCTATGAAGGCCGATGCACCAGGGCTTAAGTCAGGCCATGAAAAAAAAATCTAAAGCTAAGTTAGCTTTAGAGAAACAAAAAATTAGCAATATGCCATTCACTACACAAAGTGGAAAGGAAAGGATAAGGCCTTGGCTTTTATTTATGACTGGTGGTTCTATTGATGATTTAAGCCCTTCTGCTTGTAGGAGAGGTACAAAAAAATAAGACAAGACACCGGAACCAACTGTGTGCTCCGAAAAATCACAAATCCCCGAGGAGAGTCCAAGTGTGTCCGTGGTTGCCATGTGTGAGCCTGACCTTTCTAATACTGTACTTGAAGAGGATCCTCCTTCCACCATTTGTGTGCCCTCTGCAAATGTGGGGATGAGCAGCACAAGTCAACATGCTGACGTAGAAATAGAGGATGCTTCTGTGGAATTGCACCAGGAGGATGAGGAGGATATTTACGTAGTTGGCAATAACAGCAAGGATGATGAGAATGTTGATGATGATGATGAAGATGTTGCTGCAGAGGATGTTTGTGTAAAAACTATAAATCAGGCAACAGTTGTTGCCCATGGTGGGAAAAATCCCATTGTTGCCATGCCTGGGCAAAGGACCAAAAAATCCACTTCCATTTTGTGGAATTATTTCCACCCAAATCCGGACAACCTTTGTCAAGCCATTTGTAACCATTGCCAAGTAACACTGAGTAGAGGTAAGGACCTTAACCATCTTGGAACCTCCTCCCTGTTACATCACTTGCAGCGCATTCATCAAATTGAAAACGGTATTTCAAATTCTGAAACTTTGGGGACAAGCTGCTCCCTTCTAACTGGATCCAAGCACCTGCAATCTCCACCACCAACACCTGAATCATCAACAACATCCTCATTCGTGATCGGAAGTAGTCCTGCTGCATCCAATTTCATAAGCATGACTGACTCCTCTCTTATCCGTGATTCCTCAGAAGCAGGGCTGTCTTAACAGTAGTGTGGGCCCTGGGCAAAGCAATGCACTTGGGTCCCTACCCACCCATTCACAGGACAAAAAATGTAACTGGTCAATAAAATTAAACATTTAGATTTAGTAGTACTTTCAACAAAATCAGTCAGACATTTGATTAAAAAATAGAAAGGTTTGGCTGACCCTGTCGCTCACTCTATATACTGTGTCTGGATAATTGATAGGCTGCAGCTGCTCAAAAAAGAAAAGTTGTGCAATCTTTCCAAAATGACTTATATATAAAACATAGGTGCTGGAGCGCTGGTGGTTACTCCTGGTAACCAAAGGAGTGGAGTTGGAACTGAGAAGCCGTCCCTTGCAGTCAAATCAAGTACCTGCAACTTTTTTGTCCCCACAAGTAAATAAATATCCCACAGCAGCACTGGAGATAGGCTGCTGTGTATGAGCAGTTGCGTCTCTCACACTTCCCAGGGGCTTATTGCTCAGCCGCAGCACAGCCCTTACCTTTGTGGTGCGGGTGGGTGCTTACGCCTATGGCTGGGTCAGGAGTCCGAGTTGGGACGGAGGCAGTTGCAGAGGAGTCTCCTCTGAGAAGACAGAGACCGGGATGGGTCCTCTGGCTCCAGGAGTTTACACGGCAGAGGTTGGGCGGCTGCGGGTCATTCATTGTCTCGTCAGATCTTTCCTGCTGCAGTAAAGATCTGTCGGTATCGTCCATGATCTGGCGGCATATCGTTCAGTATGTATGCCTGAATTATATGTAGTTCAGATCTGCATGATGCTGCATGCACGGATCAGGAATATCTGTGATAGTTGCATCAAGACACAAATATCCGCATGGACCAGTGAGAACTGTGCGGCAAGCACCTGTGATAAAAGACACAGATGAGGGACAGATTAGTGAGATCCGAGCATGCATCTGTGTTAAAAAAATGTAAACCAATTGAAAAAAAAATGGCTTGCCCCCCTTCCCTAAAACACAACCAGCCCCAGGCTTTTCACAGCCGGTCCTGGTTGTGCTAAATACAAGGGACAAATGATGCAGGGGTCCCCTGTATTTTGCACAACCAGCACCAGACATTTCCAAGCCAGTCCTGGTTGTCAAAATACAGGGGACAAAAGGTGTAGCAGTCCCCTGTATTTGGCACAACAAGCACTAGGCTCAGCCAAGCTGGTCCTGGTTCTGGAAATACAGGGAACAAAAAGCATGGGGGTCCCCTGTATTTTCCATTACCAGCACCGGACCCTTTCTAGCGGGGGAGTAATGCCACAGCCAGGGGAACACTTTCACTGGGTCCATACTCACCTCCATGTGGATCAGTGCTACAGAGTGCAGTCAGACTGCTGGAGGCGGGGGGCGGAGCCAAATACCGGAAGACTGCAGGGCTAAACATTGGCCAATCGGAGCCTGCAGACAAAGTGAGTTACAGACTGTGGGAAACAGGGGGCAGAGCCAGACGCAAGTCAGCCGGTGCCTTTAGAAAGTGACAGACTACTGGTGGGGGCGGAGCCAAATACTGCGCTCATGGACAGAGGTGAGTACTCGGCACGGGGGGGGGAGGAGCAGAGTAGAGTGGAGGACTACAGTAAGCCGGCACCTGCTTTGAAAAAATATTACTAATTTACTAACTGGCCACGGTTGTAGTGGAGTGGGTTGGCGGGCCCCTAGAAGTTTCGGACCCTTGGGCATCTGCCCAACAAGCATAATGGAAGACATGGCCCTGCTCAGAAGGATCCTTGAGTGCTACGCCTGTTGCTTCTGCTGGGGGTGGATCTTCATCCCAGAAAGGGACCAAGAAGACTACTACTAGTAGTAATTTAAAAACAAAATTGACTATTAACAGTCCTTTGATAGAGGAAGTATAACAGCTGTCACCCAGTTTCACAGCGGATCACTGACGCCATGACGGCTGTGCTAGTATTAGATGGTGAAATAATAAAAAATGAGGATGATAGTGTGGAGGAAGTGCAAAAGGAGGATGAGGGGGAAATTTGTGTCCTATCTGACGCTAATGTGGATGTTGATTATGAGGATGTGGTTTGCGTGTGTCAGCCACCAGTGGCAGCAGTTCTTGCTCATGATAAAAACAGAGCCAGAAAAGCAACGTCTTGGGTGTGGAATTATTTTAATCTAAATTCTGACAACAGTTGTGAAGGCATCTGTTCCATTTGTAAAGCCAAGGTTAGCAGAGGAAGGGATGTTAACCATCTAGGCACTTCCTCCCTGTTACATCATTTGCAGCGAGTTCATGCAATTTGTTATATTATAATAATTTGTAAATTAACAACAAGCAGTTCAGTATCAGCTACCTGCAGTTTGGACCAGCACATGCAATCTCCACCACTAATTGAATGTTGTCCTTCCAAAAAATGTTTTGTGGGGGACCAAACAAACCAAGGAATTCAGCCATAAAAGTGTCAGTCCTAGTGGCTATAGTGCTTGGTTTGTTAAACTGTGCATGTCCTTTTTAACATCCCATATAAGAGTGGGTGGGGCGGACAATTCCATCTTGCACCTCTTTTCTTTACATTTTGCACAATTTGGGGCATTGCCGACTGACATTATTATAGTTTATTAAACTGCCATCCTGTCTGCCACTTCTGTGTGGCAATGTTTCATAGATGTCCTGTATTTTTTTAAACTGCCGTGCGTTTGTGCCGCTGCTCTGTTGCTTACTTTAGCCAGCCAGCTCGCTGCAGCCTTTGGCCTGTATTGAGGAAAAATAGTGAAATCAATATTGGGAGCTGTGAGGTGGTTAAAAATGCCTAGAAATGCCTAAAATCATTGTTATTAAGGTTAATAATACTGTAGGACCATAAATAGGCCCAAATGATGTGGTTTTAGCTGTTTATATCAGTTTTTGGAAAAAATACAGATCAAAAACCACAACCTAAAAACAAAACACCAAGGGTAAAGATCCAAAACCAAAACACGGGGGTCGGCGCACATCTCTAGTTCCAATACAGCTTTTATTACGAGACAGCCAGGGCGATTGAAAGAGTGACAATGTCCAGCGTTATCTGCAACAACACAAAGATCACTGAAGTCCCCCAAAATGTCTTTGTAGCAAACGGTTACCCACGAGAGTTTGTACAGTGCTCTCAGATCCGCAAATTAGATCTGAGCCCTTGGAGGAGGAGGAGGAGCGGATCAGGTATGAGATGATGAACTAGAGATTTTATAAGGGAGAAGTTACAGATATAAGGGCCTATTCATCAAAACATAATTATCACATGTGATAATAATGGTTTGAACTCGCTGTGAATTCAAGCACAGTTTAGGAGGCATTCATCACGCCTCCTGCCCTAAACTATCACTTCCGAAAAACTGCTGTTTCTACAAAGCAGTTTTTCATAAGTGAGAGACTTTTCACTTCCTGTCTTCAAGCTGTCTTGAAGACAGTCTGCGGACTTCACTGCCGCCCTCCCCCCCTGCCGGTTTCCTACCCCGTGGGTGTACAATCTGCACCTCCCCGTAGGTGTGCGTTCCGGACTCAACCTCCCCCCCCCCCCCCTTACTGGCTGACACAGGTGGTGCTAATTATTTCACTTGTGATACTGAGGGGAACCTGCAGCACTAGTAAAATAGTATTACATACAACTTCTATTGTGGTCATAGTGTTTGCCTATGCCGACCCCCCTCCTTCCTGCCATCCTTAGCCCGGCTCACATGTCTTCTTTCGGTGTGCCGGGCCACATGTCTGCAGTGCCCTGGAGCTGACCCCTGGGGCTCGGCAGTGCAGACACAGCGGGAGAGATCTGAGAAAATCCCTGTGCTGTGTGGCTGCCTTGGAAATCTTCACAGGCTGCCGTGTAAACAGTAGCCTGTGAAGGTTATCGGGGTCTGAACGAAACCTGAAAGTGGCGTTCAGTAACATCATCAAGTTCCGGAAAAAATGCTTTTTCGGAATTTGATGAATGGCCCTGACACTTATTTTTTACAAAAGTATGTGAGATGCTAATAAGTCTGGAAAGTCTGGACTATGCTGCCAAAAGCGGGACGGTTGGGAAATATGATACAGGCACTTTGCCAATTGAAAACTTCTGACACATTACTATTTTCTGACTCTGGGCAGTTGGTGGACATAGGCCCTGTGCTAGTTCCTGGCTCTGACTGGCAGGTGATTATTGGCTATGTGCTAGTTCCTGGCTCTGACTGGCAGGTGAATATTGGCTATGTGCTAGTTCCTGGCTCTGGGTGACAGCTGATTACTGGCTATGTGCTAGGTCCTGGCTCTGACTGGCAGGTGATTATTGGCTATGTGCTATGTCCTGGCTCTGACTGGCAGGTGATTATTGGCTATGTGCTAGTTCCTGGCTCTGACTGGCAGGTGATTATTGGCTATGTGCTAGTTCCTTGCTCTGACTGGCAGGTGATTATTGGCTATGTGCTAGTTCCTGGCTCTGGGTGACAGCTGATTACTGGCTATGTGCTAGGTCCTGGCTCTGACTGGCAGGTGATTATTGGCTATGTGCTATGTCCTGGCTCTGACTGGCAGGTGATTATTGGCTATGTGCTAGTTCCTTGCTCTGACTGGCAGGTGATTATTGGCTATGTGCTAGTTCCTGGCTCTGGGCACGTGATTACTGATTATGTGCTAGTTCCTGGCTCTGGACAGTTGATGTATACAGGCACAGTGCCAGTTCTTGGCTTTAGGCACTTGGAGCGGGATCTACTAAAGGGGGAAATGCTGTAAAACCCCCAAAAATGCAGTTTTCAGAGATTTTACCACATACCCCGTATGTACTAAGCACAGGAATGGTATGCATTCTGGTACTTCGTCCCGTAGGGTAACGCCATCTTCATTTGGCATTACCCAATAGAAGCCTATGGGCTTCTTTTCGGGACTCTAAAAGGTTGATTACCGCGGTATGTACCTAGAATATCGCAAAGGACAGTTCTCCCGATAAGAGCTGTCCTTTGCGATGCCCCTGCATAGAGGGACTAACAGGTTTAACACCCAGAAGTCCCTCTGGCATCCTTCTGCGCATGAGCAGAAGGCCGCAGGCCACGGGGGGAGATGGGAGGGATCCGACTGGATCCCTCTCTATGGGAGCATCCCGAAGAAAAAAAAAAAGCCCATATGCTTCTATTGGGTAACGCCACCTGAAGATGCATTCCAGTGCTTGATACTTATGGAAATGCGGTAATACCTCAGAAAACGTCATTTTCAGGGGTTTTACTGCCTTTTCCCCTTAAGTACATCCTGCCCACTGTGAAGTTAGATTTGCTATAAAGGGTGAAACCAACATGAGGGTGAATCATGAACCTGCATTTTGCAATAATACTTACATGAGAGTAATGTGTTAATGAGCGTCTCTATAGCATGCAACCGCCCCCATTGTAGTCTCATAGGGGATGGGATGTACTAAAGGAAAAATGCGGAAAATTTTTTTTTCCTGGGTTTTGACTGCATTTCCATATGTACTAAGCCCTGGCCACCCTTTTTTCGACACGGAGGGTAACACCAGAAAAACCTGGCATTACCCTATAGAAGCCTATGGGCTTCTTATCGCACCCCGCTGCCGACGGTTCGCCGCCGCTCCGCCGTTGCCCAGCGCTGGCCCCCACTCACCTGCATTCCATTGTCACCAGCCCGCGCTCCTCCTGGGTCATCCGCCTCCTGTGACCAGCAGGAAGCTCCCGGGGCTTGGAGGGGACGGGGTCCCACGCAGACCCCGTCACCCGGCGTTGACTATTTCGCAAAGGGCAGCTCTTATCGCAAGAGCTGTCCTTTGCGATACTAATTGCATATGCGATTAGTAAGATTGCGGTGACTGGCGGAATGGTCACCACAACCTTAGTACATCCCACCCTCTGTCTTTCGTTTGGATGGGTTATCCTGCTGTTTGTTAAACAGACACTTAATATATCGGCTAAATTTGTGTTCTAAACATGTAAAAAGGAATCTGTATGATGATTTGCAGCCTGTGGGCAGTGGCAAACGCAGGATTTCTAGAGGGTAGTTTCCAAATGCTTGATTTTAGAGCGAGTGTGGCCAGTCCATGAAGAGGGTATAATTAGCACTTATCCAGCTTTAATACACATCATACAAATATTGTATTGCATATTTCCAGCATATACAGGACCAGCGATCACAGTAAGCCATTAGATATGGCAGTAGGTCCATCCTGTCTGAGTAGAATGCATTGGAGCAAGTCCGGGAGTCTGGGGGAGCAGCAGAAGAACCTAGCACTGCCCTGGACATATATGTACATATTGGTCTCCTTATGCACTGGACAGTGTATTATTATACAGTATTAATAATTTACCCTATTGATGGTCTATAGCAGTTCACTCCTAACAGTACATGTTTTCCACATCTCCTAGTTGGTGCACAGGTATATTTATTACTGGCTGACACATTTTAAAAGATCCACAGGTGTTGCTAACCTTTTAATTTGTGATACTGAGAAGAACATGCAGCACTAGTAACATTGTATTATATTACTATTTCTATTGTGGTCATGGTATGTGCTGGGGAGGGGGGTTTCCAGGCAGATGGAACCCCCCCCCCCCCCCCTGCGTTTGCCTATGGTGGGGTTTGAGTGTAGCACTTTGGCAGCCATTTTGCTTTAATAAATATGGCAGTAGGCAACCTGCCAATTAACTTAGCCGAAAAGCAATTCAACCACATCACTGCTTGGAAAATTTACCACAAGAACTGCAGTACAGACCCTCACAGAGATATACAGCAACCTGTGATCAACTTCAACAGTATATTTTCAGCAAAGAGGGGTCATTGTCACCTAAGGGCAATGTAGTAAAGGTCGCCCCCCTCCCATTTAATTTTTTCCTTGGTTTACCTCTGTTTTAATGGAAATAAATCACTGTGCTCGCAAGAACAGAATGCATGAGAGAAGCTCGGACAGCAGTGCTTGGATGCTGTGCTATGTAACTCTGCTGGAAAGTGCCATGTGTCTGTTGTCTGTAACAGTGGTGGGCAACAAGCCCTAACCCACATCACATAAACCGCCCACTCTGCAGCTGCCATGTGGGGTCGCCAGTTGCCCGCTGCTGACTTATTCTTTTTACACATGACCACAAGATTGTAAGCTCCATCTGAATTATACACAGCTATGAAATTGTATGTGTCATCCCCTGTAAACCACTATCGGACAGTGTTATGCAATACCCTGTGGGAATGTATCACGTGCACTTTATGTGTGTGTGCTAGGCTTTACAACTGTCAGTAAATTTACTGGCAGACACCAATCATGGCCAAGTTTTTAGATGTGACATAATAATAGTGTCTGAATAATGCAGTTAGAGATTTTTTCTATTATTATTATAATTATTATTTTGTCCGTAAAGGTGTCTGTGAAGGCAATTCACTGGGATCATTGTATTTTATTAGGTGTAAAGTGTTACTGAGAATTTAGTAGTAATTAAAGGAGGAAATTCTTTAACTGTAGCTGCAGCGAGTGACATGGGGTAGATGTGCTACGCCTTGGCGAGAGATAAAGTAACAACCAATCAGCTCCTAACTCATTTTTCAAACTAAGGGTGGGATGCATCAAAGCTGTCCTAAACCCGGAAATCCTTCTATCACAAAGGACAGCTCTTTACGGGAGAGCTGTCCTTTGTGATTTTCTTCAAGCATACAATGTTAGTAAACGCTGTTATGCTTGCAATGAGTGGTAGGATGCATCCCGCCTAGGCGTCCACAGCCTGTAAAGTGACTGTTGGGAGCTGATTGGTTGGTACTTTATCTCTCTCCATGGCTTAGTACCAGTAGTACTTGCTATTACAAAAAGAAGGCTGGAATCCATGAGATATATTTTCATCTTGGGAACCATCCAACACCGAATTACTGTTTGAGAATTTTGGGCTTATTTACATTTGGATGTAAGTCCATTTTGTGGTGCACTTCCATACTGTATATTTGTTCCTAAATGTTTCTATATGTAGATTTGTGTGTATCTTACGCCCAAAGGCTGTGAGAGGGGAAGAGAGCTGGTACTAATTACCTGGGCTTGTTGGAGGGGCTCGGCGGGGGCCCAGGTCCATTGCCGCCCCCTTTCTTGTACCTGTCAGCAGCCCGGCAGACATGCTAAGCAGCAGCAGCAACAGTCTCCTGTGGGGAGGAACGATCACACTGATCACGCCATACCCCACTGGTTGGGTCTCGGCAACCGCAAGCCCCAGGGAGCTTCCTACTCTGATCGAGCAGGAAGCTCCCCACTGACATCACTGCTGATGTCAGTGCGGCCGCCCACAAAACGGCAGGCGTTCCTTAAGGAACGCCTCCGTTTGTGAAACCACCTCCCGCCCCACCTACAAAATGGATTGAGCTGTCAATCAACATTGACAGCCTCCCCTTTTGTAGTGAGCTCCGGAACAAGAGAATTTCTCTCTCGCTCCGGGGCTTGCGCACATGCAGTGCAGCCGCTGTGCGTGCGCAGGGCCTAAACATCGAATGAGGTCCCTAGATATAAAAGGCATTTGAAACCGGTTTATTGGTAGCAATGCATTATACCTTAAATGTACCTGGTTGTCTATCCTCAGTTCTAAAAACTGTTACGAGCCTTGTCACATAAAGGAATAACCTGCAATGCACACTATGTCTAGACAATGTACATTAGTCACCTCAGGAGCTTCAAGTGCAGACAGCACACATATAGCCTCTGCGTAGTGCTGCGTGACTGAGAGTGCACAGAATGAGGGACTGTCACTCTGGACTCGGAACTCTGCCTCACACTGTCTGGGATATATGTACTAAGCCCTGAAGAGAGGTAAAGTGGAGAGAGACAATGTACCAACCAACAGGGGCATAACTAGGGGTTTTGGCAGCCAGGGCAAATTGAAAAATGGCGCCTAATGCCCGCCTATCAATGCCACAGGCCTATGCCTAGTTCTCGACAACCTGGTGATCTAGGGAGGGGATAATGACAGGTTGGGGTTATAGAGGGCCTACCTGTCTAGTGGTGAGAATGCAGTGAGTAGCTGTGTTATCTCTTTTAATTACCCACCACTGCAGCAGTCTCCAGTCCTCAGCCACATTATTCGGTGGCCGCAGAAGCCCAGCGTCTTCTGGCTTCTGCGGCCGCCGGAGCTCTTCAAGCGATGTCCTTCTTCATCCGCTGCCTCTGAACTGGTACTTCCGCCCAGCAGCACCAGACGTCAGACACCTTGGGCGGGGCCAGCCATGACCAGCAGCTAATAGAAAGTGGCAAGCCAAACTCGGCGAGCCGTTTTCAATTGGCTGCCAATCCACATGCTGGGATTGGTTCACAGCCGACGCCAAATTCAAATTACAGCCACTCCTTAATAGCTGCCGGCTCAAGCTGCACCCAGCTCGCGGCGTTGCCAAATGTCTCCCACCACTGCTTCTTGACCTGCACTGGGAACAGACACACTGTCCCAGCCCTGTCCAATGATGTGTCCCCCTGGGGACACATCTCACTGAGCTGCAGGACTACCGGTGCTGGGTTCACACACTATATCCCAGCGCTGGCTGCTACAGTGGAGCACATCTCCATAGTGTGGAGATGTGGATTCCACACTGTACATTGCCCTGGCTGTGGTGCCTCCCCCCCTCTGCTGGGCCTGTCATGGCACCCAGGGCATGTGCCCCGCTCTCGTTACACCACTGCTAACCAATCAGCTTCTGTCATTTTTCAAACACAGCCTGTAACATGGCAGTTATGAGCTGAGTGGTTGGTAATTAGGGGGAGATGTATTAACGGCAAAATGCGGTAAAACCCCCGAAAATGCAGTTTTCGGGGGTTTTACCGCATTCCCCGTATGTATTAAGCAGCAGAATGCGCTGCATTCTGCTGCTTCGCGTCGCTAGGTAACGCCACCTTCAGGTGGCGTTACCCAATAGAAGCCTATGGGCTTCTTAGCGCGACACTCGGGGCTGGGAGGGATCCGATCGGATCCCTCCCATGAGCCCCCGCGGCCCGCGTCCTTCTGCGCATGCGCAGAAGGACTTCTGGGTGTTCAACCCGGAAGTCCCTCTGCCCAGCAGCATCGCAAACGACAGCTCTCATCGAGAGAGCTGTCCTTTGCGAAATCCTTGGTACATACCGCGGTAATAAACCGCGGTATGTACGCGAAGTCGGGGGGGATGTACCGCAACGGCGATGTCGCCGTTAATACATCTCCCCCTTTATCTCTCTACACTTTATCTCTCTTCAAGGCTTACTACATCAGTAATGTGCGTTGAGGTGAGGCAGAGTTTTACTATAAAAATTATAAGATAAATATAAAGAAAATATTATAAATATTTTCTTGTATTATTTTAAGAATTTTTATAGTCAAAACTCTGGGGTAAAAACTGTATGGCAGATGAGGCACTGCCTGTCTTTTCCACACATCCCTGATCAAAACACACCAAATTTCCAGCACTATTGGGTCTATTCCATACTTGCCTACTTTTGAAAAAGCATTTCAGGGAGATTGTGAAAGCAGCACCTATGAGCACAGCGGTACAGTGGGCGTGTACTGCTACATTTCAGAAGTGTGTCATAAAATTGATTTACATCCACATGTAAATGAGCCTCAAAGCAGTTAGTAAGATCTACTTGTTGATGAAAACACACCGATACTTCTCAGAAAATACATGTAACCATAGGGATCATTGTGCCTTATAACCAATGCAGGGAAATTATACTAATGATCCCATTTGAATGTATATATCTCTGTTTTTTCTTTTATATAACAGTGTCATAATGGGGGTAAGGTGAAATGAGGGAGATTGGTAGACTATTCAGGGAGACAGGGAGATTGCTGCTATTTCAGGGAGTCTCCCTGACAATGAGGGAGAGTTGGCAAGTTGGCAAGTATGGTCTATTCATGAAGCAGAGAAGAGCCCTATAGTGATATACTGCTGCACCTTTGTATAATGACCACATGAACCATCGGGTTTGTATATGTATCTGTAAATATGGCTCTGATACTAGCCTGTGCCTCTCCAACCATTTACCTCACCGCACATCACTGTAGTATATCTCCCCCTTAGTAACAGTTTAATATGTGTTTATCAGGGGCAAAAAAGGTCATGATTTCCTTGTATACAACATATTATAGGGACTCACTTAAGGGGAGATGTATCAAATATTGGAGAGAGATAAAGTGAAGTTTCCCTGAGCAACCAATCAGCTTCTAAAGGTGCATACACACGTAACGATTTTGTTACCAACGATTTTCTGAACGATTTTCTGTCAGATTATCTGTCAGATTTTTTAAAGTGTAACAAACGATTTTTGTAACTTCCCTTAATGAAAATCGTTCAGTTGGTCAGTCAGAATGAACTACAAACGGGAACGCGCATGAACAATAATCGTTCATCGTTATAACTCAGAAACGGAATGATTTTTTTCAACGATTGAACGATAACGACGTCGTTATAGTTAACCTTAACTGTCATTTACCTAGCACGGCCTATAAAATGACAGTTAGTGCTGATTGGTTCCTGTGGGCAACTTCTCCACTCTATCTGTCTCTGATACATCACCCCTTCGACTTAGCACACAGCAGAGGATCCTGTGATAACGTTAATAGCCAGCGTGTAAGGCCACCACTGAAGCTCAGGGTGCACAGCAGAGCTTTGTGATACAGCAGCCTATATCAAATGACCTATTAGTAAACAGCCCTCCTTTAATTTGTAGGTGCTTGACGTGCTTCTTGGAAACTTCATATCCTTTGTATTTTTCCACATCCTTTCTCCAATGACAGGTGGTTGGAGATTTTAGTTGCGGAGAAAAAGAGAGGGTTGTGCCGGAAAGATGATACTAATGTGATTGATGGAAGTCCTTTATGTGTATATATAAGTTTTAGCTTTCATGATGAAATTTCTTTGCTTTTCGGCCCCCATTCAGTAACACAGGGACAATCTGGGAGAGGTTTCAGACTATAGGGCATGAAAGAATGACTTATAGCCCTATATGTCACAATGGCCCACACCATGAGAAACTCTTGATTATACTGAGGAATACTGCTGCTCTGAAATGTACACAACCCACTGGAGATATAAGGTATGCTTAGTACATAGCCTTCACATATCTCAAAAAAAATGTTTTAAGGCCACAACATTAATTCCTGTGTGTGAACGCGTGTATATAGGTAAATAACATTCTTAGAAAGAAACATCAAAGGCAGACGAGCATGTCTGCAGGCAATAGCGTACGAGTTATCTCACCCTCTGGTGTTCTGCTGCTAAGTAGAAATATGTTTCTCAGCACAGGTGGGAAGAATGAAACATTCCCATGTTCCACCCAAGTCTGTGGCAGCAAAGAAATGCTACTAGCACAGTGTGATGTAGTGTATACAGAATTTGCCAGAAGCGAGGGCTTTTCACCTCTGGGGCTGGAGGCAGACACATTTCTTTTATTTTTATTTTTTTCTAGAAGCAGCATTATTTATGGAGAGAAAATGAACCTTATCAGAGACATATTGGTAGCAAGGAAAGAATGAGTTCCCTACTTGGCTGTCTTAGTAGGATCGTCAATACTGCTCTTTGTATACAATGGTAGAAACAAGATACTAAAAGAAAGAAAAGCAAACACTGTATATACTGTATTAGATACAAATGGTTATTATATGCAGCATTAGGCCATACAAATACATTATCAATATAACAGTCCCGCTGCTATATGTAACCCATGCCACCATGCAGCTCCATCATCCCAGCATATAGATTTCCAACATTTATGATTATAGAAATCAACCTTCAAGGCATCATTCATTACAGCACTATGGTTATAGTGAATTCGAGCCAGTTGGAGTTCACCATAGCATGTTTAAGGATAGGAAGGAAGTCCCACCTTAGCTCTGTAACCAGTGGCAGTGTAAAGTAAAGCTGGGTAATCACTATGAGATCCATTGCACAATGTATTGTTCCGACGTGGATCGGACCCATATATCATGAGGATTGCATCGTGTCTGCCCGCGGGTTGTTAATCTGATCGTCCCATCTGGTGTGCTGCACAGCAGATGGGACAATGGGATGAACAACATCATGCTGCTAAATGCAGCATGGAACGATACATCACGCCGTCATACACTGCATTGTGCAGTGCGTACGGACGGTGCGATGTATCATTGCATTGTGTCATCCCATCAGCTGGGTATGCCATAATGTAGTGTGTACCCAGCTTAAGGTTTAAATGGCTGCATGTGGCATAGTGAACTCCAGCTTTGAGGTACGAGGAACAACAACATGGCCCAGAAGTCCAGTGGTCAAATCAGACCATTGACAAAAGGAGTCAATGAAGGTTGGCATAATCTGAGGAAAGTGGCAGACTGGCTGCAGACAAGTCAACTGGCAACAACAGTGATGGATGTAACAACCAGGGTAGCAGCTCTGGTCAACTTTTTCTGTGTTGACCATTTGCATGTCAACCTTTTGACCCTGTCAACCTAAGTCCATGTCGACAATTTACCTGTCGACCTATTGACTGTCCACCTTCTGGTGTCTATCTATTGACTGTCTATCTCAATCCACACCCACCATCCTGCTAGTTGTCACTATGCGAGCTGGTGGTGGTAATATGGATTGTGGTTTGGTGCCACACATTTGGTCGCAAGATCCAAGTAGAACAATTTATTAATACCACAGGATCTCTGAACATCATTGCAGGCCAGACACAGTCCCACATCACAGCTGTGTACTCCTCTATGAACGGATATTTTGGTAAGTTATTCTTCCTTGCCACAAGGCTAAGAAATCTCCGGAATGGTTAAAGAACTAATAACAGTAAATTCATATTAATACAGTAACCCCTGCAGTCACCAGATAAGCAGTCAATGGAAAACCTGTGGAGTGGGATAGGACAAGCTATTCAGGTAGCGATGCACCAGTAGCTACAAGACACACTGGAGCCAACCTGCGTCATCACATCATCCATGTGCTGCACTTTTGACACTTTATCGACTTTATGCCCAGACTAATTTAAGCTCAGGGACGTGCAGTGAGGTCAATGGATGGGATATTTGTCACCTGGGGCAAGGTAGTAATTTTGTGCCCCCTCCCTTCCCATACCTGTATTTTGTCCTTGCTCCTCCATAAGGCAGTGCACTAGTCAGATGTCCCTGGTATAGTGACTTACATTATTCCACACACCATAACGCCCATTACACATTATGCCAAACACTCTAATGCCTATTACCAAAGTGCCACTTACATATTTTCCCCAGACAGTAAGGCCTCTAATTAATTTTAAATTTCCTACTTGTTGCCATGGGTCTCATGCTCGTTGCCAGGGGTCTCATGCTCTGGGTTTCATGCTCGTTGTCAGGTGTTTCATGCTCATTGCCAGGGGTCTCATGCTCTGGGTTTCATGCATGTTGTCAGAGGTTTCATGATCGTTGCCAGGGGTTCCATGCTCATTGTCAGGTGTTCCATGCTTGTTGGGAGGGGTTTAATGCTCGTTGTCAGGGGTTTCACGCTTGTTGTCAGGGGTTTCATGGGAGAAAATGCAGCTTTCTGCATCTTCTCCCGGCAGTGCTAGCGTTCCCGGCACTTCCGGGAACACTATGTGCTATGCGCTGGCCTAACAGACACTAGAGGTCTAGTAGGACTCTAGCATCTGTCTCCTCCTAGGCGGTGGCCATTTTTGGAGGGCCATTTTCAGCAGATTCCATACGGACGGCCAGTCTGCATGGAATTTGAAGCCCGCAAGCCACCGTGCCCCACAAGCCTCCGTGCCCCTAAGCCACCAAGGAGTCTGCGGGGGCTGAGTCAGCCAATCAGCACCCCCTCTAATCTGGTACCCGGCGCACCTCTAGCCCCCCCCTAGTTGCGGCCCTGGGATGGGGAGGCACTGGCTAGTATCAGAGGCAGATTTACACAACCTACCCCACTTGCACAGACCCCATCCCCCACACAGATTCCCCATATCACAGATCCCCCTAACTCTGATCTCCCACTAGCACAGGAAATCCCCCCTAGCACAAAAGATCTCACATACACACACACCTCCCCCTAGCAGTGGACCCTCCTCACCTTTTTCTCCTTTGTGTGTTTGCTCTATCTGCATATGCCAATTTCCTTCCCTAAGTTTCTATGCCTGAGTACTTCCTGGACTGGTCACCTGATCATCAGAGGTGTCCATCAGAGCTCAAGGAACACCCCCTCACAGTGAGGCATGCCTCCTTTAGCTCTTTTGATGTGTTTTATTGGCTGTATCATGACCCAGCCCCCAGCTCCAGGCAGAACTATCAGAGGTGAGGCTGAGCTCTTACTGCCTCATCTCTTGTCTCTCCCTGTATTTCCAGGGAGTGCTGCAATTTTGGTGCGTTTTGCCTATAAAAATGATCAGAATAATACAAAGAAGATATTTATAAGTTATAAATATCTTCTTTGTATTATTTTAATCATTTGTATAGTCAAAGCTCTGCAGTCTGTCAGGGAGTATGACAGGGGAGGCTCTGCCTACCCTGACTGCATGTCCGTGCCTGATCTATATTGTTTACTTATAAAATAATTCAGATTTTGCTTATTGCTATTAATCAATGACTTGGATCAATACATTTTTCTGTGTTAGTGTCATTAATCAAATTTGTTTGAGTAATCATACAAGGTTAGATCAATGCTAGCAATCTAATAATTTAGATACAATGTAGGGTGATTCAAGGTCCTTCGTAGCAGCTGCGATGGCACTATTATGGTAATGCAGCAGGAGGCATCAAGTCACCGGCATGCATTACTTGTCTGAGCTGCATTCATGGACGCAGCATCGGAACATCTGCGTGATCCTCTGCCGGCTGAGCGACCATGGGGTCACTCAAGCCGGCGAACACAGTTGCTCAAAAAAGGCCAGAAAATCTCCGTCAGGCGACGGAGATCCTGGCCTCCTTCCTCCCCCTAACGGCAGCGACACGCCTCCATTTGGGGAAATGGAGGCTGTCGCCACCCCATACCCGCCCATAAACAGCAGCAAACTGTCAATCACACAGGACCCGTACTGCACATGCGCAGTACGGGTCTTGCGCTCGCACAGAACAACACAATAGGAGAGGTGTGCTAACTGTCAGGATAGCGCACATTTCTCTGAATAAGCCCCATAATGCCTGATTGAGAGGTGGAATCCTGCGAAGTCTCATCCTTTTTGAATCTACAGCACGTTTTTACTGTATGCATTTATATTTCATGCATTACCCTGTATTCATGATTAAATTTAATTTTATGTCTACACCATACATGCCGACATTCAGTTCCCTCCTTTCGGGAGGGAGCTAAATGTCTGTGCACAGAGGGGGGCGTGGCCGGGCGATAACATGGTTTTAGGGGTGGAGCCAGGGCGGAGCCACACAATTGCGTCATTGTGGCTTCACCCCCTCTTCACAATGCCAAAAATATTGGCATTGTGCAGCAGGGGGCGGAGCCACGATGACGCGATTCAGCGCGAATCGCATCATCGAGCCCCCCCCACTGTGGGGGTTTCTTGTAGTAGTTGGGGGGGTCAGGCGTCAGCCGGGAGGCTTGCCTGCCTTTCCGGGGGGTCGGGAGCGGCACCCGATATTCGGGAGGCTCTCGACCAAATTGGGAGGGTAGGAAAGCCTGGTCTACACTGACCTATGTCATCTATACGGTCGGCTCCGTCACAGCATTTATATTGAGGAGCACCTAAGTACATGGTAATACCTACCTTTAGACACACAATTCAGACTTTGGTTTTCACTAGGGAAAACCCATTACCGTTCACGGCCCGCTTAACCTCAACAGGAGCGCCCGGTTTCACCAACACACCACAAAATCTCAATTCATGAGTGGCTGTGATTTATTACAGATTTGCAATAGCAAAATTATGCAAATGCCAGTTTTAGCATTTATTCACCCTCTGTAATAATATGCCACAGACTGAGTAACCCCTGAGATGCCCGCTTCCATTATCTGAGCACAGTGCAAATCCCCTAGTGGCATACTTGCCTACTCTCCCAAAATTTAGGTGGCACTCCCGGCTGCATGGAAAAGCAGCCAAGTCTCCTGGCCGACCGCCTACTACTAAACCTCCCCAGACTCACCCCCCCACCCCCACCCCGCAGCCGGCGGGCAATGACGTGATTTATGCTGAAAATTGTCATCATGACCCTGGCCCCCTGCATCACAATGCCTGTAATCTCGGCCTTGTGTAACGGTGGTGGGGCCACGTTGACTAATGTCGGGTAATGTAATGTTCCGGATCACGTCTTTCCACTATGCTGACCTGGCTGCCCCCTCCTGGAGGAGGCAGCCGGACAGTTGTATGATGGTTAAGAACACTCTGCCATCGTCCAATTGCACGCATCTCAAATACCTCAACCAATGACCTCTGTGGCTGTGGTGCTGCAGAAGAGAACACAGCCACATGCATTTACACACCCTCTTTTTGCATTCACTTCAGGTCACCTCCCAATCGCATCTCAAAAACACCCCATGATCATCAGTGGCCTTTTCTAATGATACTGATCCCGTATCCAACAGCTATCATACAGTTAGGTTCACTCGTGCACAGTAAGGGTTTCTCTGACTTTTCTCGCATACGCAGTAGCAAAATATCATTCAACTGCGTAAACATCTGTATTGCGTCCACCTCTGAATCAGGCCCAGAATTTCGTACTGTGTTTTTTATTGGTGCATTGGTATCTATTATTATATCACTATCTTTCTTTCATTATATAAATGTGAGGCATACTAGTTGCATTATCACCAGGGGGCACAAGAGGGCGCTAGTTGACATATACATCAGGTTTTACTACTAAATACAATCTCTCTCTCTATTTTTCCCACACAGAGCACCAGCTCTTGGGGCCATTCAGGAAATGAAACTCATTTTACATCTCTCTTGTCTGTACAAATTTCCAGGTACATGTTCTGCAGTGAGTCATTACTGCTCACATGTTGTCATGGCGATACACACAAAACTCCAGGCATAATAATACCAATTTTAAGCAACTCCCTGGCATATTGTCAACCGAGATGTCGGAAATGAAAACTGTTTAAATCATAGCTGGCATCAAGGGTGGGTTTTAGGCAATTCTGGGGAAGCAACCAAAACAACAGCTCTTACATCCCATCCAAAAATCAATGTAAACATTTGTATAAGAGAAATGTTTTCTTTAAAATTTCAAGTTATTGGGAATTTTCTGTCTGCAATTTTCTCTCTTTGCTGGATGAATGGCAACGCATGGTTAGGAGGCATTCCAACATGTCCCCTTTCATGATTAGAGTTGTAGTTGGACTTTCTATTTATCCCCCTATTAGAGTAACTTGGTTGGGCTGAATAAATTGATGAGAAGTGTTTCATTACTGCTAAATCAGCACCAGTGACTGCAATAGGAAAACGAATGAGATGTTTCCAGAATTAATTACACCAGAGCATTTTGTACAGAGTTGGTGGGTCAGATTCAACTGAAGCCAAGGAACGGGGTCAGACTGGCCCACAGGTGTACAGGGGAAATCACCGGTGGGCCCCACTTCCCCCTCTAGGGGTCAGTAACTTGGTAGAGCAGGATCATGGATGAACTTGGGTGCTTTGTGTGTTTCTATGGAAACTACACCAATATTAGTCCTCCTGCCAAATAAAATGTGTGGTCCTGACACACCCATCCCCTCCTTTATAAAGAGCCCCTGTTCTTTGCATGTCCTCTCGAATGGTTGGCCAAGTCTGGTGGCTGGCTGCACTCCTTAAGCTTGAGCCCCTGCATTCCCTGGTGGGCCCTTCATGCCCCAGGCTAACACTGCCAAGGAACCTTGGGACATCACAGATCCTTTTATGATTTCAGGTTTCAGTTTCCTTGAACTGACTTTTGGCTTCCAGGCAGGTGTACATAGGGAGGGAGGACGGGAGCGGGTACCCTTTACCTGGACCTGTTGAAGGGGCCCAGGTCCTGCAGCCCCCACCTTCCCTCCACACCTGATGCGGTATTTTGGGCAGGGAGAGAGAGGACTGAAGTGTATATTTACTAAGCCTTGGATGGAGATAAAGTATCAACCACTCAGCTCCTAACTGCCATGTCACAGGCTGTTTGAAAAATGAGTTAGGAGCAGGTTGGTTGGTACTTTATTGTCATTCACTTTTTTTCTCCATCCCAGGCCTAGTAAATAGGGGGCTGCTGCTGCAGTCAGTGGTCTATCTCCCCAGCCCAGCACACATGCTGCTGTGTGTGCCAGAGAGAGAGGCATTCCCCTCTCTCTCTCTCTCTCTCTCTCTCTCTGGAGGAAGGTCGGGTGATCACTCCCAGTTGGACACGCTGCCTCCCAGTACCGGGCCCGTCAGTAATGTCAGCAGCCCTGCTTACTGGCCTTTCATTTTTATTTCTTTCACTTATAAGCTATTTTCTGGTGTATTTTAATATGTGTGTTTTATGTTGGGCTATAGGATTTTTTTCTCTTCTTTGCTTTCTTTCTTTACAGCTCACTAACAAAAAAAAAAAAAAAGAGAAATGGATACTAGGAAAGAGGCCAGCTCTTTGATGTTTACAGCATGCAATAATCCCACGAGTCCTTGTGCTGAGGAGGCTGTATGGGCTGATTATATACGTCTTGATACGAGAGACAAATTGGGGGATCATTTACAAAGACCATGACTTGCATGGCGCCAAAGGCTCCCATAATTCTGATATGAAGAAAAGCGAAGCCAAAGTGAAATTAAGTTTTCTTAAGACTTTTGTTGGTTCCACGTAAAGAAAAAGTTAAAGACCTGTTCCTGCTTATCATGGTCAGATGCATCACGAGTTTTCATTTGGAAAAACATGGGCTGCAAGATAAATCTACATAGATAGATAGATAGATAGATCTATATCTATCTCAAACCTAAAGAGGACAAAGGACAAGTAGATTAACAACCAATCAGAATCATTTTATAGACGGTACTCGATAAGCTAAAGTTAGAATCTGGTTGCTATGGGCAACACCACCACTTGTCTATTTGCCTCTCCCTGTATGAAAAGAATAGAAAATCAGAACACATGAGCCTTAGTGGGAGAGCTTACCTATTAATGCATATAGTGTTACAGATGCACTCTTCCGATTAGCATGTTCATGGTGCAGGCAACATGTTAAAATCAAGGGTGATATGATATTTAGAAATCATATACTAAAATGGCAGATGACAACTGCTGTAAAGAAATGGGAGCTACTGAGGAAAAAGGAACTTATTTATGCCTCATACCTCAGTGATCTTACTGGTCCCCAGTGGAACAATAGGCTGCATTCTCATCAATATTGGCTCAGACCACAAAATGGCTGCTTTCACTATGGACTGATGACTTATTTCCTTATCTGCTAAAACAAATGCTATAGCTTTTATCACCCATATAGGCTTATACTGTAGTTACAAACATGGGCAACGGAAACCTTTTTTGACAGAAAAATGGCTTTATGGAAATATTTATACTAATAATTACACTCAAATTATTAAAAAGGTCACAGGAGGAACAAAAGTTTTCTACCCCCTTCATTCCCAACCAACACCCCGGCCTCCCTGCGAACACCCTGGCAGCGCCCACACACAGCCTCCCTGCCAACACCCACACACAGCCTCCCTGCCAACACCCCGGCAGCACCCACACAGCCTCCCTGCCAACACCCCGGCAGCACCCTTACCCAGTCTCCCTCCCAACACCCCGGCAGCACCCACACACAGCCTCCCTGCCAACACCCCGGCAGCACCATTACCCAGTCTCCCTCCCAACACCCCGGCAGCACCCACACACAGCCTCCCTACCAACACCCCGGCAGCACCCACATCCTCAAGCTAAAGGCGCTAAGAATACCACTCAGAAAAACAATATAAGTATACTCCCCCCCACCCCCCTTCACTCATTGATGCTGATCAGGATTCAGAGATAGCAGTGTGCTGCTGTGTACCACCTCCCCACAGCCAGAGCAGAGGGGCTGGGGCCAGGGCTGCCATCAGAAATTGTGGGGCCCGGTACTGACAAAATAGGCAGGGCCCCCCTGCCTATTTTGGGGGATGGGTCATAGGTAGGCGGAGCTACATCATGGGTGATGCATCAATTGGGAGAGGTGGACCTAGAATGGTAGAGGAGGGGTGAAACAGGGCAGAGAAAGCTGGACATCGGGCATAAGGCTAGGAAAAATGGATTGGGGGGGCACAGGGCTGGGAAAGCTGGCTGTACTAGGGGGGCATAGGCCTGGGAAAGCTGGCTGTACTAGGGGGGGCACAGGGCTGGTAAGGCTGGCTGTACTAGGGGAGGGCACAGGGCAGGGAAAATTAGCTGGACTAGGGGGGCACAGGGTTGGGAAGGATTGCCGTACTAAGGGGAGAAGTGCAGAGAAGGCTGGCTGGACTAGAAAGGGGGTGCAGGGAAGGGTCAGTGTACTTACCTGTCACTGGCTGCCAGTCAGGCATGGCGAAAACCGGGCAAGGATGTCAGCAATGTGTACTGCACTGGCAGCAAGGGAAAAGAAACAGTGCTGGCAGCATTTTGAATATGGTTCAGCCGCGAGACAATCACAGCTCACGGACCGACAGCCAATCAGAAGCGTCCGCTCCTGATTGGCTGCTCGCAGATTGACAGCCAATCAGGAGAGGACGCTCCTGATTGGCTGCTGTTCCGCGAGCTCTGCAGACATCCGGGCCCCCTCTCTCCGGGCCCAGGACTACAGGCTGGGCAGTCCCCCCCTGATGGCGGCCCTGGCTGGGGCTGACAAAGGAGTTAGGGGGCAAGTGTGCACTGCGTGCTTACCCACTATATGTGCAGCACATCTTGCCTCCCGGAGGTCCTGTCATGAGTCCTGAAGGAGATCAGGACGCACCCTTCAGGGCTGGCGCCCGGAGGTGACCACCTCCACTATCTCCCATTGTTCCGCCACTGAATGGAGCACATCTAAATAAGAAATTAAGGGGTCTATTCATGAAGCAGTGAATTGTCCTGTTTAGCTGAAAACCGGGCTCTTCTCTGCATCAAGCTATTCATAGAGCAGGACAATCGCTGGAGAAGCTTATTACTTCTGCAGTGGTGCACCTGCTCCTGTATGTATAGCATCACAATACATTTTCATATGCCGGGTCACTTCCATCCAGGATGCTCCTTGCCCCCCGTTCCTTCCCCTGCCGCCAGTATTGTAAGGTGACCAGGTATATGCGGGGGTCCCCTCTAGCTCCACCTCCATCCAAGCTTCCCCCGGTAAGTGTACATGAATTGCTACTTATCAAAACGGAATGTGTATGTAATGCCGGCTGTCCAGATGGCTGGTATACCGACAGGGGTCGGGTTGAGCATACTTACCCTCCCTTCTTGTAGCCTAAACCTCTCCCCTTCGTGCCTGTGCCTAACCCCCAGTGGTCCCTAACCTCCCCCTCAAAACCTAACCCCACTACACTACCTAAACCTAACACCCCCCTCCCCCCCATGGCTAACGCTAAGGGCGCCCCGGACTTACCTCATTTGGGCTGGCGTCCTTCGGCATCCCAGCGTCTAACATAGGCGTCGAAATACAGACCCCTATCTTAAGTCCCTCGTCGGGATGGCGGTATTGACATAACTACATCCCATGAAAACTATAGATCACATCGAAGTGATGCGATATATAGCGATAATTAACAATTCTTTACTGCATATCTTAATGAACAGACCCCTAAGCACCGGAATGAGATTTCAGTAGCATGTTGTGACTTTCTTATAGTTTAATTGTGGAGAATTGCTGCAATCACCTGGACTGACACACACATAATTCCATGCAGCTTTGCACCAGGCCACATGTTCTCCACACTATGATATCCCTCTGGAGCCTCCTATGTGTTACTGCAGATCCTACCTCCCTGCTGTAGCCGAGCTGCCAGATGAGATATGATAAATTAGACATTAGTGCAAATGTTATGGAAGAATGAACAACAATGTTTCTCCTGCATGGAAATTGTAGCAGTCTAGTAATTCGGGTACATGTCCAAATGTTTATATGTAGAGTGCGTGCCATGTGCATTACATTCAAAGGTATGGCTGGATACTCACTACGACGACGGGTAATCGGGACGATGGTCGGTACTAATTGCCTTCATCTCAGACCATTCGTGATTACCAGATTTTTCTAATAGGGACATAGAACGCACACCCGGAAGAGAGGCGTGGCCTCATGGAGAAAGGCCATGACAACTCTCATTTGTCCCTTATGATGATGAAGGGGTAGTGATCCCATTGTACCGCTGTTGTCTAGGTGTCACTGCCAAATACAGTGTGTATCCAATGACTGCAGTGATGATACACAATAATTATACAGTATAACTGACCAGCTGTAATGGCAGGAGAGCACTGGAGGAGCTGCAGCAGGATCAGAACAGCCACGCACAAGCCTGGAGTCGGCAGTGTAGATCACCGACTGAAGGTATACAAAGAGCGCTGCTTGTAATGTACAGTATATGCAGCAAATATCAGCGGCGGGGAGGTCCGTGTATGTACCCTGTGCCGGCAGCTGAACTCACCGGCTCTGGTACAGGTGGTTTGCTGGCAACACGTGGGTTGGGAATCGGTAGCTGTGCGAGTTAAATAAAAGAGGCTGTGACTGAAAGTGCTTGGGAGGTGGCCAGAGGGAGGGGGAGTCGGCCAGAGAGGATATAGGGGCGGCCAGGAGATGCTGGGGATAAAAGAAGAGGAAGCTACAAGTGAGAAGGATTACAAAAAAAAAAAATTGACAGGCACAAACAGCGCCCCTTGCCCTGCAGTGCCCAGTGCTGTGGGCACAGGTCGAACCATCATAGTTACGACCCTGGTGATTGCCCGTAAACACTGCCAATTTAATGAACAACAGAACGATATCTTGTTCCATCCTTCATTAAACTGCACCACCTTGTACACAATATCTTCTGATTGGTTGGCTGTGCTGCACGGCCAAATGATATCATGTACAACCCGCGGGAGCGCGCAATCATACATATACAATGCACGATTTGTCGTTTTAATTTGTCTGGAACTAACAAATCGTGCAGATATCGCTGTAGTGTACCTGTTATAATTAAGGGTCGTGTCTGTACTTCTGTCAATACGGGCAATCACAGGTGAGGCAGAAATGTTTAAAAAGAACCTATATTGTAAATCTTTATAATTCCTTAAAAGCCAACCCATATTTTATGTTTACAACTGAACCTAAGACAGGAACTTTCATTCATGAAGCATTTGCATAAAATACATGGTTCTCTCTAACGGTAAATTGCCATTGGCGCTCTGTTGAAAGATCAGGATTTAAGCAAAACCCCTGAAGCTGCATCCCATGTTGTTAGGTTATTAATGTAATGTTTTTACACAGGATAAAAAGCTCTAATTCGAAACCTAACAAGTCAGTTATGCTTGCTGTCGAATAACTTCCCTAAACTTCAGGATGAAACAATTAACTTAAGCTGGCTACACACTGTGCCGACAGGCGGATTCGCCGACATAGCGGCCGATCAGGTAAACTATATAGACTTACCGATCGGCCACTTGATGTGCGTTCCCTGACAGAACTAGACAGGCATTTGAATTTGCCAGCCCAGTTGAGCTGTCAGTCATCGGCGGTACGGGTGGTCGGCTTTAACAATAGCCTTAACAGTACTTGTATATTCGTAAATGAAGGGTCTGGTAGCAGTGAGACTCACATTTACTGGGTGTATAAAATTCATACACACACTATTTTCTCAGCTCGCCCACTTAAATTACAAATATTTCTCAATAGGCAAAGACATCCAAGGTCTCGTACAGTAAGTCCCTGACCCACAGATAACTTTAACTCATCAATGTCAAACTTGCCGCAATGGGTGTGAATGGTAAAGGGCTGGAACCCTGAGCTACCACCCAAACATTGTTATTGTACTCTGCTACTTCTCTCCCAAGTGTAGTTAGTCGTCTGACAAAAGTCATTCTGCAGTAAACATGAGAGAGACACTATGCTTTAGTGCACATAAATTAGCTTTATGTGTGCAAAAATACCTTTAAGTGTCTCCTATTTGAAATCACATACTTTATGGAAACTACAGTAAAGGCCCCCATACATCAGAGATTGATTGCAGCAATCGTGCAATTTGCAATCGATTGAAAAAGGGAAAGATTTTTATACACAATCGATTGCAAATTGCACGATTGCTGCAATCAATCTCTGATGTATGGGGGCCTTTACTTACAAAAGCAACCGAGATTTCGTCAATTTAGCCACAAGATATAAAGCAGCAATTTTTTAAGGTCAAAACCGACCAAAAAAAACTGGCAATGATAAAAGCTAGAATAATACTGCTCTTGCACCTAAGCCAAATCATAATCTGCAGGTATTAGGGGTCACTCAGCGCACCTTTTGAAGGCCCCGATGCTAAAATGAAGAGAGTCATCATTAAGTATTGTGCACTGTGTAATGTGTGTCGAAAACCTTAGTTAAACCATAATCTCCGGTTTAAAGTCCCAAGTTAAAGCAAGATAAAGAGAGATAGGCAAACAGGTAATTGTGGAGGATTATGTTTTATGATAAGAGGTGAAAAAAATATTGCTAAAGAAGGTTAATAAATCAGGATAGTTAAAATGCGGCTTTGTGTTGGCAATTGGATAAAATTAAATGTGCTGCACAATTACACGCCAGTCCTACTCTCATATAGTATCTCTGTAATATATATAGGAGTGAGTTTGTGTGTGTGTGTTACATACACAGATGTGTTATGTATACACACATAAATCCAGTGGTAATGGATGTATCCCTGCATTAATATCACTAGGCTGTTAAAAATAATTGTTTTAGCAAGAGTAGGGTTAGAAGTGTACAATATTTTAAGTAGATCAGGTCAATACAATTCTGCACTTCTAGGGGTTTCTTTTTGCCTAGTATCATCCTCGACAATGTCTGCCCCTATACTCAACATGTTGATGGCCAATACAAATATTTTAGACCAGAGTTTTCCAAACTCGGTCCTCAAGGCGCCCTAACAGTGCAGGTTTTAAGGATATCCATGATTGTCCACAGGTGACCTAATTAGTACCTTAGTCAATTTGATTTAAACACCTGTGCTCAACCACGGATATCTCTAAACCCTGAACTGTTGGGACCGCGTTTGGGAGCCTCTGTTTTAGACAATAAAAAGGCAAGATATCCAATGGTGCATGTAATGTGTGCAGACATTGCATACCAAACAGGAGTCTGCAAACAGAAAGGATTACACAGTTTACCACATGGCAAAATCCACCTAATATATTCAAAGTCTGGCTATTCATATGTAATAAGAATGCAAGCATCACCAAGTAGTCTGGACAAGGGTGAAGATGGACCTATCAGTACCAATTGTTGTCAGGCCCCTCATAGCCAAAGCTACAGAGTAGCGGTGGAATCTGATGAAAACAGGGAATCACCAAACAAAATAAAGTTGGAGAGAGACAGTACAGAAAGTTTAAACCAAACTTACAGGACTCCATAGACTTCTGGTTTCCCTAACGACAGTTGTGAGTTCTCTATCCTTACTGGGTGGTGAATTTTCAGCACTTCTAGCAGAAAGACTGAATAACCAATCTGTGTGGTTTGCCAAGGAGCCCCATACAGGAGCTGATAACGTAAAACTACATATGGTTGGGCTGTAAATATTTACAAAGCACCATTTGTGACTGTGAACATTTTCCAGTCATCTCCTCCTACATTTATTACAATCTAATGCTGCCCATCCATTTAACGATGCGGGGGACGACGGCACGATTACGACGCCGTCGTCTCCAGCGGGGTGAACTGCACACTGAACGTTCAGTGTATGCAGATCAATCATCCCCGAACATGGCAACCTGACGGCGGTCGTCAAGTTGACAGTCATGTTCGGGCGATGATTGATGTTAAAAACGACCAGCGGGCCCGCGCATCGCTGGTCGTTTTTAACATTTTACTGCCCGATTTGCGGGCAATTACCAAGCGATTGAGCGATAATGACCGTCGTTATCGCTCCATCGCTAGGTATAATCGCCTAGTGGATGGGCTGCATAACACTGTAATCTAGTATTTTGAGGAAATGCAACAGGATTAAGAGGCAGATTTATCAAATTTAGAAAGGTACAGAACCAACCAATCAGCTCTTAGCTGTCATTTTACAAACACAGGGGCAGATGTACTAAGCTCTGGAAAGTGATAAATTGGAGAGTGATAAACTACCAACCAATCAGCTCCTGTCACAACCTGTAACATGACAGTTAGGAGCTGAATGGCTGGTAGTTTATCACGTTCCAGAGCTTAGTACATTTCCCCCACAGCCTGTAAAATGACAGTAAGAAGCTGATTGATTGTACTTTAACCCTCTCCAAGCTTTGATACATCTACACCATATTAGAGTTTGAATTGTTTCATCTTTTACCCTTTGGTGTACCCGTAGTGCAGATTGAGAAACAATCATCTAAAAAGTCAATTGTTACTGCCCAATTCAAGTTATTCCATGTAAAAAAAAAAATAAAAGTAATAATCCATTTTTCTCTTGTTTTCTGACTGAACCATTATCAGAATTACAATGAACGACCAACAAGCTGGATATCCATAGGAAAATTTGCTTCATTAGTTCTTCAAAGAACCACATTTTTCATAAATATAATACTATTACAAATATACAAAGCATATCTTTTTATACATTTTTTACATGGCATAGAAGAGGCACTAAATGTTTACAATCTGTTCTCTTGGGATGCGAGGCACGGAAAGTAAAATAAGTCTTAAAAAAATGATCTTATTCTGAAGCTTCAGAGGCAGTACCTGAGAGAAGTACCTATAGTAAACTTACCCAATTAGGGGAGACATTTTTTTTAATAAATTTTTTTTGGTAAATCTCAAACTACAGCTGCCGTATCACTGAGAATGTTTTACCCCCATTCCACAGAGGGTTTAAGGCCAAGACCGGCGTTTGTTTATACAATCGAAGAAGTGAATTATTAAGTGTATATTATACTTATTAAACATTGAACACCTGTTGTAATATGGATTATATATTCTAAAGTATGCATTGTATTGCCAATTTGGTCATTGGCCTGCTGGGTTTGTATGTTCTTGGAATTCTGTTGCCAGTATATGGTCCAGTCCTGGCAAAATGCTCTGAATGGTATGGTCCAGTCCAAGAAAAATGCAATGAATGGTATGGTCCAGTCCAGGAAAATGCTATGAATGGTACGGTCCAGTCCAGGAAAAATGCTATGAATGGTATGGCCCAGTCCAGGAAAAATGCTATGAATGGTATGGTCCTGTCCTGGGTAAATGCTATGAATGGTATGGTCCTGTCCTGGGTAAATGCTATGAATGGTATGGTCCTGTCCTGGGAAAATGCTATGAATGGTATGGTCCAGTGCTGGGAAAATGCTATGAATGGTATTTGCTCTGTATATCTCCAAAAAATATGTCCTATTTAAGGCTAGCAGTGATGTCACAGAGCAATGCTGGTCAGGTTTTCCTCACAGATCAGTTCAAACACAGAAGATCTCCTTTGTAAAGGGGCGCTTGCAGATTGATACTGTAGATGGTGGTCTGCGGATAATGGCTCTGCAGTCACTTCAGTTGACACTATTGGGGGTAATGAACCGAGCCCTGAAAGCCTCAGGTCTTAACACATGAAACTCTGTAACAAAAAGAAAAACATTGGTAAGTTTGATTACTAGAAAGCAGAATAAATATAACTGTGGTCCTACGATTAGTGAGACGTTCTAAAGCAGTGGTCAGTGACCACCAGCACACGTGCCAAGCACGGCACACAGAACAGTTTTAAGTTTCAAGCTAGGAACAAATAACCAAGTTCAAAACTAAAATGTAGGCCTCAAAATTCTATAATTAAAAGAGCAATTTGTTTATTCAGTTACAGATAACAAACATTAACAAATAAGCTTCAGGCCTATTTACAGATAATCTAGAATGGTGTACTCGCCTTTTTAACTGCACCCAAATTTTTGATCCCAACTCCGTTACAACTTCCTCTACTCTATAGTTGTGTGGTTGAAAATGTATTACAGGTTTTCTATCATTAAAAATATCTGGATCTATAAATATGATCTATTTATATCTAATCCACCCATCCATCCAATCCATCCACTCTATTTATCTGATCTTTCTATATTGGTCAGGTTTGGGGGTTTTAGTGTTCCCGAAGATGACTCTTGGGTTGGTTCAGAGCTGTGACTAGTGTGTAGGAAACTGGGTGGTCGTATGTAGCTTCTACTCATGAGGTGAGTGAGATACTGAAGCTACATTTGAACCTGATACACCAGTGGCAAGTGACGACTGAATACCGTCCAATCAAGTTGATCCCTCAAACCGCATGACTTGCTGCTGAGTAGATTCCTGATTTTCAAACCTGTCCATGAGGCTTTGCAGCGCACATGGACTAACACTCAGATCTCCCTACAGATTAATTTGGCCAGTGCAAACTGTCAGGTTTGGGGGTTTTAGTGTTCCCGAAGACGAGGTGTGACTAGTATATAAGAAGCTGGGTGGTCGTATGTAGTTTCTACTCAAGAGGTCAGGCTGGTGACTGAAGTGTAGAAGTAAGCTCTGAAGCTGAGAATTGTGGTAGATGAGATGCAGGATGCCAGTCTCGGACCGGCTAAGCACAGGATACCAGCCTGGGACTGGCTAATCACAGGATATAGAGTCCACGGAATGAGACCTGTAGTCTGGAACCACAGGACGTAAGATATGTCCAACATTGCACTGGCAACTGACCAGTGTCCCAAGATGTCCTTTTGTCCTGAGATTGATGCTTTTGGCCATGTGACCGATTCCACCGGGAAACACGGCAGGAGGAATGCCAGAGGCAGGCACAGCATGGCCACAAAGACAGAGTGAAGCCACCAGGGGAATGCGAGAATCCCGGGACCGAAGCCACAGCAAGAAGTCCAAGTGCAGAACCAGGTTGCCAGGTCCTAACAATATTAATCCGATCTATCCATCCAGTGGCTGCTCCAGAGGTGGGGCTGCAGCGCTGCCCAAAATTCAAATAGGGGAGCCCCATCAACTGCCCCTCCACATCGCTAAACGGGACTCACTGGCAGCTGGTGTGGCTCCCCTATTTGAACATTGGACTGCGCTGCAGCCCCACCTCTGGAGACGCCACTGCATCCATCTATCCAATCTATGGGGCAATTCTGGTACACAGGTAAGTCAGTGTTTTTTTTTTTCACTTCTTAGTATACTACTCTACAATCGGTAGGTGTTTTCAGTCTCTTGCTTGATTTTTTGTAGGCATGATGACATCATAAGCCGAAAAAAAAAATCAAAGGCAAGGGCAGTAGCAACAAAATTCTCCAGTAAAGATAAAAAAGGACATAATACAATACTTAAGCCTGATTTCAATCATCTTTGGGTTCTGCTAATATGGGTTACCGCGGGGAAAAAAAACAGTGGCTGCAACATTTTGATATTCAATTACAAAATCTGGGTTTATGTGGCTCTTAATGGGAGTTATCATGGCTTCTATTTTACCTACTCTCCAGAGTAGTTAAAAAGTAGGAACACATTTGTAGTTTAAAGGGCTCAGCGCAGAACCTCAGACACGCTCCTCACAAGGAATAGGAGGCATTTTAATAGCATAAGTTGAGCAATGGCATGTCATTTTTCAGGTGATTTTCGGAAAAAACGGGTTTAAGTGGGACATATTTCGGGGCGTTGTATATATGGAAAATTGCTAGAACTTGTAAATGGGACTTACCTTGTGTTTTTCAAATATTTTGTAAACTTAGCTTAATAACAATTAAAAATCACATTACCTTCTTCTGTACCCCAAAGTATTCTAGAGGCTTTAATTTTTGAAAAACACTAGCTTACTATCATTTTTAAACTGTCGACACCAGACGGGACATGGATGGGCAATATCAAATGTCGACAATGCCAGAATGTTGACCGTTGGCCATGCGATTTTCCACAGACGTCTTAACTAACCCTCACCGCAGCCTAACCCGAACATCGGCTTTTGACATGATGTCAACATTATACCATGTCTACATTCTGTCAGTGTGAATGTTGACATGATGAACGTGCATTGTGTCGGCAGCAATCAATTCCAATTCCAGAAAAATTCTAAACAGACACAGATTATAGTAAAATAACTATTTATCCCTATGTTAGCATATAATAAACCTGTGTGAATGCAGCACTAAAATATGATTAAATGTCGCATTCTATATTCGATAGATCAAATTCACAGAACACCAGAATGGATCATAGCCGACAAGTATAGGACCATGCAAAAACATGGTTTAAAAGGAGAAATAAAATGATGTCAGAGAACACAACTATAAATAATGGCTAAGTTCACCTTATTAGTTGAAGTTTTTCAGAATAATCTCATCAAAAACCTCTGAACAGGCCATAACATTACTGTCTATATAGGATCTCCCCCTACTGTATTGTATGGATATTAAGTCACATAGCAGTTCTGTGACCATATAAAGGCATTGTACATTCAAAATTAGGTAAGTGTGTTCAATAAGTTTACATAAAAAACAATGCGAGACTGCAACAGTGAAAGGATAAAGCAGATATAGCCATAATTAGGGAACCTGACAGAAAGATCTGTAACGACTGTATCTGCTTTATGCGAAGATACTTTGGCACAGCACGTTTGCAGTTGTGGTTAACCAGCTGGACGGCTACACATCGAATACTTGTGTGTTAGAGGCAAAATACTGAGGAAATACTTATTCAATGTCCATCGCTACCAAGAACAGCATCTGTTTCTTATAGGCTGTCCAAATCAGATTAATTCCAATCATTTTATTCTCCACTTTAAATACCAAAATATATCTATAGGGAGCACTTTAGTATTCATTTGCCCAAACTATTATCCCTTCCTATTACATATAAGCAATATGCCTGCTTTAATCCGTCATACACGTGATTTTCCGACCTGCTAAATCTGAAGGGACTCTCGGCATAGGAACGCAGCATGTAATTAATATTCTCAGAGGAATTGCTACATGTTTTAGGCATTTCTCATCAGGCTTGGAAACCGGAAGTGTAGACTCACATGCACAGATGTTCTGGGCGCAGCCAGCAGCTGCACAGACTCTGGAGATGTTACGGGTGTAAAGTGACCTCGTGGCTGTGGAAGGATCTAGAAGCTTGGATATGGAGGCAGTGTGCTGGGGACTTTGGTGCCCCCATCACTGGAACCTGGGCTGTTGGTTCTAGCCAAACATGGGCGGAATGCCTGAAGTTACACTGTATGTTCACAGACAGCTTCAATCTCTTCAGTGCCAGCACCTGGAACAGGGGAACAAAATAAAAGTGAAAAAAATAAAACACTTAGGGGTAAATTTACTAAGGTGAGAGTTTTAAGTAGTGGAGATGTTGCCCATGGCAACCAATCAGATTCTACTTAACATTTAACTGGCACCTACTAGAAGATAATAGCTAGAATGTGATTGATTGCTATGGGCAACATCTCCACTTCTGAAAACTCTCACTTTAGTAAATTTACCCCTTAGTATGTATAAAGTTTTGCAGGGAAAAAATATGCCGGTGCACACTCTAAGCACTAAGTACACTGGTTGTCAAACAGATATAATAAGCTCTGCATATAGAGTATAACTGAGGCCCGGACGCTCTGACAGAGCGCTCGCTCTGAATCAGGGCTGTCTTTCCTAATTTTAGAGCGGCCTCCTGGCCGCTCGTATAGCTGTGGGTGGCCACCCACAGCTATAGCGAGTGGCCAGGAAGATGGTCGCGATGGTCAAGACCATCGCGACCATCGGGCTTGCGACGAGACCCTTGTGGTAGGGTCTCGTTGCCGCAAGCCCTGGAGTGCTTTCGGCTCTATCAGAGCCGAAAGCACTCCCGCTGACATCACTTGTGATGTCAGTGGGGCTGGCCCCAGATGGTAGGCGTTCCCATGGGAACGCCTCCGTCTGGCCAACCACGCCCACCAAAGGGGGCGTGCTGTCACTCACCATCGACAGCACGCCCCCTTTGTAGCGAGACCCATAGCGACGGCTTCGAACTGGGTTACTCCCAGGTCAGCCCCGTTCACGCTAAACCTGTGAGGTCATAAAAAGTGGGAGGTGAATGCTCCACAACCACCAATCAGCTCATTTTAGGCATGGCCCAGGTCGGATAACCCGGGTTGCACCGTTTACACTGCACCATTACCCGGGCCCATCCAGGGTCCAACCCTGGTAACTACCTGGGTTGGATTGCCAGGTCACTTGACCCGGGTTATTTTTCAGGGACCCTTTTACACTGAGCTGCAACCTGGGTAGACCCAGCAAAAACCCAGGTTTTTGCTCTGGTGTAAAAGGGGTATAAGTTACGAACACATTATCTGAGCACTTACCATAATAGTGCCCTCTAATATGTAGACAACAATGAGCACATAAAGGGCAGCTGGGAGAGGTGCTGGGACTAAGCCACTCTCCCTTTACCCTGTATTTGTATATATAAAGTATACTTTAAGGTAGAGACTTCCTTCCACTTGGTCCCAGCACCCTTCCATCTGCCCTTAGGTGATTTTAATCAGCAGTGGGATCCAAGTGATCATTGTCTAGCTGCTCGTATTAAAGAATATGGAGATGACACGTTTCAACATTAAAACAGTCTATATTCAGCAAAATGTTTATAACCATTCTCAAACAAACATAGGAGTTGTTAGAAAAACCCACACCAAAAAATGGAAGACATTACCCAAACATATATATATATATATATATATACACGTGTGTGTGTGTGTGTGTATATATATATATATATATATATATATAATCCAAATGAGGTGGCACTCGGAGTCTTAATAGTAATATAAAGTAGTGCCTTCTTCAGGATGAAGAAGGGGCAGGTGGCCCCCGAAACGTCGATGCATGTTTGAATAAACAGCACTACTTTATATTACTATTTATATTACTATTAAGACTCCGAGTGCCGCCTCATTTAGCTTTTTGTTGTGGGGACGCCGTTCCCTGTAAGGGAGGGCACCGAAGCAAGTATCTTCGTCTTGGTCATGTGAGTGCCGGATCACAATTGTTCTCTCTCTCTCTCTATATATATATATATATATATATAACGGTTGGAGAAAATCTTCCCTAAACAGAAATTAATGAAACGCTGGTTCCCACTTAGTAGACACCACCAATGCTTTGTCAGCTTTGAATTTTGACTGGTCCTGTGTGGCGCGTGTGTACGCAATATGCAGTGGGAATGGAGATGGGCATAGGGATCATTGCTTCCTGTTCCAGCTTCGTAGCAACTCTCCCGCACAGTTTGAAGTCACACACATAAGTGCAAGTAGAAGCAAGCCCTAAGGGATAGACATCAATGCTTACCAAGGTTGTGATGAGGAGGGTGATACAAGTGCATCATTGCTGTGTTTTCACGGTGTGTGTTCACTCTAGCAAGCAGAAGTCGGCCACCTTCTGCCCATAGGGGCTGGGCTCTATCACAGTGCTGAACACCTTGGTTTGGGCATAGGTGACGGGTGCTGTAGGGAGGAAGCTGTGCAGGCGCAGATCTTTTCTTTCGATGACTTCTGCTTGGAGGTTCTGTCCTGTGGCCCCTGGAAGAAGTTGGGGCTTCAGGTTCATTTGGCTCATGTGCTGGTGAAGGAGAGAGTGGCGTAGATTGGCTGTGTCTCACAGCCGCTCTGTTAGTCCTTGGATCAAGGTAGGGTCTAGAAGACTGAGTCCTTAGTTCTTTTTGAGTCAAAAGTGATCTAGATTCCCCAGTTTTGCCATTAGGTACTCTGTGCTCCCTGTGACACCCCAAATCTGTCCTCGTCACACCTCTAGAAGACCGAGGTCTCCTTTTGGCTCTGTGAGGGTGGGGCAGATTAGGCTGGTGTCTTTTGTAGTGGTGATGCCGATGCTGGTGAAAGTGGACATGACTAGCATAGGAACTCTGGCTTGGCCCAACGGTATTGAATCCTGGAAGATCATTCGGAGGTAGAAGAATAGAGGCAAGTGCTGGAGGGGGCGAGTCCCCTGGGTTGCTCTGGGAGCTGTGGCAAGAAGAGGAGGAGGAACCTTGCAAGCAGTGTAGACTGACATCTGTACAGTTTTCGCTGGAGGAGCCATTAAATGGGCCCGAGCTGCTGTCACTGCCTGGGTCATCCGGCAAATATCCACTGGACACCTGACAGTGTGTAGGGATTACCACTTCCCTGGGTCCCTCTGGCGTACGACGGTGAGAACGGGGCACTGCTGTTTCCCAATGATGCCCAGCACCAAGAAAATAGGGCGAGCTAGACAAAAATATACTATTGTTCAGGGGGGGATGCATTAATGGTGTAGTGGAAGGCTGAGCGGGACACTGGAAATGAGCAGTGCCAGGGTAGCGCCTCCATAACGGTGGCTGCGAGGGAGGTCGCACATGCGCCTGACGTGAGGGTGAGTTCGGTTCCACTGTAAAGAAAGAAGAAAACATAAATGTAAGTGATACAACTGTAAGTCTAACTTCACAATACGAGTAGGGATGAGCGCATAGGCGGCGGAGTAGCAGGAGGCAGGGACTGGAGCGGCGGCTGGTCAGGGGCTGTGCATTACTGCAATAGGGTGCGTGGCCCCGGCACTGCACGAAAGAGGAGGTGTAATGTGAGGTCTTTCAACTTAAACACCGCACATTACACCTCCTCCTCCTTCGTGTAGTGCAGGGGTGAGCCGCCGAAGGCACGAGTTTGCACCCAAAATGGGGCGTGGCCATTGAAAAGGGGGCATGTCTATAAGACGCGTCACCAGCCCCTGATCATCTGTGAATACCGTTCCACAGTGGCGACCTTTCAAATGTTTTTGGGGGGGTCACCCCATTGCCGCCCCCTCGTTTCAGCGCATATGCCTCTTATACAAGTAAAATGCTGCACACAAAAAGGTGATCTGGATGGAGCTGGGTGCAAGAGCATTTGCAGGTAATAATGTTACATAGCGCATGTGCACAGCTTGTGCCATTATCTTGAGCAGCACAGATCTAATAGCTGCAGCAGCCTTGCCTCATGCGGTAAAGCAAGTTGAGCACACACAGATTTGCCTTACATTGAGTATAACATATCTTTCCCCAACAAGTGTAAATTCGGCGCCTATACAAAAGGCCTACTATTGACAGCTAATAATGATTGTTATATACTATTGACAGCTAATAATGATTGTTATATACTATTGACAGCTAATAATGATTGTTATATACTATTGACAGCTAATAATGATTGTTATATACTATTGACAGCTAATAATGATTGTTATATACTATTGACAGCTAATAATGATTGTTATATACTATTGACAGCTAATAATGATTGTTATATACTATTGACAGCTAATAATGATTGTTATATACTATTGACAGCTAATAATGATTGTTATATACTATTGACAGCTAATAATGATTGTTATATACTATTGACAGCTAATAATGATTGTTATATACTATTGACAGCTAATAATGATTGTTATATACTATTGACAGCTAATAATGATTGTTATATACTATTGACAGCTAATAATGATTGTTATATACTATTGACAGCTAATAATGATTGTTATATACTATTGACAGCTAATAATGATTGTTATATACTATTGACAGCTAATAATGATTGTTATATACTATTGACAGCTAATAATGATTGTTATATACTATTGACAGCTAATAATGATTGTTATATACTATTGACAGCTAATAATGATTGTTATATACTATTGACAGCTAATAATGATTGTTATATACTATTGACAGCTAATAATGATTGTTATATACTATTGACAGCTAATAATGATTGTTATATACTATTGACAGCTAATAATGATTGTTATATACTATTGACAGCTAATAATGATTGTTATATACTATTGACAGCTAATAATGATTGTTATATACTATTGACAGCTAATAATGATTGTTATATACTATTGACAGCTAATAATGATTGTTATATACTATTGACAGCTAATAATGATTGTTATATACTATTGACAGCTAATAATGATTGTTATATACTATTGACAGCTAATAATGATTGTTATATACTATTGACAGCTAATAATGATTGTTATATACTATTGACAGCTAATAATGATTGTTATATACTATTGACAGCTAATAATGATTGTTATATACTATTGACAGCTAATAATGATTGTTATATACTATTGACAGCTAATAATGATTGTTATATACTATTGACAGCTAATAATGATTGTTATATACTATTGACAGCTAATAATGATTGTTATATACTATTGACAGCTAATAATGATTGTTATATACTATTGACAGCTAATAATGATTGTTATATACTATTGACAGCTAATAATGATTGTTATATACTATTGACAGCTAATAATGATTGTTATATACTATTGACAGCTAATAATGATTGTTATATACTATTGACAGCTAATAATGATTGTTATATACTATTGACAGCTAATAATGATTGTTATATACTATTGACAGCTAATAATGATTGTTATATACTATTGACAGCTAATAATGATTGTTATATACTATTGACAGCTAATAATGATTGTTATATACTATTGACAGCTAATAATGATTGTTATATACTATTGACAGCTAATAATGATTGTTATATACTATTGACAGCTAATAATGATTGTTATATACTATTGACAGCTAATAATGATTGTTATATACTATTGACAGCTAATAATGATTGTTATATACTATTGACAGCTAATAATGATTGTTATATACTATTGACAGCTAATAATGATTGTTATATACTATTGACAGCTAATAATGATTGTTAGATATTTTTTTCAGAAAGAGGTGTCCTCGGACACCTAGCCTCAATATGTCATGCGGTGCAAGGGCACGGCGCGGCGCTGAGCGGTGTAGCGTCTTTTTCGCACAAATGTTAATCTAAGCCGCACCGCAATGTGACAAAACCTCTTCACAAGACTGCACTGATTGATCTGATATGCGACACGTGTATATCTGTGTGCGACTGTACCTCCGAACTTGGCATGGAAAAAAGCTGCACCGTAGTGCTTTGTATGCAGATTTAGACTCGGTCGTGCATAGATATGCTAAAACGCACATTTGAGCAAAAAAGAGGCTTGGCGCAAGCTGTGTGGCACAGGACCTGGCTGTTTGGTGGAACTGTGGCAATAGTGCAGGAGGACAAATCTGTACACTATATATAAAGTTGCAAGTATCTCAAAATGCCTATAACTGAAAATATGATATAATAAACGTACCTATGAAAGCAGGCGTGTGTTTGTTTTTTAATGTTCAACCGTAAATTACCCCTCGTAGATTTTTGTATTCAGAAAAACGGCTGCACAACAACAAGTTACATTTTATACAGAGAGCAGCCAAGCGGTGCTTTGGAAACCAGGCGCTGGTGGTGGGTCCATTCCTTAATGCAGGGGTGGGGAACCTTTTGTCTGCCGAGGGCCATTTTGATATATATAACATTATTCACGGGCGCAGTGCAGGCCACGCCCCCTCAGTGACACGTCACACAGGAGCCAGGCCACAATCGCCGGTGAATACAGCAATGCCCGGAGCATCCGGTGTGACCATCTGAAGCGTCCTAAGGATGCTCCAGGCAGCACTGCTGCATAGATTCTTATGGCATGGTGCCATTCTAGGCTCCCTGCTAGCCAGATGAGGCTAGCAGGAAAAAGCTCAGAGGGCCAGACCAAATGATTCCGCTGGCCTTATACGGCCCCCGGGCCTGAGGTTCCCCATCCCTGCCTTAATGGAAGGACAGCGTGATGTTGAGCTGAGTATGCAGAAACGATACTAATGTTAGATAAATAATTCTAACGGTCGTCAGTATAAGTTTGAACTACATTTAACTACACTACGTAGATCTATTGGGCTTTCCCCACATTTGAGAAACGAATCAAATAAATATTCCAGACAGATACAAGAGATTGTGGACTACAGACAGAGACAAACGCCTGGACTAATCTTTATTATGTACGTGCACACCTGCACTTTATACAGCACAATCCATTTATTGAACTTTGGGCCTGATTCAGACCCGCTCGCGATCGCTGAGCGCTCGCAAGCGGGTCGATGGTGCCCTAGTGCGCATGACGGAGGGAGCTCCGTTGTGCGCATGCACGAGACCTGCATAGCGACGGCCAGCCGTCGTTATGGGTCTGGCACCAAAGGGGGCGTGCTGTCAATGGTGAGTGACAGCACGCCCCCTTTGGTGGGCGTGCCGGGGGCGTGGCTGCCCAGATGGAGGCGTTCCCATGGGAAAGCCTACCATCTGGGTCCGGCCCCACTGACATCACTGATAGAGCCAAAAGCACTCCTGGACTTGCGGCAGCGAGACCCTACCGCAGGGTCTCGTCGCAAGCCCGATGGTCTTGACCATCACGACCATCTTTTTGGCCGCTCGCATAAGCTGTGGGTGGTCACCCACAGCTATGCGAGCGGCCAGGAGGCTGCTCCAATTTTAGGTAGGAGGGCCCTGATTCAGAGCGAGCGCTCTTGTCAGAGCGTCCGGCTCTGAATCAGGCCCTTTATACACTATCCTATTAGGCGCTGCTCCTTTTTATTGTTTCAGATTCAACTTCACCTGTTCGTAATAGGCTCTAAGGCCAGCTGCCATCTGAGCATAATACATGGCGGGTTATTAATTAACCCTATTGCTGCTGAGGGTTTACCCGTTCCTGTGCAGAGTCCATTTTTTCACATTTGTGCTCTTCGCAAAACCAAAATCCCTATTTTCTTGTGCAGTACCCACACAAATTGTACCTCGTTTTTCTTTCAGAAGTCTTTTCAGTCTCAGAAAATAGCATCAGTCTTTTTGCTCTAACACGTCAAATAACATTTAACCAAATGAGTATAAAAAAAGTTTATACACACGCCAGGTCAGTTTGTATTTATAAATTTACATTTTTGCAACTATGACCACATAGACGATTTAGCAAAGCTCCTTTCCCGATCATTATTTGTTGACTTTGCTTTATTCCCATTGAACGCCCTTGCGGATCACTTAGCTGTCAGATTGCTGGTATTGGCTACTGCACTCTGGGCCTGATTGCTCTACTGCTTTAATAAAGGCGGCAATCTCCGGCAATTATACCACAGAAGCTAAGAAAGCTGTGTGTGTGTGGGAGCCAGCAGACTCAATATGACAGCTGGGAGGAGTGGGCAGTTCATTAAGAATACAGTAATCTGTGTTTGCAAGGATTTGGTTTCAGTCATCTTTGTGGTGTTTGGGGAGCTACAAACATTTTGCAGTGGGGCTCAGTATTTTCTATTTGTGCCTCTGTCTACTATACTGTTCTACTCGGACAAGGAGAAATTAATAATATCCAATAAACACCCATAACATATACTCTTATTAGACAATACGGTACAATCTCACTTACCCAAGATGTCAAACATACACAAGGGACAGGTATGATTCTGCCTCAACCAAGGGTCTACACAATTCAGGTGGTACTCATGGCAACAGGGCAAAATCCGCAAGTCCTAGAAAGAAAGAAAAAAAAAAAAAAGAGCTAAAGGTCACAAAGAAGTTTTTGCAATAATGTCAAAACCCTGAAAGCTATATCTGCTACACTTATCAGGTTACCAGGTTGAATTCTATGTCTGATCTGTAGCAAATGTTGCAGATGATATACTGAAACGTAGTAATTTCTCATTGATGACCGATTCAAATTAAATGCTCTGCAGAAGCATTACCTGCCCATCTGAAAACTCCTCCAGACATATGGCGCAAGGTACAGAGCTGCTGGTGCTGGCGGTTTCCAGTCGGCAACCATTTGCAATCCTTGCGCAATGATCTCTTGAAACCCGAGACTGGTACTTTCTGGTACCAAGCCGGCTTATGGCCACTGCAGTCTGCTGCTGTACCGAGTCCTGGAAGGATAGACAAAATACAGGTAAAGTCGTTGTCCACTTATGGAAAATCGCCACTCATAATTTTCCCCTATCCCCTCCTATAACCCTCCCGGGAAACCCCGTTGTTGCCTGAAATCAGCCATTGGCTCCCTGTACAACCAACAGTGATTGCTGAGGACTCAATACGCTCAGCCTAGCCTTATTGCAGTATGTGTTTTCGAGCTGCAGAATAGCAAGCTGTGGCAATCTCTAGGGGCAAATGAAGGGAGATCTGTATTAAAGGAGTGGTTGTGCAAGAGTCCTTCAAGAGGTTGATTTATCATCAAAGTATAATGGAAAACACATGGGGGCTTATGTAATAGCCTGCAAGATACAGATAAAAGGTGCATTTCCGGCCAGTCTGCCCGTATTTTAAAGTGGCAATCATTTAAGAGGCAAAAACAGGTTGATTTGTCCTTTAAATGATTGCCGCATTATTACAATATGGCCAGACTCGCCGGAGCCTGCATCTCACAGGCTACATTACATCAACCCCATGGAGTATAAACACACATATACATAATTATATGTGTCAATGAATATAAATAACTCTACGAAAGTGGCTAGTGAAAAGCATGGACTGGTTTCCATTTCTGAGCCACCTGATCTCCTAGATTCTAGTTCTCAAACTCAGTCCTCAGGACCCCAAACAGTGCATGTTTTCCACGTCTCCTCACAGATTCACAAGTGAATTAATTAGCTCCATCTGTGGCTCTATTAAAATGTGTCAATGACTAATGCACTTGCTGGGTGGGAATTGGTATGAAATACCGCCGGCCGATTCCAGTCAGCGCCTGGCCGACAGATGAGCAGAGCCCGGCAGCGGAAGCCCGACAGCGCTGTAAATCCCGATTATCGCTAAGGTAAGTATAGCCTAACCTAACCCTCCTTAGGGGTGCCTAGCACTAATCCCCCCTCTAAGTGCCTAACCCTAACCCCCCTTCCCCCCTGCCTAAACCTAAGTCCCCCGGGGGGGTGCCTAACCCTAAGTGCCCCCCGGGGGTGCCTAACCCTAGCCTAACCCTCCCGGGGGGGGTGCCTAACCCTAAGTCCCCCCCAGGTGCCCTAAACCTAAAACCGACTGTCCACTCGCGGCGCCCGGCGTCGGGGAAATGTCAGGCGTCTACATCTAGACACCCGGAATTTCACCCTCGCCGGGATATGACAGTCAGGAAGCCGGCTGTCGGTATTAAGGCAGCCGGTTTCCCGCTTGTATACCGCTGGGTGACCTGGAAAACACGAACTGTGTGGGGTCCTGAGGACCGAGTTGAGAACCACTGCCCTAATTAAACATCTTTTCCCTGACATTAGAAAGGTTTACTTGCTGCCGAGCTGTCCAGCAGGGGCGTAGTATCTATCCCTTTTACAAACAATGCAGCAATATTTCAGGATACAGCCAAGAAGCTTAAAACCCTGGTAGGTAGTGAACACTGCAAGAACAAATAGGAGAGAAACTCCTGCCATCTGTACGGATTGTGGTGGGACGTTCTCCCACTCCAGCTGCGGCTCATACACTGCAGCTGTTGTTGTGACCCTGTCTAATGTCCATATGGCCACAACGACAACATGAAGCCGCCTGCAGAGTATTTTCCTCGGGCACTTTAAATTGTTAATCCGGTTGAAATCCTGTATCCCTGTAAAGCTCTGCACAAACATCATGCAACGATCCGAGGAACCAAACTGTGAGCTCATGTCCCTTCTAAAACTATATACATGTCTAAGCAAGTGTACAGAGAAATCATATTTCATTCAATACGTGGCCATTACCTGTGCGGGGCTCCGCTTGCACCGAAGACGAATAACAGAGTATAAGATAAGGACGGAGACTGTACCAAACACTGTTATGAGAATCCAGAGGTCGTGGTGAAGCTGTGAGAGGGGAAACAGTGTTAGCGCATCAGTCATCCATCAGTAACTATGGCAGCGTCTTCCTTCTGACCAATCACCATCACCTACCACCCCAGCAATGTACAAGTCTCCTCCCCATCCTGCCCCCCAGTATAAGCACAGTTATAGTCCCTGCCTCACCCACTTGGGCTCCTCCTGAATCTCTATCTTCACAAGAGCCTCTGTGTTATTGTGCACAAGGTTCATCAGCCTCTCCGCATCATGGCCCCGCACCAGTACTACAGGTTTATTTAGTCCGGCTGGTTGCTGTAACTAAGCGGTAGAGGGGAAAAAAAAAAAAAGAACATAACTTCCAAAGTCAGCATTCTCTTTGTAGAAATTTCTAAGGGGTAGATACAGCAAAGCTTCGATAATAAACAAGTGGTGGTGTGGTGTTGCTATGGGCAACACCACCACGTGTCTGTTTTAGAAACTTTAGTAAATCTGCCTTAATGGTACTCGCGGTTGAAAACTTCTACCTGTAACAAAATGCAGTTTGGGGTTTTTTTTTTGTTTCCGACCATTTATTGAAGCACCATAAACAAATATATTGATCGAATAAATACTTCGGAACATCACTTCATCCATTAACAGACTCATTAGAAAAACAAAACACGTCCATGATTTGTTCTGTAGGGTGAATGAAGCTCTCTTTGGTGTGCCTTAAAGAGAACACGATTGCCGGTATGTACCTAGGAAATCGCAGAGGACAGCTCTCCTGGTAAGAGCGGTCCTTTGCAATAGAGCGACTTCCGGGTTTATGACCCAGAAGTCCCTCTGGCGCAGGCGTCGCGGGGGAGCTGGGAGGGATCCTATTGGATACTTCTCAGGGGGCGTCCTGAAAATAAGCCCATAGGCTTCTATTGGGTAATGCCACCTTAAGGTGGCTTTACCCACTGGGTCGAAGCATCCGGAATGTATCGCATTCCAGTGCTTAGTACATATGAGAAATACAGTTAAAACCAGGAAAACCGCATTTTCGGGGTTTTACAGCATTTTTGAGCTTAGTACATCCTGCCCTATATATGAAGCACAACGGAACTTAGATTGAAAAAAGCCGCGCCCGCTACATCGTAGCACTTCGCATACAGATTCAGAGACACCGTTTCACACAGATATACAAGTGTCGCATATCAAATTAATCAGTCTGCTGGTGTGTCAGTCACATTGCGACTTAAGACGCATTTTTGGGAGAAAAAATAAAAAAGATCAAAAAAAAGAGCCAGCGCTAGCAGAGTCTCACAGGACCTGGCACGCTGAGAGGAGCTTATTAGCGAGACTGCAGCAAAGATAGGTAAGGACACATCTGTATATGTGGTAAGAACTGAGAAACGCTCTTTTAAAATGCTCTTAAAAGTGGGACAATATGAAAAACAAAAAAAACACTGGAGAAGAGTGATGCACAGAACTAAATTAGAGGTTTGAATCTATCCAAGACTTTGGGGTCTATTTACTAAGCTGTGTTAGGAGATAAAGTGAACGGTGATAAGGTACCAGTCAATCAGCTCCTAACTGTCATTTTTCAAACACAGCCTGTGACTTGGCAGTTAGGAGCTGATTGGCTGGTACCTTATCACCGTTTACTTTATCTTCTAACACAGCTTAGTAAATAGACCCCTTATTCTTAAATCTACCATCCATCCGATTCCAGTCGCATTCCTTAAACCTATACATTTCCGGTTTAGAAAACCATAAAGTTATTGAAACACCATAAAAGTTTTTTAAACTTTTTCGATTTAGAAGTTTCAGCGCATCTCCTATCACCCTTGGTGTAAGAGTATATGTAATAGAAATGACTTTTTATTAACGCACACAGAAAACAACAAGTGGTATAAGTAGCAGAATGCGCTATCAATACCTGGTCCACAGCTCCTTCATCATCACTAATATCAAAGAGTATAGCGCGAGATCCCCTATTCTCTGCAAGCTGAACCTGAAACAAGAGCCATGAGATTACTGCAGGGCAGATACCAGAAGTACAAAGAGACACAAAGCACTGGGGAGAGAGGAGGGTGACAGGACAAAGAGCAGCTCGGCACACTTTTATCTATCACTTTCAAGAAGGCAAACTTGCTGAAAAACTATGGGGAAGATTTATCAAACCTGCTAAAAAGGACAAGTGGGGGTGTGGCCCTAAAAACCAATCAGATTTTATTTATATAGAATGTATTAGATTAATGTTAGCTAGTAGCCTCCACTTGTCCTCATTAGAAGGTTTGGTAATCCCCACCCCCTCCCCCCCTAAATCTGCATCATGTATTGCTGTATTACATGTCACTAGTCTCTACTCCCCATGTTTCAGAGTTTCTTTTAAAGTTCACTTGTCGTATCCTACTCACAAAGCAGGCAGACATTTTGTGAGCTGGGCCAAAATAGATGACCATGTAGTCTATCATCTTATACCAGAAACCAGTGCCTCGTGCCTCAGCTTGTCACTATGTCCCAGATATTTTATAAGGTCAAGTATTGGTTCAGCTACAAAATGACAGTCTGCCGTGTGTAGTTTGACGGCCTTTAATCTGCAAGGTCAAGGATTCCCCTCTGGCTACAAGCGTTTTCTCAGCTTACTTATTTCTATCGCCAAAGCAAGACCAGCAACATTTACAAATAAAACAGTAGCCAATAAATAATATAATAAAATTGACTAACTCAAACTTTGTGTACAATGTGCAAATATATAGTATATAATATATACACAGACGACGGGAGGGAGAACAGATGGCATTTACGGCCTTCCCCCCTATTGCATTCCAATGTTTCAGGTGCAGGGTCGGAGGTCACCAGCCAGCTGTTTGATCAAACAAAAGATGGTAAATTACCCAGGGAGGACCTACAGTCTGACACAGACACACCACCATAGAGACTGTAGGATGCAGAACGGACAATAGTTTATGGTGATGTAACTACGTGCTATGAACTGCGATCTGGTAACACTCTGCTGTTTCACTTATGCGCTAAGTGTTTATGATCTTGCTGTTTATACTTCCCATATTAAATATAAGCTGCGTAATGCCATTGTCAAGTCTGTCATTGGAACATGCATATCCAATTACCTCTATGCAGGGAAAACAGTGCATCATGATAGAATTACAGGGAGGTCACCTAAAGAGTACACAAGCCTCGGGCTCCACGGATTTACCTTGCTTGCCAGGGACAGGCATGGTTGGGGGGAGCGTTCCGGACTCTCCAGTTTAACGATGGAGATGAATTCAAGTTTCGGCACATCGTCGTCACTGGCATTGCAAAGAGACAGCGGGTGAAACTATACAGAGAGAGAGATACATACATTAGGAATCAACTCAGGTATCTTCCTTACAAGATTAATGAATCCCATCATTAAATAATACAATACAATTCTGAAGTGATGGTTATTTTGCAGGATTAGGGTAATAAGAAAGTCAGAGCTTGTACAAAGTGCAGAGACTCCCAGACAATAGCACAGAAAAACATACTTTTGTTATGTACTAGTAAAAATAATTGGAAGGAATCTTAAAACTCATCCATTCAGGGAAATGCATGTAGACATTTAGGCTGCGATTCGGAATGGCACGCATGCAAGTTCAAATGTGACAGCACCTGGCGATTATTAGGACACGGTGCATAAGTTGCGGAGCTGTATACACATCCTTAAGAACTTAAGAGAAATTCATACTCATCACTGCAGCCGCTGAATGGACGATAGCGGGTGGTAAATATATGAAAGACAGCGCTGCCTTCATTCTATCCCATTAAAAGATTACAAAAATCATGCTGTAAACATGCTTAAAATATAAACAATTTTAATTCATATAAAAGCATAAATGTAGAACAATAATGAATGATAAATGTAATAGAAAATAGCAAGGATTATAAAATAATAATATAAAAACCCTAAATCCATTTGGGAGACCTGTGCAAATGGTCTGAGGTGTCCACAGTTAAAATTGATAAAATATAATTTCCTTTAAACCTGTTTTGTACCAAACTGTGTAGATATTTGAAGTAAAAGAAGCCTGATATTTAAATAGTCATTTAGAAGCCAAAATGATACTTAATATCCAGAAATAGCACATACTGTTTGTGCATGTATACAAAATGCATTTGTTCAATTGAAACGGGTGTGATATAAGAGATAGATAGTAATTAGATAGACAATGTCTAGATAGACTAAAGATGTTAGACAGTCAATAGTTAAGGTGGGTACATACCTTGGGATATATCTGCAGATCAATTGCCTGTACACAATCGCCTGTACACACTGGCCGACGGGAAGCAGATATATTGGCTGATCAATTAATTGGCCAATATATCGGCCAGTGTGTACCCACCATTAGACAGGGACAAAAGGTCGACAGGGACAAAAGTCAGATACACTAAAGTGAGATGTAAAATTGGCGACAGGTACAAAAGGTCCCACAGGGTCAAAAGTTCGACATGAAAATGGTAGAAAATTTGTTTGTGTTTTTTTAGCCCTAATCTTGACCCTAACCTAAACCCTCCCCTTGGTGCCTTACCCTAACAAAAAAAAAAGTAATAAATGTTGATCATTTTCATGTCGACCTTTTGACCCCTGTTGATCTTTTTACATGTCTAACTTTAGTGTGTCTGACTTTTGTCCCATCTAGCTACTGACTGTCTAACATCTGGTGTCTATCTATAGTCCGGAACCGAATTGAAACGCCATAGTATAGCAGGCAAATTGGAGTGTTCTGACCCAGAAAGGTAATTCTCCTCCGTAAACATGGGACCTCGGGTGTAACGTTCACCGGGATATTCTTGTGGAGAGGTTGGTATTGTGAAGCGCTGCCAAATAGTGGTGTGCAACCCGTCTACCAGTGCACCTGGAGTGCTGCCAGCTGGGACCTGGAAGATGCGGATGCAGTGTGCTTGTTAATCAGTGCAGCCACATCCATCTGTCTTACAAATTGCCGGCCTGGCTAAGCGGCCAAGATGTGGCATAGATAGTGTGGCACGATCGGGCGTACACGCTATGCGATCTGCATCGGAACGATATTGCGCGCTATGGATCGCCTAATGTGTACCCTGCCTAAACGTGGAAGCTACACATTTCAAAGCTGTAGCGCGTTTCCTTCCGTTGCCGAAATTTCTTCCTGTGGTACTGGGTGGCAAAATGTCGGCAGCAGGGCAATCGCACACAAGAGAAAAGTTCCGTGGGTGTGTCATGGGCATGTAGCCAGAATTACTACCTATTCTCAGTCATACATATGCACCGTGCATGCCACATTCTGTCCCTTCTCCTGCACCTAGCACAGGATGCTCTCACGGCTGGCGGATGGGGTGGTGGGTCGCATAACCTCAGAATACGGGCGCAAAGTCAGATTAGTATTCCATTTGCATTACGTGCCACTCAGAATCAGGCCTTTAGTAAGGAATGAGTGTTAGAAGTTTGTACAGTATTTGGATTTTATTAACTTGCACACAGTGAAGGCAGCCATTTAGTGGGCTAAACTGGCTCATGTTAAAAAGAATGCAACTTATAATCTCCCAGTCAGCATCAGTACAGCAGGAGCTAACCTTAATGCAGAGGAACAGAAGGCCTCAGTTATGGCACTAGTTCAAAAGTGAATTGATAGGCTTTATTATTATGCTGCATACCGATTCATCAGACCACGCTGTGTGCAGGTGAAGGATGCACTTTTAGGAAAATTGTGAACTTTTCAGGAGCTGATTATAGCAACAGCCTGAACATTATAGACAAAAAAAAAAAAAAAAGAGGACATACAAGTGAGATCGTGAAACTGAGATAAGTGGGCAAGCAGGGAGAAGTGCAATGTAAAGGTGCTTACTCACTAGAAGACAGGCAAAAGACTGCACGATTACGACATTGTAATCGTGCAGTCATTTGTCAATCCGTGATGTGCCTACACTGAGCGAGCACAAATAATCATCTGCAAACACGCTGAACGTTATAGTCAGGTTGACCAACATGTTTGCACGATGATAGATGTCTAAACGACCAGTGGGGCGCGCATCACTGGTCATTTTAGACATTTTTTAAACTATCTGCAAACGATTATCGAACGATAACGATACCGGTATCGTTCAATCACTCATTTTAATCGTCTAGTGGATAGGCACCTTAAATGTTTACTAGTAGAATGGACAGTATTGGGTAACTAGGCTGTGGTGCTACATGAACAAAAGAAGAAAATATAATTAGTCAGGAATGTCCCCAGACACTGAAAGCATCACAAATCTGCTTCGGGAATATTTTAATTACACTAAAGGCTCCAGTGCACGCTCCAATCCAGCCACAAGCACTGTCTGTGCACTCAGGTTTGCAATAAAGTGTATAGAAGGAAGATCACAGATGCACAGACAGAACTACCTGGTTGATTCTGCCAGTAGCCTAGTTGTGTCTCAAAGATGAAGCCACAGATGCTTATGTACAAGGCCAATAGACTTAAACAGTCAATGGCTCATTAAAACCAGGTAGCTCTCAAACGGCTGCAGTAAACATGCTATGTACACAGACAGACCAGCCATATTCCTCATTCAAATGGATCATAGGGTACATTCAGATGGAGGAGGATGCTTATGGGGTGATCACTGTCATTAATGTATATGGCCTAAATTATGAGATATGGATCATAGGACCTGATTCAGACCCGCTTGCTAGGATGCGTTCGCACGCAGCCATCAGCTGCCAAAGTATGCAAATTCCGCGATCACTAGCAATATATTAGCACGCCCACTATGTCTTGCCGTGCGATCGCGGTATGTATTTAGACGCCCATTTTCCCTTAGTAACACGTCATCTCCAGGAAGTGTATTCAACAACTGGCAATATCGGACCCATATGCGGCACTTGTGGCTGACCATACCATCCCGCAAGCACTGCGAGTGCTGATGTGTGTATTTCAGCCATGTAACATGTATGCTGACAATGTGTCTTAATTATGCACGCCCTTGAACGGCGTTCAGACACTCACACCTGCGTTCGCACCACCACAACCCCGTTACCATCGACCACCCCGTCACCACCCACAAATGGCACGACCTGTCACTCATCCTTTCGGTGCGTCTGTGTGCAAGGGACGATTGGTTTGCGATCGCAGTGACTGGTTCGCGTGCACGCACTGCGTCTTATACGCATCCGCAAATTGTGAACATCAGCAGGCTACGTGCGAACGCATCCTAGCGAGCGGGTCTGAATCAGGTCCATAGTTCCAAATGACTGCCTCTTAGGAAAGTTGTACAAGTTTATGCTTTAACCCTTTTATCCTGAGCCCTGCAGTGCAAATGCTCACTGTGAGCAGGGCCGCTGTATAAAAGTGCAAGCAATGCTATAAACCCAGGTGCTAATTATGGGGTGCTGATATGCATTGCAATACTGTATAAGGGGGGGGGCACAAATAATAATACAACAGTGATTCCTTTTTGTGAGCTTTGATCAAGGACCCCTGGTTAGGAGCTTTTGATTACAGGTCAGAAATTATGTGGAGTCTTGTCTGGTCAATTTTCTGCCTTTCGCACCCGATTTGGCCCATGTTTGGTATTGTCCTCAGTCATCCCAGTATTGGTTGGTGGCAGATGATTGCTTTGGCTGTTGGTGCAGCGGCTCGGAAGGCCATTCTTCAGACCTGAAACTGCCCCAATGCCCCCTTATTGGCATTGTTTAAAGCAAAACATTTTCATATTTTTTGCATGAACTAGGTAGAGGTGACCTCAAATAAAGAATCTAAGATGGCACAAGTTTTCACAATCTGGGAAGTTATATAAACACTTAATCCACAGAGATGAAGCACCAGATTCAGAAGTGTCTACAACATACCTCCTGGTATCTGTCACTAGTGATAGCTAGTGATACTCCTATCGTACCATGATAGGCTGTCCATGGAGATGTATGGAGAGCAGTGGTGTACCAAGGGGGTGCGTGTGGGGCACCTTGCCATGGGAGTCATCCTGGCAGAGGGGGGTGCCGCCGGCCTGGGTAATGTCCAGCCCTGGGATCAAGTGTTGATCCCAGAACTGGAAGTCCTGCAGGCAGGACACATCTCACCGGACTGTTCCCAGCAGCGGGTGATATTTGGCGCAGCTGTGAGCTGGCGGACATTTCAATTTGGTGCTGGCCACGAGCCAATTACGGCTTGCGGACAGGCAGCCAATAGAAAGCGGCTAGAACGAGCCAATCATGGCTCGCCGTGTCATGGCTGGCTCTGCCCGCGGTGTCTGATGTCAGATGCCACTGGCCAATAAAGTCAGTTCAGCGGCGGCGGGCAGAGGAAGAGCTACAGCCGCTGTGGAAGAAGCCAGAAGTCGCCCGGCTCAAGAGAAAAGAGCTCTGGAGGTGGTATAACTGGCCATGACGGGTCAGCAGCAGAAGAATGCGGCTGAGGAGCAGCTAGGCTACCATTAATACCTCCCTAGACCACCAGGTTGTCGGGCACTAGGCCCCTGGGGTAATTAGGCCTGTGGCACCGATAGGGGGGGTGCAGTTTATTCCCTTGTCCTGGGCGCCAAACCCCTTTACCTCGCCCCTAATGGAGAGGCCTTCCTGGGGTGGCGGGGGGAGTTAGGACGAGAGATGAGAGTTTGCATTGTATGTTTTTCCACAATCCTTTAACATGTCCATTTTTTTTCTGTACTCTGTTTTACCATGCAGTCAATACTGCATTTATGCTGACATTGTGTGCTCTATTTGTTGACTACTTGACGGATGTTTCTGTTTATTATGTTGATTTATTGCCATGTATCAATATTTTGCTTCTTATTTATATACATGTGATGCTTCAATAAAAAAAAAAAAAAAAGTGTCCATTCAAGTTCAGATCACCAAACCAGCAGGTATGCCATATAAAGAGACTCTAATATGGCCTCATGAAACATCTGTATCTTAGCCGTTTCTGTCAATATAGCTAATCAGCCAACTGGATTATCCTTCCGATCTATTCTGATCTGATTGAAACAGATGATGATTAAATATATGTTTTTCTGACAGACGTTCGCCATGACCACCCGTGTGAGCACTTTCTCAACCATTTCCCAAGTGTAACCTTTATTCAGTCCTTATTTGCATTGTGTAGCGTGAGTTCCAATTGGGTGCAGATATGAAGACAGATGATTGTGACGGTGTGTGGGATGATTGTCAGATGCTCGTCTCACACAAGTTATCAGTATGACAGTAGAGAGGAATTAGACCACAAGCCGGAGCCCTCTGATCTCTCCTACTCAGCTCCTAAGAGCTTGTATTATTGTATTATATGAACAGAAAAACAGAGTCGCTGAACTTTCTACATTTTTTTTTTGTTTCATGTCAGCAAATACAGGAAGCAATTATTTAAAATTAAAAAATGAAATCAGTGACATATCTGTTGGACGTATCTGAAATAACCCCCTAGAGCATATTCCAACACTAGATGGCAAAAAGGTACAAGTCTACAACAAGACTGGGCTGCACACTTCCTGTCTGACAGAAGAGATCTATTACTAACCAGAATACCATGCTTATGTAAATGCTCAGAACTAATGTAGCTCCCACTTGGAACATGCACACTCAGTTGGAGTTCTTGCAGGGCAAAAAGCAAAAGGTGCATCACTTGGAACTTTTCCCATAGCTTTTTACATATTGCTATGTGAGTAATACTACAGTGTTTGGGGAGGGTAATTGTTTCGAGCGGCCGCAGCTCCCGTCAAAAGTGATCGGGGGCTATTCAATTGTTTGTGCCACTGGGCTCCTCGAACCGTTTCTGGACAACTTGGGACCGATGACACGGTGAATTATCCTGCTGGCATATTCCATTGTTGTGAGGGTATGTGACGACTTTATAGGGCTACAAACTGTAATCAAGCAATGCAACGTAGCAGTTACCGGTCAATGACGTGTTCAGGTGGACCAGCGGAGCCAACCCATGCCACGTGAACGCACCCCACACCATTATGGAACCACCACCAACCTAAGCGGTGCCTTGTTGACAACTGGGGTCCATAGCCTCAGAGTTTGCACCACACCCAAACCTTACCATCAGCCCGAAACAACTGGAACCCTGACTTATTGGGCCACGCCACGTTGCCAGTACTTAAAGGTCCAATTAGCAATGTCACAAGCCCAGGTGAGGCGCTGTGTCCGGTGTCCAAGTGTTAACAGGTGCACTCTGATGGGTCTTCTGCTCCCATATCCCAAGGAAGCTAAAGAACTGACCTGCTGGATATGTGTCTGGTACCTCCTGCATTAAATGTGCTTTTGATTAGAGCCAGTCTCGCTTGTCTGTTACCACGGACAATTCTGGCCAGACGTCACTGGTCACGATCATTAAGCCCCCATGGCTGGCCACTGCGCTGTCCAAGGTGGGTGGTAATGCCTACCCACTATCATACCCCGAGATGTCAGATTACAACTGATGCACGTCTGGGCATTTCCAAGACGCCACCGACCATTACACTGTACAAACAAACACATTTAAAGAGATAAAGAGAACTTGGGATTTTAGTTCAGCAACAGGTGAGGAGCTACAGTTTGCCAATCTCTGAAAGAGATTACAGCTGTGGCTGAGAAGTTTTAAGCCATTCTGCACTTTTAAATCTTCACCGCCTATGGAATTGTTATTTTGTCCCTGAGAGGCAAACAGCAAATTGGGTCCATCAGTTTTATTTATCGTTAGGACCTGGGCACATGAACATTATCCTCACTAATTAAGCAAGCTTATTCAGGTGAAGGATCCCACAACAGAATAGTGTCCAAGGAATCACAGACATGAAAATGGCAATTCCGCGTAGAGACGTTGTATAGGTTGGAGCACCTGCGCACACACCATTTTGTGTGCACACACGTAATCCAACCTACCAAAACCAACCCTGTGTGCAGTCTTCTTCCAGTTGTCAGCGGAGACTCACTGATCCATCAATCCTCCATTTAAACTGTGATATCTAGGCTCTTGCTTGATTTAATGCAATAGGCTTAATTATTATTATTAACAGTTATATAGTGCAGCATCTTCTGTTGCTCTTTACAATTGGGAACAAACATTAATAGAACAAGACTGGGTAATAACAGATATACATAGGGGTAAGAGGGCCCTGCTCACAAGCTTACAATCTTCATCATGGCACACTGCTCACAAATTCAGTCCTCAATAAGCAAAGAAACCCTTCTTGGAAATCAGATTTAAAAAAAGGCCTCCAAAAGTGTATATTGATTTTTAGTTAAATGCAATAAGCATTTGACATGTATTTAAACATGCAAACTACGTACAGTACAAATTTATCTTGCACACTCAAATCTTGAGACTCAATGCTCTACTGATAATGGCCAACTGGCATATATGAAGATGGATAAGCGGGTTTACAGTTAAAAATCCACTTTTGTATTCAAGCTGCAGCACTTCAGGTGTATACAGAGGGACTAAAAAATTCTCAAGTAGCTGCCCAAATGAGCTCCTTGGATAGGTTATGTGCCACTGGAGCTTCAATTAAATTTGGAATGTAAGATGTCAGCTCAGTGATTCATCCTCTTGCAAGTCTTTAGGTCACGGCAGCCCGTCGCAGTGCGCGTGACATCATGACTTTGCGCTGCTGGATCAGAGAGGAGCTGGGCCCGAGCCATCAGGGAAGAGAAACAGCAGGCAAGTGTTGGCTGGGCTAGGCTAGAGAGACACGGGTCAGATAATGGGGCTGCAGATGGAGTGGGGGGGGGATGAAGCTGAAGACACAGGGGCTGGGGAATGATGCTGAAAGACACAGGGGCGATGATGAAGCTGAGAGACCTGTGGGGGGGATATGATGTGGAGACACTCGGGAGATGAGTGCATGGCAGGAGATGGAGGGACAGGGGGATGTGGCTGGAGACTGGGATGGTGCTGGGGGGACAGCGATGATGAGGCTGGAGAGATGAGAGTTGAGGCTGGTGCAACACAAGTGAGGATAAGACTGAAAGACACAGTTGGGGATGAGACTGGAGAGACACAGGGGATGAGACTGGAGAGACACAGGGGATGAGCCAATGGGCAGCCTGCATCTTACTACTGGTAAGGGAAAAGGGGGCCCCAAAAACATGACCCGGGCCACAAGATTTCTGTTGTCGGCCCTGTCCCTGTGGGAACTTCAGTATTACAGTGTGCTGCAGGACTGGCAAACTTATTTGTGAAAGCCATGCTCTACAGTTTTCGAACGTAGCTGTCTTTTCAAATGTCACTGTAAAAGCATGAAAATTAAGGAACAAAGGTGCATAATGCACAACTCTTAGGGAGGAATTACATTGTTTTATCGAGGATGCAGCTCCCATCGAAAAGTGACGGGAGCTATTTAATTGTTTGTCCCATAAGGCACGAGAGCCGAGGGGCCGCCCATTATTTCTGCTTGCACCTTCCCAAGGTGGCAAGCTGAAATTGCGATGCATAGTTTGCACGAGCTTAGTCACTTTATGTGGCTAATTCCGGTTTTGGCACAACATGCGCGATAAGTAATGTGCACCGGCAGCACTCGCACCCATCAACAAAACAACGGAATATTGCCAGTCTCATTACTTAAGGGCGGCAAAAACAATTAAAATCTCCCCAAAGTTACTTAAAACAGCACTTTGGGTTGGTGGATCCAGAACCAAATCAAATTATTTATGATCCATGTGATTGGCAGCCACTAACTTTTAGCTGATCATAAAATATGCGGACAAACAGCAGCACATCCCTGCCCACCATCACATAACTGACCCTAAGTAGGACAGGCAAGCAAAATTACTCAATGTAATCATTTTTGATACATTTCTCAATAAGAAATATAGTGTTGACTCTAGCTCCGGCGGCAGGCAGGGCGCCGGAGCTAGAGAAGGCACTTCCGTGCGCACCTGGAAAGCGGGCATGGCCATTGAAAAGGGGGCGTATCTATAAGACACGTCACCTTTTCATCACCCTTGGGGGTGTGCCCGACACTTACGGACAACGCCGGGCAGCCCCCAAGCGCTGATAGGCAGAATAGATGCCGGGCGCTATTCACCGGCGGTGACCGGGTCACCGCACATTTCCCCACCCATGGGACACTGCGACGTGCGGGTGAAGACGGCACCTGCAGGCTGTGAGGGCAGGGCGCTTTTTGTCCTCCAGAAGGAGGGCAGGTCACCGCGCCCCACTAAAACAGCCTAGAACGCTAGAAATATTTGGTCTAGGAGTTCCGTGAAAAAAATGCTGCTACTTTAGTGTTTCGTTATTCAAGAAAGTTTGCAAAGCACGGCTAGGTCATACATACTGTACATGCAGGAAAAATGGATAAAATATAACAAATTAATGCAAATAAACACATTATGTGTGTTTTTTTTATGTATTGTGCTTTTACCATCAAAAGCTATTGTGCACAGATACAGATGTGAGAGACTCCACCAGAGTACCGGGGATGTAACTCGCAGGGACAGTGGTGTACCGGCACATTTGCTTGCGAGATACAATTAGTACATAGCGGGGATATTAACATTCACCATTCACAGTAAAATTATCAGTTACAATAAATATATACAGCGCCGTGATTATTAATACACAGGCCCCATGGAGTTAGATAGAAAGAAAAAGTCAGTGAGAGACAGAGGGGAGATTGATATGTATGACATGTAAGAGAAGCAGGGGGCTGAGATTTTTAGCTCTCTCCTCCGTGACCTGCCTCTCTCTCTCTCTTTCCATTTTGTATTAACTGTCGGCCCCTTTAGTGCTGTTTGAACTCTTTGCAGAGCGTAGTTAACGATTGCAGGCAGTGTATGTCTTGGCTGTAAGCCCAAATTCTTACACACCCGTGGCACATTCTCACAGAAGCCAACATGCTGATAAAAGGAACGAGCAGGGGCAGCCGCTGAGAAGAAACAGGGGGAGGATTCCTCGTCTGAGCTTTGGACTAAAGTTGAATTTTCAGATTGGACTTCTAGACGAGGCATTAAGGACACCGTGATGGCAGCATACGTACTGCATTTGTAAGGTGTAGGGGGACCACACAATGGATTACATGAAAAAAATCTATTATTTTACAAGCGGGCAATGGGAGAGCTAAAACTGGCTGATTATTCCTGATAAATAATAAACAGATATATAAATAAAGGCGATGGCAGTAGGTAAAAAAGAAACAAAAATATAAAATTTCTGTGTTTTGCCCAACTAAGGCAAGCGATAAACTAAATCAGGTCACTGAGGGGTCTTATTTATGGAGTAGTGATAACCCATTTATTCAGCAAAACGTTGGAGGAATGGGTTATCACCACTACCACTTATTTAGCAACAGGGATACCACGGACAATTCACCGGTTTCATTTGCGGCCCCTGTATTTCCGCAGCATGGCGCCTGTTTTGGTTACTGCTGTGTTTGCATCGCTTTTTACTGCTTGGTGACCCCATCATCAGATGGAGTTACCTATATCAGGCAATAGGAGAGCTGAAAAGGCTTTGCTTGATCCCTGGTGGTACCCAACCCATCAAAGGGATGTAGTTGGCATTCTGGCAGTCAGAATACAGAGGTCAGAATCCTGACATTCTGACGGCAAGTATTAGGCTTGGGGTTAGGCTGCGGGGGGAGGGTTAGGCTGCAGGTGTTGTGGGGGGAGGTTTAGGCTTTGGGAAAGGTGGGTTAAGGTACTTGCCTGCAGGCATCGGGATTCTGACTGTTGGGATCCCGTACCCAACCCGGTTCAAACTACTGTGCTGGCCATGCATGCGCATAAAGTATAGAAAACCCTCATAGGATTTTCGCCAGAGCTCCAAAAGGAGCCACAGATCAATGTACTGCAGCGCTACTAAAATCTGCATGGCTGTGATACAATAGTTACTTAGATAGTGATGGTCTACAAAGATAGACCCCTGAATTTAAACAAGTGTTCAATGGCTTTCAAGCCAGTCTTTGGGCGGTACCCAAATACAATAGCATTTACAGAACACCACCGCTCACCTACTAATACATTAACATTAATGGGGTACATTCGTTCTCTCCTCTGGTTCACGGGAACAATAAAACAACTGCATGTAACATTCCTCCATCTACATCAAAGTGTCAGCACAGCCACTATGAACACTAACCCTCTTCTAGCTGGAAAACTACCAGGCGCTATAAAGCACCCATCTGACATCAGGCTGTGGCACACCTTATAGCAAGCTAGAGTATCATGCTAAAGGCGGCAAAAGGCCCATATAAATGTACCAATAAGAACCTGTGCAGAGAGCGATACTATATGCCCATGTGATATTGTTAGTTCCAGTGACGTGATAGGCTGAATTCTCATTAATTCATCACACCACCTCCTTACAGCGGGTAAGTAGGCAATGCATGCTTGGCGTAATAAACAGCAAATGGAGATGCACCATTTCTTGCTCTGCATTTTTTTCTCAGTGTTTTCTATGCACTATAAGCTATAACCTATGTTATTGCAGCTTAATGGAGAAAGTGACCAAAGCCAAAGCATGGTAGCAATATTATCCTCATGATTATTATTATTCCCAGTGCCAACCACACTGTGCCCTTGTAAGTCAATTTGTGCTTTATATACTTTTATTTTGGGGGTGCAGTCATTATAAATGTCGACACCACAATGACATGGAACATGTTGACATCTTCATGAAGCACAGGTTTTGGGTTAGACTGCGGCAACGGAGGGTTAGGCACTTTGGGGAGGGTTATGGTTAGACTGTGGGTGGCGAGGTTAGGGTTGGGCACTATGGGGAGATAAGGGTTTTGCCGGAACCACCGCAGGAACAGTTGGAAGTCACCGGCAGTTGACATTCTGCATGTGGACATAATTCATCACAACATATACTGAACCCTTTTATTTTGCGCTCTCATCAGTAATCTCGTCACATTAGCCGGCATATAGAGATCACTGCAGTCACTAGTAGTTGTTCCTCTGGGAATAGGATTGAACTATCCACTGCTCAACAGCCGCCAGTTCAACTCTAGGCAGTGGAAGGCCAACAGTAGAAGATCCCGACAACCGGTGGTGAGTAACCTAACCCTCCCTTAGGGGGTGACTAACCCTAATGTCCCCCCTAGTGCCTAACCTCCTCCCAGGGGTGCCTAAACCTAACCCCCCCTTCCCGCAGCCTAAACCTAACCCTCCCAGGGGGGTGCCTTACCCTAACCTCCCCCTAGTGGCGCCTAACCCTAAACCCCTATCCCCCCCGGGGATCCCTAAGCCTAACCCCCCCATCCTGGGCAAACTGTTATACTTACCCCGCACACAACAATGGTATGGCAGGGGTCGGTCTTCCAGCATCGGGATTAAGTTAGGCGTCGGTATTTCGACGCCTATCTTAAATCCTGTGTCAGGCAAGTAGTGACTGGATTAGACCGGCGGCATTGCGCCCGCCGGTCTATTAACTACATCCTGTTCCTCTGGATATAGGGAATGTGAATGCCTCATTAACCGGTAAGTCTAGGGAATTACTGCGGCTTCAATAATGAAGCTGCAGTGCATTTGGGTACAGTCCTGTGAGAGATTTTTATCTTCCATACATCAATTATACTGGTACCATGAGCCAGTATGCGTCAAAGAACACATTATATAAAGTTTACATTATGCTCTCTACTATTTTATTGTACTTACTTTAAAAATGTGTCCTCTGTTGTCTATGGCTACATTAGCCCCGGACGCCGGGCTTAGTTTACCCCTTTGAAAAATAAACGGTCCAACCAACCAAGCACAAATTAAATCTCCGGCATGTTCACACTTCAGTCATTTTCCTTGTTTTCAACTATAAAATTCCAGAATAGCAGATTCAAAAATAAACCAAAACACTCCCCCCACCCTACCCGGTGAAAAAAGGACAAGTAGATTTAGAAAATAAATCATAAAATGTAATGGACATAACTTTTTGGCCTAAATAGGAACTTTTAAAACATATATATTTTTATTATATTAGCTGACAATTTCAGTATAAAAAGTCTAAATAAACAACATGATTAACAAACACAAAAAAGTATTTAAAGAACAGTAAAATAAATAAAAAAGTTAAATCTTATACACCTCAGACCGAGCATGGAAAGATGGTACCAATTTTACACCGGTTTAACAGCTGACCCTATTTTGCCTGCCACATTTTATAGACTGAAAAGAAGTCACAAAATAAATATGAACACAATGGGGCTGATGCAGCATTAGTAGCAATGTGGGCATACTTTTTTTTTTTTATTATGTTTACAACAAGTCATCATCAGTGTGTCCTGTAGCAAGTGCAGAAGATATGGAGCCGAGGCTGGGTACACACGTAAAGATTTTCTGTCCAACCAACCAGTTGATTGGTTGGAATGAAAATCTGGTAAGGAATATGAGTAAATGATCAGCAATTTGCTCCTAAATGCCAGAAAATAGATGAAAATGGTCGTCAGACAACTTTGTAAAATTTTTGATCTAAACAATTTGTTCAAACAACAGTTCTTGTCCATTTTCCAGCATTTGGGAGCAAATTGCTGATTGTCATTTGCTTTCATACCTTACCAGATTTTCATTCCAACCAATCAACTAGTTGGACAGTGAATGCACCTTAACCCCATACTTGTCTATTCTCCTGACACGACTGGGAGATGCCTGAATCTTAGATGCTAACCCCAGACTACAGGAGAAGCAAGCAAAACTCCCGGAATCCGCTGCTGTGTATCGCTGACCATTCACTGCAAGTGAAGTGGGCGGTCCGGGCGGCTTGATGACGTAATTTGCACTGAATTACATCATTGTGGCTCTGCACCCTACTTTACCAGGCCGTGGATCGCAGCTTTGTATGCGGGGGGTGGGTCCATTGTGACGAGATTATAGCTGCCCTCTCCGCTGGATCCTCCCGGAGACCCCTGCCGAGAAAGCTGGCAAGTATGGCGTACATGCAAATAACTGCTGGTCTGCATGAACACGCCCTTACAGAAATTTTCCTACTTGAGACCACTCCTTTCACCTCCCTGATTGTAAGGTATTATATGCCTGGGTCTATAATCATACATATATGTGAGTTTGCAATCTGAGCATATGCTATAAATCGGGATGCAGTTCAAATCCCGGCGGGCTGGATGCCAGCGACAGAATCCCGACACCAGTCAGTAAGTATTGGGGTTGAGTGGAGGGTTAGGTTTATGCTTTCGGGGGGGTAGGGGTAGAGTTAACCCTGTTTGGATGCCTATGTTGGGATTCTGACCACTGACATCCTGTACAAAACCCCTAAAATCATGCCCGATATTCTCTACAAGCTGGTGTACCACACACCATACCCATAGCCGCTGTCCTTTCCTATAGAAGAGAGTAACAGATTTTGGCAATGAAAAGGGGCAAGGTCCGACAGTGTGCGGACTAGGGCTACATCTGTTTGCATGGACTGATTTAAAGAGGATAAGCTGGCTGGATCGGGCATGATCTAAGCTAATAAGGGATAGGATTCCAAAACTGTCCAAAGTTTTCCATTTCGAAAGAATGCGAGGAGGAATAGGTACTTATTAATCAGGAAACTAGATGATATAATTGCCCCATACTATTATTATATTATTACCAGTTATTTATATAGCGCACACATATTCCGCAGCACTTTACAGAGAATCTGGCCATTCACATCAGTCCCTGCCCCAGTGGAGCTTACAATCTATTCCCTATCACATGCTCACACACAGACACACATAGGGTTAATATTTGTTGGGAGCCAATTAACCTACCAGTATATATATATATATATATATATATATATATATATTTTTTTTTTTATTATTTTTTTGGAGTGTGGGAGGAAACCGGAGCACCCGGAGGAAACCCACGCAAGCACTGGGAGAATATACAAACTCCACACAGTTGGGGGCCAAAGTGGGAATTGAACCCACGACCTCGGTGCTGCGAGGCAGTAATGCTAACCATTACATAGTCTGTGCTGCGCCCTAGGAAAGTTGTCTTGCATTAGAAGTTCAATTAATGGATCATTTACACATTGAGTAACTATCACTGGTGGACTACTGTTCAACATTTACTTTCAGTAACACTGACACTGCGACGTAGCGCTTTGCATGCAGATACACCCGCAGTTGCACATAGAATATAGGCATGCTGCATATCATTTTAATCAACAGAAGCTGCTTGTGCATCCTATTCGCATCGCTGTGCAAAAAAGACTCTTGAATGTAAACAGTTGCAAATTGGATTTTAGTAGCCCACCTAATGTAATATTTTGATTTTCAGAAACGTTAGATACGTTTTCACATAATAGTCTTATATGTGCATAACATTAGAGTACTAGGTCCAGGGTGAAAGTATGTGTGTGGGCAGAGAACTGGTTGGGAGAAAGAATACAAAGACTTATCTAGACTTCAATGGTTAGGTAGAGTAAGCAGTACAGTGTCAGGCAGAGGCTGCAAGGACGGAACCCCCCCCCCCGAGATTCATTGTATAAGTAACTTAAATTAGACCACATTCTGAATTCAAGAAACAAGGTTTAAACATGGGCACCCCAATAGCATATGGAATTAATGGGTTTCACCATCAGGAAATGTTAGAAATTGCTAGGTTTATTTACATCAGAAAAAAAAAAAAGAGGCTTTAAAAAATGCCCTAAATAAACAAACAAAGATCTGTACAAAGATTTCTCTAATGGTCTTTTTGTTCATAAAAGGGATCTTTCGTTGCAAATAGTAGACCATCAGCATGTTACTGTAAGTGTGGTTAGGCTGTGGAAATAATTACCACATTAAAGAAAATGAAAATATAGGTTTAGATGCTAAAAAACAAACACACAAAACATAAAAAAAAAAGATCTCTACTCTAGAACTAGTAAAAGGGCATTAATGAAGTGGACGATCCAGGAAATTTATGAGTTGCATTTTGGGGTCAGAAAAGCTCCCCAACCCTCTCCTCTGAGGTAAAAAAAAATGTCACCAAAGGTTTTGTCACTAGGAGTTGAACTAGGGAGGCCAATCCCGGGGCTTTTTTTTCAATCCCGGGATTCGGGATTGAAAAAACTAAATCTCGGGATACCCAGGATTGGGTTGGTTTAAAAAAAATAAATAAAAAATAAAAAAAATGTCCCCCCCGCCTAGTCCCCACAGTGACTTGCGGGCGGCATGGCTTTCGCCGGCAGTGTCGATGTTTGGTAGAGGTGGGTGGCCGGTCCAGCTGGAGTCGGGCTGCGCAGCGTGACCTCTGTCCTCACGTCACACTGCGCAGTGCACACAGGAGCCGGGCAGCATGTGATGTGCTCAGCGCTGCCCGGCATCTTAAAAAAAAAAAAAAAGAATCATTTATGTCCAATCACGGGATTGAGATTGGAAGCTTCCGATCCCAGGATTCAATCCCAGCCATTTTTAGGCCAAAATCCCAGGATCCCGCCGATCCCAGGATTGGCGTCCCTAAGTGGAATACCTCAAGTAGAATTTATGGAAGGATGAACTTGATAGATCAGTCTCCTTTTTAACATTTCAATGTAACAACCAGAAAATAACTTTTTGAATTTTTCCTAGCTATACTTGCCAAGGCTTAATGATAGAAAACTGCATACTAGCGACATTAATAAGGCCAAGTTATCGGTTAATTTCTAACCCCATCAATTATACCTCAACACCATAAAACAAGGACAGAGGAAAACAATTTTTGACATTATTTTTGTACAAACATACAACCTTATTTCATACTTGTATGCATCCCAAATCCTACAATTTGATGCACTGGTCCATGTAGTGTATATTATAAGCCTCGTCTGCAAGACTGCATCTTCAGGACACGAAGAATGTGCGCCCTACCTTTTTTAACCTATGAATCTTTGAGGTGACAAATATGCACTTATAGGGCTCATTCACATGGCTTGAAGCTCCAGTGTAAGAGACTAAATGGACATGTGCAGAAGGACTTCCGGGTGTTAAAGCCCCAAAGTCCCTCCATCCAGTCGTATCGCAAAGGACAGCTCTTATCAGGAGCGCTGTCCTTTGTGATTTTAATCGCATTTCTTAGTACATACGCCCACAGTGAGACACAATATACAATACTTAATTCCAATTAGTGACCAATTTGGCCATGCACCAGTGGCGTAACTAGGGCAGGGCAAGCGGGGCACGTGTCCTGGGTGCCGTGGGACCGGCGGTGAGCGTGTGTGGGGGGGGGGGGGCGGCCAAGGTACTGCCCCGCCCTAGTTAGCCAGTGTAGCGCCAACCGCAGTGAGTGCGGTCAGCGCTACACATTTACACAGGACCGGCGCTGGGCTTCCAGTGCCGGTCCTGTGCTGCACAGCCGAGCCCCTTCCCTCCCCCTGAGCGCTTGCCCAATAGCACCAGAAGGAGGGTGGCAGGCGAGCTCATGCTGTGCTAACACACATATCGCTGCCAGCGCTGGCGGCGATGTGTGTGTTAGCTCATGCTGTCAGACGACTCTCATTGGCTGCTGCTGCTACTGCATACACATCACCGCTGAGCGGCAGCGATGTGTGTGTGAATCAGCAGCCAATGAGAGTCAGACAGACAGACTCTCATTGGCTGCTGCTGCTGCACACACATCACCGCCAGCGCTGGCGGCGATGTGCATGTTAAACAGCAGCAGCCGGCTCCTGCAGTGGGTAATGGGAGAGAAGTCATGACGTCTCTCCCATAGTGCAGAGCGCGCCAGCCCGAGAGGACTGGCGTGTGGATGGCGGCGGCGGCGGCGTGGTTTCAGGTAAGAATTTTTCTTTCTTCTTTTATTTATTGTTTAATTTCTGTGCGTATTTATCGGGAGGGGGGGCGGAACTACTGCACAGGGGGGACCACTACAGGGGGCACTGAAAAGGAAATCGGTATGAAATACCGCCGGCCACATGGCCGACGTTTTGATTCCCGGCAGCGCCTGGCCGACAGATGAACAGAGGCCGGCAGCGGAAGCCCAACAGCGCTGGAAATCCCGATCGTCGCTAAGGTAAGTATATACTAACCTAACCACCTAACCCTCCTTAGGGGTGCCTAACACTAACCTCCCCCCCAAGTGCCTAACACTAACCCCCCCTTCCCCGCTGCCTAAACCTAAGTCCCCCAGGAGGGTGCCTAACCCTAAGTCCCCCCCAGTGGTGCCTAACCCTCTCTCCCCCTAGCCTAATCCTAACCCTCCCAGGAGGGGGTGCCTAACACTAAGTCCCTTCCGGGTGCCCTAAACCTAACCCTCCCCCACCCGCGGCTGTCCGCTCGCGACGCCCGGCATCCCTTCATTCGGGATGTCGGGTGCCAGTCTCCCGGCATCGGGGAAATGTCAGGCATCTACATCTAGACGCCCGGCATTTCACCCTCGCCAGGATATGACAGTCGGGAAGCCGACTGCATATTTCATACCGATTCCCTGCAATAGGGGGATCACTACTGGGGGCACTGTATAAGGGGAACTAATGGCGGGCTGCATAAGGGGTACTACTACAGGGGGAACTGTGTAAGGGGCACTGCATATGGGGGATCACTACTGGGGGCCTGTATAAGGGGAACTAATCGGGGGCTGCATAAGGGGGACCACTACTGGGGGTACTGTATAAGAGGTACTACTGGGGCCTGCATAAGAGGGACCACTACTGGGAGCATTGTATGCTGGGGGTACTATATAAGGGGTACTACTGGGGCCTCCATAAGGGGGACCACTACTAGGGACACTGCATAGGGGGGACCGTATAAGGGGCACTGCATTAAAGATGTAAATGGAAAGAAATGTTCCCAATTACAAGAAAGGGGTGTGTCATGTTGACACGCCCCATTTTTCAGTGGCTACGCCCCTTGTTACCACGCCCATTTTTCACCGCATGTGCCTGCACCGCGCGCACAGTGTGTGTGTGTGTGTGTGTGTGTGTGTGTGGGGGGGGGGGCGCTCCTTTTTCAAATTTGCCCTGGGCTCCAAATACCCTAGTTACACCACTGCCAAAATGTACAGATCTGTCCATCAGTCACCATGCATTGCGGTCGGTGGATGACAGCACAGACCCATGTAGCCGTTGGTAGACTGTATTTTCACTAAGGGGCTGATGTTTGGAAATGTGCAGGCTCTGTACTGCACACATGCAGACATCCTTATGCGAGATCACTCGCTGTGCCTGGACGTCGCAACCTTGTTGGACAGAGCAGGGACGGCATCAGTTAGCATCCCAGAAAACGGGTACATGTTGGCCTGTTTTCTGGGCGTGCTGAAGTCAGTGGCTGCGTCCTTGTACGCAGCATCACTGGCTTCAACTGCGTGAAGACACCGGCCATCCTGATAACCCGAAGGTTACTAAGATGATGGATGTTCATGTAGAGTGATCCGATGCTGCTCTACTGATGCAGCAGCAGATCACATAAGCTGGCAGGAGGCATCTACTTACACAAGAGGCATTGACATTATTGTACAGCCATTGTGTACAAAGTCACAGTGGCTGTGCAATAGCATACAATTCTGAATCAGGCCATATAACATTTTGATTAAAGAGACCTTTTTGGGCCAACCCAATCACTTAGAATCGGTCACTTGTTATTAACATTTATTCATAGGATTCCACAAAACTGCACATTTTGGGAACTATGCTATGCACACTCCTTTAACTGCCAGCATATGAAAAAGTGTTTTATGTTGTTTAAAAAAAAAAAAAATAGTTTTACTTGGTTTGTTTTTTCAGACTGTTCATTAGGATTTATAATACTGCAAAGTTTCCACAGCATCATGTGGCAGTCATATGATGTAGGGAGCAGAGAGGCTTTGGAATGCCACTCTTAGCTCAATCTGCTTTGTGAACTGTAAAATCATTCTACGACTACCCCTCTCTGCCATCACATGACATGCTGAGGGTCTTTATTGTGTGACTGCAGCAGTAGAGCAGGTGCTAAAACTAAGTGAACCTAAGGCACCATGGATAAGGGGTGCCAAAAACACTGAATGAGTCACAGGACGAAATGTACTAAAAGAAAAATGCGGCCAAAGCTCTGAAAAACTGCAGTTTTCGTTGTGTTAGCTACATTCCCCATATGTACCAAGCTCGGGAATGCAACACTTTCCGGAGCTTGGACCAGCTAGGCTATGGCGTTGCAAAATAGAAGCCTATGGGCGTCTCTTCACAATGTTCCCCAAGAGGGATCCAATCGGATCCCTCCCAGTGTCCCACACGGCCCATGCACAAGACTCCCGGGTCCTAAACCCAGAAATCCTATCATCTCAAAGGACAGGTCTTCTCGAAAGAGCTGTTCTTTGCAATTTAAATCGCAAATCCAAGTGCATACTGGGGTTATTAATGCTGCTATGCACCCAATAAGTGGCAGGATGTATCACATCCAAACTACGATGCTTGATACATCCCGTCCACAATGGCACTTATACAGAGACTTTATGCTGCCGCAGGGCCCATACATGGAGCGCCAGCCAGTCACTGACAAGGAGAAACAGCTACTGTTCCAGGTTAGCATTACTCTGAAGGTGCAGCTCTTAGCTATGTCGTCACAGCCGATAACCTCACTCCCTGTTCCAAAAGGAAAGGGTACAGCGGGTTTGGGAGTGCAAGGCTACAGAGGGTGCACCACTTCTGATGAGAAGGCTGGAAGCAGTCTAGGGTGCTTCCAAGGATAGCACCAGCACTAATTGGAGCCTTACTTGTCTGCCCTCCAGATACATTTTGAAAAGGAGATAATTTATATGTAGGACGACAGCTAAGCTAAGCATGCTTTAAAATTAACCTCATTGGTTATTTAAAGAAAGAAAATGGTATTGCTGCTTTAAAACCCCTCGCAATCCTATTAAAGTAAAATAATCTTGAAAATCTTTGTAAAATAACCACAAACGTCTAGATTATTCAAATGACTGATATTTATCAAGATACCTATGACACTATTTTCTTTTTAACCTTTTAAAACATGGAGAAATCAGATAAAAATGTTTTGCTCTATGTACATATATGTGTGTTTCTGAGTGTGTAACATAAATACACTCAAAATTCCATTGTGGTTGCATATCCCGACATGCCTTCCCACATGTCTGCATGGAGCTAGTTCCTATAATACGACTCCTCAGCATTTCTTCACCTTGGAATACAGTTCAATGAACAAAGCTCTGCAGGTCTCTGCTATGAAGGAATTATCTGAAGGCTCCCTCGCTCCCCCCCCCCCCTACCTACACGCTACCTTTTATCACTCCTGCCAGCAGCTGCACGTAGCAGGGTTATAAAACTATTTCTTTTGTTCCAGTTGTAATAAAAAGAAAAAAAAAAAGAAAAGTTCTTCCCAGGGCATGTTTTGAAGGCAAAATGAATTGAGCGGTGCCTGTGAAGTATATTATCCTTCCATTATAAGAGGAGTGAGATAATGCAGAGGAAGGTCATGTCTTGCCTTGCAGCTCATAAGTGTTCCTATTTACTAATGGTTCCCTATGCCAAACTGGAAAGGAAATGAAAATGTAGAAAAAAAAAAAAAGCCGGAAATTTTTATAACTCCCCCCCCGCCCCCCAACTTGTAAAATGCAGATACCACAACGGTTGGGAGTTGTCTCATTCAGAAAAAGAATTGCAATTGATAAAGCGTTGCACATTTTTATGCCTCTTGCTTTTTTTATTCTACCAACACTGCTTTACTCAGATGGCAACCCCCATGGATTAGGGAGGTGATGAAAAGCGTCGTAGAGATCCCGCTGCTGATGTTCGATAGAAAATAATTATTTCAATTTTTCCACAACAAGGCCCCATAAAGGACACCATACAGAGCATCTATGCACACATGTAAAAGTAAATACAATGTATGCAAGTAAGCTAATCAGTCATATCTTTTATATTGTTCACTCTAGGGCGGCTATCACAGAAGGGTACTCTCATCTGTGTGCCTGAAAAAGGGGCATGGCTGCTAGAAAAGGGGCATGTCATTAAGAGATACCACCCTTTTCATCACTGTACTGGGCGTGCCCAGCACTCACGGAGATACTGGGCTGCCCGCTTTCCTGCAGTGTGAACAGATGCCATGCACATTTCACGGGAACTTCACACCCCGCTCCCTACATCCCCCCCACCCCCGGCAGGAAACTGTGGTGATGGCTGTTTCAGCCTAGTGCCACCATAAAGGCAGGGCCGGCTCGAGGCATGTTCGACTAGTGCGTAGGGATAATGATAGACGTCGGGATTTCGACAACTATCATTAGTCCTCTGTCGGGATTACACAGTCGGGAAGCCGGCGGTCGGCATTTCGACCGTAAGGCTTCCTGACTGCACACCGGTCAGTTGGTTACTCACAGGGAGATGCAGTGGAAATTCTAGCGGACATTGGTTTTTACACACACCTGTATAAAAGGAAATTACAACATGTTCCCCAGTGCTTCTACTAAATGGCCATCATCTCTGGGTTGTAAGTCAACTTTCTTATGACAACTGTGATAACACTATCAGCTCTGTCTTTCATGAAAAATCAAGAGGCATAAAAAGATTACCTATTAGCTAATGCTCCAAAACAAAGCACAATTGTTACTATGTACACCCATTTACAACCTGTTTATCTGAGTAAGGAGGGAAAGAAAGAAAAAAAAAAATCATACTGTACTGAGTACTGTGATTTTACAACTGGAGCCTCTCTCATGAACACGAATTGCAGTGTGAAAATAGAATTGCATCTATTATTTAATACACCTCAGACCCGTGGGCTCTATTCTACAATGTAGCGAATAACGGTGACCAGATATTGTGTAGTGATATGAGGAGGTGACAACAGGTAAAAAAAAAAACAGCAAACAAAAAATACTGTACGGTGTCATTGTTTTCCAGTGCTGTAATCATTAAGCACAATATATATATATATATATATATATATATATATATATATATATATATATATAGTGTGTGTGGTATATTTTTTAAAAAAATAACAAGCCAAAAGTGTAGCATCTGCGGAGAGTTTCTCAACCACAAAGTAAACTGTAGTGTTCATTCTAGCACCCTTCACCTGCCACAACCCTGCAGTTCCTCTTTCCTGTCTGGGGTGTCGATCTCATCTCTGGTGCTTCTAGCACGCACTGGTCGGTATAGAAGACGTTTGTTTCATCAGCTGAGGGCAGAAAACGACACCCCAGGCAGGAAAGAGGAACTGCACAGGTTGTGACAGGTGCAGGGTGCTAGAATGAACACTAAAACTGCAGCCGCGTACAATAACACCAGCGCCTCGTATTAAACCAAATGACCATTCTTAAGTACATAGGAATCTGTATGTAAAGCCGGCGACAGTGGCAGCCCGATGGATAGATCCCGACCCTAACCCTCTCCTCTCCCTACCCTAACCCCAACCTCCCGCCCTAGTGCCTAACCCTAACCTCCCCCCGTTAGTATCTAAACCTAACGCCCCCTCCATGCACCTTAAACCCAACCCTTCCAGTGGGAGTGCCTAATCCTAACACTCCCAGGGGGGGGTGCCTAACCCCAAGTCCCTCCGGGGTCCCCTAAACCTACCCCCCCCCCCCACGGCTAAACGCTAGAACACCAGTCTTACCTTTGTTCGGTATGCCAGGATTTTGTAATGGGGCCAATGATAGGTGCCGAAATCCCAACGCCTGTCTTTAGTCCCATGTCAGGATGTCAGTGTTGGGATATCGTCGGGCAGGATAGCGCCCCCCAGTATCTTGACTGTATCCCCATAAAAACACATAACTGAGCTAGGCCGGGCTGTAAGAGTATTTTACTGGTGCCTACCCTACAAGGACACCCATCCGCACTGAGCCAACACTCAACCTAGAGTTTTAACTTCTTCATATTATTGTTGAACAGGCCTAATGACAGAACGGCAGTAAATAATCTTGACTTGTTGTGGGGGAATTCAATTGTATTATAGCGGCCACAACTCCCGCCTTAAGTGACGAGAGCTATTCAATTGTGTGTGCCCACAGTCGCGAGTGCCGCAGGCGCCCATCACTACTGCGGGTGTCACGCCCAAAATGCAGGGGATTAGCCGCTAATCCTATCTAAAGAGAATGTTAAGGCACCCATTAGCTGGACGTGATTCAGTTAAAGCGCACAAAAGCCCTCATTTTGTCGGATTTCTGTTTGTGCCTCAGGAGGCTGCGAGCAGAAATCGGCAGAAGGTAATGGGCACCCACTACACTCACTCCCAGCGGCATAGGCAATTGAATAGATCCAGTCTCTTTAGATGGGAACAACGGATGCCCAATAACAACTGAATTCCTCCCTCGGGGTTCTGTTCTGTTTTATGAAATACGGTCCATGAAGACTATATACCAATGTGAGAAAGAAGGGAGGGGGAGAGGTACAGTACACGTTGCTATCCATTAGTGCATTTGTTTCACAGGAAACAGTCCACAATCGTAATATTTGCTTTTCCCCAGATCCCAAGGTTGTACGCAAGGACTGCAGAAAGCAGCACAGTTATAACCAGATTAAAAAAATATTATGCCAGAGATTTAAAAAGAGGATTAGGTAACCCAGGTCTCTCCGAACTGTATTACCAGCTTCAAGCTGCCATGACACGCTGACACTTGTCGTTCTACAACAGCTGGAGGGGCACAGGCTGTTTATTTTGATAAACAACATATCGGACACATTAATTTGCAATCATGTTAAACATACATAGTACCTTTTCTTTAGGGTGTTCCAGCAAGGTGTGGGCATCTAGCTGTCACAGCAATTACACCTAGATCAGAAACCTGTGCCACTGACAACTTTATAGACAGAATCCCGTATCAGAATGTATCCAACATACTGGACATTAGGAAAATGTGAGCGTGAAATCATGAGTGACCACCGAACACTCTGGCAGAGACTGAATGTTTTGAACTTTTGACACCAATGACCACAATATACAGAAAAAATTGGGGAACAAAGTCTGAGGTCATTCAAACGTCATTGATCAGGTTCAGGGACATTTTATATTATTTTTTAGATTTGGGGCCCATCCTGTGGTTAGAAAAACAGTTAAAAAGATCTATAGATTGTAAGTGCTGATGAATGGGGCCCTCTTCCCTTATTACAATCATTGCACACTTATAACATTATCTCCTCGCCCTTGCTAACAGTGGCGCTGAACCTTCTGGCTTTGTGGGGTTGATAACTATAAATGCAGTAGGGTTTAATGACTTGTATCCTTCTATGTTTTGCATGGTTTTGAACTGTAAATTTTAGCAGTTTATGGGTTCAAGTCAATCATCCGTGTTTACGGGGGAGAACGTGATCGGGCACAATTTTTTATGATTTAACTAAACGACCGTGTTAACTCACCACAGGGATTATCACAGTGTTGTATTGATGGGACAGGTGTTATTAAGCGTGCAGGTGGGAGTTACAGGTGTTTTTGGACACAGTTTTCAAAGTGTCTGGGAATGGCACGAAAATCCCCTTACAAGCAGCTTTATGCACCCAAAATAACCTACAGCCTCTAAATTGCTGAAAAACACTTGCTTTCTATCATTCTTTCAGCATTAGCAAAAAAATAAAAATCAGCCATTTGACACATTTGCAGAACCCTAAATACTTTGCTTATGGTCCCTAATAGCCTTTTACACAGTTCTGCAATGTTAATTGGCGCCTTTTGGGGGGTACAGGGTGATCTCCCTACTTCTCCCCAAACTTAACGCGTGTATTACCAGTCCGGAATTACCACGCTACCACCGGGATAAGCCTTTTGCAATAGAATTACGCGTTAAGTGAGAGTGCGCATGCAGAAACCACTGTACGGTAAGTCAATATCTTGTTATGTTTGCACTGCATCTAAATATTTATTATGCAAGGCAAATTCAGAGCCCTTGGGGTGACCTAAAAATAAAAGAATGATAAAAAAGAGAATTTGGAAGAACAGTAACCAGTGGATCCAAAATCCAGTCAAGTCAACCTGGTCCAGGTTTTCAGGATAGCCATGCTTGGATCGAAGCAACTGAAGCACTAAATAAAGTCACCTGTGCCCAAACACAAGTCTTTTTAAAACACGGACTTTAGGAGTACCTTTGGGACCGGAGTTGGAAAACACTACTTCCTCTTCAAATAGCAAAAGCTACAGCCAGACAACATGTGCCCTCGAGATGTATCCCCACTACACAAGTGAACTGGTCTCTAAGGGACAGGACCACTGATATTACATACACTGGGAAGAAGGAGCTTGTTGTTTAAAATGACTTCCTGGAGTTCATATTGAGACGATAATAAATACAAGGGTTGGCAAAGCCCATAGTCAAGTCAGCTACTCGGACTAGAACTAGTCCCTAAATATGTGCCTGACAGGCTCTGCTAATAAAGTTTTTTTTTTTGCCCACCCTTGCCCAAGGAAAACAGGAAGACTGGTGTCTCCTGTATACGGAAAGTACCTCATGAGATCATTCACAACCTATGCGTCTAAACATTCTTCCACATTCCACAAAGACTTTATAGAGAGGATAGCACTCTAGCTTGAAAATACCACATACTGGTGTCTAGCAAGTCAAATAAGGATTATTCTACTTTACCACAAAGTACACATCTCCAAAGCAATAGTGGATATTCTGTTTCTCACGCATCTGTTTTGAATCGTACTCAGATATATGGGAGAGATTTATCAAAGCTTGTCGAGAAATAAAGTACCAACCAATCAGCTCCTAACTCACTTTACAGCAGAGGTGGGGAACCTTTTTTCTGCCGAGGGCCATTTTGATTTATATAACATTACTCGCGGGCCTGGTGCAGGCCATGCCCCCTCCGTGTGAAGTCCTACGCGGGGGCGTGGGTCACAATTGCCAGTGATTACAGCAACGAGTAGCTGTAAGGGCAGCGGTGTGACTGTCTGAAGCATCCTAAGGACACACCTGGTGGCACTGCTGTACAGATTCTGGCTGCATGGTGCCATTCTAGGCACCCTGCTAGCCAGATGAGGCTAGCAGAAAAAAGCTGTGAGGGCCTTATATGGCCCCCGGGCCTGAGGTTCCCCATTCCTGCTTTACAGACTGTGTTTGAAAAATTACAGTTAGGTGCTGATTGTGGTGCTCATTTAGCACCCTACACCTGTCACAACTTGTGCAGTTCCTCTTTCCTGCCTGTGGTGTCGCGCTCTACTCTGGTGCCTCTAGCACACTCTGGTCTGTATCTCAGCAGTTTGTTGCATCAGCTGAGTGTGCTAGAAGCACCAGAGCAGAGAGCAAAACACCAGGTAGGGAAAGAGAAACTGCACGGGTTGTGACAGGTGCAGGGTGCTAGAATGAACACTAGCCGATTGGTTTGTACTTTATCTCTCTCCAAGGCTTGGTACATCTCCCCCCGTAAAGTGGTAGGTACAAAGTAAGAAATAAAAACCTAGAAAGGACAAACAAGTACCATGATCCCTCACATCACTTAAACTGTGACCTTCATATTTCAAGCAATACACAATGCGCAGTAACCCATAGCAACAATCTCATATAGGCTAACCTGGACTGGATGAACCACAAACTAATTGCTAGGAGTACGTAGTGACTGGGTCTCATTTTGGAGCTAGGAGTATACTCTAACTTGTGCACCTTGGCAAAACCATGTGGTAAAAATAAAGCTGCATAGTACGTGTGTGTGACATGCAAAAGCCACCACTATGTCTCCTCCATGCAACAAACAGCATTAATACCCCACCATAGTTATCCCAGATGCACATGTGAACCTTTTAGCTGCATTGGAGAAATAATCTCCCTTGTGAGGGAAGTGGATATTCTATCCAAGCATTTCTGTGCTGAGATCAAAGACCTGACAATGCATCCTACAATGACCCAGGTTTAGTATTTAGTGACTGCTCATAAAACTTAATGACATTCTTGGTGGCGTTACCGCCTCCAGTTCTCGGCACACAGTGGGCTTCCCCAGCGCTCCTGCAGCTGCTGGGGCAGCCCAGTGTCTCTCCTCTGCTTCTCTCAGTGTCCTGACTCCACGGTGACACCATCCGACGGGGTGACACCAAAATAGCAGAGCAGCTCTGCTATTTTGTTGTCACCCCCTCAGATGGTGTCACCCAGTGTGGCCCGCACACCCCTAGTGACGCCAGTGGTCAATACAGACATCCGAATCCCAACAAGGGACTAAAGATAGGCGTCGAAATACTGACACCTATCTTAAACCCGACGCCGGAACGCCGAAGGACATCAGCCCGAAGGAGGTAAGTCCGTGGCGCCCTTAGCATTAGCCGCAGAGAGCGGAGGGGGAGGGGGGGGGGGTTGGTTTAGGGAGTGTAGCAAAGTTAAAGGTTAGGTTTTTCTTTTTCTTTTTTTTTGGGGGGGGGGGGGGGGGTTAGGGTTAGGCACTCCTAGGGTGGAGGGATAAGGTCAAGCACCCCCCCCCCCCCCCCGGGAGGAGGGTTAGGTGTAGGCGGGGCCGAAACTAGGATTTTTGTCACCCAGGGCAAGACAGTAATTTGGCGCCCCCCCTGTCCATCATCAGATGGCCTTTTCTGACACATTTAATATCCATCCCTCAAAAATATTAGTTGAGATTTCTTAAATAAAACCAGCAAATGTCCAAATTATTTTATTAAAATTACAAATATAGACAGAACATATTACATATGCCACATATTGTAATGCCTTTACACAAAATGCCACATATTATGCAATTTACACCTAATGCCCCCCCCCCTGCAGCAGTGTCCCTATAGTAATGCCCCCTGCAGCAGTGCCTGTATAGTAATGCCCCCTGCAGCAGTGCCCGTATAGTAATGCCCCCTGCAGCAGTGCCCATATAGTAATGCCCCCTGCAGCAGTGCCCATATAGTAATGTCCCCTGCAGCAGTGCCCATATAGTAATGCCCCCTGCAGCAGTGCCCGTATAGAATGCCCCCTGCAGCAGAGCCCGTATAGTAATGCCCCCATAGTAATGCCCCCTGCAGCAGTGCCCGTATAGTAATGCACCCCTGCAGCAGTGCCCGTATAGTAATGCCCCCATAGTAATGCAATGCCCCCTGCAGCAGTGCCCCTATACAAATGCCCCATAGTAATGCCCCCTGCAGCAGTGCCCGTATAGTAATGCCCCATAGTAATGCCCCCTGCAGCAGTGCCCCTATAGTAATGCAATGCCCCCTGCAGCAGTGCCCCTATAGAAATGCCCCATAGTAATGCCCCCTGCAGCAGTGCCCCCTCAGGTAATGCCCCCTACAGCGGTGCCACTAGAGGGGTAGGGATAGGGTACTTACCTGCCCTGTTGGGACCTTCTCCCTTCGGGTTGCCAGCGTCGGGATATGATATACATGTTGCCAATCGAGATGTTATTGGTTATGTATACAAACACTTGTCAGGATAGGGAACACAAGTGACAGCTGTCATGCTACAGTTATTTTTCAGGGACTATGTCCAATAAATGTGCGTGTGGGATGTGATCTCCATTCTGACATTGCAGATAAAGGCATGCTGGAATTAAGTGATGGGGGGGGTGTGATTACTTTTAAAGGTCTATTTGCTGGGACAGAACCAAACCACTTCGAGTCTGTTCTCTTTGCCATGCCACGTTCATTAGTAGCACAAACATCTCTTTGGGTAAAATAAAATGCCTCTGAAGTGGTTACAACCAGGAATAATGAAGGAATAATATGAAATGCTCTGCAGGTGTGTACAATCAGGAAGAATAAAGCTTGATGTGGATATATTACAGTACACATCCGTGTTGTCCAAAACCATGTTCACACCAAATGAAGTACAGCGAACCGCTGTGTAACACGAATATGCCAGTGCTTTGCCATGTGCTGAGCTGTACAGTGATCCCGATAACAAATGCTTAAACTTTTCAAAGAGCTGCCTAATAATATTAATCCTATTAGACGTGTAGTGACATTTTTATTTACTTTAAACAGTGTTTTTATAAGTTACTTATGTCCTGCCCTCACTTTAACCCCGCTGAGACTCCATTCTTACAATACAGATGTCAGGGTGGCGTTCTTGGGTTGTGCTGCGTTTAATCATTAGACAGCTGTAGAAGGGAGAATAATCCCCCGTTTAATGCTAGATCATTCCACAACCCCCAAACACAGCCAGACAGAAACATGTGTATAAAACTATAAAGTTACAGTGAAGAGGTTATAAAAAAAAATAATCTATCTACTAGTATATATGGCATGCCAGCATACAGACAGGATACATATTTTATTTCAGGGTTGGAGACTAAAGAGGATATGTAATAGAATACACAGGGCTGATTCGTGCTCACTGACGATGTTCGCATAAATTAGCGCATACATCTTAATAGCTAAAAAACACACGTGTGTCTACGCACAGAGAGACGCGGGACCGATTGAGGCACTCTGACGCTGGAATGTATTTAAGCAGACGCACAAAAATATTTTGTCTAATGGGCGTGTTATGGGAGTGGGTGCGAACTCAAGACGCTTAATCGCATACATGCTCTGACAGAGATTCTGCACCTAGCAATCTGCAAGTCCCGATGGTGCTTCCGATGGTTGGACTGCAGCCGCTCAAAGTGGGAGTCACAGCAGTTGTGCATTCAGCCGCATGCTTGTACACTAGGGGAAGGGCCTTTAATAGCATTAGTATAAAGTCGCAGATGTGACTGCAGGAAAAAACACTAAAGTGGTCGCAGCAATGTGCGAATCAGTCCCACTAGGTGGTATTATTTAAAAAAATAAAAGTAGCATAAAGAGGGGCCACTGTACTAAGAAAATGGAATCATGGCCTTGCAAGGTGATTTATATACTATTTATACTTTAAGTTTGCCATAAAACAAATGCTCAGGAATTATTCTAATAACACGGTCTTAATTGAACAGTTATAACAAATATTATTCAAGTGTAGAACAGTAACACTGACAAATTAATCAATAACACAACATTAAAATGTTCAGGTGGACACATGCACTGTAATTTTTGTGGGTCAATAGGACCACTAGACCACAGAAGTTTAAAATGTCCAAAATGAAGCATGAAGGTCAAACAGATTGTTCATCTGCCTGACAGTCGATTGCTGCTCTATTAAAAAGCATTTCAAATCTAATGCTGCAGTCATTTAAGCTCCTGTGACATCACTGGCCCTGCCCCTGTGTGAGTGTGTGCATTTATCAAATATGGGTTTGTGAAAACCTAAGCAAGTCTGGGAATTAAAAATAAACTAATACAGGGGTAGGCAACATTTTCCACTTTGGGTGCCAGACGTTCAACATTGCAAAAAGAAAACAAAATACACGTTTCCGGAGTGCCAGCACCATCAGAACACATGCAAACATTAACAAATGTAATGAAATAGATGGGTGACAAAAATATCAGTATCTTTCTAGCTTTTCCTTTTTTTGAAGCTAGTTTGCTCAGTTTAGGTTTGAAATTTGCAGTGTGGAAACAAAGATCTGCTTCAGAATTTTGTACTTTTATTCGACTATGATCAGGTCCAACTGTGACAGGGTTCACGCACTTAACAGAGGCCCATGCTTTGCTAGGTATGCAGGCCACACTTGGGATCTCCAGTTTGGATATGGTTAAGCATGCCGAAGTGGCTTAAGAGGGGAGAAGCAAAGCACTGCGCGGAATAGGAGAGGGTACCCACTGGTTCCACACAACACATGCTTGAGTGTCACTTTGCGGCACTAGTGCCAAGGGTTGCCAGTTCTGGAACAAAGAGCCAGCAAATCAATTTGGCGCAACAGCTTAAAAGAGACACAGGGGTGTGAGCAGCCAATCAAAAGCCGCAAATTCTTGACTTGCAATTGCTCCATCTATGAATAGGTTTAGTTAAAGAATATGTAAAGCCACTGACAACTATATGGCAAAGGCTGGGAACTGCAGAGCTGACTCACATACATGGAATAACTACAGGATTTATACTCAACAATTTAAACGTCATGGTTTAGTCCTCATCTATGTATAAATACGGAGCTATTTAGATAAATATTTCAGTTCTGTAATAAGGAAGAGTCTAGCATTTCATTGGGAGAGGAAAACGATTTGTACTTAGGAAGAAAGGCTAAGTATTCATGAGCAAAACAGCATTTCCAGCAACAGGATAAAAACACCACAAATGACATCATACAATAGTCTGAATCATAATGATATACGGTAAGGAGTTTAGGAAACCAACATCACTGGGTGATCATTTGCTTGTCATACTCAGGATATCTGTCTGAAGCTTAACCACTAGATGACGGGGCACAGTACGAATTAAAGAAATGGTCATGTGCCCCTTTTTCTCCTCCATTTTTTATTCCTAGTGGGAAACTCCAAACTGGAAAATACAGCTCTTTCAGTAGAATCCAATGTTGGGAGATCCAGCAAACCTTCAAACGAAGATAAGTGGAAGTGTTGCCCATAGCAACCAATCACACTGTAGTAAACATGTATCTAGTACACTCTATAAAATGATAGCTAGTAGTTAATAGGTTGTTACAGGTAATACCTACTTTAGAAGGTTTGAACAATCGTCCCGGAATATTTGCAAGGCAAGTAGCAAACACCAGTAGAATCAGCAGCCAAGTCTGGGCACTGCTGGAGGTGTTTAGAGAATATGGCATCTGATTGGGCATTGAGCATTGTGAATGGTATTTATTTTCATTAGAAAAACATGTATACTTTGTTTATATATAAGTGTTTTGCTCAGATATTCTTCCTCTAGGGTGTTGCTGTATGACTGAGCTCGTAAGGTGCGTACACACGGGACTACGGCACGACGATCAGATAACGATAGTTATCTGATCGTTCTGCATGTGTTGGATGATCATTATCGAACATCCAACACATGCATTAACCTATAACAACCCGCGATTAACGATTGCGGGTCCCTATAGTAAACAGGCTAACATGGTCGAAATCGACCATGTATGCCGGTTTGCCTGGGCAATGGTCGATAACGACCATTCGTGCCCGCGCATCGACCATCGTTTGGTCATTTGCAGGGGCATTAAAGTGAACGATTTGAACGATAACAATAAGATCTTTATTGTTATCGTTTAAATCGTTCACTTTATCTGAACGTGTGTATGCAGCTTTAGGGTCAGTTACAACTTGACCAGTCATGTCGATCATCAACAAAACTCTGCAGCCATCAGAATTATAAATCATCTAAAATATAATTGCAACTTAGAAGAGAACAAACAAGATGGACGTGAACCAAATGGAAGAGAGGGCCGTGCCTGTGAGAGGGCAGTGCTGAGACAATAGAAGCTAGTGGGACAGGAGTGGGCATGGGGCAGGACACATACGGGAAGTAGTATCAGGTGAGGGAAATAAAGGCTTTGGGGGATATGTATCAAACATTAAAGAGAGATAAAGTGGTTGGAGATAAAATACCAACCAATCAACTTCCAACTGTCATTTTACAGACTGTGGGCCTGATTCAGAGCCGCTCGCTCTGAATCAGGGCCGGGCTTTTTTTTTTTTTTGGAGCGGCCTCTTGACCGCTCGCATAGCTGCGGGTGACCACCCACAGCTAATGCGAGTGGCCAGGATGATGGTCGCGATGGTCAAGACCATCGAGCTTGCGACGAGACCCTTGTGCTAGGGTCTCGCCCATCGCAAGCCCCAGAGAGCTTTCGGCTCTAACAGAGCCGGGAGCTCTCCACTGACATCACTTGTGATGTCATTGGGGCCGCCCCCAAACGGCAGGCGTTCTCATGGGAACGCCTCCGTTTGGGCAGCCACCCACCCGGCCAGCCCACCAAACGGGGCGAGCTGTCACTCAACATCGACAGCTCGCCCCCTCTGGTGCGAGACCCGGAGTGACGGAGTGCCCGTTGCAAGCCAGGTCTCGCGCATGACGGAGCCGGCTCAGTCGTGCGCATGCGCTGTGGGCCACCATCGACCTGGTTGCGAGCGCTCAGCGCTTGCGACCGGGTCTGAATCAAGGCCTTTGTATTTGAAAAATGACAGCTAGGAGCGGATTGGTTAATGGGTGATTCTCTGTGTGAAGCACAGGATATTTACATATATTCAAGTAACTGAACTGTTTCTATATCAATAATTTTTTTCTGGTGTCCAAGTCTTAAATACTTCAGTTATTTTTAAAAACTCGGCATGATGCACAGTAGAGTCCTGTGCATCACACAGAGCATCACTCTCCGAGTCCTGTGCATCACACAGAGCATCACTCTCCGAGTCCTGTGCATCACACAGAGCATCACTCTCCGAGTCCTGTGCATCACACAGAGCATCACTCTCCGAGTCCTGTGCATCACACAGAGCATCACTCTCCGAGTCCTGTGCATCATGCAGAGTTTTTAAAATTCCAGAAGGAACGGTTTTACTGTAGGGACATTTTATCTGGTGTATATTTTCTACCAATGAAGTATTTAAGACTTGGACACCAGAAAAATAAAGTATAGAGACAGTTCACGTGCTTGAATGTATGTAAATGTCCTGCGCGTCACACAGAGAATCACCCTAATAAAGTTTCTCTCTCCAAGTTTGATTAATCTTCCCCCTAGTCATAGCTGTAGCAAGGGCAAAGGGGGTGGCATATCGGCTGTTACTTGACTCCCCAGCACCAGTAGCCAAGTTGGTTCCAGAGCCGGCCACAGCCAAATTAGTGCCCTAGGCAAGAGTTTGGGTGGTGACCCTCCTGCCCCCCCAGAGGGATTCTGAAAAGGGATGTGGCCTCCTGGAAGGGGCAGGGTATCGCTTTGCTGTGGCCCCATCCCCCATTGTGCTGTGCTCTTAGCACCCCTCACCGCTCTCCCAGCACAGCACAGCACAGATCACAGCACCCATCACTCCTCTCCTAGCACAGCACCCATCACCCCGGCCCGTTAGCTTAGCTCCGATTGTGGATGATGCGCAGCGGCAATAACAACTGCCAGAGTTTCTGCCCACCCGGCAGCAGGTGCCCCGGCTGTGCCTGCCCCAAACTTCTGCCGCCCTAGGCAGGCTTGGATGCCCCTAGGCATTTGCTTAGTTTACCTATGCCTAGGGCCGGCTCTGGTTGGCTCCAAGCTCTCTGCAGTGCCGCGCACGTGGCAGCATAACACTGTCAGTACACAGAAGCATAATCTTTGTATGGCTTATATTAGTGACAGGCTAAACATCTACTTTCACAACAGAGACAACCGAAAGTCATAAAACCAGACTAACCAAACACTGCAGAGGTGCAATAAATACACTTCTTTGGGTTACACACATAGCAAGCTGGACAATTGGACAATTTTAATGGTTTCGAACAAACTGGTCTGTCTGTGGGGCAAAAAACAAGCAGACTGATCTGAAAATAAACCAGAAAACTCTGAACAGTCACCAACATGAATTGGGTCCCAAGACAATGCGATAAAAAGCTATGCCATGCGTTTCTTTAGAAAAAAAGTTATCTAATGCAGGGCTAGACAAATCTCAGGATACAAGTAGCCAATAGAACTAAAAAATTGCTCTTGGTGCACAACTATTGGGAATTATCTCCACTGAAGACAATGGCCCTCATTCAGAACCACTCGCGAGCGGCTGTCCGCTCACTAGTGGGTCGATGGTCCGCACTGCGCATGCGCACGACGGAGGGAGCTCCGTCGTGCGCATGCGCAAGACGCGCCGAGCGAAGGACTTTCCTTCGCTCGGAGTGTCTCATCAAAGGGGGCGTGCTGTTGATGTTGACTGACAGCACGCCCCCTTTGGTGGGCGTGCTGGGGGCGTGCCTGCCAGACGGAGGCGTTCCCAAGGGAATGCCTACCGTCTGAAGCCGGCCCCACTGACATCACTAGTGATGTCAGTGGGAGTGATTTTGGCTCTGATAGAGCCAAAATCACTCCTGGCCTTGCGGTTGAAAAACTCAACCGCAGGCTTTTGCTCGCAGTTTCGATGGTCGCGATGGTCAAGACCATCGTGACCATCATCCTGCACGCTCGTATATGCTGTGGGTGGTGACCCACAGCTATTCGAGCGTCCAGGAGGACGCTCCATATTAATGGAGGTGGGCCCTGATTCAGAGCGAGCGCTCTGGTCAGAGCGTCCGGCTCTAAATCAGGGTCAATGTATGCACAGCTGGCTCCTGGGTTTGACTCACTGGCTAGGAAATTCAACAATGTTTTGTTCACCACTAACCTAATGTCACAGAAGATTTTAAACCTTTTTTTTCACTTCCTTTAATAACTGTAAATATAAAATATGCAGCTTAAATTTTACCTCAATCAATATTTGGTCAAGCAGGTCTCTAGGATATGATGGTGGTATCATAGGGAATACAGTTTAATGGTGAATTAACATCAACTCCACTAACTCAAACAATGCAAAGACTTTTGGCGACCCAAAAATAAATACAATTGTTAGACAATATCTGACGAAACAGCCCAACCAATGGGGATATTGCAGTTTTGAATGCAAGACGGACATTGAGTGGCATTGGGCATGGTAAGGTCTAGAATGCACAGATTTCTTTTTAATTGTATATGTGCAGGGAAAACATGTTTTCGAATTCTCTAGACGCCTTACTGTAGTTCTGCACATGCCAGCCAGCCTACGTCTGGATGTAAAACAAGTTCTCTATAAGAAACGGAAATTTTAGACCCAACTTGTTAATTCCAGAAACATAAGCCAGGGTGGCACAGAAGTTAGCATTGCTGCCTCACAAAGCTGGGGACATGGGTTCAGTTGTGAACAGGGCACTATATGTTTGGAGTTTGTGCCTGTAGAGAATTTAGAGTCTTCTCTAGTGGCGACTTACGGGTTGCGTTGTGAACATTATAAAGTTAGACCTAGGCCTTTAGCCTGCCTCCGCGGATCGCTTCCTGAGCAATCCGAGGAGAAGTCAGGACTCAGGAGGCAGCCGCACTCCCACAAGCCCCGCGCACCCCTCTGCCTCAGTCTGCAGTGCACTTCCCCTTCCTGTTAGCTGCAGCCAGAAAATAGATGGATGCTGGAGTGCGGCTGGAATGAGTGCACAGAGCTGCTGGATGGGACTGCTATACAGGGGAGGAAAGGAGGGGGGGGGGTGTAAAGAGATATGTGAGATTTGGAGAGAAGGGATCTCAGGGGGCAATAGGACTGGTATGGAGGGGGGGTGGAGAGATACGGAGATTGGGGGGCTCGGGGCAATGGGACTGCTATACAGGGTAGGATAGGAGGGGGGGTGTAAAGAGATATGGGAGATTTGGAGAGAAGGGGGCAATAGGACTGGTAGGGGTGGAGAGATACGGAGATAGGGGATCTCGGGGCAATGGGACTGCTATAGATGGAGCAGAGAGATGTGAAGGGGTTGATGAGACTGCTATGGAGGGGAAGGAGTGAGATATGGAGCGACTTGAGCTCAGAGGGTTGTAAGACGATATGGAGGGGGGAGACAGATATGTAGGTAGGGGTCAGTGAGAGAAATATGGAGGGGCAGTTACAAATATGGAGGGGGAGATGAGACCGATATATGGAGGGGGAGGGGCAGAGAGATATGGAAAGAGGGCATGATGAGACTGCTGTGGAAGGGAGGATGCAGAGATATGGAGAAAGTGCGTCTCACAGTGGGGAGTAAGAGCTATATAGAGGGCAATACAAAGCTATGAAGGGAGCAATGGGAGAAAAATAGGGGTCATTGAGAGATACAGAGGACATAATGAGAGAGATGTGTAGGGAAGGGTGCTCAGGTGGAGAGGAGACAGCTAAGGAGAGAGTAGGCAGAGATATACAGTATGGAGGTAGGGGGCAGTGAGAGCTAAGGCTTTTTAAAAAGGTGTTTAATGCCTATATATATTTTCCAAACAGGCCTGTACCTCTCTGTAATTTATACAAGCCCCAACAGAACCTGGAACACCAGCAAGTTTTCAAGGCAGCAAGTGCAGGTAGGACATCTTGGCCTTGTGTATTATATGTACATTTTCATTTTCTAGGTTTGTTCTGGTATTTTATTTTGTTGGGGCTGGTTGGTGGGAGAAGGTGCTAGATTGTTCAGTCATTGCTTTTCAATAGGTGTATTTACAGCTGGACTTGCCATCTGGAAAATGCCAGTAGGGCTGATGGGCCCTACTGGCAAGCCAGACCAGCGATCTGCTGGGCTGGCAGGCTTTTTCTCATTTGCAGGCGCTACGTGACATCATTACATCACTTCACTCAACTTCATACTGTAGGAGCTGCTCGAAGACAGGACGTAACGCAATGCCACGCACCTGTTACTCACAGCACACCCTAGTGACTCATGGACATGACCCCTTTTCGGTGATAAGGAAATAACAGGGCAAATTGTTAGCCCCAGTTTGTCCCTGGGTGTATTGGATTATCAAACCTTCACCCAGCAATACGACAGATTGCCCAGGACAACAGCTGCTGGCAGACCTTACTTTCACAATGGGGTCATGGTGATATCTCTCTCTTTCACTTGAGCCCCCACCCCCCCCCGGCTTAATCAGTAATTCTTTACAGGCAGGATCCACCCCCTGAATGTCGCCATTGTTATGGACCCAATGACTATAACCTGGACACCCCAACAACATGAAATTTGCTTTAAATACCTTGTGAATCCTTGGGAGATCCAATTACATAAAACATACATAGCATCGAAATAGCGGTGTATGTTTATGTAATTGGATCTCAAAGGATGCCATTACTCACGCAGAACCAACATGGTTAGGTGAATTATTATATTAGTGTCATGGTAAAATATTAGGAGCATTATGATGTATACTAGGACAGTGTGTAAAAATTGGAATGTCTTGTGAAAACAAGGAAAATTAAAACCCACTGCCAAAATAACCTTTAATACTAATTATTGCTGCATTTTCCATATTCCAAAGTACTTACTAGAAATGACTAACAAGTTCCATTATTTTTAATCAACCATGACTTCTCAGTTGGTCTAAATTATACATAACAAAAAACCATACTAAATAAACCACATCACACACATAAAAAGGGCATTATCTTATCCTGGACCACACATGCTGTAAACACTGCAGCAATACCAAACTCCCGGGAGAGCAGGGAACCCTCTCAGGACTCTGACGCATTTTGCATCACCACGCTCCCCCCCAGGTCTCACCACTTGAACCTCAGCTCCAGGACACCCCCATCAGGATGCACCCAGCAAGGATGTGCTGCACTGACTAAATCAAGTTAGGGATAATCTTAGCTGCTGTTCTGCATTTGCTGACTTTGTATATACCTCTATTTTATGCAACGAAGAACAAATTCTTCACCGCTTCCCCTTTTAAATTGTAAATATCAAAACCCCTCTCAAACACCCTGTTTTCTCAGTTATGCCTAGTACAGGGAAAGTCATGTGCTAGACATAGTATTATCACTTTATCATAGTATTATCACTAAAAGCAAACTTCGCAATTATGTCTGCCAGCACTTTGCCTGATCTCTACAATATTTTCCCGGCTCCTTCATACATATGCACTGAGAAAATAATTAAAAATTGAGATTTTTTTTTTTAAAGAATGAACAAAAACTACTGTGTGCATTAGTGATTTTACTTCTTTTCTATATAGCGCGCACACATCCTGCAGCACTGTAAAGAGAAAGTTTGGTAATGCCTATCCCAGTGGATCTTCAAATCTATATTCCCTACCACATGTACACACACATACACTAGGGTTAATTTTTGTTATAACCCAGCTAACCTACCTGAGGTTTTGGAATTAACGTAAAGACTCCACATAGAGAGGGCCTTGGTGGAAATCGAACCCAAGACCTCAGTGCTAACCACTACACCACAGGCAGTAATGCCAACCTCTACACCAACTATGCTGGCCCATTCAGATTGGTGTGAACGAGCCCTCAGAAATCAGTCTGCCAAACCCTACCACCAATGACAGTATAAAGGCATGATGCTGGCAATAAGTTATTTACCACAAGAGCTAGTGCGATTTACTCTACGCAGTCTGCTCTTGGCTCCCAAACTTGTGATCACGAGTCTCAGTTGTTTTCAATAACATGCTGGACTCTTGAGTTGCAACCACAGGAACACTCTGCACATAGTCAGCACTTGTGGCCACAAACAGCCACAATTAGAAGCCTACCATGGGATGACGTCATGGGCAGTATACAGAAGAAGTGTGGTCTAGCATGTTTTTTAAAACCTGATTTAATTAATCCCAGTCCGAAGGTTTAATTATTCCCAGACTATGGCAGCATACCCATGCCTTGCCAGAATATAACACCCCATGTTATTGAATCATGAAAAAATTTCACACACATAAATAAGATATAGAGAAAGGCTCAGGGGATTATGAGAAAGCGATGGCGAAACTTGGCAACTGTCCTGAAAATGTCCTGAAAGTGGACAATTTATATCATATCTCCCAACAGCCCCAGTATTCACTGGTCAGTCCTGATTTTCATAGACGGTGTAATGGTTAGCGTTACTGCCTTACAGCAATGAGGTCATGGGTTCAATTCCCACCATGGCCCTAACTGTGTGGATTTCCTCCGGGTACTCTGGTTTCCTCCCACACTTCAAAATTATACTGGTAGGTTAATTGGCTTCCAACAAAAATTCACCCTGGTGTGTATGTGTGCGAGCATGTGGAAGGGAATATAGATTGTAAGCTCCACTGGGGCAGGGATTGATGTGAATGGCCAAATATTCTCTGTAAAGCGCTGCGGATTATGTGTGCGCTATATAAATAACTGGTAATAAATACATTTTCAGATGACCAGTTCAAGGTTTTCAGATCAAGATTTTCAGTTGACCAGATCAAACAAATATTAGTGCCTATGTGATGTATATCATAATAGACAAATATTGCCCATGATTATTAGATTCATGATGTAGAAGCAACTAATATACAAATTTGTATTAATAAAACATTTTGTCATTACAGCTATACATTTCGCAGCCTGTGACAGTTGCCGCACCACACACTTATGGTGATGTTTGTCTAACTGTGCGTCTCACCATCGACATTGCATACCTGAAGCGCAAAACCATCCCAGACGTCGATCTATAGGACAGAAATAGACCACTGACAACACTCTAAGCCGTCAAAGGGGTTGGATATGGGATATTGGCGCCAGCATCCCATCAGGGTTAGGATACTGACAATTGTCACGGGGTCAGTATCCTAACCATCCCCCTCTCCCTACCCTAACCCTCCCTCCCCAGGGCCTGAAGCTAACCTTCCCCAGCACCCTAAACCTAACCCTCCCCCCTAGTGCCTAACCCTCCCCCTAACTCCAGCACTTACCATCGGGATGTCGGCCCTGACATCCTGACTGTCGGGATATTGACTGGATCCCCTTCAAACACATAAGTTGCCTCAAATTGAACTCCCATGGCTCTGATGTTCTCCAATTACCCTTTTGTTATCTACTAGCTGGGATACCTAGCGTTACCCGGGGAGACCATGGCATATAAAAATTTGCTTGGAGGAAATTAGTAACTGTCAGTGCGACAGTTGATCCACCGACTCACTGCTCTTCCATTGGAGCTCTGCCTTCCCACCACTGGTATATATCAGTCTGTGTCTTTGGATCAGTGCAGTTTTAGGCACTGGAAGACATCCTGAGCAAACTTGTTTAAACCAACATTTCAAATCAGACTCCACAGCCTACTTGGTGGGCACCATGTTGACTTCCATAGCCCTGATGAACTTCAAACACAAAAACCTACTCTTGGTCAAACTACACCACTATGCCAAATTTGGTGGAGCTAGGTACAAAACTCTGGCCGTGCATAAAGGATAAAACAGACACACACTTTCTCGGAGCACCCAGGTGCCCTAGCCACTAATACCCAGTTAAGGATGCTGTATTGAGGCCCCTCTAGTGTATGCTCCCTAGTATAAGTGGGCATGGTGGTGCCTGCGAGTAGTCTATATGGGATCAGATGGGAGCAATGACTGAAGTATAGAAGTAAAGCACAAAATATATAGTTAGCATCTGCTGTGGCAAGAAGACATTACAATGAAAATGTAAAACCAAAGCACACCGACTAATAGACTAATAGCCCTAATATAGTAAAAAGCACAGAAGTTACATAAAACGTGTGTACGTGTGAAGTTATTATGAAAATCTGTGTCTATGTATTAATCATATGACAAAAATACCTCTACACAATATTTACAAAGACCTCACTGTCTTGATTTAAAAAGAAAAAAAAAAAATACCATTGTGTTTACAGATTTAATCACATCCATTAATGTGGCCCATCAGTCTTTTCTAATGCAGGAATGAACAGAGTAAGCTCATTAAAATTATTCAGGACTATGGGGGTGGGTTGGGGGAATGCAAGAGGTTTCAGAATTTCCAAAAGTGCTAATTTTGTCTATAAAAGAATTGCTGCTTTGAATTCTGATGCAAATTCGCTGAAAAGTCTGCAAATGTGGACTGTATTACATTTCCTCCCAAAGTGTAAATTATAACAGATGCAGGGCAAACAGAAAAATGATACAATAGATTAATATAAAAATAAAAATTTATATAGACACACATTTTTGATCAGTAGCTTTATTTTAGGGCCTAATCAGATATATGGTTCACAATATGGCAGATGTAAATTTTGGACCAAATGGTATTCTTTAAAGTCGGTACGCCTCAAATGGGGATTATTAACTATTACCACCACTTATTTATATAGCGCACACTTATTCTGCAGCGCATTACAGAGCATATTTGGCCATTCACATCAGTCCCTGCCCCAGTGGAGCTTACAGCCAATACTCCCTACCACATGCTCACACACATACACACTAGCGTTAATTTTTGTGGGAGACAATTAACCTACCTGTATATTTTTGGAGTGTGGGAGAAAACCCACGCAAGCACAGGGAGAATATACAAACGCCACACAGTTAGGGCCGAAGTGGGAATCGAACCCACTACCTCAGTGCTGTGAGGCAGTAATGCTAACCATTACCCCAGTCTATGCCACAATTTTGAAGAAAAAAAAAAAAGGAGGGACAGGACTTACATATTTTCCCATTTATTTAATTTTATTCAATAAAGGCTTTGAAAACCCTCATAAAAAAAATTCAATTGTTCTGTAAATAAATATATTTTCCTTGGCATTGAAACTTGACAGACACCTTGAAGCAGGTAATGAGAAGTTACCCAGCTCATGTACGTTGTAATATTAATGACATAATAAAAATGTGTCCGTGATAAAACAAGTATTGTACCTTGCAACTGCTTTTGTTATGTCACAGCTAAGTTCTTCCTACAGGTATAAAAGTGTGCCCACTACAGCAATGAATTCATCTCACAGAGCCAGGAAGAGTCTCCACGTGTGAAGAGTAGACAGACAGCCTTTTACATGCAATTAAGGTACCCACAAACCTCAGATTGTGAAATGCTGCAGGAATTTGTCAAATGCATTTCACAAATGCCAGCAGCAGCAGCTGTATTACACATTGAAGGTGCGAACGTTTTAGGACGTTTACAAGCTATTTGCTCCAGGACTAAGAACATGTGATTATTATTCAATTTTCTCATAAATACATAAAAGGTATGATTGAGAAATCGGAATGCAAGTTCCATAACTTGAAGATAAGTAAACAAAAGATTGATTCAAAATTCTACATTAGTGCCTACCTGGCTGGAATTTTTTTTTTTTTTTTAGATGAGAAGGGGACAGCAAAACCTTAATTTACTACCATTTCCTGTAAACAGGAGGACACCTGAACTTAGATTGCAGTAGGATGTATTACTCATCTAGTGACATAAAAAATACACTTACGTCCTAGTTCGCCCTCATCCTTATCCTAACTTTTTGAACTCACAAAAGTAATCAGATTGTTACAGCATTACGAATTGGCAAGCGCAATGTAATAAAGTATGGAGGGGGGAGGGAACAATAAATTAAAAAAAAAAATCTATGTGACAAACTGAATTAACAAATTCATATGATATAGAAATGTAGGCTCATTTGCAAGGAATCAATCCTTTTAATAAAAGGATGAGCACTGTATTATTTATTATGGAAATAAGAAAGTATTATATGGCATTTACACTTCTATTTTCAAATTAATTATATGCATAAAAGGAGTAAACAGTATACTACTTTCAATATATTTTACTACATAAATAATTTATATATTAAGAAATACAACACTTGGGTGCAGAGCCTTGTGACCAATTTCACCTACACGGGTGCAGAGCCTAGAACAGTAACCTCTAAATTACTCTCACGCATGTATAATGTTTAACTACCACATCTGCACATATTGCAAGGGAGCTACACTGCATTCAGATTTACTGCTAGAACTAAAGTTTTGTTTTGTAAATCTAGAATAGATAAGCCCCCTGATCCTTAGACCCCACAAGTGACATTTAATCCAATTAATAAACAGGTTATGTAAGCAAATTGAGTTGTATGTGATTGTAATTACCCAGTAGGTGAAAATGAGAAAGGCCATAGTTCTATAGCCAAGGTCATACAGTCACAATAGATTCCCAAAATAAAACAAAGATATGCTTGTACAACTTTATAAAGCTTGCATTCACCATACAATTTGATTTTATTATTTTGTATAATCAGTTATACTGTGCCTGTTTACAAAATTATACAATTCAAAATGTTTTATTGTTTATTAAAAGGACAGTAGAAAAGTCATGTGCACAGCATTTTAAAGCAGCTATAATCCTAAATATGTCAAATTATGCTCAATTATATCAATGTACTTATTTACAAAAAAAAACAAAAAACTGTACACATTCATTAAGAATAATAGTAGTACTATTACTTTACCAAGCAACTTCTGCTAGTTCCTTGCACTTTCATTTGGTTACCTATACAAACATTTTTTGTCTAAATTTATTAAATAATAATAAAAATAAATGATCCTGCAAAATACAACTTTATCCAAGCATGTTTCAGGTTAGCACGTATACTATAAGCATATTAGAAAGATCAAAGAAGCACAACTCAAAACCAAAGGTTTGGGTATTCAGTGACAATGTTGACATGACTACGCCAGAAAGTCGACATGTATTGTGTCGAGTTGGTTAAATGTCGACACCTGGAAAATGCTAAACTATGAAATGTTGACATTAGTATTAAGGTTCATTTTAGGGTGACCATGACGACATTTCACCAGTGTCAACATGATGAATGTTGCCCTAATACATCAAACCCTTATCTTAAAATTGCATTTGTAGTTGTCAAAGGCATGGATAACTATTTACTGTACATTTTTATGGTATTTATTAGATAGGACAGAAGCACTGGCAGACCACATCTCCAGTGATAATGACAGTCACCTGCACTTAAGCATTTAGGATTGGTTACATTATGGCCTTTGAGGAGCAGCGGGGTAATTAGAGGCTGCAGCTGAGGTTCCTTTAATGTTATTTTTGGCTAGACCCAATCTAGTTATTACCATGGGATGTAGTTATGTCTCTCCCCTCTGTAAGTTACCTGTCTAGAAGTACCACACCACGCAGTCCTAGCAATGGGGTCATCTGCCCCCTGGGCCTCAGACTATAGATGACATGCATGTAGGAACATGAGGACACTGCCACAGCTCAGTGTGGATGCCAGGGCCTGATGGCATGAGGCTACTCACCTGGAACAGCCTGCCTTCTGCCGGGCTCGCCTCTGCCACCCTGGCGAATATCCCCTCCACTGTGAAGTTTGGCGACACCATCTTCAAGGGGAAGACCGCGATCCGTGCCCGCTGCCTCTGCCCCAGGTCCGTGCCCGCCAGAGTGGGCTGCAGGGTTATCAGTAGCAGCAGCAGCCAGTGGGATGCCAGCTGCAGCCAGGCTCTACTCATACTGCAGCCAGCAGCAGGCATCCATAGCGCAGCCTGCCAGTCCCGGGAACCCTGCGTGCCAGCAGTGCCAACCGCCTACCCCCAGGGCAGGGGGCCGCATACACCCCCACCCATGACAGCAACAGCAGGGCCTCTCTGATTCCGCTGATCGCTACCAGTGAGGTGTCCCGCGTGGAGTCACAGCCCACTCACTGCCCACTCTCCATTCATTTGTTCTCAGCTAGTGCAACCAGGGGGGGCTCAGCCTGGTAGTCGTCCAGCAACATCACTCGTGGAAAGCAGCAACCAGAGGTGCCTGACGCTGGCAATCCAACCCCACCGGGCGCAGGATAGAGCGAGCCCCCAGCGTGGGAGCTAGTGCAGGAGTCAACAGGGGAGCATGCACAGGTAGATGAGGCCGTGTGTAGCCAGGCGATGCGATCCTCCTTCCTCCTCCCCTACTGCACACACTCTGACTGTAGAAGCAGGCCCCTCTGGCCCCACTCACATCCACAGGAGCCAATCCGTGCGGGATCCAGCACTGACTGGGATAGTCCCCTCTGCACCGATCCCTTTGTAAATCTGACGGTGGGATTAGCACTTTTCTCTGTCTCGCATTCTTAGTATGGACTGTTCCCAGGGCACTGAGCCCTCCTTCCCCCGGGACTGCTGCTGTGCTTCTACCTGCTGACACAAAGTGAGGGTGGAGCAGCTGCAGGCACTCTCCTCCTCCCCCTCCCCAACTGGAGAATGCGGTTCTGCTGGCTCCCAGACTCCCTCTGCAGCCTGGCCAACAGATGGCAGCTACCCTGCCTGCTACTGCTGTCTGATCTCTGCATGTGGCTTGTGCAGGAAGCCTGTGCTTGTCATCTAGGAGATAATACAGCTAGCATATAATACATGATCTAGCATATATATTGCTTTACTTTGAATTCCATTCTGCAAACACAGTAAGCCACTTGCCCTTTACTAGAGTTAGCTAAGGTCACAGAGGAGTTACCCTGACTAACAGATTTCATTTTGTCTTTATAAGGGAACATCAGACAAAAAATTCCTAGGCGCTAATAAAAATATGTGCGAAAAATCATTAAAAAAAAATGGAAAAATAATATAAATATTAAAATACTGTATAATATTTATATAGATGCTGCTGCTAGTTCCAGTGATGGTCTGTGATAAGTCCAACCAAAAACATCCAAAGTACAAAACACTATTTAAGGAACTGTTTTAATATAAATTGTATAAATAAATACCAAGCTGATATGGCAGAAAAATGTTGTCAAGACACGTTGAATAAAAATGTAATATTTAATACAAACAAATCTATATAGTAAAAGATACACAGTGATCGCAGAAACAGGTTTTATCCACATCAATAATATAAGCTGTAATATATAGTAAAGCTGATATCTCTTAACAAATGCAACTGCGGTTAGTAGATATTGATATGTATATATATATATATATATATATATATATATACTTGAAGGGGCGACGCTCGGAGCACTATAAAACACATTGATTCCACAGCGGTTTCTAACATTTCAGGACCTTTAATCCTTTTCTCAGAGATGTGTTGAGTTAATATCCACAAGTTCCAGACACAGGCATATAGGAGCTGAATGATAAAGTCACTTGATGAAAAAATATTATTGAAACTACAAGAGAGTAGTATACTTTGGTATCTGTAATAATACACGTCTGCACTAACAAGACAAGCAACCCAGCACTCCTTCCAATCAGTTTTCAGAGTTTGCTGAATATTACTGAATAATGCGGAAGCAAATTGTGCTGGGAGCAGTAGTTCTCTAGACAGAAGTTAAACCAGGGTATAGTGTGCTTGTCCATGATGCATGTGGTAAGTATGTAACGCATTTGTTGATGCTGGTGGCGGTTAGTCCACACGTGGTGCAGTTTGCCCAGTTCTTAGATTTATTGGATCAGGTCGAAGAAGTGGCAAATAACACAGAGATATCACAGGTGTAACAGTAGTATACAGATTATATATATACACCAGCTGATAGCAGCAGTGATGCCCTGTACTATATCGGTGGTGGACGGTATAGTATACTTGCGGTCCAGCCATGTGTCTCTATACACTGAGAGTCTCCTGGGTCTATTTGTCCTCATGAAACACCTGGGAATAAAGTTGCGCAGACCCTAGTGACCGACAGCTTAGTGACCTAGTGACCGACGGCTTAGTCATACCTCATTTATCTAAGAACTCAATTTTATCTTTAAATGACAATTTATAACCCAGGCTTATTTTCTTAGTTGTGAAGGTGTACTGGTATATTTTGGGGTATATTTACTGAAGTGAGAGTTTTTAGAAATGGAGATGTTGCCCATAGCAACCAATCAGATTCTACTTAGCATTTAACTAGCACCTTCTAGAAGATAATAGCTAGAATCTGGTTGCTATGGGCAACATCTCCACTTCTAAAAACTCTCACTTTAGTAAATATACCCCCTTGTGCATCCTTTTACAATGTACGGCCCCTCCCACAGATGCACCTTATGCGGGCCATACACAGGGCAATTTGAAAACATACGACAGCTCGGTGCAACCAATGTTTTTGCTTTTGTATATAAGCGGCGGATGTGGGGGGGGGGGGCGTCAGTGCACAAGACATCAGCTAAGTCATTAGCTTTGGCATATCTATAATGGGTGAAGGGTGTGCAGTACACATGAGCCCACACCACACACCCTGCACCCATATTTAATTATACTTAACTCTTCCCTGGAGTCCCATGTCGGCCAGCGCTGCAGACAGAAAGCACAGGGTAAATGGTGTGACGGCCATTTTCCCTGTGATCTGCGCAAGCGCAGTAGAGAAGTCTATGGGAACATAGCACGGGCGCCATGTTCCCAGAGCACTGTGCATGTGCATTAGGATCTAGCACTAAGCCAGAGTCTACTGCACTGCCAGAGAGGAGGTGCCCGCACAGAGGCTGCACCCCAGCTCCCTCCTTAAACCACCCCTGGTCATTAGCATATTTTCGCAAGTCCGCTGTGTACGGAATCGCAGTCCCAACGGATTTCCGTCCATCTCTGATTCATTCCCTTCGTTCCAAAGGACAATTCTTTCTCTCGTGCTGGCTGGTATTTTTTTGGGAGATGTAGTACATACATGCCAAATGACATCATACAGAGGGCCTGATTCAGCAAGGACCGCAAGTGCTAAGACGCACACAATTGGGCGATTGTTGCGTACTGCACATGTGTATGCATCACAGTGCGTGTGCGCGAGCAAGCCACTGCGTTCGGGAATAAGGTCGCATTATGTACGCAGACCCATGGCTTTGTGATTGACAGGAAGTGCCGTTTGTGGGTGGTGACGGGGGGGTGGTCGGGCGAATGCAGGCATGCCAGTGTGTTTCAACGGCGTTGCAGGGGCGTACATTAATTAGCCACTGTGATACCATACGCAGCCTGCGGCCTCATAGCGTGCGCTGAAGTAAACAATTCCTCAGTCAGGTCTAACCTGAATTAACTGTGCGTATGGGTCCGATGTTACTCGATGTTACCGATTGTTTTGCTATGTTGCCAAAGTGTACAGATGTGAGTAAGGGGAAGTGGGCATCCTCATCTTAGGCTGAGATTGCAATGCGAATGCAAACATTTACATATAACCGCTGATATTAGCAACTGCGTTGCGTGCGTATAAGCAGAATTGCGATCCGTAGTGAATCAGGCGCAGAGTGTGCAAGAGTTATGAATTACCCATGATGTTTAGTGAGTGTATAGCATAGAAAGTGTTATGCTAAAGCCTTTCAATTCCATGTATATTAGTAAACTTAATTAGGAAGATCCAGAATGCAAATTTGACAAGTGTCCCCCTGCATCTTTCATTAAGTGCTTGGATGGGTGATTCTCTTCTGGTTACAGCTACTGAGGCACAGCTTCATGTAAGCACACATTCAGATGCCTGTCTCTCTTATAGGGCCAAATGTAATAGGGTGAGAGTTTAGAAAAGTGAGAGTTTCTGACACTTTTTAAACTTTGCCAATGTAATAGAGTCCAAAAACAAAGTAACAGAGCGAACTTGCATGTTTTTTTAGACTTAAAAAACTCTCAAGATTTAATATCTCATTCAGATGTTTTCCCATTTTGAAGATAAAACTCAACCAATGTGAGAGTTTACTGCTAAACTCTCACATTTTCTAAACTCTCACCCTATTACATTTGGCCCCTAGTGTTTGCTTTATTATTTAATCCTGTTTGCGTTACAGTGATTCAGTAACTGTCTGTTTGTGCTTCAACCTGTTTACAAATTTATCCTATATGATACTCCGTGTACCAAACTGTCTTTTTATGAATACATTTGTGTGCCTATGATCATGACCTCGGCCTTGCTTGCTATTTACATAGCTGTGTTGCCTGCCCCTAACCATTGGATGTTACACTGACTTTAACACTGTGCTGTCAGCCCCATCCGCGGCCTGTTCTCTAATAACCTTGGTTTAGGGCCTGATTCATTATGGATCGCAACTGCGAATACAATAGCGATTACGCACGCAGTTCAACTGCGATAGTATGCTAATCCATTGCGATCACAATGCTGCCGCAGCACTACATAATGACACCCTCTTTACATTACGCACGTCCGTAATGTTTAGCAAGACTGCGAAAACATAGGTACAATCGAGTACCATCGCAGCCTCAAGCACACTTGCACAAGGTCAGACCTTACTCAGAAATTGCTAACTTCAGCGCACGCTAAGAGGCCTCAGGCTGAGTACGGCATCGTAATGGATACTTTATGCACGCCCCTGCAACGTACTGGCATGCCTGCTTTTCACCGGCCAACCCCCCCCCTCACCACCCACAGACGGCACTTCCTGTCAATAACTCTGCGATGGATCTGCGTAGCCGTTCCCAATCGTAGTGGGCGGTTCGCGCACTCGCACTGCATACGCATGCGCAGTATGCAAGAATCGTCCGATTGCGTGCATATTAGCAACTGCAATCCTTGCTGAATTAGTCCGTAGCTACCTAGCAAAACTAGCCTTGCTGATGTGACCTATTATACCCCTTTTACACTAGAGCATAAACCTGGGTTTTTGCTGGGTCTACCCAGGTCGCAGCTCAGTGTAAAAGGGTCCCTGAAAAATAACCCGGCAATCCAACCCAGGTAGCTACCAGGGTCAGACCCAGGATGGACCCGGGTAATGGTGCAGTGTAAACGGCGCAATCTGAGTTATCCGACCTGGGTCATGCCTAAAATTACCTGATTGGTGGTTGTGGAGCAGTCACCTCCCACTTTTTATGACCTCACAAGTTTAGCAGGGCAGACCCAGGTTCAGTGTGAACTAGGGATGTGCAGGCTCGGATAGGTTCGAGTTTGCACGTTGAGTTCGGATTTTTCCCTCCAAAAAACGGAACTCAGAAAGAGGCAAAACGTCATCTTACATGGATGAACATCATCATTCCTGGACTTTTGTCCAGGAATGATGATGTTCGTCCATGTAAGATGATGTTTTGCCTCTTTCTGAGTTCCCTTTTTTTGGAGGGAAAAATCCGAACTCAACGTGCAAACTTGAACCTATCCGAGCCTGCACATCCCTAGTGTGAACGGGGATGACCTGAAAATAACTCAGATCGATGGTGCTGTGTAAATGGTGTCTGACCTGGGTAGGAACCATGTCTCAAAACCCAGGTCGGACCCAGGTTTTTGGTGGAAAAGAGGTATTAGTTACCACAGGAAACGCCCATCTGAAGTGATATCTGGTGAAAACTTGGATTCCCATTTGATTCCATTCCAAGATTAGCCAGCCAGTATAAAATGTTTGCACCATAGTGGGTCCTCATCTGCACTGAAGGTTTTACCTATCAATCAGGTTGTGCGTATCATAATGGCAACAGCAGATGGAGAGTAGTTGTACTGTGTTAAGTCACAGTTAAATGTCTACGGACAACAATGTCAACTGATTACAAGCTAAATTTCAAGACTGTGCTTCTTGGTTTGCGACCTTTTGCTCACATAATATTAAGTGGGCCGGCCTGTGTCCACTTCTGTCCAGACATTGATTCATGAACATTGCCTATGTAAGGTTGCAATATCTCGCAGCATTCCACTTATAGGAATCAGGACTTTTGGGTCATCTAATTACAGGGCCATATAGGAAGAGAGGCCACGATGCACCTTACAGTATATCAATGTCTCTATCCCACAATTTTGTAAATGCTTCCTGACTCAAGATGTAGAAGATAAAACAGCTTTTTTTCTCCACGCAGCTGATTGGACAGATGAGAGATAAACAACTGTATAATGCTGCATAGTGTGATGGCGCTGTGGGTGAGATGTATCAAGCCTCCTAATAAGTGAAGAGTTTGCCTATAGCAACCAATCAGCTTATAACTAGCATATATCAAGTACATTCTAAAAAATGACAGGTAGAAGCTGATTGGTTGATATGGGCAACTTCTCCACTATTACAGGGTACATCAGCCAGGGCCGGATTGATGGCCAAATGGGCCTGGAGCTGAAAATGACCAAAGGGCCTATTATGAGAAGCAAAGGAGGCGTGACCAGTGCTGTGTGGGTGTGGTCAGTGCCATGTGGGCATGTACCCCCTATACTCTCTGTTCCCATGTCTCCCTAAATATGTAAAAGGAAAAAAATCCTTCATTTTGTGAGGTAAATAGAAATACAAATTTACTACTTATGATTTATGGCTGACCGTGTGGAGAGCAGATGGCCAGTCAACATCATGTTGTCATGGCAATGGGCCTATTTTTATGTGGAGGCCTGGAGCTGTAGCTCCATCCGCCCCATTGTTAATCTGGCCCTGACATCAGCCCCTGTATTACTAAAAGTTAATCATAAGCTCAGGCTTTAATAAATAACTCCCACAGGCTGTGTGACTGTCCCATGCTAATATTTTGCCATTGAAAATGGAATATATTTTTGTGGATCACAGATAAGAGAGGAGTGACAGCTTTAAACTATTGTCAGCTCTTGGTGGAACGGAAGCCAAGGACCATGTTGTACATATTTTTTCCTGTCTGACCACCGACCACACCGCAATTTCCTCAAATTAAATGTTTGGATTTACACAGTAATACCTGTATTGCAAATAGTTTCCAATAATCAGCAAGAGTCCCAAACCTTATTGTAGTGTACAGCAAACCCCTCATCTGAATTTGGCTGTAGCTGTAACAGTTTGACAAATTCAAAATTGTTCCACTGCATTTGCATTGGTTGGTCTGTGCCCCCCCTCCCCTAAAGCATTTGCATTGGTTGGTGTTGGTCTGTGCCACCTTACAGCATTTGAAGTGCCCCTATTACAATCTGACACTGCATGATGGCCGTATGTGGCTCATGTAATACCACTACTATACAGTGACGTGCGGTCAGGTCAATGGCTGGGGAGGCACACATGTATAAAAACACAGTTTTTATATCAAAACTGATAGGGGAGGGAGTATGACAGGGGAGGCTCTGCTACTATAGTACATGTACATGCAGGGAAAAGTGAGCTTAATATGAAAATATAGCGAATGACTTATTAGATATGTCCAGAATTACTGTCTGTAGGCCTGATTTATTACGGAGCGCACGCAGTTGGCCGATTGTTGCGTACTGTGCATGCATATGCATCGCAGTGCGCTAAGTCACCACTGCAATTATGCAGAACACGGTAAGCCATCGCAGAGTGAATGACAGGTAGTCAGCATTTGGGGGTGGTGACGGGGGAGTGGTTAGAGAAACGTAGGCGTGCCTGTCCGTTTGAGCGCTGTTACACGGGCGTGCACAAATTAGTCACTGCGACGGCATAAGCAGTATGAGTACTTACTGCGTACAATGAGGTTAGCAATTAGTAAGTAAGGTCAGGGCTGCTGTAATTGTGCGTGAGGGGCCGATGGTACTCGATGTTTCCAATGTGTACGCAGGACTGCAAGGATGTGAGATAGCGGTAGTGGGAGGCAGTGGGAGTCTCTATGATGGCAGTGTGACAGCATTGTGACAGCATTCATTAGCACATTTTCGCAGCAGACCTGCGTGCGATTATGGAGCTGTGATTGCAATAGCCACCCGTAATAAATCAGGCCCTGTGTACACGAACAAAGAGATAGAGTATATGGGCGGTTATATCTGTTGCTACGCTCTAATGTGAAAACATGTTTCTGGAATGTTTCTAAGGGGTAATTATCACCTTGCTACATGTTATGTTAATCAAAAAGCAACTACACCCAAAAGGTAATTTACCCTTAAACTTAATTACCTTTAAATCATATATAGTTCTCATGCTACTATACATTGCTTTGATGGGCAGTTTCAGTTTTGATGTTTTTACAAGACTAAAATGAGACTTTTATTTTTTTATTCACTTAATCATTAATTATCCTCTTTCTGGGTTTACTGTGCATCAGTGAAATCAGGTTTATTTGCAGGTAATTACATTTTATCATTTAACGTTAATGATTCCCATTCTTGGTTCTGTAGAATTTTGTGATACTATAGTGTAGTGATACTGTTTTTGAGTATTTCATTAAAGTGCAATTACAGAAACGATAAACCATAAATAAATATATATATATATATATATATATATATATACTGGCTGTTGCCCGTAGCTCCGCACATGATGAAATCGATTCTGCCAACATTTTATTTATTTGTGGTGTTCTAGTTATATTGCTTTGCATAGGGGCCATGCCACGGGAGTGGCCCATGTGACCAGCAACGCTGTACAGACTGGTGGCAGCAGTGCTTTCACTCACCACTCACACCAATGTCACTGTGTGCCCTGTGCACAGACTGCAATGTAGCCTATCCTATTCACCCACCACTCACACCAATGTCACTGTGTGCCCTGTGCACAGACTGCTATGTAACCTATCCTATTCACCCACCACTCACACCTATGTCACTGTGTGCCCTGTGCACAGACTGCTATGTAGCCTATCCTATTCACCCACCACTCACACCAATGTCACTGTGTGACCTGGGCAGAGACTGCTATGTAGCCTATCCTATTCACCCACCACTCACACCAATGTCACTGTGTGCCCTGTGCACAGACTGCTATGTAGCCTATCCTATTCACCCACCACTCACACCAATGTCACTGCGTGCCCTGTGCACAGACTGCTATGTAGCCTATCCTATTCACCCACCACTCACACCAATGTCACTGTGTGCCCTGTGCTCAGACTGCTATGTAGCCTATCCTATTCACCCACCACTCACAACAATGTCACTGTGTGCCCTGTGCACAGACTGCTATGTAGCCTATCCTATTCACCCACCACTCACACCAATGTCACTGTGTGCCCTGTGTACAGACTGCTATGTAGCCTATCCTATTCACCCACCACTCACACCAATGTCACTGTGTGCCCTGTGCACAGACTGCTATGTAGCCTATCCTATTCACCCACCACTCACACCAATGTCACTGTGTGACCTGGGCAGAGACTGCTATGTAGCCTATCCTATTCACCCACCACTCACACCAATGTCACTGTGTGCCCTGTGCACAGACTGCTATGTAGCCTATCCTATTCACCCACCACTCACACCAATGTCACTGCGTGCCCTGTGCACAGACTGCTATGTAGCCTATCCTATTCACCCACCACTCACACCTATGTAGCCTATCCTATTCACCCACCGCTCACACCAATGTCACTGTGTGCCCTGTGCACAGACTGCTATGTAGCCTATCCTATACACCCACCACTCACACCAATGTCACTGTGTCCCTGTGCACAGACTGCTATGTAACCTATCCTATTCACCCACCGCTCACACCAATGTCACTGTGTGCCCTGTGCACAGACTGCTATGTAGCCTATCCTATACACCCACCACTCACACCAATGTCACTGTGTCCCTGTGCACAGACTGCTATGTAACCTATCCTATTCACCCACCACTCACACCAATGTCACTGTGTGCCCTGTGCACAGGCTGCTATGTAGTCTATCCTATTCACCCACCACTCACACCAATGTCACTGTGTGCCCTGTGCACAGACTGCTATGTAGCCTATCCTATTCACCCACCACTCACACCAATGTCACTGCGTGCCCTGTGCACAGACTGCTGTGTAGCCTATCCTATTCACCCACCACTCACACCAATGTCACTGTGTGCCCTGTGCTCAGACTGCTATGTAGCCTATCCTATTCACCCACCACTCACAACAATGTCACTGTGTGCCCTGTGCACAGACTGCTATGTAGCCTATCCTATTCACCCACCACTCACACCAATGTCACTGTGTGCCCTGTGTACAGACTGCTATGTAGCCTATCCTATTCACCCACCACTCACACCAATGTCACTGTGTGCCCTGTGCACAGACTGCTATGTAGCCTATCCTATACACCCACCACTCACACCAATGTCACTGTGTCCCTGTGCACAGACTGCTATGTAACCTATCCTATTCACCCACCACTCACACCAATGTCACTGTGTGCCCTGTGCACAGACTGCTATGTAGCCTATCCTATACACCCACCACTCACACCAATGTCACTGTGTCCCTGTGCACAGACTGCTATGTAACCTATCCTATTCACCCACCACTCACACCAATGTCACTGTGTGCCCTGTGCACAGGCTGCTATGTAGCCTATCCTATTCACCCACCACTCACACCAATGTCACTGTGTGCCCTGTGCACAGACTGCTATGTAGCCTATCCTATACACCCACCACTCACACCAATGTCACTGTGTCCCTGTGCACAGACTGCTACGTACAGGAGGTTTGTAAGGACCCCGATGCACCAATGAAAAATATATAACACACGCAGCTTTGACAAGAAAGATGGGCCCCCCTCAGCTCGGGGGGGGGGGGCAGGATTAGGAAATCTAGCGGGGTTAGGATTAGGTTTGGGGGGGGGGAATTATTTATAGGCACCCCTAGGGGGGAGGGTTAGGGGTAGGCAGGGAGAGATTAGGGATAAGCACTCCCCGAGAGGGTTAAGTTTAGGGAGCGGTAATAGGAAGTTAGGGTTAGGCACTAGGGGGGGGAGGTTAGGGTTAGGCACCACTAAGGGAGGGTTAGGGGTGGGCAGGGGAGAGTTAGGGTACTTACCTGCCACGATCGGGATCTTCATCCTGTCGGGCATCCTATACAGCCGCTGGTATTTCAATCCCATTCCTGTAGATTAAGGGCTGTGGGCCTGATTCAGAGCCGCTCGTAAGCGGCCGCTCGTTCGCTCTGAGCGATGTTCGCACATCTGCGCATGCGTATGGGTTGTAATACGCATGCGCGAACCAGTCATTGCGGTCAGAAATTGTGTGCTCGCAAAATAGCGAATGCCTGCTAATTTGAGTGACAGGATGAGGCGTCTGTGGGTGGTAACAGGGGAAGGTGCTTGAAAACGGGGAGTGGAGATCCGAACGCAGGCGTGCCAAACGGTCAAACCGGGCGTTTTAAGGGTGTGCATAATTAACAAAGCAGCGTCATCGACCACGTCACTTGGTTGTCTTTTAGCCTGAACTGTTCGCATGGTTGCGGTAGGAAAATCCAACCACAAGCACTGCGAGCAGTTCAGATGCCTTTCGATGTACTCGATTAATCTAATAAATAGCAGAGATGACGTATGATGCGAACGGCAAGGGGGGCGTTTTTAAAAAAATAGCGAGCGCATGTTTCGTTCGCTCGTTCAGACATAGAGGCGTCAACAGACCGCAGAGACCGAGTGCTCTATTTAAATATCCGGCCCCTTTTTCTGAACGAGCGGGCGCAAATAGCGTCCGGCTCTGAATCAGGCCCTCTGTTCATGAAGTGAAAAGCTCTGTCATTGATAACAAGGCTTCTCCCTTCTTCGCCCTATTCAGTGCTCCTGATTAGAGTAAAAGTCGCTTCCCCATACATTAGTATTTCCTCTGCCGCAGTTTTCATAAATGTTCCTTTCTGTATTTATTTTCTATAAACACTCAGTAGAACATATAATCAAGAGTATGATATGACTGAGAGAATAACACTGATTTTTTTATACCATATTTGGATTTATAAATATGAAAGCTGTCAGACTGCTTTTCTGAGGAGGTAATAATAAATGTCTGCAGTTAGTGAGAGACCTTGTTATAGAAAATAGTGTGGTATTACTAAGCAATTAGGGCCTGAGTTGCAGGGAAAGCGGACACCTCTGCCATCTTTCACACTGCACATGTAGATCCTGGAGATTTCAGACAGATTCCTTGCACCCAGGATATTGCTGCTGCAAATGCATGCTCATAGTGATGATGGCTAATCTCACAAGCTGATGGATAGGAGCAGTGCAGCCGCATAGATCTCTCCGACTCTCAACACAGGAGGACATCAGTAAGGAAAACAGGGTGATTCCGCACAAGATTAGTCCGGCATCACTACAGTAAGTATTGAGGTTAAGGGGTGGGCTAGACACTAGGGAGGGGTTTAGGCACTAGGGGGAGGGTTAAGCTGCAGGGAGAAGGGTTAAGCTGCGGGAGGGAGGGTTAGGCTGCGGGGGGAAAGGATAGGTTTATTCTGCGGGGAGGGGGGATTAGGTTTAGTGTACTTACCATCAGGTATCGGTATCCTAACCTCGTCGTGATGCCAGTGATGGGATTCTGACCACCGGGATCCTGAGCGCTGGCATCCCGTACCCAGGCCCGTCAAGAGCCGGGCAACGGTAAAAAAGGGGGTGTGGCCTAATTGCGGGAGAGTACTTGACCGGGCAGGTAAGTACCCCTTAGGTTAAAAAAAAGGAAAAAAGTTTTGCTGCGTGCTGGCGAGGGGGCGCAGTGAGCCCCCTCAGCCCGGCGCATAACCAGTGGGGGGAGCGATCAGCTTGGTCGATCCCCCCACAGGCATAGGAGACTGCTGTGGCTGCTTCTTAGTAGCCGCGAGCAGTCTCCAAGTGCAGCCCAGCACACAGCAGCATGTGCTGGACTGCTGTGATGTAAGAGGGGCGGGGGGCGGTGCCAGACAAGGGCCCCTGCTGGGCCACTCCAGCAAGCACGGGCCCAGGTAATTTGTACCCGTCCCCCCCCCCCTCTCGGCACCCCTGCTCGTACCCAACCCGTAATAGACATGTAAGTTCAAAGAGAGAAAAGGAATACTGTTTTGTGGGGCACACCTACCTATTACTTTACAATACTCCAAAAATATTACTTATATTGCAATAGTTAAAAAAATTACACATATACCAATATGCTACACAAAGAAAGGAAAAAAAAAACATTCATATCCCATATAGACACTATCCATGTGCAATTCATGGACAAAAAATTGTCTTCCATCGTACATGTTCTTGGCTAAATGGTGGGATTTAGAGATAATGAAATGATAATTGAAATTGAATTTATGCAGCATGGGGAAGATGTTTCTCTTGTGCAATAGTAGAGATGATCAGAACCTGTCTAGCAACAGACTTGAGAATGTTGCCAGTGTGGTCACTTATCATGCACCTATGCTGAATAAAGATTTGGTATGCCTGATTGGCGTCTAAGGAATAAAGGCATCCCAGGCAACTTACATTTATTTTCCTTTCAGATTTACCCAAAGTGGTACAAAGCACACAAGGTGCCTTTAATGGCAATCCAGCATATTGTAATATGGGATTGCCGGAAATACTTAGTACTTCACCCTTTTTTTATTAATAAAAAGGATTAATTAAGGCGATTAATTTGCCTTCTTTTCAGTTCTTCTTTTAATTATCTCCAAATCACATCCAAGAACATATACCTTCTTACGCCAGAGGTTCCCAAATGCGGTCCTCAAGGCTCCCTAACAGTTCAGGTTTTGGAGATATCCATGGCTGAGCACAGGTGGATATATCAAATTGACTGATGTACTAGTTAAGTCACCTGTGCTCATACCTGGATATCTCTAAAACTTGAACTGTTGGGGAGCCTTGAGGACCATGTTTGGGAACCTCTGCTTATGCATTTTGCAGTTTCTACTTGGTGCGCTAAAACAGGCTAATTATGCATTTTTAATCCAATATTTTAATCACTGATTTTGCTGAATAATTGTTTAACGCATCCGCGGGTATTTGACATGAAAAGTTGTGCAAGGTGAAATTACGGCTAATTGAATGGGCCCTTTATTGCGCATAGGTGAATTATATATAGGTGACATAAACAATGTACTAAATTGAGCTGCAACGGCAGATTATCTGTAAACATCCTGACTAGACAAGCCAGGAAAACATGAAAGAGGAGCCTTGGCTGTTTCAGTTGATGAGGAATGACTGCCCAATGCAGCCTAGTGGCTAATGTCCTCAGGCAAACTGTTCTCCACTTCCTTGCAAGTGTCAATTTATAAAGATAACAGATGGCTGAAACCCCTGTGCAATGTGCATTGTAATAATAATCCTAATAATGTGCTTTATACCATTCTTATAGTGTTCCTGAAAATACACCACATCTGCCTTCCAACTTTCCTGTGCATTGCTGCAGCCTGGGATAAAATATTTTTTTTTCTCCTTTTCGTCATGTTAATCCTAATCGGAATAAGGATCAAGCAGATGTCAAGGGTCAGGAATTCAGTTATTCCCATCCTTTGACATTGCTCGGCTGATGGGGCTAATGCTTTGCAAGTGACCTCTGACCCCACAGTGAGTCTACAAAGGTCAGTGTTTGTCTTCAAGGGCACAAGAGGCAACCCAATACCCTTACACACTATCCCTTTCTACTGAACTAAAGTGCTTCAACACTTCACAACATCATGTCAGAAAAGAAAGTAGCCCATCCATATCATTAGTACATGATAGGCCAGTGGATTCTGAACAATAAGGCAATATTCAGTATACTTTGTCTAACACCACATTACAGTGATGCATCAATTTATACTAATTTGTAGTAAACTGCTGATTTGTTAACCCTAAATTGTATGTGTGAAGTGAACAGTCTGTGCAAGGCGAATCCAATGGTTATTAACCAACTATACCGGCAATGTCTGTGATCAGTAAATATTATTATCAAGACAGCCCATTTTGGGATGTAGTCATTAGGTTGACATTTACAGTGTCAACATTCATAATGTCGACAACACAATATGGACAGTCATGATGTTGACACTTAAAATGGCGTCAGACAACATGCCGACATTGTTAGAATGTCAACATGTGAAATGTCGACATTGATGGAATGTCAACGTTCGAGTTGCGGACGGGAGGGTTAGATGGCAGTGGGAGGTTAGGGTTAGGCTACGTTAGGGGAGGTTAGGGTTAGGCTGCGGGAGGGGATGTTAGGCTGCAGTGGGAGGTTAGGGTTAGGCTGCAGTGGGAGGTTAGGGTTAGGCTGCGTTAGGGGAGGTTAAGGTTAGGCTGCGGGAGGGGAGGTTAGGGTTAGGCTGCTGGAGGGAAGGTTAGGCTGCAGGAGGGGAGGTTAGGGTTAGGCTGCAGTGGGAGGTTAGGGTTAGGCTGCAGTGGGAGGTTAGGGTTAGATTGCAGGAGTGGAGGTTAGGGTTAGGCTGCAGGAGGGGAGGTTAGGGTTAGGTTGCAGTGGGAGGTTAGGGTTAGGCTGCAGGAGGGGAGGTTAGGGTTAGGTTGCAGTGGGAGGTTAGGCTGCAGTGGGAGGTTAGGCTGCAGGAGGGGAGGTTAGGGTTGGGCTGCAGGAAGGGAGGTTAGGGTTGGGCCTTTGTAGGATTCCTACAATCCCTGGTGCTGTCAGTAGGGCCACCCCCAAACGGCAGGCATTCCTTCGGGAATGCCTCTATTCGGCCAGCCACCTCCCCTCCCCACCTACAAAACGGGGTGAGCTGTCAATCAACATCGACAGACGGACTGTTTGTAGCGAGCCCCAGAGCGAGAGGAATTACTCTCTCGCTCCTGGGCTTGTGCAGTGCGCACGCGGCTCGTGCGCACTGCCTGGCCATCAACCCGCTTGCGAGCGGGTCTGAATCAGGCCCTTTGAGCCATGTTATTAAATAAGCATTTTAGAGTCTACCCCAACAGTACACATATTTCAACAGTTTTTTTTTCACAAAGGGTAAAACAAAGTAAAAACTAAGAAGTTAAGAAGTCTGAGAAGAAAAAATTATGCAGTTTCTCTGCATTCAAAAAGAAGGCATCAAAATGCAAGTCTGAATGGACCTTAATGCTATATCATGGACCTGAAAAGAATGGAGGCATCAATCGTGTGGCTTTTAGCAGCTGTTCTTGAGCTTTGTGCCACACACATGCACCAGGCCTTTGTAGGATTCCTACAATCCCTCAAAATCATTACAAGAATAGGAGGGACATAAGCTTTCTTACAAAAAGTCCCGACACTGCTTTGCTATGGTAGTAAACAGTTAACAGGCCTGAGCTGAAGGTACAGATATTTTAATAATGGAACTGTATCCAGTAATTTCACAGCAAGACTCGGAGGAATGTTGAAGATTCCTGCAATTACATCAGTGGAAGTCTCAACAACAGGATCACTTTTGGCTTACAATAGTGCACTAACTCAAATAGAATAAAATAACAAGTGCTGACTAGAAGTGTATTTAAACATCGGCAGCTTCTGATTTTTTTGGTTTACTTTTTTTTCTAAAAGCTGTTTCTTCAAGACATTCCTTATGTAAACATCAGCGCAATTTCATCAGACCATAAGCTAAGTCACATACTTGCACTGCGCTAAGCATACAACTATATATTATTCTTGTGGGTGTGGTCTGAGACATTGAGATACTCCTTGAAATAACTTTGCTTTTGTCTTTTTAATGAAAGTAAGGATTAAATGGCTTTTGTGGAGTCTACTTCTCTGCTGGTGAGAACAAACATAATATTTTTATATTATAATATTTTAACGTCATTAGAAGGTTTTATACTTTCCTACTCTGTAAATGCTGAGTCCTGCTTCCGATGGATCAGAGGCATAGCTTTGAAGAGGAAAGTCATTGCCGTAGAAGGCGGGGTTACATGGGAGCTTGAATCTCCCCTTCTCAAAACTGTCAGTTATATCAAGGCATTTTCGGAGAAGAAAGCTGCACAATCTCTTAAAATAAATATAAAATCTAATATTAGGTGGAGTTGATTTTCCTGTTATGCATTCTTTATCCTAACCGCCTTCTGATGCTCGCTCCTAGGGATGCGTTTCAGAAAGGATACGTGTGCTCTATATTTTATACTGCTGTTCTAGTCATAGTAGATTTATGTACCATTGTATTCTATTTGGGTCTCATGATTTGTTATATGATCCCATCTTCATTGGGAATGACTCCCAATACATAATATTAACAGCAGCCAGTCCAATCAGCATTTAATTACTGATTAAAGGAGAGATTCATCAAAGCTTGGAGAGAGATAAAGTACCAACCAATCAGCTCCTGTCATTTTCAAACACAGCTTGTAAAATGACAGTTAAAAGCTGATTGGTTGGTTCTTTCTCTCTCTCCAAGCTTTGATTAATCTCCCCTAAATTTGTTCAACCCACTTTGTGCTAGGTTGGGGAAGGGAAACTAAAAAATGATTTAAGTGGAGTTCTTAATATCATATGCATTATAAACACACTATAGCGTGACAGACTGAAAAGTAGGGATGGCCATCAAAATTGATGGCTCACAACCCTCTGGTGGAGATGCTTTTGCCATTGGTTCCACGATTGTATGCTTCTTTTCGATGTTTGTTCTCCCGATGTGTGGTGATGTAATACACCACCCATTGGCAGTGCTCCTTTGCGCATGCGCAAACCAGCTCTGCCTCCTGCAGCATTGATAGCTTAAAACATCAAATGGTTTCCTAACCAATGGTAGCATGCCATGTTACAACTGCGACAACGCCGCATCAGTTTGATAGTGCTCAACCCGACTGAAAAGTTATTAACTGAAAATAATCCTTCAAAGCATCTAGCTACCAAGAACAAGGTAACAGATTATCATTATTATTCTGCATTCCCCTCTTGCAATTTCACAATCTAAAATTATTTACCCAATACACAAATAGGTATGGGTATGAAGTCCCGGAAGCTGAATATCCCGACGCCGGAAGCCCGAAGAATGAAGATGCCGACAGGTGTGGTAAGTATGCTAACCATACCCCTCTCCCCCCTCTAACCCTAACCCTCCCATAGTGGTGTCTAACCCTAACCTCCCCCCGGTGGTGCCTAAGCCTAACCCCCCTTCCCGCACCTAAACCTAACCCTTCCGGGGGTGCCTAACTCTAACCTCCACCGGGGTGCCTAAGCCCAGGCCCGCTGAGGCCTAATCGCGGGAGGCGTGGCCACGCCCCTGTCCCCTCCAAAAGAAAAGATTTGCAGCGCCGCTTAGCCAAAGCCAGGGGGCTAAGCTCAAAGCCAGGGGGGGCGCGATCAGTGTGATCGCTCCCCCCCACAGGCATAGGAGACTGCTGTGGCTGCTGCTCAGCAGCCACAGCAGTCTCCACTGCAGCTCAGCACACGCAGTGTGCTGGGTTCCTGTGAGGGAGGGGAAGCAGCGCCGTACCCGGGCCCCCGCCGGGCCAATCAGGAAGCCCGGGCCCTGGTAATCTGTACCCGCTCCCCCCCCTCTCGGCGCCCCAGCCTAAGCCTAACTCCCCTCCCCGTAGCCTAATCCTAACCCTCCCCGGGGGGTGCCTAACCCTAATCTCCCCCTGGGGCCCCTACAAAAAAAACAAACCCCCCCCCCCCGGCTAACAGCTTACAGGGTCCCGCTTACCTTTGTTTGGGATGCCGGTTGTCAAGATTTTGTTGTCGGGCTAAAGATAGGCGTCAGGATTTCAACGCTTGTCTTTAGTCCCAGGTCGGGATTGCGACATCCGGCATCCCGGCCGCTGGTAAATTAACTACATCACTAAACAAATATATTTACTGCTCTTTAATTACTTTTTATCTAAGTGAAAATACTGCTTTGCAAAATATTCAGCATGCAAATTCCTTACTGGTTACACAGTTACTTATATGTATTATGGGCCTGATTTAGTGTTAGGAGCAAAATAATAATAATAATAATAATAATAATAATAATAAAAAGAGTAATTTGCACCTTGGTAAAACTGTGGTGCATGGCAGATGGGGTAGATATGAAATGTGCAGAGATTTAGAATTTGGAAGCGGTGTGTCCTAACATTCTAAATTGCAGTGTAAAAACAAAGCTGCCCGGTATTTGTTTGCTACAGTACATGAAACAGCAGCCAGTAATTTTCCTGCATTCAAAAAAATAAATGCATCTACACCCCTTGCATTGCGACAGGGTTTGTTCCGGGAGCAAATATCTCCTCGGTTGCTATTTTTTTTTGTGAATCAGTCCCAATGTGTGCAAGTGACTGCCCATTGCTAATCTCTTTTAACCACTTGCCTGGCGTGGTCGCATCATTTGTGGCCATGTGCGTTACCTGACATGGTTGCAAGCAATGCGAAAAGTAAGAATCGCAGCCGCTAATGGCAGAGGGGCCTCCTGGCCCTTCAAACCCAGTGTCTGCTGTGCTGCTGATCACTGCAGATCGGTCAGCACGGCAGGACCCTCCACCTGGCGGCTGCAGAGAAGAGCAGCCACTGGAGGAATATACTGTAAATGAACTAGCCCTCAGCCCCGCAGTTTTTAACTGGTGGCTGCAGAGAGGTGCAGCCGCCGGGGAAATGTAAAGTCGCGATGTCTTGATGATCGATATTTCGATATATATCACCAATCGATATTTTTTTATAAATCAAAATTGATTTTATGTGTTTTTTTTTTTTTTTTTGTAATTCTGGTTGGATAAGTTTTAAATAGATATTCTTTACCTGATTCAATCATAAAGAAAAAAAAAAAAAATTCTGAGCATTTAAAAAAATAAAATAAAAAAGCCAGTGAATGTGTAACACATTTACTGGTTCAGCACATTTAGACCCCAAATCCAAGTGATGTAAAACACAAATAAAAACACAGCAAAGTACACAAAACAAATTTCTGTTTGCTCAGAAGCCTATGCCCAAGGGCAGTCATTTAGCAACAATTGCTGGTTTCTAAAGATCAAAGGTATTTACAGTCAAATGTGTTGCATAGTTGCCAACTGTCCCTCACTTCAAGGCACACATTGTCCCTGGATACTTTTTGTCCTGGAAGTCTCAGTTTTTCAGTATTGACCAACTGCATAATAAAATTCCAATTTTTTTTTATAGGTTATATGCAGTTCTTACCATCTATTATCATTCTCCATGCTTTAGGGTGGTGGTGTACGATGGGGATGGGAGCTTGTCTCAGCCTGCGACTGCGTTCCCGTACGCAGTAAAAATAGCTCTGTCCCAGTTCCTGCGGCCATTCTGCACAATATCAACTATAGGGTTAATAAGAAGGCCGATTATCGACTGATCTGCGACCAATGCTGCGTGCTTGGATTTGCGAAGCTGCCGGCGGGGATCTCAATACAAATCCGGGTGGCTGCTAAATTTGCATATTTTTTGCACAGTCGCTGTGTATGAATTTGCAGCTGCGGTGAGTGGCACTAGCTTACATCTCTGATTCAGCCTCCATGTATACTGACATAACTGGGAGGTAATCGGGAAGCCGACTGCCTAAATACCGGCAGCTGGCTTCCCGACTGCCATTTCCCGGCAAGGGTGAAATGCCGGACGTCTAGATGTAGACGCCCATATTTCCCCGACGCCGGGAGACCGGCGCCCGGCATCCCGATCGTAGGGATGCCGGGTGCCGCGAGCGGACAGCCGCGGGGGGGGGAGGGTTAGGTTTAGGGCTCCTGGGGGGGACTTAGGGTTAGGCACCCCCCGGGAGGGTTAGGCTAGGGGGAGGGAGGGTTAGGGATAGGCACCCCCGGGGGGGATTAGGGTTAGGCACTTGGGGGGGAAGTTATGGTTAGGCACCCCTAAGGAGGGTTAGGGTTAGGGGGGTTAGGTTAGTAAATACTTACCTATCCACGATCGGGATTTCCAGCGCTGTCGGGCTTCCGCTGCGTCGCACTCTGCTCCTGTCGGGCTGCCGCTGACGGGAATCGAACCGCCGGCCATGCATACCAATTCCACATAACTTAATACTAGCCCAAACTGTGCATAAAGTCCAGGGTAGATTTTTTTGAGCTTTTCTGTAAACTGCTGCCCAGTTACTAACCCTACAAACATCCCTAAAACCAGCTCCTGTATAGTCTGCCTTAATTAAGATGAGGGAGACTATACTATTTAACGAGAAAAAAAGACAGGTTGGAATTTCATAAACTGAGGACATTTCAGCGATCCTCCTAGACTACTAAACTTATATGAACTCATTCATAGCAAGAATAATAATAAATCTTGGCACACCTTCTGTCCTATTTCTCCTGGTGAAATTTTAATATAAGCAGGATCATTATATAATTATGTAACTGCATGATTCACGATGCCTATTGTAAAGTGTTTTTATGATGCATTGTAAGTCATTTTTCTAATGTACTTTCTTTTAATTAAAGTTTTGCTTCCACTGTCACTGTTTTCAAGGTTGTTAGATTATTGGCACAACGACAGAATGCAAAATGTATTTATTTTCTTTTAAAAAAGAAAGGGACATGAAAGTGATTTATTGCTTTATTGAACAGATTTAAAACACAAAAAAGACTGCTTATTGTAGCCATACATGCTGGGATATCGGGGGAGGTTAATATCAAACAGTTGGGTGGATATCACAGCGTGGGTGGGTGGCCTCAAAATTACTGCTATGTCAGATAATCTCCAATCAAATCTTTATGGGGCAATATGGTTGGAAGATGGACATTATGGTGGATCAGCATGGGCCCAATACCTTTATGTGAGGGTAATCTGGATCCTGTTCCTTAGCAACCTTTAGATCTTTGTTGTGCCTTCAGGACAGACCAAAATAGTTTCACTTCAAATCGAAATGTCTGTGCAGTTATCTAGTAAAGTTTTTCATATTAATTCCAACTTTTGCTGCTACTACTACAGCCCGGTGGATACCAATACAGTTCTGAAAGAACGTTTCACACTTTAGTATTGTTGTTAAAAGCTCCTATCCCATGCCCCCAAAATATTAAACAAAACACAGGTTAATATGGTCATTGTTGGAAGACACAAGTAATTGCAAGTGGCCCTGTAAAAGCAACCTGTTTTATTACATTTCATCATGTGAGCACAGACGGAAAAGTCATATATTTTCAAAGCACTAGTAATTTCCCCTGGGGAAAGGGGTTAATTAAGATTCTTTATACTTTTTGTACGCTTCAGGGGATGATGCATATGTATTAAACATTTACAGTGGACAGACTTGATTAGTGTTTGATTATAGTTTCTTTTTTGTTGTTGTTCTGTTTGTGATTTTGTCACCTTTATAGCAATCTTATTAATTTATTTGACTCTACATTTATTGTTGTTTTGAGTAATGTTATCCCTGTGAATTATATTGATATTTAGCCTGCTTAGGGACCCATTTAGAGTTAGTAGTAAAGTTAGTGGATGGTAAATGTGCAGAGGTGGTGGTCAAATTTAAAATGTTCAGGCAGGTTTAGAGTTGGCAGGGGGGCATGTCTTAGTTCCACCTTAAACCAAGGCCATACGGAGGGTTGTGTGAGTGATGCCCAGGATGCAGCACTATAGCTGCCCCATGGCCCCTGCATGTGGCTAGCAGGGTGCCTGGAACGGAACCCTGCGGCCAGTAGTGCAGCTTCAGTGCATGCACCCTGCCGTGTGTACAGCTGCCTGGAGCGTCCGGGTGGCTCTCTACACATCTTCTGCCGTCGGCCCCTCTCCTCGCGTGACATCACCGGTTGGGTGGCAGGGCTGGCACAGGGCGCCGAGAAGCACTGCTCCACCTCTGCCCTAAACCACAATGTAAAAATAAGGTTGCCAAGTATTTATGTGCTATGTGCAAAAGCAGGCAGCAAGCTAAATACATTTGCTCCCCTTGCACAGAACATGGGTGTCCATGTGCAAATTTGCCACCTCTAGCTTTGCCCCTAGCTCTAAGCAAGGCCAAGAGTGTTAAGTATGAATGGCACCAATGGCGCAGCCATTTTGTCAACCAAATCATAATTCTATAAATTCATTGGCATCACTGGCATCAGTAATGGCATCAATAAAATCTATTATGTCTAGCCCATCTGTGTCACGCCTGTTTGTCTGCCCCTCCCCATTAGGATATAAGCTCTCACGAGCAGGGCCCTCTACCCTTCTGTGCTTCACCTTACTTATACTGTCATCTACTCCTCACTCGGGCACCTAACACCTGGTTGTACGCCCTGTTGCTTATTTCAGTGTTATGATCACCAATGCATCAATGTATATAAATGTCATCCTTGTCCTGCATTATATTGTACTATAAGTAACTGGTTTCTTGTTCACTTACCTGTTTTTGTACTATGTAAGGCACTGCGGAACACTAGTGGTGCCATATAAAGGATAATAAAAATAAGGATAGTAATAATATTACATTTTAGAGAAGAAAAACAACAGTGTATGTATCAAAATATGATTGTGGGAACAGTAAAATCTATTTATTGTCACAAAATAAAATGTAGCCAGCAATATTTGTTACTTATTATTCATGATACAATTTAACACCAACATATTCCCCAAGTTTTCAGGTGTTAACTTATACCTTGTCGATTCAAATTAGTTTGTAAGCAGAAAAGATTTGTTCCACATCAAAAAAAGTCAAAGGCACAAATTTAAACTTTGACACGTGCTTCCTTTTGTGGGAATTGCTGACCTTCCCTTATAACACATCAATCAATGCCAAAAAGTTCCCAAGATCTGGATTTTTGCTAACAATATCGATCACTTTTTTTCCACACAGCTAAGCCATCATAGCGCCTGATTCAGTACTGAACGGAATTGCAAAGATGCACGCAATTCCGTTCTTGCAATTATGGTAATGCAGCAGGAGGTATCACGCCTCCTGCTGCATTACTCATCTGAGCTGCATTAGACATTGGATAGTCTGCGGGAACATCGGACGGCTAAGTGACCCATGGGGTTACGCAAGCCGGCTGCCGCAGCTGACGGACTTTCCCTCCCCCCCCCCTATGGCAGCGACGCGCTCCTTTTCAGGATATTGGAGCCATCACCCACAAATGGTAGCAGACTGTCAATCATTGATAGTCTGCTGCCAATCTGCGTGCGATCATGCAGGACCTGTACTGCACATGCGCAGTACGATTCGGTTGCCTGCACATATTCCCGACCTAGCCATAGGGCCTGATTCAGACCTGCTCGCGAGCGGGTCGATATTAGGCCAGGAGGCCGCTCCAAAAAACCCCCCAAAAAACGCCCTGATTCAGAGCGAGCGCTCTTTCAGAGCGTCCGGCTCTGAATCAGGGCCATAGTGCGGTAGGTTTACTAAGGCACTGATTGTGAAAGCCGCCGGTGATAGTTTTATAACTGCAATAGAAATACTGTAAATGCTAAACCAGGCTAGTTTAGCATTTATTTCTATTACTGTTTAAGACTATTGGTCAAACCGCACCTTAGTAAATCTACCCCAGAGTCTTTGCAAAACTTGCTTGTATCAGCTTATTTGTGTAGTTTCTTATAGCAGAATTGTATGTCATCTAGACTGTCAAATGACAATCAGGTTCATAATCTGCTTGTTCTTGTGTACTTTAAATCTAAAACACAAGCCTTCTCACTTTACACAGGCCCCTCAGTTGCTACTGGACCGCAGTCACAGTGCAATGATCAGCAGACATCCATCTGTATATGTCACAGAAGCAGCAGTATTACAATAGCTTGGAACTTCTCTATGCACACTGATTACATGGGCACACGAGCAGGCTATAGGAGTTTTTCTTGTTATTACATTAGGTAGCAGAGTAATTAATAGCAACGACTGTATTCAGAGCCTCCACATGGTCCACGCCTGAAACCATTACATGGGTTTCCTGTAGCTTACACTTGATTGGCTAAGAGTCTGGCTGCTCTTAGCCAATTAGCAGCCATTGTCACAGTAACCGGCCACTGCTTGGCTAAGAGCAGCTAAGGCGCAGGAAACCTTGTGGGTTTCCTGTCATTTACAGTATAGCATTCCGTGGGTTCCAGGAAAGTCAGTAGGGGTACAGGTGCCAGCAACCTGGTGGTGCTTGTGGTTCTACAAGTGCCGCCGGGCAGGCTGGCTGGGACTGTTAGTCCCACTGTGAAGAACAATATTAGCACTTGATTTAACTAAGTATCCCTGCTAACAACGTTTACAACCCAGGGCTGGTTGATCCTCAGAAGGGGGACTCATTGTTTCTGAGGAATGCCAGCCTTGGGCTGACCAGTTTGGAGATGGAGAATGGTTTGGCAGGGGGACCCCACACTGTGTGTAACCCTGCTGTGCTATTGCCACTCCAGCTGGTTCAGCCTTGTGCTGGTTATAGAAACATTGGGGTAACCCCACGTCATTCCTCCCCCATTTTCCTGTTCCAGAAAGAGACTGAGGTCCAGAGCTGGTTGTGCTTTATTTATTTATTTTGGGAGGGGGGGCATGCCTTTTTTATCCTTCTAAATGTAACCCTTTATTTACCCTATGGCACACAGAAGCATTGCACAGATCACACTGATCTGTGCAGTGCTTCTGCTAAACATGCAGCTCACAGGCAGGCCTATACATTTCAGACCAAATAAAACTGAACTCACACACGCAAACACAATTCCAAACACGATTCAGCCAGACACGATTCTTAGTAAATTTGTGTGTTTGATTGGGAAAAACTCACTGTCCCAAGGATGTCCAGTGTGTTTAAGACTCGCCCAGACACGATTCTTAGTAAATTTACCCCTAAGTAACTTTGGACAATATCCTCTTTATACAAAATAACCAAAGAATTGTCACTGGTATACACGGATTTGGGAATTAAAGAGTGAACCAAAACATACAGATAAAAACCTATAAGGAAAGAGGTACCAAACATATATAAAAACCCAATAAATAATAATTTATTAACAAATTATATCCAGTCTTAATAGCATATTTTAAGTTACAATGTTCTTTCTGTTTTGATCCACTATATATATTTTTTTATTAATATTGCTGGTTTTTAAATTGTAATTTTTTTGTAATTATTTTAAAATGAGAATGTAATAAAGATTAGCATTTGAATTTATTTTTTTTGCATCGATATGTGCACTATGATGATCTTTGTATAACTGTGGACCTTGCTGAAAGCCAGACTAAAAATGGAGTATAGTAAAAAGGCCAAAGCACTGTATGAGAGCAGCTGGTATAGGGGTGTCAGCCCCTAAAGGGTACAGACAAGAAAAGGAATAGAATACCAGCGCTAAAACATATCACTACACTAGGTAATGATTGTGAAATGGACGGTTACTTAAAAATTGTATAAATGTTTAATACAACAATAAAACAATAAACATCATCTAAGAAAGGACATATAACCTCTTCAGAAAATAAACCAATAGGACGAAAGATAGATCGTATAGGACAACCATACAGGAAACTGTTAAGTCTCAGTAATATTCAGTCTGACTCCTTGGTATTAATAAGACTCATAAGGCAGCACAATGTTACCGGTTCAGGAATAGCAAAGTTCATTCAGTCCTTAACAGAGTTAAAGCAAAGATGTAGGCTTATGTTAATCCTCCGGATGCTGTTTGCTGCTACCAATAACTGGTATAATTCAGTCCAGAGTCACAAGTAAGTATCCAAACGGAGTTAAGAATGGTATGTCCAGATAGCAATCATATAAGCGCTCAACGCGTTTCACTGGAAGTATTTGGGGTCCAGCTCCTGAGGAAGTATATAGCAATAATTACATCCAGGCAAAAAAGGTCAAAGCTGTGCCAGAATCTGCTGCACATGTGCAGGTCTCCGGGAAAATGGTGCGGCTGCCATTATCCCAGAGATTTGTGCAGCATTGCCGCTGCCGACAAGTGACTTCGGACAGGTATTGAAGAACATGTGTGCAGGATGTTCGGTGTGGGCCCCAATAGACCCAGGGGCCTGTTTACACCTTTACATTTGCACCCATAATAGATACGCCACTGCTTACGATATGGACAATAATTCTTTAGAACTGTTCTCACTCTATATAAGGCTTCATAAAGAGAGCATTAGTTTATAAGTTCTGCAGCCAGTGGCGTATCTATAATGGGTGCAGTGTGTGCGGGGCACACGGGCCCCGGGTCCAGGGGGGCCCCGCACTGCACACACTGCACCCATATTATTTTAGACTTACCTGTCCGTGGTCCCACATAGGGTGTCTGAGCTGCTCAGAACACCGGAAAATGGCCGCCGCGGCCACTTTTCCGGTTTTATGCGCAGTAGACTCCGGGCACTAGAGTGTGCCCAGAGTCTACAGCGTATGCGGAGAACGCCAGAAAAATGTCCGCCATGGCCATTTTCCGGCGTTCTGCGCATGCACAGTAGACTCCGGGCACACTCTAGTGCCCGGAGTCTACTAAGGCTCCGGTAGCTGGCTAGCCGCGTCAGTCGACTGCCGGGGAGAGAGTAGGGGGCCCCGCATGGGGAGTGCACACGGGCCCCCTCTTCTCTTAAGACGGCCCTGTCTGCAGCTTTTCCTATCGGCCTGTGAGAGCTGATTATATTGCAGGTGGTATTGGGAATTCGCCAGGTTGGTGAAACAGGAAACTGAAACAAGGGTTTGGTGATGGCTTCAACTTGAATGTAAACATTCTAGCAAGTTATTTGCAATAATTTGGTATTGGCACCACAGTGCATATGCAATAATACTAACCTGTTGTATTTACAGCTGTAAAGCCCTATAACATTCTGCATGTGTGTACCCAGAAACGGCACAATACATTGCGCCGTCTATACACACTGTACGATGCAGTGGATGATGGCGCAATGTGTAGTTCTATGCTAGATTTAGCAACATGGTGTAGTTAGTCGCATCGTCCCATTTGGTGTGCTGCACAGCAGATGGGATTATGCGATAAATGACCCATGGGCACATACGATCGGGCGTACCCGCTATGCTTTCCGCACGATATATCATTCTGTTCTACATCGGAACAATATATTGTGCAATGGATCGTGTAGTGTGTACCCAGCTTAAGGGCTACGGTACTGAATTGAGCTATTTGAATGTGATGACCATTGTGAAAGTAATCTTTCTAGAATCAGCTTTCCCTTGTGTTGAACTACTGCAGATGTTCCTCAGATAAGGGGAACGGTGAATCAACACAGCATATTGCTACATGAAAAAGCTTTTTGGAAATGTTAACAAATCTACCAGCCCAGGCATGCTTAGTGTGATCTGTCTTACTTTTCCGAGTCATTTCGTCTATAATTTGGGACAACAATAACCACCACTTTAGTTTATGGATGAGACTTCCTAGGAGCAACATACAAATGTGATCATGAGACTTTGAGACACTGATGTTATATTGACTCACACCTGGTGTTGTTAATGTATTCCATAGCAGCAGTATTTAAGTACATTTATGTGTAATCTACTTTTTACAATGTAAATTAATTGCTGTCGGCCTTTTTAGTTATTTCAGAGACAAGTGGTTACGAATGAAAAGCATGTCGTACTGATCAGAAACAGGCAGTTTACTGATTTATATTTGTGTAAGCATTTTACACATATATTTGTGTTTTATTTATGTTTCTTTGTTGCCAGGCAAAGCTATATTGTTAGGTTCCCATTTACTTAGTTCCTGGTTACTGGGCTGGACTGGGACTACTAGGCAGCCCAGGAAAGAGAAGCACAGCGGCCAACATTTACATACATGGCCACTCTGTGGGTACACAGTCCACTCTGTGATTAATCCCGGTGCAATCACTGCAGTACAAGACTACTACATTCTGCTAATAGCGAGGTAGACTGACTGAGACTCTGAAGCCTATTTTAACAAAAGCTGGTGAGCCCAGATCAGTCAATGAATACTCTCGAAAACATTACCCCTTCTGGTAAATGCCAGTGTGGCCAATCCAGGCCTGCTTGACTACAATGTTGCATGATGTCGTTTCTGCCAACAGTTAGACACAACATTAAGAAGTATCTCAAATGAAAGTCAGTCCTGTTCAATAACAGAATTGGTACTTTCATCTTTAACATGGATTTTTAATTTTTCATCCCAAAGTTTAATCTGGAAGGTAACTGTACAACCTGATGTAGGTCTGGACCCAAGTAGTTGCCAGTATACAGTAGTTGCTGTAAACAAAGTATTGTAGTATTGTATAAGTATAGTAATGCTGTAATATTGATAAACTAACACAGACATAGTGCACAACATAAAACACTTATATTCAGTGTTAATATTTTAGGAAATACTTCAACTATGGATGTTTATATAGCAGGGCCGTAACTAGGGTAGTGCGGCCGGTGCCATCGCACAGGGCACCACAGGTCAGGGGGCGCTGTTTGGGCCTGTTAAATTTCTGTTTATTATCAGCTTCCTCTTTTTTCATCTCCAGGCCTCCCCTATCTCTTCCCTGGCCCTTCTCCATGAGACCATTTCCCTTTTCTGGGTGCATTATGTCTCTTTGAAAAATGAGGGTGGTGCCAATGCTCTTTCTGATACAGGGCACCAAAAAGTCTAGTTACAGCTGTTACATAGCCTATAGCTTTGTAAATATTGAGTAACAGCATTACCTATAACATGTAAACAGGAATGTCTAAAGACTATTTTTGCTGAAATGAGAATGGGACATCTGGCTGGATATTTCACCCTCTATGTTGTATACCAGGAGTATACTTATTTATTTTTATTTTCTTGTGCAAAATACCTGCTGTATCAAAAGTAGAGATGTGCAGGTACGGTTTAATTCGGTTCTGCCATTTTTGAGAACCAAACATATCTGAGTAAATCCTAGTAAAACCAAACAGCTCATCTCTAATCAAAAGTGAACCACTTTCTTTTTGTTATGCCACCATAGAGCAGCTACAGATGTGCCCAGCTAGTTCGTTGCTCCGTTCGCCATGTATGGCGAGCCACACACTACGTCATGAGTCGCGCCACACAGAAAGTTTCGTAAGGGAACGTAGCGTAGCACTGAAAAAAAAAGTCATAACGTGTAATACAACTTTTTGTCCACCAGGTGTCACTTTTCCTAAACTACACAGCGCATGCGTCTGATTTCCAATGCATATTCTATATCACCGCCCGATGATAGGCTGAGAGAAGCGGTGATTCAGTACACTATAGTACAGCGTTTTCCTCATGGAATCAGGGCTGTAGAAGAATGTCTAATAAAGTTTTAAATCATTAAGTGTGTGAGTCCTTTACTTTTTTATAAAAATATTTCACAGGCACACACAGCACTGTATTACACACTGTGTTTGAAGCTGCACACTTGCGTCAATGTCGGTGCTGTCCAAGACTAGTGATTTCATGACTTTAGTAGCATGCCCAGTGGGTCGGGAGTCACACAGCGGCACTGTCCCAGACTTAGACACCATAGTGATTACTTTAGAAACTAGTAGTGAGCTCTGTTTAAGAGAGAGGTCTCTGTATTACAAACTGTGTGTTTAAAAACGTAAACTTGCACTAATGTTGGCACATCTCCGCTGTGGTGGTGGCAGCTCCGAGGGGTTGCAATGGGATCTCTGGTGCATGCCCAGATGAGCTGCTCCATAACCAGTCGCGCCATGCCATGGTGTATGGAATATCAGGGCCTCTGGGGGTCATTCAGACCCGCTCGTGAGCGGCAGTACTCTCGCATGCGGGTCGATGTTCCCCCACTGCGCATGCGCACGACGGAGGGAGCTCCGTCGTGCGCATGCGCGAGACCCGGAGAGCGACGGGCTCTCAATCGCTCCGGGTCTCGCACCAAAGGGGGCGTTGATTGACAGCACGCCCCCTTTGGTGGGCGTGCCTGCCAGACGGAGGCGTTCCCATGGGAACGCCTACCGTCTCAAGACGGCCTCACTGACATCACTAGTGATGTCAGTGGGAGTGATTTTGGCTCTGATACAGCCAAAATCACTCCAGGGCTTGCGGCAGCGAGACCCTACCGCAGGGTCTCCGTCGCAAGCCCGATGGTCGCGATGGTCAAGACCATCGCGACCATCATCATGGACGCTCGCATATGCTGTGGGTGGTCACCCACAGCTATGCGAGCGTCCATGAGGACGCTCCAAAAAAAGGTAGGAGGGCCCTGATTCAGAGCGAGCGCACTGGTCAGAGCGTTCAGCTCTGAATCAGGCCCTCAGTGTGCACCAAAGATATGTAGGAGAAAATTAGAAACAGGCAATGTATGAATCGTTACTCAAAAGGAAAAATACAATGCTAATGTAAGGAGGCAGTGCTTGGCAGTTCACATAACGCATCTGCTATCTGCTTTCTCTTATACTGTATATACAGTAATTGTGCTAAACTGGCTTTAAAGCTGCATTTCTAATGTGCTCTGTCCCATAGCAGGAGCTCTGCGGGCTGCTCAATGCAGCCATTTTTCTTGAGGCTCTGCTGGTTCTACAATCCTGCTAGCAGCCCAGCCCCGGCGAGGAGCAGGTTAGTAAAATACTTTCAGTAGGTGGTAGTACAGCCTTACGTGGAAACACTAAAACAGTATCAGGGCTAAAATGTATATGTGCAATTACCTATTATATACAGTCAGGTGCATAAATATTGGGACATTGACAGAATTTTCATATTTTGGCCTCTATTCACCACCACAATGGCTTTGAAATGAAACAAACAAGATGTGCTTTAACTGCAGACTTTCAGATTTAATTTGAGGGTAATTACATCCAAATCAGTTGAACGGTGTAGGAATTACAACGGTTTCTGACTGTATAGTAAATTAATAAAAGAGCCATGCAAACCACGGATTGAGGACACTTTGGTCTCTTTTTATAACCATATTATTAACACTAAATCTGTTTCACTTTATTTTAATACCGCAATAATGAAAGTTTTACCTAAACCCAGTAAGGACTTATCGCTCCCGGGATCTTAGAGACCAATATCTTTGCTAAACGTTGACTATAAGATATTAACGAAAATCTTTGCTGATTGATTGAAACAAATCCTCCCGCAAATTATACATACAGACCAATCTGGATTTATCATGGGGCGACATTCTGTGGTAAATGTTAGGAGAGTGTTGGCTGCTGTGCAACGTCTTCGATCTTCCCAATGCACTGATCCTAGTATGATAGCTTCTTTTGATACCGAAAAGGCATTTGACCTTGTGATTTGGAATGACCTTGTCATGGACTGAGGAACTTGGAGTTGTGTACCGGAACTTGGTTGTAAGACAGAGACACCGGAACCAATAAGTAGTTTGAAACTGGACTGCTCATACAGTAATAGAGACTGTGATATAAGATGATATAATAAAGTCCTCTGTGCAGAGATAACGCAACTAGAAGATGCTGAATAAGACTGTAGGAAAAAGTCTCTGGATAGTCACTGAACTCGGAAAAGGAACTGTAGGAAGAAACTGTAGACTTGGAACTAAATGAACTTGAAAAACTTAGAATTTGACTCTGGACTGGAGTAACCATGATTGAACTTGAAGTACTTGGAATTTTACTCCAGACTGGAGTAACGAGGATCGAACTTGAAATTTGACTCCGGACTGGAGTAACGTGGATTGGACTTGAAATTTCACTCCGGACTGAGTAACGAGGATTGCACTTGAAGTACTTGGAATTTGACTCTGGACTGGGGTAACGTAGATTGAACTTGAAGAACTTGGAATTTGACTCAGGACTGGAGTAATGAGTATTGAACTTGAAGAGCTTGGAATTTGATTCCGGACTGGAGTAACGTGGATTGAACTTGAAGAATTTAGTATTTGACTCGCTGTGCTGGGTAGCACTGGTAACACACTGGGAACTCAGGAACATAGGTCAAGATCACGGAATCAGCCTTGCTATGCTGGGGAGCATAGGTTTCACACCGGGAGCTCAGGAACATAAGTCATGCAGCAGCAATGGACAAATGGACATTGTTGCACTGGCAACCAGCATGTGTTACAGGAAGGTCTTTTATACCATCAGGCTGACGCAACTTTAGCCTGCTGCTGACTGGATGCACGAGTATCACCTGACCTGGCCCAAGATGACTGCGCCCATGTTCCGGAAACTTGTATACTGGCGCGCCGTGCGGCAGAGGGACACAGGCAACAGCGGGGATGCTGCAGACGATCCAGAAGCAGAGGCCCAGCATCAGAAATCACTGGAGCAGCAGGCCGACGACTCAGAGGACAACGATGGCAAACGTATGGGAAGATGCAGGGGTCCGGGGGCGAAGGTCTCTAGCACGGTTTGTGACACACCTTTACTCAACATTAATTAAGTTTGGTTTTCCTACATCTTTTATTGACATTTTACAAACATTATACACAAATCCACTCTCGCAGGTATCTTGTAATGGATATCTATCCTCTCCATTTGAGATATATCGTGGAACAAGACAAGGTTGCCCCCTTTCCTATTTGCTGTGGCGATTGAACCTTTGGCTATAGCATTAAGAACATCTCCACTAGTGGAGGGAATTTTGATTGGTAATGTAACTTTGAAAATTGCTTTATTCGCTGATGATATGTTGCTGTTCATCTCTAATCCTCATAATGCGTTTCAGGTGGTGATGGATATAATATCTTCCTTTGGATTCATCTCAGGATATAAAGTTAATGTAGATAAATCTGAGGTAATGCCTATCTGCGGATCAAAAGCTTACTTTGATTCTTTGTTACCTATACATTCCTGTCATGGTGTTTCACATACCCTCAAATATTTAGGTGTTCATATACTGTAAACAACTGTCTGCTCAGACCAGTAAAAGGCAAGGCCTAAGTGTCCAGGGGGAATTACATTTAGGCCTAGTTCCCATTTCCTCCAAAAATTCGGTATTAGTTCCAACTCCTCAAATCTATTCGTGCCACTTCAGCATTTCTAGATAGTGGGGCAGCTGGTATTTATATGGATTTTCATTTCTTTCAAACCTTGGGTGTTCCTTTAGAACAAGAGATCCCGGTCTGCGGACTGGATGGTGGTTTGTTTTCGTGTGATCATATCAAATTCAAAACACCTCCTCTCCACGTGACGGTTGGAGTTCTGCACTCGGAAGTGCTTTCAGTTTATCTTCTCCAGTGTCCTTTGGCCCCATTCGTTCCGGGTCTCCCATGGCTAAGGGATCATAATCCCATCATCAACTGGTCCTCCGGAGAGATAATTAGAGTCCGGCTTGCCATGCTTGGCCATTCCAGTCCGATCTATTCTTCCTGCAGTTGCTGAACCATCTCCCACCATTCCTCTCCAATACCGCGATTATGCTGATGTTTTTTCTAAACAATTGGCAGATATTCTTCCTCCTCATCTGTCCTATGATTGTGCAATCAACCTGGTTCCCGGTGCTAAATTGCCTAAAGGTTGGTTTTACTCTCTGTCAATACCTAGAGATAAGGCCATGCGAGAATACATTGAGGACGCGTTAGCTAAAGGGTACATTCACCCCTCAAAATCACCTGGCTTCTTCTTTGTGGAAAAGGATGGGACCCTTCATCCCTGTATTGACTACAAAGGCCTCAATAACAGCACCACAAAAAAAATCATATCCGCTACCTCTCATTTCCATACTGTTTGACCAGCTGCGTCAGGCTAACATTTTTTCCAAAATTGACCTTCTAGAAGCTTACAACTTGATTCGTATCAGGAGTGGGGACGAGTGGAAGACTGCCTTCAGTACTCACTCGGGGCATTATGAGTACTTGGTGTCCTTCGAGATTTTTTTGGGAAGTTTGTCATTGTGTACCTTGCCGACATTCTAATTTTTTCCCAATCGATTGATCAACATCATCAGCACGTATGTTTGGTCCTTCAAAAATTGCGAGAAAGCCATCTGTATGTCACGCTGAAAAAATTTGATTTTGATGTCACACAGATCTATTTTTTAGGATACGTCATTTCGTCCCAAGGTTTTGCAATGGATCCTGGTAAAGTTGAGGCCATACTGAAGGGGGTCAGCCAACTTCTCTCAAGGCAATCGAACAGTTCCGCGGCTTTCCAATTATTATCGCCGATTCATAAAGTTGTTTTCAGGCATTGTGGCACCTATTGTGGAACTGTCCAAGAAAGGAGAGGATACCTTAAATTGATCAGCTGAAGCGGTTCAGTCCTTTGAAACACTCAAGCTCGCGTTTACTCAGGCACCAGTACTCCGTCAACCAGACCCTGATCATCCTTTTATGCTGGAAGTAGATGCGTCGGAAGTGGGAGCCGGAGCCATTCTTTCGCAGAAAGATCTTGCTGATGCACCCCTGTGCCTACTTTTCTCGCAAGTTTACTTCTGCAGAACGTAACTATGACATAGGAAATTGGGAGTTGCTCGCAATTAAATGGGCTTTCAAAGACTGGAGGCACTGGCTGGAGGGGGTCAATCACCAGATCACAGTTCTTACTGACCATAAGAACCTTTCCTACATCCAGTCTGCTAAGAGGTTGAACTCCCGGCAAGCACGTTGGGCACTGTTTTTTACCCAGTTTAACTTCGTCATTTCCTTCCGTCCAGGTTCAAAAAACATCAAAGCGGATGCCCTCTCCAGGAGCTTTGAAACAGTGCAATTGGTTCCCAATTTTGATGAACCTATTTTTCTGGACACATTCTTCCACTGTGCAATCACCCGAAATTTGGCCGAACTCATTTGTGACTGTCAGTCAGAGGCACCTCCGAAAAGACCTGCTGGTCTTCTTTTTGTTCCAGAGAGGTTCAGAAGATCTATTTTATTGGATTTTCACTCCCGTCGAGTCTTTGGTCACCCGGGAATCGGAAAAACCTTGGAATTGCTTTCCCGTTCGGTTGTCCAAAGATGTGCGGGAGTTCATCCTGGCATGTGAAGTCTGTGCCCGGAACAAGACGCCTCAAACAGCTTCTTCAGGTCTTCTGCTCCCTCTGTCCATACTGAAGATTCCTTGGTCTCACATCGCCATGGATTTCATCGTCGATCTTCCAGTTTCTGACCGATGTTCCGTGATCTGGACGGTAGTGGATCGTTTTAGTAAAATGGCGCATTTTGTACCGTTTCCAAATTACCATCTGCTAAAGAACTTGCTGATCTGTTCCTTCAACATGTCTTCCGCCTGCATGGTTTACCCAGGGATATTGTTTCGGATCGTGGATCACAGTTTGTGGCACAGTTCTGGAGGGCCTTCTGCGTTTCCTTGGGCATTGACATCAGCCTTTCTTGGATACCATCCGCAGTCCAATGAGCAAACTGAGCGAGTCAACCAGTGTCTAGAACAATACTTACGTTGCTACGTGTTCAAGTGTCATAACAATTGGGTGTCTCATCTGCCGTTTTCTGAATTAGCATTTAACAACTCGTGTCATTCTACATCTTCAGTTCCCCATTTTTCTGCGTCACCGGCCAACATCCCAGAGCCAATTCTTTTGATTCCGGATGTTCTATGTCACCCTCTGTTTCTCGACTCCGTTGCATCTGGATCAAGATGCATCAAAGCCTTCAGAAGGCCTCTCTTCGCTCCAAGAAGGCCGTGGACAAACATCGGAGATCGTGTAATTTCAAGAAGGGTGATCCGGTTTGGCTCTCCACAAAGATTAAGCTTTGCCAGCTCACTCAGAAGTTGGGCCCAAGGTTCATTCACCCGTTTCGCATACTTCACAGGTAAATCGAGTAGCCTTCAAACTTCAGTTACCCAAGTCTCTCTGCATCAATAACACCTTTCATTGTTCAAACCAGTCTTGAGGTGCAACAAGTTTAAGCCTAAGTTCCCATCGAGGCCAGCCTCAGTTCTGATCCACGGTCAACAGGAGTTCGTGGTAGAAAAGATCTTGGACTCTAAGATTTCATGGGTTGTTTGTATTTCTTGGTCCACTGGAAGGGCTATGGTACAGAGGAACGTTCCTGAAAGGGCTCTACACGCTCCCAGGCTGAAGAGACTCTTCTTCCTAGAATTCCCAAGCAAATCGGGTTCTGGGGGTTCTTCAACCCCGCGTCAAGGAGGGGGAGTGCTGTTACAAGTTGCGGTCACGACTTGTCTCCAGATTACCCAGTCAGGACGGGGTTACTCCAGTTTCTTCTGTTGCTAGGCGATCGGCACGCCTCAGGAAGTGATGTATCATCCTCAGTACAGCTTGATTGGTCCGTTCTCCAGTTTGTACACACTGGACTTTTGCCGCCTCGCTGACTATAGCGTTCCTGTGGGTTCTCTAGGCTCAGCAGCACGAGCAGTATCCTGTCGACTCTGTTGGAAAGATCTCCATCTCTTCGGTTTTGTCTCCCAGCTGTCTCCGACTCTTGTGGCCTCTCCTACGGCTCCCTAGCCACACCATCAACTCCCGTGCTGTGCTCCGGATTCGTTATTCCACCTGCAGCTTCCTAGCTGTACTGGCAGTGACGGCCCTCCAAGCCAAATCAGCATTCTCGGCAGGCCAGTGGACGCTAATTTGTACACAACTTGTACTCAAATTTATGTATTGTCCATCAGGACTTTGGATGCTAATTTGTACCAACCTGTACATAAACTTGTACTCAAACCTATGCATTTTCAGTCAGGACTGTGAATGCTAATTTGTACACAAACCTGTACACAAACTTGCACTCAAACCTATTTATTGTCAGTCAGGACTTTGGGACGCTAATTTGTACACAAACCTGTACACAAACTTGCACTCAAATTTATGTATTGTCCATCAGGACTTTGGATGCTAATTTGCACCAACCTGTACATAAACTTGTACTCAAACCTATGTATTGTCCATCCGGGCTTTGGACGCTAATTTGTAAACTAACTTGTACTCAAACCTATGTACTGTCTGTCAGGGCTGTGGATGCTAATTTGTACACTAACTTGTACTCAAACTTACGTACTGTCTGTCAGGACTTTGGACGCTAATTTGTACACTAACTTGTACATAAACTCATACTCCAATCTGTGTACTATTTATCAGGACATTGTATCTAGTTCAGTCAACAAGCCACAACATTGCTTCTCCAAACCAAATCCATTGTCAAACTCTTCAGTACGGATTCTAAGCCACAACATCGGCCATCGGCTCTCAAAGCCAATCAATTGTCTAACTCTCCAGCATCGGCTCCAAGCCGCACCATCGGCTCTCAAAGCCAACTCAAATATCTTCCTCTCCTCAGCACAGGCTCCAAGCCACAACAACGGCTCTCAAAGCCAAATCAATTATTTGACTCTTCAGTACGGGCCTCAAGCAGCCTATTCTATTCTTATAACTATACCGCATTTACTATCAACAGCATCTTGAACCAGCTTCTTGCCGCATCGATAGTGTACCACTTCCTGTTCTGGATCTATTCTCATATCTACTATCCACGATTTAGTCTCCAATCCATCTGTTGCTCTCACCATTGTATCCTTTTGCTCCTCCATGCGAATTGCTACTACCTCGAGCTATAAGTACCGGTGAAAGTATCCCAGTTCTAAGGGAACAACGGGCGGTTATTATTGGCAGAAAATCTCGCTAGCCTGGTTATAGACTTTTCACATGGAGTAGGCATTGCATATCATAACACCGATAAGTTTCCGCCACCAAAACACGCAATGCAGGCGGAAACTAGATTCCGCCGACGGCAGCAAAATTATCGCGGGTAATTGAATACAGCCCTATATTGGGAAAAGTCAATAAAAAAGTACTTTAAAAAAAAAAAAAGAGCCATGCAAACATAAATGTATTTTAGAAGGAAAGTTGCAAACCTAGTATGTCAGAAAAAAATTGCACCTAGACGCTGAAAATACTAAAATAACTTAGAAACAACAAAAACATACTTACATAAGTTTATTAATTTATTAATGTCAAGAATCATATGTTCTTGGTAATAATAACTTTTTGATTCGGTGGCATTATAATCACTATAATAGAAAAATATGTTGTACAGTTTATTTCTAATATTACCTGAACAAGGAAAATAAAATCAAAGCAAACACATCTCTAAAACGGAATCCAAATCAATTACAACTTTGCCTGTGGTGCTATCAAGAGCATTTGACTGTAGTACAGTACGACTTCATGCCTTACTCTCCTTCTTCCTTTGTGATTTGCTGTTGTCTACACATTACATCTACTAGGAGACTGAGATCTACAAGAAACAGAAACATATTAGTTGTGTTATTTGTTGTTAGAATACAATATCCTAGTAGATACTGAGGACCTCATTCAGACTCGGTCGTTGTGGCCACTCGGTCGTAAGGCAAAAGGGGCCGGATATGCAAATGAAGCGCTCGCAAGTTGCGTCATTAAGATGGGATCGTTAGCTGGACGAGCGAGGGGAGGATGCGGCCGTAAGACTAAAAACACTCCCCCTTCTCGTTCGCAATACACGTCATCTCCGGGCATATAAGGATTAATCGAGACCATCGGAGCTGATCGCAGAGCTAAAGGTTGACCATACCATCTCTTAAGCACTACGATCTATTCAGTGTAATAACCACCCATGTCACATGTGCCATGATACTACTTTGTTAATTATGCACTCCCATTAAACTCCCCTCGCATAGTCAGGCACACCTGCGTTCGGATCTCCACTCCCCCGTTCACAAGCACCTTCCCCTGTTACCACCCACAAATGCCTCATCCTGTCACTCAAACTAACGACCTGGCTGTGTTCAAGGAGAGAGCAATTTCTGATCGTAATAGCTAGTTTGGGTACGCGCACTGCGAATTTTACGCATGCGCAGTTTAGCAAACATCGGTTGCATACGGCCAAGCGGCCTCAACGACCGGCACTGGATGAGGTCCTGAGGTCTTTAATACAGATCTATATCCGTCTGTCTTTGTGGATGGCAATTAATTAGCAAATGGTTGGCAACATTTTTTGAACCAACAGTCTTGGCTCAGTTTTTACTGCTGGAGCGGACTGGTCTGTGCTGTACAGGCTCTAGCAGTATGTGGTTCCATTCATTAAGTTATACCGCTTTCACACAGAAATACCGTCTTTTACCCGACATTTGAGTGCTGGGTGGGTTTGCCGGTTCTAGCCTTATACCCCTTTCACACATAAAATGAAATTACCTGGTAAAGCACTTTTACCCGGTAATTTGCAGATCAACACAGGTTTTTTTTTCTGTGTGAAAGGGTCAACCCGGGTCGAAAATGCTGAGTCTCCGACACTGGTAAAAAGCTGGGTCGGACACCCAGCATTTCTTCATCAAAGCCATCCGGCTCTCATTCAAACCCACTGCCCAATGCTCACTACCTCCCCCATCTGTCTGACCCTCCCCTTTAGACTGTTAGCTCTCACAAGCACCCTCTTCCCTTATAAGCGTTTCCTTCCCTTACTTGTACTATCATCTATTCCATACTGCCTACAATGGCACCTAACCCTTGGTTTCTGCCCCTCTGCTGCTTATTTGAGTATTACGACAGCTGATGCAGCAATGTTTATAAATCGTGTCCTTGTCCTGCAATGTTTTGTACTGAAAGTCACTGTTTTCTATGTACTGTGTTAGGGCGCTGCAGACCCCTTGTGGCGCCATATAAATAAAGGATATTAATAATAATAATAATATGTTGCAAGATATCTGTGGTAAATATGTCAGAGTACAGCGTTACACTGAGCTGCATAGCAAATGCTTCAAACAGCCCAAGCTTATTTTTATGGTTTAATTTTTATTTCCAGTATTTTAAACTAAGCAGCAGCAAAAGTCTGTCCCTTGGACGTCTGCGCTGCTGCTCCATCACCCTTCCACAGCGCCGTGACACCAAGCCCCGGCTAGGTACTCCTGGCGGGGCTCTGAGGAGGACTAGCTAGCAAGCTCCCCCGGACCCCAGACTGCAGTCCGAAATCCAGGGGACAGGTAAAACGGACTGAAGGCGCTGATGTGGACACTGATGCACCACCGACTCCACTAGACCACCTGGCAATTATTATACTGGCGCAGAGCCATATTTACAGGTCAGGGGACCCGGTGGTTAATGTCAGCACGGGGAGAAGGCACTCTCCCTGCAGCCCATCCCACAGCTCAGGGCGCCATTCCACTGCGGTCTAGCCGTTCCCTGAGCTGCTCCTCTCTCACCTTCAGTCCCCTCAGAGGAGCGCGGCAGCCATTTTCTGCTTCATTGAAAGCTGGGTCCTGTCTCCCTGTATACCTCTCCCACAGGCACAGCGCTATATCCAACTAGCCACTGCGGTCTGTGTAGTTGATTGTAGTGCCAATTGCAGATATTAGTTTTTCTCTGCGTTTGTATGTGACTTGTGCTAGCGCTGATCTCTGCTTTCTATACGGTCAGCCTTTCCCTTTATTCTAATTTACCCTGATATACTAAGGTAGAGGGGATTCATTGTACCTCACATCTCCTATATATTAGTGAGGGCTGTCACATACTATATAGCACGGTTGCACACTACACTGTGCCATATTACACATATTGCAGGGTGTTCACTGCACTGTATCATACTGTGTATTATATTATTCTTGTGGTTATGTCTGGTAGAGGAAAGAATAACAAGCAGACTGATGCTGCTGCTCCTACTCTGGTGTCTTGTAAGTCCTGCTCAACCCCAGAGGACCTCTTTCAGGATGGTCTTTGTACAAATTGTTGTACAGACTCATGGCCCTCAGTCCCGGTGTTCCACCCTGGGAAGCCTTTTCTCAGGTGCTGACAAAGATTGCGGACCACTTAGTAGTCCCCGTGGTAGCCCCCCCAGTGGGATGGCCACAGCAGGTACTCCCTGTAAATCCTTTGCCTCCTCCATGGGTAGACGTACTGTCTACGAACAGTTTTTCAGCAAATGCTGCAAAAGGAAAAGCCTTTACCTACTAAACGTGCTGTGATATCTTCCCAGTCCACCTAGTTATCTGATTCTAATATATCGTCTGGGGGTGCAGAAGACACAGACCTCTCTCACTCTGACTCCGTCTCAGGAGATGAGGAGCCACCCTACAAATTAAATATACCTGCTCTTGTGAGAGCTGTTAAATCTATTTTACAAATAGAAGAGGATGAACCTGCTCCTAAGAAAAAACAACCACTTTTTAAACAACAAAAGGTAGTTATACCAGAGTTCCCTCACTCTGATCAGCTATATGATTACGAGTGAAGTTTGAAATTCAAATTCCAAAACGTTTAAGTTCCTCTTACCCTCTTCAAGCTACGGATTGCACTAAATGGGAACTACCCCCAACAGTGTATTCTCATGTAACACGGCTGGTTAAGAATACCACCTTACCCATCCATACTGCAACTTCCTTGACGGAGACTACAGATAGGCGTATAGAAGCTTGTCACAAATTCATATACTCTCTTAAAGGAGATGCAGCCTCCCACTTGGGAGAAGTGGCTATGGATACGGCTCTCCTGGCCTCCAGGATATCTTCCACTTTGGTAGTGGACCGCTGTATTGTTTGGCTCCATTCCTGAAAAGTAGACTCAGGCTCCAAAAGGACTCTGGTCTCTTCCTTATTCTGGATATATCCTATTTGGTCCAGAATTAGATAAAATTGTGACTACTTTGGCAGCTTCCAAGACGGCGTTCCTTCCCTCTATATATAATACAAAGCCTCGGACGTCATCCTTTCGTCCTCAAGGAAAAGCTACGGGTCAGTCCTTTCCACGGCAGCAGGTATCAGCCAAGGCCTCCAAGCCTAGGGCCAAACAAGCCTGTGCTACTAGACATCCACTTACCAAGTCTGAAGACAAGCCTACAGCTTGACGGGGCGGGCCTCTCCCTGGGGGTCTTCCAGGGTGGGAGGCCAACTTCTTCAATTCTCCCAGGTTTGGTGTCAGACCACATCAGACGCCTGGGTAAGAGAAGTGGTCTCCCACGGATCCTTCCTAAGGCGACCCCCCAGCAGTTCTTTGCACAGGGCCTCCATCAGACCCAAGCAAGGCACTGCTGCTCCAAAAAGCCATTCAGTCCTTACTGAATTCAGCAGTAATAATTCCGGTCCCCTCCTCACAACGAGGCAAGTGCTATTATTCCACCCTTTTCCTGGTTCAGAAGCCCAACGGGTCTCATTGGTCAATCCTCAACCTCAAATCTCTGAACAAGTTTATCAGGTAGTCCAGGTTTTGTATGGATATCCTCTGTTCTATTATCCTGGCTATGGAGCCTGGGGATTTAATTGTGTCTCTGGACATTCAGGACGCTTACCTACATGTACTATATAGCGCCTTCTCATCAACAATATCTCCGGTTTGCTATACTACAGCAACACTACCAATTTCAGGCTCTGCAGTTCGGCCTTTCAACGGCCCCCCGGGTCTTTACCAAGATCATGGCAGTTATGGTGGCCTCTCTTCGCAGCCAAGGGATCAGACTGCTCCCAAACTTGGATGACCTCTTGCTGTTGGCAAGCTCCCCGCCATCTGCAGGTAACAACTGCCTTCCTACAGACACACGGGTGGCTAATCAACTGGAAAATGTCTTCCCTGACACCTTCTCAAAGAATGGTGCATTTAGGAGGCAACTTGGACTCTCAGTTCAGAGGATCTTTCTAACAGACAAGATCTCCTTAATACAACACCAAGTGCGCAAACTGCTCCGCAGTCGCAGAGTGTCAATTCACACTGCAATGCAGACATGGTGGAGTTCGCTCAGTTAAATTCCAGGCCCCATCAACACCTGATCCTCTCCAGGTGGAACAGGCTAACCCATCTACTTCGATCCCAGACGATGGGCCTCTGCCCAAAAATGTGCCTGTCCCTAGCCTGGTGGCTACAGACGTCCCACTTAAACAAGGGACACCCCTTTTGAATCCTGGACTGGGCTCTCCTCACCACGGACGCAAGCCTCCGAGGGTGAGGCGCAGTGACCAGCCAACACTCCTTCCAGGGCCGCTGGACCCCAGTCGAGGTAGAGTTACCAATCAATGTCTTGGAGCTTCAAGCCATCTACAGAGCTCTTACTCTGGCTCAAGACATTCTTCAGGGCAGGCCAGTACAAGTACAGTCCGACAACGCCACGGCAGTGTCCTACCTCAATCACCAAGGAGGCACTCGGAATCGGGCAAATGCCATCTCCCAGCCATCTCATCTGTATTCATCCCGGGACTTCTCAATTGGGAAGCAGATTTCCTCAGCCGTCACGACGTGCATGCAGGAGAGTGGTCTCTACATCCAGAAGTCTTTCAGCTCCTAGTGGACAAATGAGGTCTGCCGGATGTGGATCTCATGGCCTCTACACACAACAACAAACCAGTATATGGAACTAGGACAAGGGACCCCGACGCAGCCTTCGTGGACGCCTTGTCAGTGAAATGGACCTTCCATTTGGCATACCTTTTTCCGTCAATATCCCTGCTTCCTCAAGTTCTTTGAAAGTTTAAGCAGGTAGGGGGCACAGTCCTGTTGATATCTCTGGCTTGGCCCAGACGCCATTGGTACTCCAATCTTCAGAGTCTCTCCATAGACGTTCCTCTTCAACTTCCTCTACGAGTAGACCTGTTGTCTCAGGGTCCATGTCTACATCCGGACCTGGCCCGTCTGTCTTTAACGGCTTGGCTTGAGACATCCCTCCTAACGGCTAACGGATTTTCCAGCTCTTTGGTCCAGACCATGCTCAGAGCACGTAAACCGGCCTCAGCCAGAATTTATCACTGAATATGGCATACATATTTCCAATGGTGTGCTCCTAGAAACTATGACCCTCAAGTTTTTAAGGTTTCTAGAATACTTGCCTTTCGGCAGGCTGGATTAGATCTAGGCCTCGGTCTAGCATCTCTGAAAGTACACCTTTCTGCTTTGTCCATCTGGTTCCAGCGCAGACTTACTCCTCTGCCGGGTGTTCACACCTTCCTGCAGGGTGTTCTACGTATACAACCTCCCTTTGTCCCTCCTGTGGCTACATGGGATTTGGCAGTAGTGCTTCACGCATTTCAGGAACCTCCATTCAAGCCCCTGGAATCAGCGGATGTCAAGTGGCTCACTGCGAAGACTCTTTTCTTCTGGCTATCGCATCTGCCCGTAGGTTATCGGATTTAGGGTAGCTTTCATGTCGCTCCCCCTTTCCAATCTTTCATCGGGACAGAGCGGTTCTTAGAACACGCCCGGGATTCCTTTCCAAGGTGGTCTCTCGTTTCCACCTAAATGAGGAAATTGTGGGTCCGGCCTTTCAATCCAGACCTCTCGGCAGGTGAGGCCTCTTTGTATGTGGTCCGTGCTCTACATGGACCATACTAATTCCATCAGGAAATTGGACTCTCTCTTCGTCCTATATGGATTCCACAAGGGATGGCCAGCTAACAAACAAACTCTGGCCAGATGGATTCGCATGACTATCTCACAGGCTTACACGCAGTCTGGCCTTCCTGTGCCAGCTACAGTATCTGCTCATTCTACTCGCTCAGTGGGTCCCTTGTGGGCAGCCCGGCGTGGCGCCTCAGCTGAACAGCTATGCAAGGCGGTCACCTGGTCGTCTGTCCACACGTTTCTTAGGTTTTATGCCTTTGATACATTTGCCTCTCAAAATGCTTCCTTCGGGGCGGGGTTCCCGCCCTTGAACGTCTGCTTTGGGACATCCCCATTGTCTCCCTGTGGATCCCTATGTGCCCTGAAGAAGAAAAGGATAGTTATGGTAAAACTTACCTTTGTTAACTCTCTTTCTTTGAAATCCATAGGGTCCACAGGGCACCCGCCCTGACGCTCCTGGCTTCTATGGGTTTCTTCTCTTGGTCACTTGTTTCCTTCTCTGTGTGAGAGTGTGATTCTTCAGTGTACCAGTTTCCTTCTCTCCTACCCGGCTCCTGACTTGGGCATGTTAACATAACTGAGTTGCCCTCAGGCTGTGGGCAGGGTATAGGAGGAAGGACCGGAGCATCCTGGGATAGAAAAAAGCTTTGCTGTTGGCATCCGGTCCTCCAAGGTCCCACCTACACCCCACTGTCTCCCTTTGGACTTCGAAGAAAGTGAATTAACAAAGGTAACTTTTACCATAACTCTCCTTACTTTATTGTAACACAACTTGTATTTTAGGTACTGTAATTACGGGGGTGCTCAAAATGTAAACAACCAAAATAAGCATTCCAACCATATGTATGTAAACTCCATGGTGCATGGTACCAACCATAAAATATGGAATAGAGACATGTACCTATGTACTGTATGTGCAGGGTGGTAACATGCACAAATGTACATAAAAAATGCATTGCAATACCAATTGTTTTTAGCATCGCAAACCCAAAAGCCCATTGCTTACAGATACGTGTGTCGCTAACAAACATTTGTATTTACCAGGAGGCTTGTTCACTTTTGACATTGCTCTTGTTACTGTCATTTCTTCCTGTTTTACAAATTTAGTCATAGAAGGAACATCAGAAACTTGCAATTTAATTTGCTCAACAGCCAGCGTTTTATCTGATGCATCTGAGAAAGCATTCATGTCAACCTACGGATTGCAAATATATCCCGTTATCTTAAGATGATAAGCAGTGTGAAAACAGATATTTAGTCAACATATGCCTAAGGCAGATACAGATGTGCTCTTATACACCTAGGGGTATATTTACTACACTGTGGGTTTTGAGAAGTGGAGATGTTGCCCATAGCAACCAATCAGATTCTACTTAAAATTTAACTAGCACCTTCTAGAAGATAATAGCTAGAATCTGATTGGTTGCTATGAGAAACATCTCCACTTCTAAAAACTCTCACTTTAGTAAATATACCCCCTAGTCTCAATGTGCCATGGGGCGCAAGACGCCTGGCACAAGTGAGCTGCCAGGTCCCGTGCGACTTGGCTTGCGCCGCAGATGCAACGGGTTGCTGCAATGTCCCGATCTGCCGACTTCAGGACTCGGGGTTCGGGAAAATTCATAATATTGGAAAATCTTGATTCCCCGATCTCGACACGAAAAATAATGGGAAACGGCAATTAGTTAGTTTTAACATGAAGAATTTCCCTGATTCGCTGATGGATCGCCGATCATCAATGTCTGGGTTTTGGTTGGGTCGGCGTCGGCAGAACGGGGAATTGCGGCTCAGGTGTATAGGCCCCTTTAGCCGCAAGCGGATGCGACAAACCGTCACGAGACTGCACTTCATCATTTCCTAAGCAACACTTCTATATTTGTGTGCGTCTGAGTCTGCATATGAAACACAATGGAACTTGGCGTGAATAAAAGCTGGGACCTTTGCATTGTAGCAGTACGTATACAGATAAAGACTCCGTCGCACAATGTTATACATGTGTCTCGTGAAGCTGTTTGCGACCTGCGCTAAGAAGGGCTGTTTGGCGAAACTGCAGAAATAGTGTATGAGGACACATCTGTACACTACAAGTTTTATCTATAGTTAAAAAAAGTTTTAGAGAAATATTTTTTTTTCAAAAGTACAAATATATTCAGGCTAGTACAGCTGACAGGAGGAAACATGTTACTTACTATAGTGTGATTGTTTGAAGCTTGAGGCACATGGCAAGGAACTGACTGGTTGGATCCTAAGTCATAGGGGGTGAGGCCTGTAGTTACTGGTACTAAGGATTCCAGCTGATTAGTCTGACTACTAGCATCGTCATCATTTTCTGGAAAAAGTGTCACTGCTACATTCTCATCTTTTAAAGGTGATGACTGTATTTCATCTTCTTCAGCATCTAGATTCACCATTTCCAGTAGGGGAGAAGATTGCAGCTCATCCACAAACTGGAAAACAGCCTCCACATTCATCTCCTCTTTCTTGGACTCGTCTGAATCACTAGCTGGCCAGTTTGGATGGAAAAACTCCAAAGGCAAGGAAGACTGCATTGGAGGAGGGCTCTACACAAAGTAATAAGAGGATACTGTATTACTGTACTGCACCATAACACCATGATGAAAAATGAAAATGAAGTGGATAATAAGCCCTTCCATTTCATATTGCAGAAGTCTACAGGTAAATGACTTGGCACATTCCTTTATCTTAATAAATGTGTGTGTGGTCATTTTAAATTAGATAAAAAATGAAAATAAATAAATTTACTGACCATGAGGCTGTTTTCTGCAGCTTTGGAGATACAATAAATTCTGACAATATTCTAATGGTTTGACTGGCTACAAGTTGGTCTAAACAGGATAGGTCAGCATCCTGGCGTGCGGGATGTCAACGGTCTAAAGACCGGCGATGGAATCCCGACAGCGTAGGGATCCTGGCTCCAGTTTCCCGGCCGCCGGCATCCCGAAGGTAAGTACCAGGGGTTAGGTTTAGGCACAAGGACGAGGGTTAGGTACTAAGGGGGGAGGGTTAGGTTTAGGGTGCGGGGAGGTTAGGTTTAAGCACTATGGGGGGAGGTTAGGGTTAGGCACCGGGGATGGAGGGTTACGGTGCAGGGAGAGGGAGGTTAGGTTTAGGCACTAGTGGGGGAGGTTAGGTTTAGGCACTGGGGAGAGAGGGTTAGGGATAGTAGTACTATACTTAACTACTGATGTTGGGATGCCGCTGTCAGTATTCTGACCGGCAGCATCCTGACCGCCAGAAACCCATACCCAACCCAGTCTAAACATGTGAATGTTCTAATACACTGCATGTATTGAATGGATTGTTAATGGATTACTATGGAGATGCTCCCGAGAAGATGTTCGGGTTGTTTGTTCAGCTCAGTGGCCAAATTATTATGACCACTGGGTTAGTACTTTGTTGGCCCACCTTCTAGGCATGGATTCTACTCACTGCCGGTATGTTTCCTGGAATATTAACCCAAATGTGATGTTCTGCATCTCCATAATGTTGCCTCCGCCAGCCTGAAGAATTCTGATGATGCAAGCAGGATCCATACTTTCGTGCTGTTATCACCATGTACTCACACTACCATCTGTATGGTGTAATTGAATATGTGATTCATCAGACAACATGACTCATTTCCTCTCCATTTCCTGTGTTCCTGAGCAAACTGGAGGCGTTTCACCCTGTTTGCAGCAGATAGCAATGTATTTTGGACAGGCTTTCTGCTTCTGTAGCCCATACAATGTAACATGTGGCGTACTGTTCATTAAGAGGCCATCTGAATTGGTCCCCGATTCAGATTATCCATAATTTGGTGTACTGTTGCCCGTCTGTGAGACTGAACAGGTCTGCCCACTCTTCGTTCTGCTCAAGCATCTGGTAGCTGTTTATGACCACAGGCCTTGTGCTCAGACCCAGTTTTTTGCCTGCTGATCCACTCTGTGTACACTTTACCAACTGGCGCCCTCAAACAATATACCATTGCAGCCATTTTGCTAATGCTTGTACTGCTGCTGTGAGCGCCAACAGTCATTCCGCGCTCAAAGTCTGTCAGATTGCGTAGTTTGCCCATTATTTTATGAGTGATGCACTTCATTAGTCTCTGCATACCTTCACTTTTCTGTTCTTATACAGATTCAGATGCAATATTACAGAGAAAACTGCGCTCACCCCTCAATGAGTTCTAGGTGATAGTAGGCCTAGAAATATGATGCTAATTTGCATTATTGCGACCTCAAAACAATGTCTTGAATGATATAATTAGTTATCTAAAGAAACTTCTGCAGAATGATAATCCTTTTTAATATATTAAAGAAGACATGCACATGTGAATTCATTATAAACAGACTGCCTCATGGTATCAAAGTAGGTGGCAATACAAGCAGATAACAGATAAATGAGATATCTAGTAATAATCACTTTATGTCAAGTGAGATAACAAAAAGTAATCGTATTAAATAGGTAATAACGGTCTAACAATATGCATGTAGGAATATTACGTGCAAAAAGACAGTATACTTAAAAAAACTTTTGCGTATAACAAATATAAGTAAATTTTCTGGTAACTCAAACTCAGTGCTTGTGCCTCAAAGTCAGTGCTTGTGCCAAATGGCAGTAGGGTCTGTGGTGGGTAGCGGCGTCCCGCTCCACACTATTGATCCTTCAGTGATATTCAAAAAGAAGACAAGCAGCGCATTAGTGTCGCCTGTCTGTACCTGATCCCTGGAACCAGTCCCGCATGACGCGGTGGATGTAGCTGGCATTTTTGGAGTGGTGGTGTCCAGACTTCCTTTGCAGGGGATGCAGCAAAGGCGCACTTTGTTCAGGTGATCCGCTGGGCATCTACCACTGCTTGGAGTCTGTGGTCGGAGTGGTGTTGCCGCGGGTCACCCCAGTTAGGGTTCACCGTGGGGGTCCTTCTCCTGCCTCTCCTACGAGTGTGTAGCTGGTTACACTTGTCTCCGTTGGATTCACAGCTGATCTCCTCTCACTTCCGGGTGGTGCGGGATACAGTCCAGTCACGTGACGCGGCTGGGCGAATGGTCGCTGAGTACTCAAAATGTTCTTTAGGGTCTGGATATTGTGCAGTGTGTTCCAACGCGTTTCAACCTCACGGTCTTCCTCTGGGGGTGTGTGCTTGTTTTGCCTGGCTGTTGGATGTTTAAATCCTGTGTGGAGTGCCCACACTTTATTGTGTCAGTCAATCATTCTAGCTTAGTCCTGACGTTGGTAGCCATTTTGTTGTAGACATTGCAATAGATAGTATAGTATTCCGTCCATCCTATAGAAGGTTAATCAGCCATATTGGTGGGGATAATCTGTTGTTGCATTTTTCAATATGATGTTGCAATTTACGTAGTATTAAACCTAGGTACATATATATTATATAAAATATAAAATAGGTGAAAACATGTGCAGTGTATATACTGAACAAGATAGCTAATATGAAACCTATTTGTTTCAATACGATAGCATTAACCTAATGTAATTATTTGCATGTAATTGAACGGATTTCATTATCCAAGTTAAGGCCTTTGGGAGCTAATGTATCTAGTTCAACCATACATCCTCTTTATTGATGAGGTGTATGTAGTCACCCCCTCTCCATCTCTGTTTGATTTCTTTTAGCCCATAGAATTTTAGTAGTTTCGGATTTGTGGTGAGCCTTATAGTGGTTTGACAAAGGGTGATCTTCTGTGCCTTTTTCTATATTTCGTATATGTTCTGATATGCCTGTCTTTAGTGATCTAATGGTTCTGCCCATATAGGGACATTCCAATGTATAAATTACACATTTGGTGTGACACGTAATCCTACTCCTAGTTGTGAACTTATTGTTGTTGCTTGGGGAAATGATCGATAGTGTGGGTTTCGTGTTTTTTTTTCCCGTGACTTTACAGGCTCTACATGTTCTACAATGAAAAAATCCCCCTTTTTGGTGTATCTTGCATGGGAAGTAGATGCTGGATCGTAGTCTTGGGTGAGATATGGTTCTTGACTAATTTCATCTTGATGTCTGGAGCTTTGCAGAAAATTATTTTCGGTTTGGGTGGAAGAATGTCACCCAGGATATCGTCTTGGAACATGATGTGCCAATGTTTGTTTATGACACATTTCATTTGATTGCCTTGTTTGCTGTACTGTGTGATGAAGCAAATATTGGTATCGGTGTCTTTATTGGTGTCTTTCGGTTTGTATTGGAGGAGAGGTGCCCTAGCCTTTTCTTTGACAGATTCTTTGGCATTCATGACTAATCTGCTATTATATTTTTTTTATATCAATTTTGTCTGGATGCTGTCTCCTTGTTTATTGTAATCACTGATTTTGGAGCAATTGCGCCTTATCCTTTTAAATTGTCCTAGAGGTATGTTTTGTAGCCAATTAGGATGGTGTACGCTTGAGGCTAGAATAAAGCTGTTTACATCTACAGATTTGTGAAAAGTGTTGGTGTGGATCTGCCTCTCTTCAATGAAAATATTCAAGTCTAAAAACTCAGCTATGGTTTTGCTGTATTTAGATGTGAAGATGAGATTATTGTCATTATTGTTTATGTACGTAAGAAATTGCTTCAAAGATTCTTCAGTGCTGTTCCAAATAAAAAGCACATCATCTATGAAGCATATCCAGAGGACAAGATTTGCACCAAGTTCGCCATGGGACCAGAAGTAATTGTTCTCCCATGTGCTCATAAAGAGATTTGCGTAACTTGGCCCAAATCTCGTTCCCATCGCGGTCCCGGTGACTTGCCGATAGTGGATATAGTTGAACCATGCATAATTATGATCAAGAATGAACCTGATTGACAAAGGGTGATCTTCTGTGCCTTTTTCTCTATTAAGTACATGTTCTTATATGAGTGTCTTTAGTGATCTAATGGTTCTGCCCATATAGCTTGGGAAAGGGACATTACAATGTATAAATTACACCTTTGGTGTGACACGTAATCCTACTCCTAATTGTGAATTTATTGTTGTTGCTTGGGGAAATGATCGATAGTGTGGGTTTGGTGTTTTTTTGTCCCGTAACTTTACAGGCTCTACATGTTCCACAGTGAAAAAATCCCCCTTTTTAGTGTATCTTGCATGGGAAGTAGATGCTGGATCGTAGTCTTGGGTGGGATATGGTTCTTGATTAATTTCCTCTTGATATCTGGAGCTTTGCGGAAAATTATTTTCGCTTGGATCATGCTTGGATCTGTGAGAAGATGATTTTTAATGCTTGATAATCCTTGTTCGAGGTTTATTACAGAATATAGTGATGTAACGTCACTTGTCACTAACCAATATTCAGTATTCCATTGAATATTCTGTAGTTTATTCAGGGCGTCCGTTGTGTCTTTAATGTAGGATTAATGTTAGTATTTTCCTACCGCAGAGTTGGCTGCAAATGTGAGTCGCGGCCGACTCTGTATAGGTAGCAAACGCGCTTCCCTTCCCATGCAGGTAACAGGAGCAGATGCGCCAGGATTACGTCAGGAGGTGTGGCTGCACTATGAGTAGAAACTATGAGTAGAAACAATGCTAAAAACACACAATACGTAACTCATTACAGTACAATGGCAGGAAAGTGTAGATAAGAAATACTCTAGTTGTTTGGAGACTGTGAAATGCAAATCAAGTAATATAAGAGCAGCTTCTAAAAACGAGTGATCAGTACACTGTAGTCCTCCTATTAGATTTGAGCATCAGCAGTTTCACTATATTTGCATAACTGGGTGTGTGGATAAGACGCACCTGTCACCATCATCAGTTCCCAACTTGCACTAGAGTTTGAGTACTTACAAGTTGCATCCCTCCAAATAGGCACATTTGTGCCTTGTAGGTGGCCAATTTCAGGTCAACAAACCTTTATTGTACTTTGGCTAGGTCTACACGCTACTCCCAAATCCCATCCCAGGAGGGCGCCATAGGTGCAAACTGGGGCTTAACTGCTATGGCAAAAGGCTCACATTGCGAAAAGACGCACATCTCAAAAAGACGCACCTGCACAATAATATAAAGAGAAAGTTGTGCTTACATTACACTCTGAGGTTAAAAGTGAGCAGTTTGGGGAAAGCGGTACAAATGCAAAAATGTAGTATATATAAATATATTAATGGCACTATTTAGGGAATAGATATTAGAGGCAGTAAATAAAGACTAAAATATAGCAAACCACATTCCGAAATGAAGAATATTTATTCTTTTTCACCAGTGCCCTAACACTACACAACTTGTTTTTGTTAAGAAATCTCCAACATTTACTCATATAGAGACACTGACAAATGAGAAAAGAAATGTAAAACCAGCTAAATGCAACTCCATGCTTCTAATTTTCATAGACAGGCTTAATTATACTAACCTGAAAATAGCTACAATGCTGGTATGAAGAGAAGGCAGGATCGGCGCAGCTGGCCAGTCGTTCCATGTGAGCTTGTGATGGGCAACACGGGAGGACAGCTAGGTAAAAACAACATAGAAAAATGACACAATCTAATATATAGAATTTAGCAGACTTCTAAACGAACATTGCAAAATAATGCTCGGTACACACTAAACGACGTGTGTACCCAGCGATGCAACAGACGACCCCCCCCCCGCCGACATATCGGGCAGCCCGTACACACTGGACGATCTGGTGCCCGACCGCCTGATATGTCAGCCCGCGCCACATAGGATCGTCAGCTGCATCGCCTGATTTGACTGCATGTACAAAAAAAATCAGGCGATGCGACTGACAACGGCACGGGAGCGTGCACTGCACAATATACTGCCTACACACTGCATGATTTTAACGATTTGTCATTCCGATGGGTCGGAATTAGCCAAATCGTTAACAAAATCGTATATTGTGTAGGGACCGTAAGTCTGAGATTCATGTAATGAGATGTGGTAATTAAATGTGAATAGATGGCAGTCACTTGGATACACCTGAGAAAAGAGGACTTTTTTTTTCTATTTTCCTTTCAATCAGAATAGATATTAGAAATAAGGTCTTGTGCTGTAAACAAGTGCCGTGACTTGAGATATTAGAAATAAGGCCTTGCGCTGTAAACAAGTGCCGTGACTTGAGAGTTGGGATATTAGAAATAAGGCCTTGCGCTGTAAACAAGTGCCGTGACTTGAGAGGTGGGATATTAGAAATAAGGTCTTGCGCTGATAAGAAGTGCCCTGACTTGGTTTAAGAGCTGGGCAGCAGTGGCGTATCTATAATGGGTGCAGTGTGTGCGGGGCACATGGGCCCCGAGTCCAGGGGGGCCCCGCACCGCACACACTGCACCCATATTTTTTTAAACTTACCTGTCCGTGGTCCCACGTCGGGTGTCAGCGCTGCTCAGAACACCGGAAAAATGTCCGCCGCTGCCATTTTTCCGGTGTTTTACGCATGCGCAGTAGACTCCGGGCAGACTCTAGTGCCCAGAGTCTACTAATGCTCCGGTGGCTAGCCAGCCGCGTCAGTCGGCTGCCAGCCACCGGGGAGAAAGGAGGGGGCCCCGCACGGGGAGTGCACACGGGCCCCCTCCTCTCTTAAGACGCCCCTGCTGGGCAGCATACAGCTTTATACTCATCCCAGGCGGGATACTTTGCCAGTTCCTTTGCCTCATAAGTGAGTTGTGATGTAGGGAGATGTGATATATATACACAATAAAAAAACATTTGAGGGCGCTAGAAAGGTGGATCCTTCTTGTATCAGTTCTAGGGAGACCCATGAATGGGTTAAATGAAACTTCATCCAATAAAATAGTGACCAATACCCAACGCCTATGTGGGGCAGATGTAACTTCACACCATCACCCCAAAGGGTGTAAGCTCTATGGTTGAAAACCTCACTGGTGGCGGATGGATTTTGGCACCAAAACAGACCCTGCGCATTTTTTCTCCAGCATGGGACTTCTTCAGTGGTACAATCAAAAATGGACAAATTACTCCACAGATTCGTACAGAGGGCCTGATTCAGAGCCGCACGTAAGCGGCCGCTCGTTTCGCTCCGAGCGATGTTCGCACATCTGCGCATGCGTATGGGTTTTCTGGCACGCACACAGGAGTGCCCTTTTGTGATAGCCACCCTGCCCACCCTAGAAGGAACACTACTATATGATATGTGTACCCAGCGATGGCACGATGCGATGGAACAAGTTATCGCATTGGCTGTACACACTACACGATCTGTTATACGACTGTACACTATGGGCCTGATTCAGACCCGGATGCTATGCTGCGCTCGTATTTGAGCGATTTTTCGCAATCTGCGCATGCGTATGAGTCGCAATGCGCGTGTGCGAACCAGTCATTGTGATGAGAAAGTGCTCGCCCGTAGCCCGCAGTTGGGCCGCTATTTTGAGTTACAGATAGAGCCGTTTGTGTGTGGTAACAGGGGAAGGTGCTTGTAAAAGGGGGGAGTGGATGTGCGAACGCAGGCGTGCCCGACCGTCAGAACGGCGTTTAATGGGTGTGCATAATTAGCAAAGTAGCGTCATTACACAAGTGACTGGGTTGTATTTTAGCTAGAACTGCTCGCAATGTTGTGGTGGGAAAAGGCTACAACAAGCGCTGCGAGCAGCTCCGATGGCTCTCGATGTTCCCGATTAATCCTACAACTGCCGGAGATGACGTGTGTTGCGAGTGGCAAAGGGGCGTCTTTATACAGGTGCGAGCGCATAGTGCGGCCGCTCGCTATTACTTAGCGGGCAGCTTTACGCGACGCAGTGCGAGCACATGATTTAAATAGACAGCCCCTTTTAGCCAGCGAGCGGACGCAAATAGCGTCCGGGTCTGAATCAGGCCCTATATATTGAGCCATGATGCATTTAGCAACATGGTGTCATTCATTGCATAAACACATCTGCAGTGCAGCATAGCAGACGGGACGATGTGATGAATGACCGCCATGCATGAGCGATTAGACGTACACACCATACGATCCGTATGATACGTCGTTCCGATCCACGTCTGAATGATATATCGTAAGACGGAGCGCATAGTGTGTACCCAGCTTATGTGAACAAAGCTATGTTATAAAAAGGTGTACATTACGTATTACTGTTTGCAGACACAATGGGCCAAATGTAATAGGGTTAGAGATTAGAAAATGTGAGAGTGTAGTAGAAAACTCACACTTTTTAAACTCGGCTAATGTAATAGAGTCTGAGAACATGCAAACTCTCATGTTTTTACACTCAAAAAACTCTCACAATTTAAACTCTCATCCAGATGTTTTTCAATTTTGAAGATAAAACTCGACCAATGTGAGAGGTTACTGCTAAACTCTAGTGTTTTCTAAACTCTCACCCTATTACATTTGGCCCAATATCTGGATAATGTAATATGATATATTTGTAATTTAAGGGTCAATTTAAACTATAAACAATTTTAAATTTAAAAGCACTCAAAAAAAAAATCAGTGGCAGTAATTATTTTTTTTAGGGTATCTCCAATACCTGAACTGTTTGAGTCCCTTGAGAACCGCGTTTGGGAACCTCTAGTTTAGAGTATTTCAGACCAAACCTTAACATGCACTGTTGACATTGTAAATATCGTCATTTCCATTGTCAATATTTTTGTCTATGTCAACATTCTGAATGTTTAAATTCTGAATGTCGTCATAATGACTACATACCGAATTTTAGATATGCAAACTACCTTTATGCTCTGTCTTACACTTTTATTTTTCAGACAGACTAATTTTCCTTTGCCTTCTGTCCAGGCCAAGGACAATTTTTATATTCCCAGCTGAAAGGCTTGAGCCTTATGGCACTATACATTTAATTATTGCGCATTTTTTGGACTACACGTATCCATGGTTTTTAATGTTCTTTGTGTATTGTTTGTATCACATTTTTTGAAGGGGTTTGGAGGCGACCCTTATGAACTGCCCTCTCCCCAAGTTATCGGAGGCTACCCTCCTTCTAGCGGCAGCTGAAGAATTTGTTTCCTGGGAGAAGTTTTGGCTAACCTTTTAGAGAAAGTGGTTACCCTGAGCCATGTGGTGGAGGAAAGCCTGAAGGGTCCTAGTCCCCTAAGGGGTTCTTTGGCTCCGAGGGGTCAAGGTTGTTAAGGGGTCCCTCCTACCTTTACAGATTGGATGGTGATATACGGGGATCTTCTCCTTTTAGAGAGGGTCCAAAGACCCAAGGCCCTAGCATAGTCTTGCACTGCACTGGGCTTTTGGAGGCCACACCTTGGGCTTCAATTACAAAAAAACCAAAAACCTTTTGTGTTTTCTCACACAAAAAGTTACAGAACAGTTTCACTTTAAGGAAGAGACCCCTCTTGCCTTATCTCTTATTACTAATAACAAGAGTGCAGATCACATTTTCATTTTAGGGAAGCAATAAAATAGAATTTGATCATTTAGAATATTAACTAATCTGATTAAATAGCCTTATTAATTATAGATGTCTATTTATAACATGCTTATGATATAAGTGATATGATATGATATGATATAAATGATACATCATTTGCATACAGTTTAAGTTGTAAGGTAAGGAATTAGAAGTCAATGTATTATACCTATTAATTTTGCATAGTGATGTAAACTATGACCTAAAATGTAACAAATGATAAATTTTTACCTTTATCCATACAGAACTGCTCATTGATTTCTAATATCCTTAGCATTTACAAGAACTACGCTATTCATTTATGACTACTGTCGTCTACATTTTATGCCAATGTACCTAGCAAATAGAGCCCATATAAAACACCACCCTATCAATTCTATTTGTTTCCGTCTAGTAGAGCTCACCTGTTGGATAATATGCAGGAGAGTACTTTGCTGTTGGTGGAACATAGCTACCATATTGCTGCACAGCACCTGACATGGCGGAGTGACCTTGTTGGACATGTACAGAAGTAGGACTGGATGACAGTGTGTAGCTAACTTCTGTTGGGAAGCGCTGCATGAATGGGTAAATGATGCCATTTCCTGGGAAAGATGATCGTGAGTCTAACTGTCCTTGGAGAAGACTCAATGAGTTTGGCCATGTCCTTGGAGGGATTGGAGTGCGATCTAGTTCTTTTAAAGGAAATCCAATATGACTGCGTGATGCAGGACTACCATAGAGATATGGTGAATGGTTGTCACGTCTGAAAACACGGTGATTCTGTTCAATGGTCATTGAAGCTACAAACGAAACAAAAATAAATTTGAAACACTGTAATGATCTGAAATCATTCCGCTGTCTTATCCAAAAATAATTCACATCTCTTCCATCCCAGTTCAGTAGCTAGAGAAGTAACAATAAAAATTGTCACTTGCTGTCTATGCAAGCAGGTTTATGTGATTAAGGGGCCCATTTATCAATAAATATTTTCGGCTTATTCAGGTGTTTTCGGGGGAGGGGGTAACTGCAAATATTCAGTATCCCCCAAATGTATGACAGAGGGGCTGCAGCAGATATCTCCCATACATGCTGCAAACCCTCCATTCTCGGCAGCCCCAACCCCCATAGGTTTCTATGGGGGATGCGATGCTGCTGTATTTACCAACTTCCGGAATGCAATGCATTCCGGAGATTAGCCCCACAGCTACTGACATCTCATGGAGGTAGCCTGCTGTAGCCTATGGGTTACACATTGCAGAATTAGCCGGTTGAGGGTTCCCCAGGAACCCTCTCTGCCAATGGAGGCCACGCATGTGCAGTCAGCGAGTATGGCACAGACAACTTGGCAGCAGGAGTTTGTTTTTCACCCAGGCGGAAACTATTTGGATGGTGATGGCTTAAAGTCAGAGTGAGTTCAGTAAATGTTTGGCTATCATCTAGAAGGAAATGCTTTCTTTGAATCCCTCTACACTTGCTTTGCCTAATTAGAATATGCCTTAAAAAGCAAAAGTCTGATTTTATTCACCTGGAAAAAAATAAATAAATTAAAATAATGACCTGTGCATACATAATCATTCCACAAAGCGTAACTAAAAATAACACTCAGTTGTAATCCCATTGTTTGAATGACAAAATAAAAATTCAGAGATCAATATTTTGTCCACAATCTTGATGAGCGTCAAAAGTTTATTTTTTTGACAACCGTAATTTCACTTTCCCATCTAAGCAAATAACGCCCCGATCCAGTCTTACCCTGGTTCTCGCACTTACTCTGGTCTGCCAATGAGTTGGTCAGCAGTCTTTGGAAGCGGTTTGGCGGCCTGGTGTTCACTTCGAGGCCAGCAGCCATCTTGGCTTTGTTAGAACTGGTCAGTCTCTTCAAATTGACCAGCAGTTCTGGATGCTCCTTGCGGAAGTTGATGTTGTAGAAATGATGGAGGTGGCCATCTCCGGCTACCAGGTCCCCTCCCGGCTGGTGGGAGCTGGGGTTCTCCCCGGATCCCGCCATCACTTTCCTGAAGCCGTAGAGATTGAGCTGGCGGATAAAGCTGGTGAAGTTTGTTGTCTTAAACAAGTCAATGGCATCATTCATTGGCTTTGAAGGGCACAGCAGCTCGGACTCGAATAGCTGCTTATCAACGATGACGCCTTCTCCGCAGGAGTCCCAGCGGATGGACTGGTAGTGGGGGCTATTCACAAGGCGCCACAGCTTGGCTGGGAAATTGTTGGGATTTATGGGTGTAGACAGAAGAGCATCCGCTACATCCATTAGACGGGTCAAATAAACCGTGGAATATTTACAATGAGAAAGAAATGGCAAAGTCTGTGAGGTCCCGCTAAGCCCGAGGCTGCTGTCTGCACACAGATAATGCTGAGAACTTCCAGGATCTCTATAGTATGTCACTTCATTTGTGCACTATACCCTTATCTTGGCCTCCCAATGGATGTGACTGTACTATAGCTCTCTTTAAAAATATATATACATATCTATATATACACATATATATATTACTTCCTCTAAACAGAAAATATAATTGATCTAAAGTATCAAATGCTAAGAAACCCAAGTGCTGCTTTTAGGTTAAAGCCACCAAATCGCTGACAACCCGTGGGCCACGTTAGGTACAGGATGATGCGATCCAACAGTGACGTTACCCGCTGCAGGGCCTCATCAGAGCCGTCCCGGCACTGTACTCAGCCCCGGGGTTCTCTCCGAACTGCGCCCCGTTCCAACCGATCGACGGAAACGTTACGCACAGAGGACCCTTCACCCGGGATCCTGTCGCCCAATCCGGCCTCGAGCTGTTGCAGGCGCCGCACGTGCGGGGAAGGGGGCGCGAGGACGGTAACTGCCACCGACACCACTTACGCGACTACAGGCAGGTGTCCCCCCCCCCCCCCCCCCCCCGATCCAGGAACCATTGGCCGCCGGGGTTACGCGGAACCTGTGGCTCTCCAGCTTTTGTAGACCTATGAGCTGGTAAGACATGCTGGGATTTTTAGTACTACCAATACGGGGAGCAGCACAATGACACCGAGCTAGTTATGTAGAGGGGGACTGACGGTGTAACGGGAGGACCGGTGTCCGGCTCCGTCCAATAGCGTCAGATAGGCGCGTCACGTGACGGCGAGCAGGAAACGCGCGGGAGGTTCGACTAGCCTCTTGTCTAGTATATATCATGTATTATTATATCATATCATTATGATATGCCATATTAATTAATAAATGTCTTACTATATCATGTCTCATTCGTATATCATGTAATTATTATACTATGTCACATGATTAGTATATCATTTCCTTTTATTATATCATGTCTTATTAATAGATCATGTAATTATATCATGTCATTTTAGGATATCATGCTTTATTATTTTATGATGTATTACTAGTATAGTCTGTCTCAGGGTAATACACCAGCTATCAGTGAGTTAGATAGGTCACTAGGCATTAAACTCATCTGTGACCCTGTTGTATTCATGTGACTGGGATCCAGGTTACTGTGGCTTCATGTCATCGCTTATGGCAGGTAATATTTTAGTATCAATCAGACCAGTCACGGACTCGTCCCCTTGTCATGAATGCTGACAGTACAGAACCTACTATTTGGTATATAATATACATAACTCTCATTATATTACTCAATACAGGGCCTAACTGTACAGTGCATGGCTTCCAGTCTACAGATTAATGGGAGGGGGGTGACCATGGCAGTCATCCTGGGACCCCCACAGAGAGTTGGGCTAGCTCATCACTTCCCAAGAAGAAGTGCCCGGATGTGGAATGCTGCTGAACGGCTCATGAGTCTCTTTAGTGTTCCACCATGCCCACATTATTGAAGGGAGCTGAGAGCTTGTCTGCATTCACACTACATCGGCGGCAGCTCTGTCCGAAGGAGAGCAAGAGCACACCACAACAGGCCAGGAGGGAATCGGTATGAAATACCACCAGCCGCATGGCCGGCGGTTCGATTCCCGGCAGCGCCTGGCCGACCAAAGCAGAGTTCCTGGCAGCGGAAGCCCGACAGCGCTGGAAATTCCGATCGTCGATAGGCAAGTACTGACTAACCTAACCCTCCTTAGGGGAGCATAACCCTAACCTCCCCCCCAAGTTCCTAACCCTAATCCCCCCTGTAAGTGCCTAACCTCCCCCTTCCCCGCTGCCTAAACCTAAGTCCCCCGGGAGGTGGCCTAACCCTAAGTCCCCCCCGGGTGCCTTAAACTTAACCCTCCCCCCCCCCGCGGCAGTCCGCTCGCAGCGCCCGGCATCCCTTCGCGGCGCCCGGCATCCCTTCTACATCTAGACGCCCTGCATTTCACCCTCGCCAGGATATGACAGTCGGGAAGCCGGCTGCCGGTATTAAGGCAGCCGGCTTCCCGATTGTATACTGCCAGGAGGCATAGGCATGCGTACATGGGGCCTGATTCTGAGTCAGACTGATCGCTTAGTGCGGACACAAATGGTGAGTTTATACTTATAGCGCATGTGCAGAAGCGGATTCCTATTCAGAGTCAGATGGAACTTACCTGGATCTGTCCCATGAAATAGGACGTTTTGAGGTGGGAACTGGTTTGGTGACAATGCAATTGCACTTAACTGCTCTGACTTGTGGGAGTGTTGTGTGCGTGTATCATGCTCTGTGCAATTGAGCGTATGGAGAGGAGAAGCCGGTTTCTGATCTACATATCTCTTGCACCTAGCATGGGGCTGCTGTAAGCGCAAATATGATGGCGGCCAGTGTAAACTTGCTGGGGAGCACGACTTTTCGCTTGCACACGCACAAACCCCAGCATTAGTTGAATGGAATCTCGCATTAGCATAAGGTAATAAATCAGGCTTCTGCAGCTGCCCACAACTACAACAACTAGAGGGCCACTCATAATCAGCCCCATAGGGTCCAGGGTGTACCCAGGTACACCCTAATGTTGGACGCCATATCATTGGGCCTGATTCAGACCCACTCGCGAGCGGCTGTACGCTCGCAAGTGGGTCGATGGTCTGCACTGAGCATGCGCACGACGGAGGGAGCTCCGTCGTGCGCATGCGCCAGACACGACGAGCGAAGGACTTTCCTTCGCTCGTTGTGTCCGATCAAAGGGGGCGTGCTGTCAATGTTGATTGACAGCACGCCCCCTTTGGTGGGCGTGCCGGGGGCGTGCCTCCCTGACGGGGGCGTTCCCACGGGAACGCCTCCCGTCAGAAGCCGGCCCACTGACATCACTAGTGATGTCAGTGGGAGTGATTTTGGCTCTGATAGAGCCAAAATCACTCCGGAGCTTGCGGTTGAAAACCTCAACCGCAGGCTCCGGCTCGCAATTTCGATGGTCGCGATGGTCATGACCATCGCGGCCATCAAAATGCACGCTCGTATAGCCTGTGGGTGGTGACCCACAGCTATACGAGCGTCCAGGAGGACGCTCCATGAAAAAGGAGCCCGGCCCTCATGCAGAGCGTGCGCTCAGGGCCATCGAAATTGCGAGCCGGAGCCTGCGGTTGAGGTTTTCAACCGCAAGCTCCGGAGTGATTTTGGCTCTATCAGAGCCAAAATCACTCCCACTGACATCACTAGTGATGTCAGTGGGCCGGCTTCTGACGGGAGGCGTTCCCGTGGGAACGCCCCCGTCAGGGAGGCACGCCCCCGGCACGCCCACCAAAGGGGGCGTGCTGTCAATCAACATTGACAGCACGCCCCCTTTGATCGGACACAACGAGCGAAGGAAAGTCCTTCGCTCGTCGTGTCTGGCGCATGCGCACGACGGAGCTCCCTCCGTCGTGCGCATGCTCAGTGCAGACCATCGACCCACTTGCGAGCGTACAGCCGCTCGCGAGTGGGTCTGAATCAGGCCCATTGTCCGCAAAATTACTGGTGAAGCCGGCAACCTGTTAAGGCGACAGCATCAGTGAGTGAGTTAGTGACTCACAAGAAGCAGTGCACCCTTCCCACACTCCCTAATTATTACTGCCCATGGAGGAGCAGCAGAGTGTTGGGCGCAGAGTACCCTCTCTCTAGTGCACACCCTAATCAAATGTACTGTGCATACCAATAAAAGAAGGTGAGTACTAGTAGTAGTGGGTATGCACTGTGTGGCAAAATGTTTATAGTGTGACCAATTACATAATGTCTATACTGGGGGATAATGTTATACTGGAGGCATTGTAGTATAATGTTATACTTGGGGCACTGTGCATTTTGTGCATACTGGGGGCACTGTGCATTTTGTGCATACTGGGGGCACTGTGGCATAATGTGAACTGGTAAGTACTATAGTGTATGACATAATGTCATTTTATTAGCAGGCTCCCCCACAAATTAGTTGCTCTTGTGCCCCAGCAAACCTTAATTTGGCCCTACCACTGCACAGGTCATCTACCATTCTACAAGTGTCCAGTGTAGCTTATCTAGAGCTGTAACTTGGACTGTGCAAAGGTAAAGCGTTACACAAGGAAATTAATAGGTTAATTTGGTTATACTTGAGGATTATTTGGTGTCAGTTTTCTTTCTTGCCCCAGGCTCTAAAATTTCTAGTTACTGCTTTGAGTTTTTACATATTGTTCAGCTTCCATGCCCTCTGTATTATACAGACCTGCCTTATGCTAAGTACACACTGAGATGACGGATCAGTCAGCAGAACAATGCTCTGTCAGAGCAGCCAATTGGTAAGCTATACACACCAATTGGCCGCTCTATATGTCTGGGCTGACATCACAACTGGGTGGGCATTTAAATATGCCCGTCCAGTTGAGATTTCAGTGTCGGCGGTCCCTGCAGCCAGTGTATGGGTGGTCGGCAGGTCGTCCATACACACATGCAGATGCACCGATATACCTTTCATATGTCGGCATTGGCTGTGCTGCAGGGCTAGCCTGATATGTCTGTGAACAATGTCGTTCACAGACATATCAGGTGTACATATCCGCTGGTGCACTCATGACAATAATATTGTTTGTCTAACGAACGAATGATATACCGACAAGTGTGTATCCAGTATTATGCTGGGTACACACTAAACAGATATATCTGCAAATGATGGTTGTTCGTACACACTGAACAACCATCATCTGTGTTCAGTGTGTGGGAGGAGGCGGGTCCCTCTGGCCCCTTCCCCGTGGCTGCCGCTGCATGTGTACGGGTGGTTTGCAGACCGCCCATACACACTTGCTGATGGACAGATATGTCTGCAGATATATCTGTCCATCGGCTGTGTAGCACAGCCAGTGTGATATGTCTATGAAATACGTTGTTCACAGACATATCGCGGGTACACACTGGCCGACGGGCAGCAGATATATTAGCTCAGAGTTTGTCAAATTTTTGTAAAATCTAGGAGCCAGCTTAAAAGTTTAGGAGCCAGACCATCATCCACTACCAAAATATATGAAAACTTGTATAAACAATCACACGTGCCCCATCGATGCCCCTCAACCTCCCCACATGCTTTCAGACTACCACACGTGTCTTCAATGGTCATTAGATTCTGCCACATGCCCATACCTGCCTCCAATCTATATTGTGCCACACCCTAGGGCCCAAAACCATATTATGCCATACCCTAGGGCCCAAATCCATATTTTGCCACACCCTAGGGCCCAAATCCATATGCCATACTGTAGGACCAACATACATAGTATACCCCACAGTATGACTAAATTCATACATATGTGGGATGATGAGTTATATAAGTACATATGATGAGACGTGTAACTTAGGGAGGGGTGGTGGGAGAGGCACACTTAGGGAGTTTTACCTGAGCACTGAAGGAGCAAGGTGCAGGAGTCTTATTAATTAAATTACAGTGAGGCAGTACTGCGGGCAAGGAGGGGGTTAGAGACAAGCAGTGCTGGGGAAGGGTGGGAGGGTAGATAGCAGCTGGGGCAGTACTGGGGGAAAGGAAGGGGTTAGGGGCAGGCAGTACTGGGGTAGGTAGTAAAGGTAGATAGTAGATGGGGCAGCACTAGGGGCAAGTAAGGGGTTAGGGGCAGGCAGTACTGGGTGCTGTATTTACCTCCTTCCCGCTGAAAGCCATCTCACACAGCATGAGCCGCAGCCTCAGCTTGTCCTTCCAACTCGTTCCAGGCCCGGGCAGTGTCCACCTCCCCAGCTTTCTGTGTGCGGAAAGCTGGCTGAAGAAGTCGAGGGTGGAGCGCAGGCAGCTGGAGGAGCCCGACACCAACAACATAAAAGGGGCAATAATGCTGCTGCTGCAGCCGGGAGGGCCACAGGGTGGCCGGCAGGGAAGAGGTGCAGAGCCCGAGGAGTAGGATGCTGAGGCACCGCTGAAGAGATGCTGGATTCAAATAGCAGAAGGTGCGCTGGCGGGCAGGGAGGGAGGGAGACACTGCAGGTGCATGGCAATAGGCTGAGGAGAAACTAAAGGCAGCATGGTGATTGGCTGGGGAGACACTGCAGGCGGTGATTAGCTGCAGCGCAGGCAGTGTGTCCTGTGGGACGGACCCAGTCATTTACTAAAAGTGGGTCCTGTCTCCCTAGATCTGGTTGCCAGGCAGCAAAATCTGGACGCCATGGCGACCTGGCCCCCGGGATTAGTCGAGCCCTGTATTAGCTGATCAGTTGATCAGCCAATATATCTGTCAGTGTGTACCCAGCTTTAGACCTGCTGCTGGTAGGGACAACAAGACTACTAGGTATGGAGATCTAGAACTGATAACCATGGTTATTATAACAGTTAATAGTGCTCTGGCTGCATCTCATTCAGAGAATCCTAATTGGTTTCTGCAGTCTACAGAATAACACTCCTTTTAAATCTGAATGCGGGTCGCACCCGGGATTTTGTTCACGCGTCCATCCCGGCTGAGACCCCTTTCAGACTGGAGCCTGACCCGGCACTAATGCAGGGTCGATAACGTCATCGCCTAACGTGCTGAGCCGATCCTCGGAGATGAGATCATCTCCAAGCGCCGGCTCTTCCTATGCAGTGAAAGGGACCTGGGTCGCATCAGCCCGGGTTACCCGTTCACACTGCACAAGTGTGAACGGGTAACCCGTTCACTCGACCCGGCTTATTTCAACCTGGCCCTTTCACACTGCACAATATTTTAGGTTGCTGCGCGTTCACGTGCAATAACCCGGGTTATTGATTGTAGTGTGCAAGTGGGAACAGACTAAAATGGGCATATTGGATATCCAATTTATAACATGGATTGCACCAGAACTGTGAATAAACCCTGTTAGCACTAACATAACTTAATATAAATTTGAGACTCACATGTCTGCTTTAACCATTATTTGCAAAGTTCCCACATGCTTTATTTACCTTGCTGGAACTCACTTATAACAACTGTCGCTTTCTTGGAGAATCATATTGACTATCTCTTCCTTCAGCTTTTAAAACATTTGGTACAAAGTCTAAAACCCTTATTTTGGTCCAGTTCTGCTTTACTACTGCTGTATATTAACTGATGACCACTAGACTTGAATCACAAACACAATGGGTTGAACTGATGCCAATTTGCACAACGTGCAATACGAAAACATGCCTCATGTATGTGTGCATATTCAGTGTTAGTTCGCTAACTAATTGCTTTATAGATGCATCATGCAAACTATCAAGAATGTCACTAATTATTCAGCAATTGGCATATTCCAGGCCACTATCTCCGATAATTAGTTCCTCACCTATCATTGATGTCTCAGTGTCATCTTGATCTAGTGAATCCTCTCTCCTTCCATTATCTAGTTATCCAAATACTCAATCCTATCTGCTGTGCCTTTTATTAATGTTGCTTTCATCTCATTATCGTTTATTTGTAAGGCGCCACTAAACTCAGCAGTACTAGACAGTAGTAAATCATTCAAGAAAACAAATCATACTTAAAATCAGAGCAAGTACATTAGAGGTTGACATAAGAGAGGGTAGAGAGGACCCTGCTCATGAGAGATTACTTTCTAAGTGGTGAGGGCAATGTTGGTACAGTAAATCATTGTACCATGACTCACTAATAGCTATGAGATCTAAACTATCTTTGACATAATTGAAACCAGTTCACGGCGCTTATTTCCTAAACAAGAAGTTGTATACATAGAATTTTAAATCTTGCTACTTTTCCTTAATGTTTTTTACCTGCCCCCATTGCAAGTTTAAATAACCAGCAAGTCAGTGTCTGAACTCCTCACTAAGAGTTTCTGTTCCCATGGGAAGCAAGCAATTTCATTAAATAATAAAAGAACGTTATCGTCAGTGCCTACCAGCACAAATCTGTGTAAGGAGCCATGGGCGCAGAAGCGCTCCACTACAATAACTCTTCAATTTGTTGCTCTGTATGTTATCTAAGAAGCCGGTCCGGCACTGCTCTTTTTAGTGCGGGTTGCTCAGAAGTGCTGTGCCGCTTACCTTGTTCCTGTGAGTTGTCTGCCTGTCAGTATATTCAGTCCTGATTCTGGCTGGCACCCTGATTTGGACTCTGATTACTCCCTAGATCGCTGCTTACCCTGACCTCTGCTCTGGACCCTGACTGCTCTCTGCATCTTTTACATCCTGGACCACTGGATTGGTCTCTTGACAATTCCTTGAATTCTGCCAGACTTTGCACAGGACATATATGAGTACCTACGTTGTTATTCACAGTATTGTATTGTGATTGTTGTTTTATATGATCCTTGCTCTAGTGTTGGTTCCAAAATAAGCGCCTTCTATTACGTGCCTATGACCTGGCGGCAACCAAGTATCTGTGAGCATCCTATGATGTAAGAGAAGCGGGCTGCTAAAAGTGAAGACCATGACTAGCCCGATTCCATTATTCATAATAGCTTGGGAGGGTTTTGCTAGGAAACACTATGACTTCACAGAGGTTCCCAAACTCCACCATTACAGTCCACATTTTAAGGATATCCATGTTTGAGTATAGGTACCTCAGTCAATTTGATTTTACCATCTGGTCTCAAGTATGGATATCCTTAAAACCTGGACTGTAATGGCAGAGTTTGGTCAACCTGGCAGTTGATGCCTTTACCAGTGACCAGTAGGCCCTGGACACATTTATGAATGGATTTTATAATGAAAAACTATCCCTGTCTAAACTTTTAGAGGCCTATTTGTCAATTAATATTTGTGGGTACCCACAAGAATGGATGTTTTCAAAGGGTACCCACTAATATTAAGGATTACGCATATTTAACATGGAGGGACCTATGATATTTGCCGCAGTATCTCCATTTCTGACTGCAAAGCAGCCCACAAATGGTAAAGCACAAGAGTAAGCTATCTCTCTGCTTCCAGCTCTTCACTCAGACGGGCTCTTATTGGAGCCTGTCTCCTGACAAGAGCCTAATGCTAAATTTACGTGAAAATTTACATTGTCAAGTTGCGATGTTACGCCTAAAATATCACATCCACATTTAAATGCAGATTGTGGCTAGAGCATCCATTAATAAGAACATAAAAGAAAATTCCTATAAAGTATACTCACGGTGGTAGTTGTTCCCTACCAGGTTGCCCCAGATTTTTCCAGGGGCCTCAGATCTCTGTTAGAGGCAGTGTGGTCACATTGGCTCTTTTATGCATATGTGGTGGGACTGTCCCATAATATCTAAATACTGGGATGAAGTCGTATCTTTGGTGAATAAGGCGATTGGTGTCTCCCCCTCCAAGGACCCATTACACATGCTTCTCTGTAAAGCCTCTAAATTCCTTTCCAAACTTCAGAACAAATTCTGTGGCCATATTTGTAATGCGGCTAAACTATTAATTGTTGTGAACTGGAAGCAAATCGAAGCCCCGTCAATGCAAGCTCTTATTAACAAAGTGGGGTTCTTAGCCTTCATGGAATATATCACTGCTCTTCTCAATGATACTGTATTAAACGCAATTTGGGACCCTTGGTATTCCACATTTCACAGGCGGCTACTCGGATTAGAGTGAAGCTAGTCTTCACAGCGTTGTGATGTGCAATGTCTGTTGCCTTTTTCCCTCACCCCCCCTTTTTTTCCCTACCTCTTATTTCTATTTCACTTTTTGAAGTTTGTTGTTTTTTTTAAGCTATGTCAGTTTTGACAATATAGATTTAAAAGTTTAAACAAATAGTTGAATAATAATATTGCTGTACATGTTAAGGTGCATACACACTAGACGATATGCTCCCTGAGCGATATCGTCTAGTGTGTCCCCGGCAGGGTGTGCTCAATGTCGTTTATGACATTGAGCCACAGCCGCTGAACGACATCATTAACGATATCGTTCAGCGCCGGGCTCTCTCCCCCATTCCCTGACATGCAGCAACCTGACGAGATCGTCAGGTTGGCCTGCATGTCAGCCCGATGAACGATGATGACGAACGACCCGCGGGAACGCGCGTCGTCATTATCATTCATCTTTTTGGGATTAAAAATGGACGATAAAGTGGACGACTGAACGATAACGATATCGTTATCATTCAGTCGGCCACTTTATCGCCCAGTGTGTACGCACCTTAACCTATCAGAAAACATGTTTGTTAGTTTTTTTTGTATTTCTTTGTACACAATTTATAATTGGCTATGGTATTGTTGAAAGTTTCGGTCATCTATTATGATAAATAAAGATTAAAAAAGAAAATGCAGATTGTGATAAATTTGCCCTTTAATACTGTTTGGGTAGTGGTAAATAGATTAAGCAAGATGACCCATGGCGCACTTCTCAATGGATAAAACTCAGGCCCTGATTCAGAGCCGCTCACAAAAAGCGAGCGCTCGCTCTGAATCAGGGCGGCCACTTTTTTTTTTTTTAAACCGGCCTCCTGGCCGCTCTCTAAGCTGTGGGTGACCACCCACAGCTTTTGCGAGCAGCCAGGTGATCGTCGTGACCATCGGGCTTGCGACGAGATCCTTGTGGTAGGGTCTCGTTTGCTGCAAGCCCCAGTGAGCTTCCGGCTGTAATAGAGCTGGAAGCTCACTACTAACATCACTGGTGATGTCAGTAGGGCCGTCCGCAAAGGGCAGGTGTTCCCTCAGGAACGCCTCCGTTTGACCAGCCACCCTCCCTCCCCGCCTACAAAACGGGGCGAGCTGTCGATCAACATCGACAGCCGCCCCGTTTGTAGCGGGCCCCGGAGCGAGTGAATTTCTCACTCGCTCCGGGGCTTGCGCACACCGCGTGTGCACAGTGCCCCATCACCGACCCGCTTGCGAGCGCATAGCGCTTACGAGCGGGTCTGAATCAGGCCCTCAGGCTTCAATTTTTGTCAGATACTTATATTAAATGGTACAGTATTCACGTGTTTTGGATAGGCAATATGATAATTCTGAACTTGCACTAATTTGGTGAAAAGAACCGAGTCAGAACCAAAGTGCTCATCTCTAGTTATGACATACAGGTAAATGTTGGTTATTTGATCATTTTCAGATTTGTGTGCAGTATCCTAGTATTGAGCTCTGCAAAAGTTATTTGTTTGAAATCTGCTTTTAGAGCTCAAGGCTATTAAAAACGTATGTTAGACAACAGATATGGCTATGAAAATATAATTAGACAACTGCCTTAGTTATCAGTCTACTTGAATTAAACATTTTTTGAGTGGGCAAAATGAAATAAACATGCAATGTATGTAAGATCATGAATTTTGGACCTGAATTACTTTTTGCTACCAATGAAGGGAAACCTGTAGGATTTTAGAATACTTTTTCTCCATAGTTTTTATTTCTAATATTCTTTGCTCCCATTGTAGGAATGGTTAAAAAACGAGCGCTATAGGTGAAAAGTACATAAAACAAATGTAAAAACTTTGTTATATTATGGTATCCATGACACTAAAAATAATATAAATGTTTATAGTCCTTATCTGTACTTAGTGTAGGAGTGGGTATGGGCGGTTCAACAGTTTTGTTTTTTAGGATACAGCTGGTCTTTAGTCAAGGGTAGTAATTCCCTTCTCTATCCCTAACTGCTCCTACCTTAGAGCAAAGTCTTCCTTTTCGGCTGGTGGGTCTTCTTTCTTCTCCGGCCGCTATACAGCACGCGTGGCAGTGTGGTGCCTTCTGATGACGTCAGATGCCGCTCGTTAACTGGAAGGAAGGTCCCACTTGATGCCTGCTTTGCCCCACTTGCTGTATACGCAGTACCTTTGGGATTCTGACTGTCGGGATGCCGCTGTTGATATTCTGACCACCGGCATCCCGACCGCCGGGATCCAGTACCCAACCCTAATGTAGAATAGAACTTAAATGTAATAAGTAGCAATCAGAAGTATTTTTTTTTTTGCTCAGGTTCTTCACACTTTATTTACTTTTAATTACATTATCATTATTGAAAATTCTGTCATAAACAATGTAATAGAACAGGTATAATTATAGGTTTATTTCCAAAAGCAGCAAAAGTATTTTATTCTCTTATTAACTGGCACAATGTGTTTTTCACTTTTCTTGAGGTAGATAATATCAGGTGGTTCTTTTTCATTGCTCGCAATAGGTTCCTTGGCCTTCCAGCTGAGCATTATTCAGAATTAGAGATTTGCTGTCAACCTATTATTTGGATGAAGGCCTCATATATTATATTACGGGTGTGGATTGAAAGATTTACAGTAAAAAGGTAGATAATGTCTAGATAGACACCAGATGTAAGACAGTCAATAAGTCGACAGGGAGAAAATGTTGACATGTAAGAAGGTGACAGGTACAAATGGTCGACAGGGTCAGAAGGTTAACATGAACTTGGTCGACAAAAAAAATGATTGACACATTTTTTTTCTGATCCTAATCTTCTCCCTAACGCTCCCTTGGTGCCTAACCCTCCCTCCTGGTGCCTAACCGTCTGGGTAGGTGCCTGACCCTAACCGTCCTTTCTAGTGCCTAACCTCCCTCCCGGTGCCTAACCCTAACCATCGGTATAACTGCCTAACCATCAGGGTAAGTGCCTAACTCTAACCCTCCGGTAGGTGCCTAACCCTAAAATGTTTTTTTTATTATTTTTTTAAATGTGTCGACTTTTTGGCACTGTCGACCATTTGTACCTGTGAACCTTCTTAAATGTTGACATCTAGTGTGTAAGTTTTTGTCCCTGTCGACATTTTGTCCCTGTCGACCTTTGACTGTCTAACATCTGGTGTCTACATTGTCTTCCTTTTTACTGTAGGTCTTTAGACCGGATCCCTTATATTACTATTAATTTTATTATTGCATGATAAAATGGTGTCATACAGAAAAGGCAAAACACAATATCCATATTGCAAAGATAAAAAAATCTCTCTAAAAAAGTGTATTTTTTATATAGGCATCCTTCCCTACTCTATACCATGTACCCAACGATATCTGGCTCCTGTTGGAGATGTCTCTTTACGACATATATGGTGGGACTGCCCTCAATTGTCTAAATTTTGGTCTGAGGTTATCTCCATTTCGCAACAAATTCTAGGTTTCCCCATCCCTACTGATCCCATTTTGGCTGTTTAATCATTCACATACCTCATTAGGGTCCTACAAGAAATCATTGCTACGCCATCATAGCAATGCGGCCCGAGAGGTTATTCCATTACTTTGGAATTCCCGCACCCCACCTATCCATAAAGCTTGGTTACAGAGGATCGATTACTACATGTCGATAGAAGACCTTTTAAGCTCCTCTACAGATTTCACTTTCACCAGTATTTGGTTCCCATGGCTGGAATATAAGTCCACCGCGGAATGTAAAACTTATACGTCTTCCATCTCTCCTCCAACGTCAGTTTACCCCACATACGATGACCTTTCCTTCCTCCCCCTCTGTCCAATGATCCCTAGTTCTTTTCTCATTTTTTATTTGAATTTAATTGTATTGGATTCCAGTATTTGTATACGTCTACTTCATTATCTGTCCTCATATGGATGTATTTGTATTATACTACTTTTGTATATCTGTTCATTTGGAACCTTTAATAAAAACAGGATGCACAAAAAAGAGTGTATTTAGAGATACCAGAAATATTACTTAAATTCAACAAAATACATAACATCTTAACTGAATTGTATTGGTATTTGAAGTTGTTCCATCTGAGGATATCTTTCCTTTTGAAAATATTTTTCCAGTGAATTAATAGACTCATCCTTCCTTGGTTAGAGCTTCAATAAAACACATGTTGTTCTCCATTGTCTGTGTAGATGGTGAGATTACCCCTGGCGTCTTGATCCTTTTCTATAGCTTCAAACAGAGACTTGAAGTTTCCAGCTCCAAATCCCTGTAATATAAATAGTGCATCATTATAGGGAGTACTTATTACTGTTTAGTATAGTAATATAAAGAGACTATAATTCACTAGTACTTCACTGATAAGCTTTATATTTACTTTGTTCATCTGCGTTCATAAATAAGTATGATGGAATAATTCATACAATTATAGCATTACTATATAATAATTGTAATGGCATAACAATCACTGCAGATAACATTCCAATTGCTTCTGCCTTTTGTATGGCATTTTAAGTTCCATCCTCTTTTTCCGCTATTCACAATCAAACGTTCTTATTGCATGAGCAACTTCTCACATCACCAACCGTTTTCCAAAACAGGAGACAACTGAACTGAAATACATACACAGGCTTTAACGATATCCCATCTAGACTACTGTAACACCATCCACTGTAGCCTCCAGCGAACACAGTGGCTCCTAGCCTAATTGCCACATATTGCCGTTTGTTTGGGCACCAAAAATTGCCAATCCTGTTCATCATCTAATTGGTATATCCAGTTTGACTGTTCTAAATGTTATCTTTAAGATCTGGCCATTCAACCGAACGCTTAAAGTTCAGATTAATTAGTACATTTTTGTATGTTGGCCTGGTAAATGTGACTTTAGTATTTATTAATAACAATGTCCAAATAAAGAGAGAGTGTTTCATATACAGTATATGACACTTCAATATAGTACTATATTGTGTATAAATGTATAAATGTAACTATCTTCATGCTAACACTGTCAAGCTTCCTCTCCTGGTATAAACCAGACACATATGCTAAAATTTTCTCCTTGCATCAAACTGGCGCATATACTGCTGTTTCAATCTGGCACATATGCTAATTTACGTATTTTGACATATATCTCTCAGGTGCAGCTGGAGTAGCCGGCCACATCACCTACCTAATGATTCAGATCAGTAAGCCTGAGGGGTCTTTGCTTTTAAAAATGTGGGCTCTATATATGGACATCACTGCTCTCTCCCAGTCTCCTCACTCACATACACAACATTGACACAGCACTACCGCGCAGCTCTGGGAAAAAATGCAGCCAATACCTGTACAGGCAATTATCCAACTGGTGCCAGGAGAGGGGGAGGACCAAACAAATCAATGAAAGGCAGTCTAATAATAAAATCTGTGTGTTATCTCCATCCCTACACTGACTGGCACCCTGCGACCCATTACATTGACTGGCGCCTCTCTCAAATGTTGGGAGGGGGGAGAGCCTATGTATCCCTCTAAGCATACTGTGAAAAATTATCATTTTCTTCAGTGCATCTTATACCTATGTATTTTACATAAAATGAGTCCAATCCTACATCAGCCCCTGCTGAGAAGAAACAAATCCTCCATACATGAGACAGATATTTGCTGTGGCCAAACTTTTATGTATGTATCGTTTTCCATACTGTGATAGAACTGAAATTTCTTTAATTTGCTATGCATCATACTATAAGAGATTACCACTGTCTAGTAGCAATCTGAAATGTAGGAAACCTGCTGTGCATAGAACTAAAATATTCCCCTTTCTTAAACTGTTGCATATTCAGCATATGGTTCTAAAACTTTTTACTTATATATATATATATTTTAATACTAGTGGGTAAATTTACTAAAGTGAGAGTTTTTAGAAGCGAGTTTTAGAAGAGATGTTGCCCATAGCAACCAATCAGATTCTAGCTATTATCTTCTAGAAGGTGCTAATTAAATGTTAAGTAGAAGCTGATTGGTTGCTATGGGCAACATCTCTTTTAAAACTCGCTTCTAAAAACTCTCACTTTGGTTAATTTACTCCTAGCTCTCTTACTGTAAGGCAACTCAACTTGTATTTAAGGTTTGAAGCAAAATATGACTCTCACAGTATTTTTATGTAATATGTAAGTATTTTTATGTACTATGTAAGTGTTTTTATGTACTATGTAAGTGTTTTTATGTAATATGTAAGTATTTTTATGTAATATGTAAGTGTTTTTATGTAATATGTAAGTGTTTTTATGTAATATGTAAGTATTTTTATGTAATATGTAAGTATTTTTATGTAATATGTAAGTGTTTTTATGTAATATGTAAGTATTTTTATGTAATATGTAAGTGTTTTTATGTACTATGTAAGTGTTTTTATGTAATATGTAAGTATTTTTATGTAATATGTAAGTGTTTTTATGTAATATGTAAGTGTTTTTATGTAATATGTAAGTATTTTTATGTAATATGTAAGTGTTTTTATGTAATATGTAAGTATTTTTATGTAATATGTAAGTGTTTTTATGTACTATGTAAGTGTTTTTATGTAATATGTAAGTATTTTTATGTAATATGTAAGTGTTTTTATGTAATATGTAAGTGTTTTTATGTAATATGTAAGTATTTTTATGTAATATGTAAGTGTTTTTATGTAATATGTAAGTATTTTTATGTAATATGTAAGTGTTTTTATGTAATATGTAAGTATTTTTATGTAATATAAGAAGAACATTTGCTGCTTGGAGAATGAGTATTCCACAAATTTTCCCTGATTTAAATTTATAGTTAGCAGCAAAATAAAAACAATGGGCCTGATTCACTACAGATTGCTATTGCGATCGCAGCTGCGATTACGCTCAGAGGTCTGCTAATGACTGCAATCGCAAAGCCACAAAGCCATCACACAGCCACAGCTTTAATACCTCGCATCAGGAACATCGAGTAATATCGGCCCCTCACGCACAATTACATCAGCCCTGACCTAACTCAGAAATTGCTAACCTTGTTGTATGCAGTGAGTACATAGGCTGCGTATGCCGTCAGAGTAGCTAATTTATGCACGCCCATGCAACGGTGTTCAAATGGACTGGCATGCCTGCATTTCTACGACCACTCCCACCTCACCACCCCCAAACGCTGACCTTCCTTCACTCACTCTGTGATGGCTTTCTTTCTGCGTGAGTGATCACAATGCTAACTCACGGACGCACACTGTGGTGCATGCGCAGTATGCACCATCGACCTATCTGCGTACGCTGTTGCAGTTGCGATCCGTGATGAATCAGGCCCAGTGTTTGAAAAAGTAGTAACATGTCAAAGAACAGTTCAGGAAAGGTAAGTCATTACAATGTATTCTCTTGTAAAACCTGTAATATTCTGGCTGTTGTGTCGATGGACACGAACCGTTTACTAGAACTCGTCTGTGGTCTGATTTGAGACCTTTAAACGCCAACTGTTATAGTCTAATGTGTGGGTAAGTGTGATACGGGTGGACACGACATCATTTAGCTTGGATCGCAAGTCTGCAATCGCATGCACCCACGCGTTGCAAAAATATACAAATGAATACGATTGCACTACGATCGCAGCACTAAACCAAGACGCCCACCAGCCTATAAAACCGGCCACTTCCCATTACATACATCCGCAAGTCAGCTGTAACATCGGACCCATGCGCACAGTTGTGGTTGAGTTTCACCTGACTCACAAACTGCAAAACTTCCTGTCGCCATCTAGACCTCTGGCTGCTTATGCTGTTGCTGGGGTTTAATTATGCACGCTCCTGTAACAGCATTCAAACGCACAGGTATGGCTGTGTTCCTTCGACCACCTCACTCTCCACCCCCAAAAGTCACTTCCTGTCAATCATTTCTTAGCGTCTCTGCGTATCCGCTGCATTCGCGTTCGCAGTGGCCGTTTCGCACACGCGCACTGCGGTGCATACACATGCGCAGAACGCAAATATCGACCGGGTGCATGCGAACGCAGACTTGCTGATCCAGCCTGAATGAGGCCCACTGTCCCTTATGATTTATTATGTATGCTACAAAATAAAATCTTTTTCTTCACCAACTGCAAAGTGTCACTAGCGCTGATGTGAAGCTTTCATTCAGGTAGATAAATGTGCCAGAATCCTGACCGCCGGCATCCCAACGGTAAGTATTAGGGTTAGGGGGAGGGCTAGGCCTAGGCAATAAGGCAGGTATGGGGAACCTCCGGCCCTGGGGCCGTATAAGGCCCTCGGAGTCATTTGGTCTGGCACTCTGAGCTTTTTTCTGCTAACCTCATCTGGCTAGCTAGGTGCCTACAATGGCACCCTGCAGCCAGAATCTATGCAGCAGTGCCATCTGGATGCTTCAGATGGTCACACCACTGCCCTTACAGCTCCCCGGAGCATCCTCAGGATGCTCCAGGCATTGCTGTAATCACCGGTGATTGTGACCCCGCCCCTTGAGACATCATACAGAGAGGAGGCGTGGTCTGCACCAGGCCCGCGAATAATGTTATATATATCAAAATGGTCCTCGGCAGAAAAAAGGTTCCCCACCCCTGCACTAAGGGGTATGGTACGGCTTGGGGGGGGGAATCAGGGTTAGGCTGCGGGAAAGGTGGGTTAGGGGGAGGGTTAGGACTCTTACCTACACGAGTCGGGGTCTGACTGCCGCTGACGGTATTCTGACTGCCAGCATCCCAACTGTCGGGATCCTGTACCCAAACCAAATGAATGTACAGAAGCAGATTGTTGTAGTTTTTATATACTTTGTGAGGATTATTTTTGAATATTATTGAAAGGCTGAAATGTGCAGTAATATGAGGCAACCAGTCACCACTTAGCATTTATCTGCTAGTGCAATTTTGACAATAAAAGCAAATGTCTGATTGGCTGCTATACTGTAGTATAGTGCACATCTACCACTTTAAAAAAAAATGGTAATGAATAACCTCTTATGCTATTTACTAATATTGCTCAAAGGAGCAGTTACTATATGCACTTAAACAGCTGCCAATCAGCTTTGATCTGCTTAGTGTAGGCAAGCCAGTGAAAGCAAATGTCTGATTGGTCGCTGTACTTTCAGTGCAAATGTGCATCGTTAGTAATAACACCTCGGTGAACATATTTAAATATACATTTTGTGACTCACATAATGGTTGTGTCTTTGTATAACTTCTAGGAAGAGAGTTGGTCTGTCCTGCACTGGCTTGGTGAAGATCTGAAGAAGGTAGCCTTTATCATCATAATCAACCAAGATTTTTAGCTCCTGTAAGAAATAAGGCAGTATTAGTCTTTATATACATTATAGCATTCATCATTCTGAATTACAGATATGTGTATATACCTGTAACACACTAATATCTTCCTTTACGGTGATCTTGGCACTCTTTAAATTTTTTCTCAGCTCATCGTAATAGGTATCTGGGGCAGAAAGAAACTCTATCCCACGAGATTTCAGATGTTTCACCTGCAGAAATGTTTGATTGACAGTAGTGATATAGTATTATTGTTAAGAAGAATTAATTAACTTTTTTACTATATGCAACAAGGATTCAAGTGATCATTTGTATGATGCAGAGCCAAAAAGGTGTGCTTAGATTCCAGGAACGGCATTAATTAAATCAGCTGTATGCATTTCATTAATAGCAGTTGTGCTTCAATTTTATCCACTGTCCCTGGCAAAGATATCTGTGTAAATGCCTTGTCTAAACTCCTAGTATTGACAAGCAAGAATTAGTTAAGGCAATAGCTTAGAATAGTAAGAAATAGCAAAACGTTTTACTGGGTATATTTTTTATTTTACCTGTTTGTACGATAAGAAAAAACACAGGAATTCTTGAAATAAATATCATGATGATAGCAAAAAATATAAATAAGGACTCAATGAGATGACAAATTTTTTGGGGGGTATACTGGGTGCTGTCTATGGCCAGACTGGCCATTTGGAAATTCTGGCAAATGCCAGAAGGGCCTCTAATCTGATGGCCCATTCCGGCTGTCTGGAGGCGTGGCCGAGCAGTTCCGCCTCCCTGTACTCTGCTCAGCCCGGCAGTCTTTGTATAATTTGCGGACGCTTCCCTGTGCCTCGTGACCATGCCTCCTTTGTCCTGCATGTCCAGGGAATAAGTCATGACTTTACTTTTCCTTCTCTTTTTACAATGTACATAACATACAGCACTTAAGTATTTGTGATTAGATAATTTATTCTGTGTCTTTAAAAATATTTCTTTTGAAAATGTATGAATGATGAGACTGCAATGTAATTTTCGGGTGTGGATTAACAGATAGACAGTAAAAAGGTTGACAGTGTCTAGATAGACACCAGAAGTTAGACAGTCAATAGGTCGACTGGGACACAAGGTCGACAAGGACAAAAGGTCGACACACTAAAGGCTGACATTTAACAAGGTCGACAGGTACTAATGGTCGACAGGGTCAAAATGTCAACACAAAAATGGGCTACATGTGAGTTTTCTCCTAGCCCTAATCTTCACCCTAACCCTCCCTCCTTGTGCCTAACTCTAACCCTCCGGAAAGTGGCTATCCCTCCCTCCTGGCGCATAACCCTAACCGTTCGGGGTAAGTGCCTAACCTTAACCATCGGGGTAAGTGCCTAGCCGTAAAAAAACAACAACAAAAAAACGTGTCGACTATTTTTGTGTCAACTATTTTTTTGTGTTGACCTTTTGACACTGTCTACCTTTTGTACCTGTCGACCTATTGACTGTCTGACAATGTCTATTTAGACATTGTCAACTTTTTTACTGCCTATAGTCCGGAACCCGTCATTTTCTATTATATATAAGCTAATCTTAAGGGGGGAATTCAATTAGTCGTGTTAATGTGATAATTTATCACGTGTTAAGTTTTCGCACCCTTTGCTTGTGAATTTTGCTTATCACGTTTATGTGCGCTCTCGTTTTTCACGTAATTCAATTCCAAAAGTCGCAAAGCGGTCAAAAATTCTTCCTGGTTTTACCCACGTAAGTATAGGTGAAAATGGGGAAATCTGCCTGTACCCCAGAAAGGCAAAGTGATATAGGATAACATTACACAAGTGTATTAGTGACCCTAAAAAAATTATTTGGGGTCCTTAAATTGTGTCAAATAGCTGTTTTATACATATTTCTAAAACAGTCAAATAATTATAGAAAGCAAGTGTTTTTTTTTTTTGCACAATAAGTCTTTTTAAACTGTCCCACATCAATTATCCCATTTTCATGTACTTTGCACTTGTTCACCCCAAAAGTGACATGTCATTATTGGCCTATTTAAGCTGATTAAAAACATATTTTTGCCTAATTAGTCTTTAAGGAGGATGTCCTAGTGGTTCTGAACCAAGTCTCGACATTTTTACCTTGAAATAAGGATTTTTCCCAACTTTTCACCTACTCAGGAGGCTGTGAAAACTTTTTGTAACTTTATGCTATGGAGAATTCGCACCCGTGAAAACCGCAGCTAATTGTATTGCGCGATAAGTATAAACTCACACGATAAGCCTTTTTTCGCATAAAAGCGGCTTATTTGTATTCCCCCTAAAGCCGGGTACACATTAAATGATCGTCTAATGTGTACCCAACTAAAATCTACTAAGAAAAATTAAACTCAACTACTAAGACTGTTGTTTGCACACTAATACCCCCTTTACACCGGAGCTAAAACCTGGGTTATTGCATGGTTAACCCGGTTTGCTCCCTGGTGTAAAAGGGGAGAGGGGTGGATCGACGGGTCAAGTGACCCAGCAATCCAACCCAGGTAAATAGCAGGGTTTAACACGGGCACAGCCCGTGAAACCCTGCTGTGAGAACAGCGCACTCCGGGTCACGATGACCTGGAGTGCGCTGCAAGCCGGCCGATTGGTCCGGCTTCAGTGGCGCTTGGAGATCTCCAAGCGTCCACTTTCATGCCAGGAAAGCCGGGTCTATGCAGACCCGACTCCGGTGTGAGCGGCGCCGACTCGTGAATATCCTGACTCGGCGCTGGTTAATTCCGGATTGGAACACTGGGCCTGATTCAGAGCCACTCGTAAGCGGCCGCTCATTCGCTCTGAGCGATGTTCGCACAACTGCGCATGCGTATGGGTCATAATGCGCAAACCAGTCATTGCGGTTGGAAATCGTGCGCTCGCAAAATAGCGAGGGGCTGCTAATTTGATTGACAGAATGTACCGTTTGTGGGTGGTAACAGGGGAAGGTGCTTGAAAACGGGGGAGTGGAGATCCGAACGCAGGCGTGCCTAACGGTGAAAAGGGCGTTTAATGGGAGTGCATAATTAGTAAAGGAGCGTCATCGACCACGTCACTTGGTTGTCTTTAAGCCTGAACTGCTCGCAGTGATTGCGGTAAGAAAAACCTACCACAAGCACTGCGAGCAGTTCAGATGCCTTTCGATGTTCCCGATTAACCTAATAAATACCGGAGATGACGTGTGATGCGAACGGCAAAGAGGCGTCTTTACAAAATAGCGAGTGCATTTTTCGCTCGCTCGGTCAGACATAGAGGCGTCAACAAACCGCAAAGAGCAAGCACTCAATTTAAATAGCCGGCCCCTTTTTTGGAACGACCGTCCGCAAATAGCGTCCGGGTCTGGTCAGACCCGGAATTTTGGTGGAAAAGGGGTATTACAGGATTTCTTTGATTTAATATATTGCTCATGACCTATGTTAATATTTAAAAAAAAATAAAAAATTACATTGCCTTAACAATTACCAGTACAATATAATTCATTTCTATAACTTTTGACTTAAATTTACTTAATTCTAAACAAAAATCAAATCATCAATGCTTGAATCTGGAATTCAAATATTAAATCAATATCTTAAAGCATCGCAATAAGCAATTAATTTTAAAGCGAATGTGAGAAATAAGAGGGTCAAAAATTATCTGCACTCTGGCTGTAGAATTTATTTTAATCAACTATCAGAAAAAAAAACAAATACATTATTTTTTCAACATAATCTCTATGCTTTTCAATACACTTTGTCCATCTGTAAACGAGCTTTCGTATTCCCTCATTAAAAAATGTTTTAGGCTGGGCTGCGAGCCATGAATACACCGCTGTCTTCACTATTTTTTGACCAAATTTGCAATGTGAAAATTTATATTTTCACGCGTATTTACTAAGTCTCTCTTGCCAAGAGACGGGCATTGATAAGAGCCCGTCCTGGTGAAGAGCTGGATGCAGTGTGATAGCATAACACTAACACACTGCTTCTTGGTTTGGGCCCCCGGCAGCCAATGCGCATGTGCGGTCATCAAAATTTTGAATAAATAGCCCATAGACTGCTATAGGGTAACGCCCTGGATATGGTATTATTTATTGGGGCCAAGCTCTGCAATGATTTGCATTCTTGGTAAATGTGGCAGAAGAACAACCCATATAGAAAACTCTGGGGCTGCATTTGTGGACTAAGGGCCTAATTCAGACCAGCTCGCGAGCGCTGAGCGCTCGCAAGCGGGTTGATGTTGGCCAAGTGCGCATGCGCACAATGGAGGCGACTCCGTCGTGCGCATGCGCGAGACCCGAATAACGACGTCCAAGCTGTCGTTATGGGTCTCGCACCAAAGGGGGCGTGCTGTCGATGGTGAGTGACAGCACGCCCCCTTTGGTGGGTGTGCCGGGGGCGTGGCTGCCCAGACGAAGGCGTTCCCATGGGAACGCCTACCGTCTGGGGCCGGCCCCACTGACATCACAAGTGATGTCAGTGGGAGTGCTTTTGGCTCTGATAGAGCCAAAATCACTCCAGGGCTTGCAGCAACGAGACCCTACCGCAAGGGTCTCGTCGCAAGCACGATGGTCGCGATGGTCTTGACCATTGCGACCATTATTTTGGCCGCTCGCTATAGCTGTGGGTGGTCACCCACAGCTATGCCAGCGGCCAGGAGGCCGCTCTTAAATTCAGAGGGACGGCCCTGATTCAGAGCGAGCGCTCTGTCAGAGCGTCCGGCTCTGAATCAGGGCCTAAAATGGAGGGATCACAGCAAATATCAGAGGTATCTGCTGCAATCCCTCCATAGTATATATGGGGGATCATTAATATTTGTGGGTACCCTGCAAATATTTCATGATAAATAGGGCCCCAAGAGTAAAATGTTTTTATTTATATTATTTTATCAAAACGATAAGACTTGTATCCTATACAATAGCATGTAATTGTAATTACATAGTAAACATTAACAATGATTAATTACTATATTAAGTAAACTGTATATATAACAGTCAGCCTTACTACATTTTTAAAGTTAAACAGGACTACTAGCATACTTGCCTACTTTCCTGGAATGGCCGGGAGGCTCCCGAAAATCGGGAGGCGCTCCCAGTCACCTGGTAGGCAAGTCTCCAACACCCTCCTCCACCGCCTGTACCCCACTGTGGACCCCCCTCCACCCGCTCGCACCCCCCTGCAGCCACCCACTTACAGAGCACAAGAGGGCGATGACGCAATTCGCTGCGAATCGCGTCATCGAAGCCCCGACCCCTGCTATACAATGCCTGTTTTCTCGGCACTGTATAGCGGGGGGTGGGGCCACGATGATGGGATTGTGCCACCACGCTCCCTGCACTGTCCACTTTTCTGGCCACCACTTCCACTCTATGCCGACCTGGCTGCATAGTCGGTAAGTATGACTAATACCCCCCCTATTCCAAAAGTCCCAGGTCTGACCCGGAGTTTGGAACATGTTTCCAAACCGGATCAGACCTGGGACAGACCCCTTTCCCACTGCGGTGCAACCCTGGGTTATGCCCAAGTTGGCACAGTTGACACCGAACCTGGGTCAGCAGTGACCCGGGTCTTCCAGCATCGCAGTGGATGCTTGGAGATGATGTCATCTCCAAGTGCCGCTGAAGCCGGCCAATCAGTTAGCATGCGGCCTGACCCGGGTCGCACTGTTTACACTGCAGGGTGACACGGGAACGACCTGTGCTCAATCCTGCAAGGTAGCCGGGTCGGATCGCCAGGTCACTGGACCCGGGTTGATCATTTTACACTGACAAAAATCCCGGGTTGATGCGCGTTCATGTGCATCAACCCAGGATTTTTAAAGCAGTTCTGATGTATAGTCACACACTGATAGTGTAAGGTAGCCGTCTGTGGAGGCTGCACAATGTTAATTTATATGCTGCCGATGTTAAATTTTGTGCAGTCCATAATCTACCAAATCACATTTTAATAGTATATGTGGTTCTCAAATTAGCTAGAGTCAAAGATAAAGTCTGATATGAAATTGATTCCAAATGAGGTCACCTAATCCCATCAGTATCTTGCTATACATTGGGACTCTGCTGATCATTAGTTCCATTAGATAATTTAGCACCAATAAAATGGGAAAAGCTTTATATTAGGCCTGATTCAGATGTAAACACAATGCAGATATTTACGCATTGAGCAAATATATATATATATATATATATATATATATATATATACACAGTATAGATAGATATAGTTATATATACAAACACGTATATATTTATTTAATATTTGATTTTCATATTAAAACTGCTATTGTCTGACTGTTGTATGTCAACTTCGGAACTGCAAGAATTCCCCCTAGAAAGATTCAGCTACTCAATCTGGTATATAAGTATTTTTGATTTATATATTTTGTTCAAACCAATAATGGGCCTCTTTCTCCTATTTTGTATGAAACAACAAATATGGAAATGAGGACTTATTTAAGTACATTTTCGCTGCTTTGCCAGTAACACAAATGTCAGTACACACAAAATTCTTAACTTCAATTCCATCATAACGAATAGCAAAAAAGGAGACTTAAAAATACATAACAACATTTATGTGTCAAAACATATACAGATATTCATGCACAGACTCGTATATATAAACACACCACCCTCTTAGTCAAACAGCAAGAAGATCAAAGCCTTAGTCACAGGAGGGCTCGCCCCTCCCTCCGCTGCATTTCCTTTTGTACCTATCTGTCTGAATTACTCACTGCTTTGATGATGTTGGATGTGTTAAGAGCAATGTGCTGTACACCAGCACCACCATAGTAGTCCACATACTCCTAAAAATGAAAGCATGATAGGATCACACATTACTGACTGCATGCATCATAATACAAAGGAAGCACTTTCAGTTACAGATTTACTTAAAGTGTATTCATCTATATGTGTTACAAAAAATCTAGAGTGTAATAAAATTTAATGACTTGTTACATTGGCAACAGGTCCACTATACAGCAGCCGGATCACTTCTGGCATGGTTGTGGCTCTATTAGAAGTGTAAAGTTGGGTACACATTAACCGATGTGTACCCAGAGTGATTTAGCTGGCGATGGGACTCGGCATGCGGCAAGTGCATACACGCTTGCCGATGCCGGATCTGACGGGGTTGGGGGAAGGACACGTCAATCTGCAGCATGACATCGTTAGCATCATCCTCTCTCGGCCCTGCAGTAGGGCAGACGGGCGATGTCGCTAACAACCCATGGGAGTGTGCATATCATGGGTACACACTAGACAATGTACCCGATATGTCGCTCCGATCCTTGGCATCGGACGACATATCGTCTAGATGATTGCACTTACAGGTTCCATGGTCATTTCTGGCTAAACCCTGTTGACATCAAAATATGGGCCTGATTCTGAGTTGTACGCACTGCCGATATCAGACGCAGTGAAGCGATGTATCGGCTGTTAATGCAGTACTGATTCAGACGCACAGTGTCTGGAATGGGAAGGGCTTTGTAGCGGCATTAGCAGCAGCATAACGGCTATATGACACCCTAATGCCTCCCCGTAAACACATGATGTCATGACATTATGCCTCAGCCGCCGGCTCCAGGAAGTAGAGAATTGCCTGGAGTGTCCTAAGGATGCCCCGGGTATCTCAACAGGCTGTAGGGTGTCTGTTTAGAATGACCCTTGGATGCTCTGGGCAGGAGGAGGGGACTCATTGCCGCTGCACAGGGGGCGCACACATGGGAACAAGGGACCTCATTCAGAGCCGCTCGAAAAAGCGAGCGCTCGCTCTGAATGAGGGTGGCCGCTTTTTTTTATTTTTTAGCCGGCCTCCTGGCCGCTCGCTAAGCTGTGGGTGACCACCCACAGCCTTTGCGAGCGGCCAGGTGATGGTCGCGACCATCGGGCTTGCGACGAGACCCTTGTGGTAGGGTCTCGTCTGCTGCAAGCTCCAGTGAGCTTCCTGCTCTAACAGAGTGATGTCAGTAGGGCCGCCCGCAAACGACAGGCGTTCCTTTGTCCCCCTCCCCGCCTACAAAACGGGGCGAGCCCGACAGCCGCCCCGTTTGTAGCGAGCCCCGGAGCGAGTTAATTTCTCACTCGCTCCCGGGCTTGCGCACGCGCGGTGCCCCACCATCGACCCGCTTGCGAGCGCATAGCGCTTGCAAGTGGGTCTGAATGAGGGCCAATGTCCCAATTAGCAGCTGACCTGGGCCGGGCCACTCTAGCCCAGGCAATTAGTCGCTCCATGCCCTCTTGGTGCCCCTGAGTGTGGCTGTACCTCTTTGGCAGGCCCAGTACTTTTAATAATTTGTAGGCTTCAAGCTGGGCAAAAACATTTTTAAAATATATGTATTTTCTATAGTTACAATGTTTTATACAAGAATTATTTTTCATATTATTTGCTGCTTCAAAATCCTTTTTTATATCAAATATTTATATATCTTTAGTCTTATTACTATAGGGTGCCACATTTATTTTGTAATTGTGTTTAGTAATATGTGTGTGTCCACAGTTTTGCATTGTTTATGTGGGTTTTTTTATGGTTTTTTTTTTCCATGTATAATTTTTTATTTTTCAGAACAAAGGGGTAACATACTGGAGCTATTATTTGCTTCACAGCTACTTGTACATTCTAAAAAATAACAAACACTGTCAAAGTCTAACTTTCATAAGGGAGTGTTTTTTAGTTTTTATATTACTGATTAGGCCTGCATTCGATTTAAAGAATGGTCCTACCTAGTACATCATAAGCACATTTGAAAGTAAGGTTCCACTTGATAATCTGAACGGAGGCTTGTTAGCACAGTGGTGCCCAAGCTTGCACTCCCAAGCCCTTGTATGCCCACCATTATTTGCATTTCTTAGTGCAAAAAAAATCAACCTAAAAGAAATATAAATAAAAACAGTCATACAGTGATAATAATGAAGTCACTTTCTATCATACCTGGATCTGTGATTTTTTCTTCCCAGGAGCTGGTTCATTTATTGGCATTTTTATAGTCTCCTCGTAATTTGTCACCACAATTGAGCGCAGAGCGCTGTACTCTGTATGCATCTGTTTGTCATCTACGGACCAGAATCTGTGGAAGAGCAGGGATTTTTGATACCTAGAGGTTTATGAAAATCAAGGAATATATATTATTTCCTCTCCATGGATGCCAAGCATTGTTAATTGCCACACAGGTAGAAAACAATAATATTTGTACTTAATAGTTAGTTCTATTATTAGTCAGTTATTATGAGCTGTAAGTAATATTCCACACATATGTGTGTTACTGCATTACTAAGTGCAGAGCTGCTGCCTGACTTTTCTGTCCAGACATACTTGTTATACCAAAAAAAAAAATGGCTAAAGAAGAATTAAATGACAATATTTATAAACTGGGTTAAATCATACTTGCCTACTTTTGAAAAACGATTTTATGGAGATTAATCAGTCCTGTCGTGGGGTTGTGCCATGCTCCGCACAAAGGGTGTGTCTAGCTTCACCCATGGGTGTGTCCTGCAGTGGCAGTCCGCCAGCCCTATGCTAGGTGCAGAGTCTTTGTTACAGTATTGCCTCCAATCTGCCTGGTTAAGAGTCTCAGTCCAAAACCATTCCTGCAACACTATTATATTATGTGAACCAAGCGCTCACCTGTGGTAACTAAATGTTGGTGGTGGCTGGCGGAAGAATGTATGTTGAGGCACAGAAATAAAGTAAATAAAGCCTAATGGTGCGTATACACTGGGCGATTAAAGTGGACGACTGAACGATAACGATATCGTTATCGTTCAGTCGTCCACTTTATCGTCCATTTTTAACACAAAAAAAGATGAACGATGACGACGACGCGCGTTCCCGCGGGTCGTTCGTCATCCTCGTTCATCGGGCTGACATGCAGGCCAACCTGACGACCTCGTCAGGTTGCTGCATGTCAGGGAATGGGTGAGAGAGCCCGGCGCTGAACGATATCGCTAATGATATCGTTCAGCGGCTGTGCTCAATGTCATGAACGACATTGAGCACAGTCTGCCGGGGACACACTAGACGATATCGCTCAGGGAGCATATCGTCTAGTGTGTATGCACCTTAAGGCTAATAACATAATATATACTAAAGGACATGACTATGAGACAGCACATACATGACTATAGAAAAGTACTAACATGACTACAGCACAGTACATACATGACTATAGGACAGCACAGACATGAGTACAGGAGAGTACATACATGACTATAGGACACTACATACATGACTGAGGACATGACTATAGCACATTACAGGCATTGCGATTGCACAGCACAGACTTTACTATATGTGTCACAAGCCGACGTAGCGTCTTGTTGGACTTCAGGGCACCAAGATGCTCTTGTGCACTTGTTGCTAGGAGACAAAGCTGGGCGGCTTCTCCGTAGGCCCTTCCTTCAGATTGCTCTGTCACCCCCGCCTTGCTCTGATTGAATTCTTTTTCTCCAATGCTGGTTTTCTGCTCTGATACCGGCTACAGCGTCTAGAGCGTGTCTTCCGGTTTCTGTGTGTAGATTTCACCCTCATGTGTTTTCTTCTATCCAGTGTGTGTTCCAGCAGTGCCAGTCGCACTTCAGTGTCAGAGTATATCTTCTATTACCATCAATAGCGGTAGCTCAGCCGCACGACAGCATCTGAGCGGTAACTGTTACCAACATCACGGCGGTCTCAGCCGCATTACAGCGTCAGAGTGGACGGTTGCTTCTAAACTTCTACAGTCGCACTTCAGTGGCAGAGTGCATCATTTGTTACCAGCAATAGTGGCAGCTCAGCCGCACTACAGCGTCTGAGCAGATAGCTGTTACCAACTTCATGGCAGTCTTAGCCGCACTACAACGCCAGAGTGGACTGTGTTTTTCTTCTACAGTCTCAGTCGCATTTCAGCTTCAGAGAGCCTTATCTGATTCTACGTCAAGACTATCTCTGTCATCCACCAGCAGCAAAATATGCTCTTGTTATTTAGACTCTTGCTGCATCAGCCCTCAAGGCTGCAACCAGCCAAGTACACATCAGCCCTCAATGTTGCAACCAGCCAAGTACACATCAGCCCTCAAGGCTGCAACCAGACAAGTACGCATCAGCCCTCAAGGCTGCAATCAGCCAAGTACACATCAGACCTCAAGGCTGCAACCAGCCAAGTTCACATCAGCCCTCAAGGCTGCAACCAGCCAAGTACACATCAGCCCTCAAGGTTGCAACCAGCCAAGTATACTTTAGTCCTCAGGTTGCAACCAGCCAAGTACACGTCAGCCCACAAGGGTGCCACGCGACCATGGTCACACAATTGGCCAGCTCTCATCCAGTGTCTTTGGGTTCCTTTACCTGTACTGTGTGAATCTTCCCAGGAATTCATAACAGTATGACAACGACAGTACATTTTTATTAAATTTTTTCCTCTATGGTATGAAATACACCCACTGACCACGCCCTCACCAATCCAATCCAGCTAGCAGCTGTCCCCTGACTACCTGTCCATACACTGACGGCCGAAGCGCCCAATGAGAGCAGGGCCAGCTGTCACATAACACACCTTGCTCACATGAACCCCAGGGATTGCGGAGCAGGTATCTCCCACCTGCTGGACGTGCGGCTTCCCCAATTGAGCGGAGAGTCATCTGCCAGGAGTGGGGGAAGAGAGGGTGTGATGGGAGCTGCAGACCTTACCGGGAGTCCCCAGCTACCTGCCCCCATTCTCTGGCTGCCGCTGCTTTGTGACTGGGGGAGAAGCCACCCAGGCAGAACTGCTGCCTGCAGAGTGTGAGATCGACAGATGCAGACCCGGGGCTTGTTGGGAGATGTAGTCCTGTGGCCACCTCCTGTCATCCGGTCACCACCCACCTCACATCCGGATTCGCGCATGCGCAGTCCAGATTCCCGACGGGCATTTGGGAATCCAAAGGTTTTATTTAATTTTCCGGGGTAGTTGGAAACTCTACATTGAACAAGGAGTCTCCCACAGGAAGCGGGAGGGTAGGCATCTATTGGTTAAATAGTGGAACAGTATGCCTTTTTTAAAAAGAAAACGGAAATTTTCCACTAATTAACAGTGCAAACGTACGTCTCTCTGTTTGAGTATCTACCTGCTTAATGACCACAGCGTTTCGCCAGTTTGTGACTAGACTAAATTTCAATTCTGGGATGCGTTCATTTTAATGGGACTAACTTTTTTATTCTTTGTCTACCTAAAAAAGTGTTATGTTCCTTTTGCTGGAACAGATCTGGCTTTTATTTGATTGTAAGTTTCACGAGAGGTAGAGACTATTGAACTATGTGTATTGGATTAGCAGAAATGTACTTGTAATAGTTTGCATTAGGGGTTTAAACACCAATCCTGCACAGTTGAGTTCATCTATTTTGATGGGTTAGGAATAATGTCACCTGTTTCCAGTCAAAAATCCTGACTGTGCTGTCAATTATTGTTAAGTTTGCCTATCTATATAATAATCCTCTAAGGTATGTCCCGTCTCTAACGTGCATGTGCAGTGGAAGCCAGAGCATGAGTCTGAATGACGCCCACTGCTAGGGAGCTGGGACAGATCCTTGACTAGAAGGAGAGGAGTAGGATGGGGACCAGGGCCGCCGAAACCTAGTAAGTATGGGGGAGGGACAGAGTGGTGGTCAGGATAGAGAGTGGGGGCAGAGCGGGACAGGGGTGAAGGCAGAGGAGGGTGGAGCAGGAGGAAGGGAGATGGTTGGAGCAGCAGGCTGTGAAATTATATAGGCCTAAATCAGTGATTTAATACAGCACTTTACATGTTTTTAATCAATTTTAGAAATAAAATGTATGTCATTAAAAAGCATATAAAGTATAGAAATTCACATGTCCAGCAATAAACACCTAGGGCCCTCATTCAGACATTCTCGCAAGCACATATGCGCTCACAAGCAGGTCGAAGGTGGGGCACTGCGCACGCGCGTGCGCAAGCCCCGGAGCGAGAGAGACATTCTCTCGCTCTGGGGCTCGCTACAAAAGGGACGGCTGTCGATGTTGATCGACAGCTCGCCCCGTTTTGTAGGCGGGGTGGGGGGGTGGTCTGACAAACGGAGGCGTTCCTACCATTTGTAGGCGACCCTACTGACATCACCAGTGATGTCATTCGGGAGCTTCCTGCTCTGTTAGAGCAGGAAGCTCCCTGGGGCTTGCGGTAGATGAGACCCTACCGCAAGGGTCTCGTCACAAGCCCCGATGGTCTCGACCATCGCGACCATCACCTGGTCACTCGCTAAAGCTGTGGGTGGTAACCCACAGCTTAGCGAGCGGCCAGGAGGCCGCCTTTCAAAGCAAAAGCGGCCGCCCTCATTCAGAGCGAGCGCTCGCTTTTTGCGAGCGGCTCTGAATGAGGGCCCTAGATCATTGGTTTCCAAGCGTTCTTGAATCATGGTGCCCTGGAGTATCAGCATTCTTTCCAAGACGCCCCTAGGCCAAATGTTTCTTATTAAGAAATTCAGCGAAAATTAGGAAACTGAGCAAATTGTGCTTACATGTCATCCTTAGGTACAGTTTGGTAACCACTTCCCTAGAAGGATTGATATAGATGGATTGCTGCACATGAAGTAGAGTGTTTTCACATTATGCTATTTCATATGTATCAATCCAAATACTGTGCATGTATGCATCTATGATGCCATTGCTGTGTTGCTGAAACTGGAAATCTTTATTCCTAAGTGAGGGTTTCATCTGCCAAAGACAACCAGCTACACAGTAATTTGTGCTTTGTGATTTACATTGCAACAAGCTATTATCCCGGCCCAGGGATTGGAGGAACAGATCGCCCTTTCTTACTCTGACCTTTTTAGATAGTTAATGAATACATTGGAACTCGTGGTTTTCCTTTTGTGTTTAGGAATAATGTATTGTTATTGATCTATGCCCAGATGAAGGGGTGAGTGGCAAGCACTGACATGTTCTTCATGTTGTTTAAGCAAGTCTCATGTAACAATCGTGATAAAGAAAGTAGACTTATTAGATATATATATTACTGTTCCCTTTTTATCTCTTACCACCATACATAACTCCATTCCGCTGGTATATATTAATGTCAGTTTAGCGCCAAGTTCAGTCTGTACATTTTTAAAGGAAACTCATAAAATATTTCAAATTCTTTATGACTTCACCTTGTAAATGAAAATACTGGCACACAAGACCTAATTCTGAGTCGGACGCAATGTCAATGTTTTTTTCTATTGTGCATGCGCCTAAGTCACGCCGCGTATACATCCAGAGTCCGTGCGCACAGAGTGGCTGTTGTGATTGAGAAACACGGTCTCAGAAAAGTCTTGAAAATATATTTGGGAGATGACAGGGAGATCCCTTTGCAGACGCACTGAGATGGTTTCGTATTTTGGGCGTGTTACGGGAGTGTTGCAGGCATGTTACTTAAATGGCTGGAACTCAGACGCATAATCACTCACATTGGAGGCCATACTCTGACGGGGAAACGGTATGAATGACTGCCGGACCTATGTCCGGCGGTTCAAGTCCCAACACCAGAAGACCGGCAGGAGTGAAGATCCCAATTGGTAAGTATACTAACTAACCTAACCCTCTCCCCCCTAACCCTCCCACAGGGGTGCCTAACCCTAACCTCCCCCCCTAGTGCTTAACCCTAAGCCCCCTGTAAGTGTCTAAACCTAACCCTCCTGTCCACGCAGCCTAAACCTAACCCTCCCGGGGGGGTGCCTAACCCTAACCTCCCCCGGGGGTGCCTAGCACTAACCCCACCCTTCCCCTAGCCTAACCTTAACCCTACCGGGGGGCTGCCTAACCCTAAATCCCTCCTGGGAGCCCCTAACCTATCCCTCCCTCCCCGCCACGGCTGTCCGAGCCTGCAGCCCGGCTTACCTTCGTTTGGCCCCCGGCGTAGGGATAATGATAGGCGTCGGGATTAGTCCCCTGTCGGGATTACACAGTCGGGAAACCGGCCATCGGCTTCCTGACTGCATCCTCTCTGATGGACAGTCTGCACCTGGCATGGGGCTGGTGCCAGTTTTAATGATGCGACTGATGGTTGTGTTGAAAGATGCAAAAAGTGGTATTTCAGTGTGTAAAGACGCTGAAAGTGGGCGTCTCAGTCCTGGCACATGCAGACACGTCTGTACACCACGGGAGGTCTTTGTTGCGGTATTTGCATAAAGTTGCAGAAGCAATACTTGCAGCAGACGCTGCAGCACCCAGCATAGATTCAGGCCCACAAGGTCTATTAAGCTGTATCTTCTAAACTACTTTCTAAAGAAAATTTTTTATTTTTCTTCACAGCATACTGTACTCATTTTATGTTGTGTGATTAGTTATCAGAAGTTATTATAACCATACTCATTTAACTCTCATTGGATTAATATATTTTCTATATCATGATCCCAACCTGCTCTGGCACTATATAACAATGTAAAGGGGCATACACACTAGACAATTCGCTTCATGAGCGACATCATCTAGTGTGTCCCTGGCAGGGGTGTGCTCAGTGTTGTTAACGACATTGAGCACAAACACTGAACGATATCATGAACGATATCGTTCAGTGCCGGGCTCCCTCCCTCATTCCCGAACATGCAACAACCTGGCAATATCGTCAGGTTGGCCTGCATGTTCGGGCGATGAACGACAAAGACCAATGACCTGCGGCAGCGCACATCGTTGGTCGGTCATCGTTTTTGCATTCAAAATTGGCCTGTATAGTGAACGATAACGATATCGTTCAGTCGTCCAGAATATCGGCAAGTGTGTATGCACCTTAAGATAAATAAAGGCATAGAAAGAACAAGTGGAATTATTATTTGCCTAGAAGCAAAAAAGAGAGGATTCCGCACTGAAGCCTGATGAGCATAAATCGCATTGCATTGCCGAAAACCAACATATAAATGTAAATGACCTCCTTGGTGGTCTAATTAATAATTCTGAGGTTGTTGTTGCCCTGAGACTCAAGTGAAACTATGTTGCAGATCGTAAAGAGAAAAGGAGTAGACTCTTTTGCACTTTGAAGTGTATATGTATTTTAAAACATAACTTTTAATAAGGAGTATAAAATTAATATTGATATCCTGCAAATAGGTGTCAGACGACACCACAAAACAAAATATTAAAGTAATGATATTAAAAGAAGTATTAAATATACTGACTGATAAAGTAATTTCCTGAAATTATTTGTCACAGGGAAATAATCATTATATTAGTAGAAAAGATTTAAGATCTGCAATATAATTGTATCTAAGCAGTGTTTACTAAACAGATAAAATTGCTGCATATATTTAAGTTTTCCTAAAATCACAGTGGATAGTCAAATAGGTTTATAAAATTGGGCGTAACTATGGTGGGTGCAGGGGGTCCCATTGCTATAGGGCCCAGAGGCTTAGAGGATCCAGATTGTATAGTTGCATACTAATGTCCCGTATTTACCTGCTAAGCAATTGTGTCTGGCCTGTTGCCCAGCCTGAATGGGATGCTTTACATTTTCAGTGAGTGGTGTGTGTAGTTGATGTTATAATGGTAAAGGGGCACCGGTGTGGCATAATCTCAACTGGGCACTGTACAGTGCTCTCCAGTTTATATTATGTAACATTACAGTGCCCTCCAGTTCAGATTATACCACATTACAATGCCCTCCAGTTCAGATTATGTCGCATTAATGTGGCATAATCTGACCTACTCATTGTAATGTGGTATAATATGAACTAGAGGGCACTATAATGTTACATAATATGAACTGGGGCACTGTAATGTGGCACGATATGAAGTGGAGGCACTATAGTGTAGCATAATATGAACTTGTGAGCACTGTAATGTGGCATACTTTGAACTGGAGGGCACTGTAGTGTGGCACAATATGAACTGGAGGCACTATAATGTGGCATGTTATGAACAAGTGGCACTGTAATGAGTCAATATTAACTGGGGACACTGTATGTCATAATGTGAATTGGGGGTACTGTGTGGCATAATGTGTACTGGCAGCCATACAATGTGACATTATGTGAATTAGTGTACTACCATGGTTCATAAAATAAACTGGGACATACAGTATATAAAATATATCATCTATAGCTGAAAACTTGCAATTCAGTTGTAAAATCACATTAGCTTTACACTGATATGTTATTGGAATTAACACTTGCTTACCAATCCACTACAGGCACCATCTCATCATCGGGTTGGTTTCCAACAATGTGATCAATGAAGCTAAGGCAACCTGACGGCCTGTGGTAAGGAAAGTAGTAATATTTTTATTAGTAAAGTTAACTAGATACAGTATGGTGGCACAGTGGTTAGCATTGCCACTTCATAGACAGTGCATATCCTTTTGGAGTTACTTGTGTTCTGACACAATGGATATGAGTATGGCACTATAGAAATAATGAATTATTATTGACAATGTTCAGCAGGAATGTTTTTATAATTATATTTGAAGAAATATACTTATTTGCATATTTGTTTGAGATACCTTATTGTCAGTCTCCATTCTGTACATCCTAGGATTTTAAAATCAAGAAACATTTCCAATGAGCCAATTCATCACGTCACCAATACTGCTCAGTACATTATAAAAAGAGCTCATTTTGAGCAACTGTGAAAAGTGAACGTTTAATTAAAAGAGAGTAAAGGTTTCAAATGTAGAATTTGCTGGTATTTTTATGTAAAATGCAACAACATACTACAGAACGCTGTACATTGAGGAGATCATAACATATCATAAACAAATGAAATAGGAAGATATGAAACAGAAGATAAAGGTGCTACTGCCCAAATAAGCTCACGGTAAGGTATCTGCAAAGAGAGTGATCATGTGATACTGCTGGGTTTGTGTAAACTTCAGATCATCATCCATTTAAATGCTAATTAAAGCATGCAGTCAACATGTTGTCACAATGTCGACAGTTATGATGTTGACATTGTTGAAATATCGACATCTAATATGTGGACATCTGCAAAATGTTCAGAATGTTGCCATCAAATGTCAACAAGTGAAATGCTGATATTTTGCGATATGCTGTCAGTTACATGGTTAGGTTTAGCGTTAGGATTAGGCATAGGGACATACCAACACAACACAACCACTTTAGTCACAGGTTGCGGTTAATGTCGCAAAACTTTGACTTAAGCCAGGGCCGCAACTAGGCGGAGGGGGGCTAGGGGGGGCAAGTGTCATGGAGGCCAGATTTCAGGTGGCGCGGCCCAGTTATCCTACCAGCGTCCACTCGCTGTAGCCTGTCGCCATTACTATAACAGTTACTGTACAGCAGTGGCTGTTGGGAGTCCCAGAATACCGGTGCCGGCCGTGACATTCGGGGAGCGGCCGCGGGGGAGAGAGGGCAGAGAAGCAGCAGCAGCCCTCAAACACCCATGCAGTGCAGCCTGAGCCTACCTGCCTGACTCTGAGCTCTGCTTCTGGAGGGACACATTGTGAAGTAAGTCGCGGGGGCATTACTGTGGCATAATGTGTTATAAGGGGCACTACTGTGACATAATATGTCATAAGGGGTATTGCTGTGTGGTATAAAGGTATACGTTTATGATGCCGGCGGTCACAATGCCGACCGCCGGCATCTAGACTACAGAATCCCGGCGAGGGTTAACTAACCTATGCCGGGAGACCGGGTGCGGACAGCCGTGGGGGGGGGAGGTTTAGGGTTCCTGGGGGGGGACTTAGGGTTAGGCTCCCCCCCGGGAGGTTAGGTCTAGGCTAGTGGGAGGGAGAGTTAGGGTTAGGCACCCCCGGGGGACTTAGGTTTAGGCGGCGGGGAAAGAGGGGGTTAGGTTTAGGCACTTAGAGGGGGGATTAGGGTTAGGCACAGGTGGGGGAGGTTAGGGTTCGGCACCCTAAAGGATGGTTAGGGGTAGAGTTAGGTTAGTAAGTACTTACCTTCTAGACGATCTGGATTTCCTTCCATGTCGGGCTGGCGTTCCTGGGATTTGAACCATGCGCCATGCGGCTGGCGGTGTATCATACCGAATCCGAAATAAAGTGTAAGGGTATTACTGTAGCATAATGTGATATAAGGGGCATTACTGTGTGGCTAAATGTTATAATGGGCAATCCTGTGTGGCATAATGTTTTATAAGGGGCATTACTGTGGCATAATGTGTAAGGGGCATTTCTGTGGCCTAATGTGTAAGGGGCATTACTGTGTGAATAATGTTATAAGGGGCATTACTGTGTTTCACAATGTGTTATAAGGGGCATTAGATAGTGTGGCATAAAGTGTAAGTGACATTAATGTGTCACGAAACCGTACACACTTTCCTCTTTATTTTTTTTTTGGACTTGTGGCGCCAAAGTAATGCTTTGCCATGGGTGACAAAAATCCTAGCTCCGGCCCTGCTTAAGCCACAACCACCAGAGCATTAGCTGCAGCAGTAAGGTTAGGTACTTACTGCCGGAACTACCGCATCACCACACTTCCAAGTGTCAATATTGTTAGCATGTCGACATTTCATCAGTGTCTATATGCTTAATGTTTACATGTCAATATTGAAATTCTGAACATGTCGACATTCTGTCAACAAATTATACCGGACCAAAATATATGACCAGGATTTAGGTTCATTATCTATGTAATTGTTTAATGTCATTGTTTCTTTTAATTTTATATATTTGCTTAGTCCCACCCACTACACCCGTGACATCATGACATCAACCCTAGGGGACGGGACCATCGGCTCTGGGAAGTACAACATTGTCTGGAGCATCCTCTGCAGTAGTGCTCCTGGCTACAAGCCACATGCAGGTGCCGTAGGGCAGCGACAGTGCCGCCCACAGGTCCAGCGCCCCATGCGATGGCACAGGTCGTACACCCCTAGTTAAGGCACTGTTTATTTGTAATTTATATTATTTATCTGCAAGCTCCTTTTATGTAAGGCAGAGACATAGGCCCTCATTCAGAGGCGATCGAGCAGGAAGCTCCCCACTGACATGCCAGTGGGGCCGCCCCCAAACGGCAAGCGTTCCGTCGGGAATGCCTCCGTTTGGCCGGCCACCCCCCCTGCCCGCTACCCAAACGGGGCGAGCTGTCAATCACCATCGACAGCTCGCCCCCTTTGGTGCGAGACCCGTAGCGACGGAGCGCCCGTTGCTAGCTGGGTCTCGCGCATGCGCACGTCGGAGCCGGCTCCGAAGTGCGCATGCCCAGTGGGCAAACATCGACCCGGTTGCGAGCGCTCAGCGCTTGCGACCGGCTCTGAATAAGGCCCATAGTCTTTATGTTTCTTCGTCTAATGACCTGTACTCTTTACATACACAATGCCATACATAACCATGGCCCAAGATACTTAAAGCGGCTTATGATTCTTTACTGCCCTGCTCGATTATTGCGATCTGCTGATAAAGGACTATTAGCAGGGGCTAGAGTCTCCCTGAATTCACCTGAGGGTGGAGCTTTGAGATTTGAGGCTTCGACTCTATGGAAGCTTTTAGATTTGCGGCTATAGAACTCACTTACCCGCACAGTTCGAGAGGCCTCCACTCTAGAATCCTTCACAAACAGACTCAAGACTCACCTGTTTCCTCCTGCATTTCACTAATGTCCCTTCACTAATGTTTCTCTTTGCTGTTAAGTTTATTTTCTATTTTGTGTTTTAAATGCAAATGTATGGCACTTTGAACCCTATTGGGAGAAAAGTTCTATAAAAATAACATTATTATTATGATTATTAATATAATTATTATTATTATATACAAATACACCCTTACTTTTCTGTAATGTACCCACTTCTTCATTACTCTGTTCAAATATATATATATATATATATATATATATATACACAAAACTTTGTGGATGGCACTCCCATGTGCAGATATATTAAATACTGGTGCCCTCCGTCGGTCTCCTCGCAAGGGGCCACATACAGTCTCTTTGCGGCGGCACTCAGAGAAAGTTAACCCGGAGGCAGGGTAGGTCCCTGATGACGATGCAATAAAGAGAGGCATCGAAACGTTGGTGACCTACCCTGCCTCCGTGTCAACTTTTTCTGAGTGCCGCCGCAAAGAGACAATATATATATATATATATATGTGTATATATATATATATATACATATTTATATATATATATATATATATATATACATATTTATATATATATATATATATATATATATATACACTGTATATATATATATATATATATGTATATATATTTATTTACATATGTACACATATGAACATAAACTGTTCTAAATCCTCAGGGGGAATTCAATTCTGAGCAATGTGCCACTGACCATCACCACAATGTCCGACTGCTTTTTAATGGGAATTATTTGCTCATTTTGCTGTGCACCTCTATGGTATATAAGGAAAACTAAGGGAAGATATTGGTCACAGTGCATCTTCGCTTGACCACTCCACGCACGTTACTTACAAATAAATTCCTCCTTATTCTGTTTTTTTTCTTTCCTAAAACAATTTTGTCTCAATAATTCCTGTGCTAATTTGAATATGTCTGTAAATATTATCACCAGTTTCACTTACAACGAAGGCAGCAGCGGATCTCTGTACAGCGGTTCTTTGAAGCCTGGCAGGAAGACACCTTGATATGGCCCCAGGTATTCAAGTAGGGTATGTGTAGTATCTCCATACTGCATAAAGAAAAAAAAAGTGAAATAGTAGCATATTTATTCAGCAATGTCTCGTGGTTCTATCATTACTCCTAGAAAGAATTTGCTGTAGGCAAATAGCCTAGGAAGTGAAATTAAGGTTCCCTCCCAGTCACTGTCAGAATGGAGAACTAGCTCATCAGAGAGAAGCCACAGATCAAAGCCAGAGAGTTTAATCACTGGACAAAACAGAGCCCCAGGGGATAAGGGAGACAAAATAGCAGCTTTCAATAATCTCTAGTGTCAGAAAAGAAACTGATAATTCAATCATCCCTCAAGTGAGAGTCACAACTTACAGTTTGTAGAACGGCAAATTTCACCCTGCCGCCTTTATCTTCCTCGATCCAAGGCTCTCTTACAACTACTGCACCACGCTGCTTAGCTTTCTTTAAATAGACAGAGTTATAGGTTGTTAGCCATATGGTAACAGCTGGAGAGAATTTCTGCATTGCATTAATAATTGTAAAGAATATTAATATTTTAATTTAATATCTCTATTTTCTCTATAGTTGACAGTCACATATTGTGGCAGAGTTGTCTGCTTACTTTTTTGTGCATAGCCATAAATGACACCTGCTAAATTGCTTTACTTGTCACTGGTAATGCTAAAACTGGGCATATATTGTAAGTGTTCAGTCTAGGTTTTAATTATGGCAGGGCGCTAATCATGACAGAGGGCACATCTGCACGCCGCCTATAAAGGGACGTGGCCTCTTGGAAGGGCGTGGCCTCATGACAACCCCTTTTCGTCACTCTAGAGGTCATGCCCAGCACTCACGGAGATGCTGGGCTATCCCCAAGCTCTCCCCGCACTGTGAACAGATGCCATGCGCATGGCATCTATTCACCTGTCATCTATTCACCTGTCGGGGACTGTTCATCCACCATATTACTTACTCGTGGGACACTGTGGCCCGCAGGGGGGATGCAGCAGCATAGCCGGAGGCTGGGCGCAGCAGGCCCACCGACCTGCTGATCAGTGGGGTGCTGCCACCATAAGGACAGGGTGCATTTTAGCACTTTAAAATAAGTCAAGGCATGGCGCCACACTGATGCTACATTGTGGTGGTTGAGTCTCCGTCAGATATGCAATAAATGTACCCAGGCTTGCATGGCCAGATGTCTGAGATCCATATTTGTAGCATACTTGTTCATATGTAGTCATTGTCCAACCACATCTACCATCAGTCTGGTTCTACATCTGATACAGTAGCTCCCCATCAGATGTGTTCTGGTCTAAAACTGCCTAAGTGGCCGTACAAATTGCAAAATGTGTGGGCACCTCTAGGTTAATAACTTTGTGCACCCATTTATCTCTGCCACCCTGGAGCTTACACTATGGAATCAAAATGAAAAAACAATCAGATTTTTGCAAAGTAATCACATTTATAATGAATGATTACTTCCCACATTTAAAAAGATTAGCTTAATGTCACATAATTAAAAAACAAGCTTCAAAGGAGTTTAGATTCCATATTTTTTTGTTACAATTTTTTGAAAACAGTCTTATATATAGATCAGAAGTTGTCCATCTTAACCACAACTTACATTCATTATCCTATATATAAAGTAATCAGTCTCCTTTCAGTCTTTTATGTGCACCGGATGAGGAATTCAAAATTTCATATTTATGTTATATTTATTACTATTATCAATAACATATTAATTATATAGTGCCAGCATATCCTGTATATATATATATATATATACAGTCAGGTCCATAAATATTGGGACATTGACAGAATTTTCAAATTTTGGCCTCTATTCACCACCACAATGGTTTTGAAATGAAACAAACAAGATGTGCTTTAACTGCAGACTTTAATTTGAGGGTAATTACATCCAAATCGGGTGAACGGTGTAGGAATTACAACAGTTTCAATATGTGCCTCCCACTTTTTAAGGGGCCAAAAGTAATGGGACTATCAACTCAAAAGCTATTTCATGGACAGGTGTGGGCTATTCCCTCGTTATTTCATTATCAATTAAGCAGGTACAAGGTCTGGAGTTGATTCTAGGTGTGATATTTGCATTTGGAATCAGTTGCTGTCGACTCTCAATATGAGATCCAAAGAGCTGTCACTATCAGTGAAGCAAGCCATCATTAGGCTGAAAAATCAAAACAAACCCATCAGAGAGATAGCAAAAACATTAGGTGTGGCCAAATCAACTGTTTGGAACATTCTTAAAAAGAAAGAACGCACCGGAGAGCTCAGCAACACCAAAAGACCCAGAAGACCATGGAAAACAACTGTGGTGGATGACAAAATAATTATTTCTCTGGTGAAGAAAAACCCCTTTACGACAGTTGGCCAAATCAAGAACACTCTCCAAGAGGTAGATGTATTTGTGTCAAAGTCAACAATGAAGAGAAGACTTCACAAGAGTGAATATAGAGGGTTCACCACAAGATGCAAACCATTGGTGAGCCACAAAAACAGGAAGACCAGATTAGAGTTTGCCAAACAACATCTAAAAAAGCCATTACAGTTCTGGAACAACATCCTATGGACAGATGAGACAAAGATCAACTTGTACCAGAGTGATGGGAAGAGAAGAGAAGGAAAGGAACTGCTCATGATCCAAAACATACCACCTCATCAGTGAAGCATGGTGGTGGTAGTGTCATGGCGTGGGCATGTATGGCTGCCAATGGAACTGGTTCCCTTGCATTTATTGATGATGTGACTGCTGACAAAAGCAGCAGAATTAATTCTGAAGTGTTTCGGGCAATATTATATGCTCATATTCAGTCAAATGCTTCAGAACTCATTGGACGGCACTTCACAGTGCAGATGGACAATGACCCGAAGCATACTGCAAAAGCAACCAAAGAGGTTTTTAAGGCTAAAAAGTGGAATGTTATGCAATGGCCAAGTCAATCCCCTGACCTGAATCCGACTGAGCATGCATTTCACTTGATGAAGACAAAACTGAAGGGAAAATGCCCCAAGAACAAGCAGGAACTGAAGACATTTGCAGTAGAGGCTTGGCAGAGCATCACCAGGGATGAAACCCAGCGTCTGGTGATGTCTATGCGTTCCAGACTTCAGGCTGTAATTGCCCGCAAAGGATTTGCAACAAAGTATTAAAAAGTGAAAGTTAGATTTAGGATTGTTTAGTTTGTCCCATTACTTTTGGCCCCTTAAAAAGTGGGAGGCACATATAGAAACCGTTGTAATTCCTACACCGTTCACCTGATTTGGATGTAATTACCCTCAAATTAAATCTGAAAGTCTGCAGTTAAAGCACATCTTGTTTGTTTCATTTCAAAGCCATTGTGGTGGTGAATAGAGGCCAAAATATGAAAATTCTGTCAATGTCCCAATATTTATGGACCCGACTGTATATATATATATATATATATATATATATATATATATATATATATATATATATATATATATAGGTTATAAACTACTTTTTTTTAGTAAAGAAGCTAGTTATAGAAATATTTAATTTTAAGTGTATTCACTAGAGAGAGAGATATGTTGTTTTGCTTTTGTTCTGCTTATATTATAACATGTTTGTAGAGTTTATTAGATCCTCTTTTTAGAATTTAATTGAATGAAAAAGTAATAAATTTTATACATAAAAATGAGTAAATAAACTTTATAGTCTGAACAAAGAATTAGTGTTACTCATTGTGTTTTTGTGGCATAACAATCAGTGCCCTGGATAAACCAATTTAGAGCTGGCCTTATATGGACCTTTCCTGGCATTGGTGTATTTATAATGGGTACAGGGTGCGGTGCACAGGGCCCCTGGGTCCAAGGGGACCTACACTGTACACTTTGTACCCATGTTTAATACTTACCTCTCTGGAGTCCTGCATCAGCGCTGCAGCACAAATCAACGGCAAAATGTTGTGGCTGCCATTTGCCCATAGATTTGCGCAGTAGATGTCGAAGCTGGATTATTGGCTGAGACAAGATCAGTTTAAAATTGAATCGCAGCGACGCCATCTTACGACTGACCGCAAGACGCCATCTTGGAAATGAAATCGCAAGATGCCATTTTGCGAATGGCCGCCCAAGCGCCATTTTAGATAAACTCACACTTTAGTACATGTGGCGATATTACTATTAGCATCATGCGATTGCATCTTACACCATTTTTCATACACACATTAATACGCACAATTGCGCAGTTAACTAGTCGCATATTAGCGAATACATAAGATCCTGTATGAAAACGCCGAATATTAGCTTCATGCACACGCATCTGCCCCAAGTTAACATTAATGTTAGCGTCTTTACATCAAACCCCAGATACTCACACATTACATATTCACATACAAGGTTCCATAATCTTTAAGGTATAAGATTCAAGTATGCACATTTACTATAATTGCTATGAAATAAAGATTATTTTGTAACTAAGGTTTTATATGTGATAAATAGGCCATGTTTGGTATTGTACTGATGCGTACTCTCTCAACAGTATTCCGGTAACATCGATGTAGAGATCACAACATGCATTCTCAACTTATGGCCGCAAATACTTCAAGCAACAAAATGTACATTATATGACCAACTGTTAGGATTTGCATGAGGCGGGAAACCAGAGACCACCAGTTGTTAGAGGCTGGACTGTGTCTATTTGAACCAACCTATTAGATGCCTTGTAACATATGCCCTCTCCTTTAGGACCAATGGTATTAGCAACAAACTTCTCTATTGTGTTGTCTATTTCTGGGGGGTATAAATATTTGTGCTCTGACCCTGGGTTTCTAGTCTTCGTGCTGAATGCTGATTGACGAGGGGTTTCTCGCTGATGCCTACATCTGGTCCAGAGCGCTGCATATGTATAACTGTACTTGGGTCTGTATAATTCCTTTGCACTAAATTGTACTTATAAATAGCGTGTAACTGACTGTACTTTTACTTGAATAATACTTTGTGCTTTGGAACCACAGGTTCTAGGTCTGGAGTCTTTATATACTGTATAACTGCGTACGCAAAATAGCGTCATCCATAGAGGTTTATAGGCAGGATATCAGAAGGTATAGGCAGGGGTGTATAGAGGTTCAAAGGCAGTATCGTTAGTTGGGGGCTCGTAGTGAAGTCACTTACCCACTCACACGGCACATACGGTTATCGATATCTCACCAAAGGGTGGAGTGGCCACATGCAGGGTTTACCTGCAACCGCTCAGTGCTGAGATATCGCTACCCGTTTTCGTGTGAGCCAGGGACGCTGACTATAATCCAGGGACAAGAGAGGAAAAAGTTTGTTTTCCTTTGTTGATAGAACCTAACATTTAAAGGGGTGCCGCAGTATTGAACACGCGGCTGAGTCGCAGTTTTGCGCACAGTAAAGACGCACTTTTGTGTACGCAGCTAAAGGTTGTCATACGGTTGTGTGGTAGTCGCATTATTGTGTATGCGACTGGTCGCACAAAAGCGTATATGTACTTCCGATTGTGCTGCCACATGTTTAAACAAAGCCATTGAGTTTACATTATCAATTGTTGCTAAATATCTGGGTTAACGTGTATTTTTCTGCGCAGGAAAAAGGTGTGTAATTGTGAGTGTTTGTTTAGGGTGTAACACGGGACCTAAATGTTAAGGGTATCGTAGGACCCTTAAGTGCTAGGCGCAGGAGTTGGCCTAGTGACTCGGTAGCAGCTTACCGTTTACTTTACACAAAGCAGGTGTATGGTTTGCTATTTTTGTTAGGGTTCAGCCCCCAGCGTGAGTATAGCGTTCAGTAATCAATGTGTGTGATCTGTTAGGCTTATTTGAACACTATAATTGAACCACATAATCTTGGCTAGATTGTGATTGTGAGCTGGTGGGAGAGTGGACGAAATCAACTGGAACACAAAGGGTACTTTGCTGCCCCCTAGCAGTTGAGAAGTAGTCAAAAAAGGGATTGCTGAGAGGAAGCGGCCTTTACTTCCGTAGGTGAGTGGAAGCGTCTAGAGGTCCTCCATAAGGTTTGCGAATACGCCTTTTTTCCAAGACATTCGCAGGTAAGTGAACGTATCTTGACTGTCTTTCACCAGTTTAAATCTTTATTGAAAAACGTAGGAGTTGTCTCAGAATGGGAGCCACGCAAACAATAGAGATGTTAGACAATGATGTACTGCTAATGGAAGCGCCGCTTGGATTGGCCCGTCGTATTATGCATACTAAGTACGGTACTTATGCAATAAGGTATTGTGATGTATGGTTTAAAATGATGATGAAGAGTGTTAGACCGTTTCCCAGAATTGGTAGTTTTGATAAAGATGTATTAGATAATGTCCGGGATCACATCAGTCTGATGCGCTCCCGAGAGAAAAAGGTCAAATATTATGAATGTTTAAAGTTGCGGCGAGCGCATTGCCAGAGAATACATCCGCGACGCTGAATTGCAATGCGGGCGAGCCGCAAAATGGTGCAAACATGCAGCAAGGTAGCGTTGCGGAAGGTATTGCCAGCAGTTCACGCACAACACCCCCACCTTATGTGGATGGAGGTGCAAGTACAGTTATCAAAAATACCCATAAAAATGTAACAAGCAATTTGTACCCTCTCTTAAGCAACTATAAAGAAAATGTTCATGATGTGGATGATGAGCTTATTGTAATGTCTGCCATTTCCCATGCTGTACAAATGATAGATGCTACGCCACGACAATCACGAGTGGTGCCGCCATCTCCATCGGTAACAGCAAGGGAAGTGCTAACACACTCTGCACCCGTAGAGGAAGTTGTTAATACCATACGTAGCAGCAACAGATTAAACCCCCAGCAAGGTAACAAGGTCAAAGGTAGCAGCACTACCGGTCTGCATCCCATTCGGACAATAACTGTTCCGAATGGAAATGCAGATGCGAACGGTGTAGTGCCCACGAGGGAAGTGGTAATGCATTGTCCTTGGACAAGAGCAGAACTAAATTCCATCATAAATGATTTCCCCGATCCCAAAAAGGAACTAGCTAAATGTCAAAGATTTTTTAGAAATTTGGGTAGTTCTCATGAGCCAACTAATAAAGATTGGCGTGTGGTGTTAAGGGCCTGTCTACCACGCAATACCGCCGTGACAAAATTTATCACGGATTGTGTATTGGATGGTGACGTTCCCTTAACAGACCAAGTAAACCAAGATAACATTTCCCGCATTGTAACTCAATTGGGTATATATTTTCCGGTAGTAGTTAACTGGAACAAAATTTTCACCATAAAGCAAAAGGAGAGTGAATCTGCAGAAGAGTATTGCGACCGGGCTCTGCAGGCTATCACCCAGTACACTGGGATAGAAGATATTAAAGATAGCACTCACCACAGGGGAATGATAGTCACGGTACTCATGGACGGTCTTAAGGAAAACTTAAAGACTCAGGTTCAGACCTCAGAACCTGGCTGGAGGGGAGTCACAATAGATACACTCATAGAATTTGCCATAGAACATGATAAGAACATCTCAAATAAGAGAGAGACCCAGATCGAAAAACTAATGGCTGTCAGTATTCAAGCTCTGGAAGGAATGATGGTAACATCACAGCCAACAGACACACTTGCATCTACACACACACCTACACCTGAACAGTTATATGCCCTCACTAATCCCACACAACAGCAAACACAGCTGTATTCTACTAACCCTACACAATCACAGGTCCCACACTACTCACAAACTTTATATACCCCAAAATACCCTTATCCTCCATATCCCTACGCATATCCACCACCTTTTCCCCCTGCTCAAACCTCACAACAAGTCTTCATCCGATCCACGAATATGTTTTAATTGTAACCAGCCAGGACATTTAATTAAAAACTGCAGAGTAAAAAGGGTAGGACCCCCAAACCAGAGAGTACCTGGATATCCCCATAAGGGATATGCACAGAGAACAGCAAATGTCCAGCAGGCACCAGCTCCAAATGTGGCCGTTAATGCTTTATTGGAGAATGGTAGCCAACGCTAGGGGTCAGGTCATACCTGTAGTCTACAGATAGTCAGGTTAACGGGAAGTACTAGGGAAGAACCGGTCATGATGGTTGATGTAGCTGGTACTGAATATCCTTTTCTTGTAGACACAGGGGCGACCAGGTCAGTGATAAAATCTCCCATTAATTTACAGGTGACCAATGAGACAGTACCAACAATGGGTGTAACAGGTAAAGTGGAACATTATCCTTTAACAAAGTCCACAGAGGTTACTATTGGGCCGTTGCATACCAAGCATTCTTTCCTTCTGGCTGCTGCGGTTTCTACTAACCTGCTGGGCAGAGACTTATTATGTAAGATGGGATGTGTTATATATTGCACCCCTGATAGTGTATTTTTAGATATCCCTGAGAGAGTTGCGCACGAGGTGCGGGATATGTTGGACACTCCCCAAAGGATAATGTATCACTCTACCAGTTTAAATGAAAATCCGTCCCAGGTAGATCAAATGTTGTCCCAAATTCCATATTCCATTTGGACTAAGGATGGACAGGACATTGGATTAATGGCAAACGTAAGCCCCGTAATGGTAAATTTAAAAAGCGGTAGGCAAGCTCCAAAATTTCTCCAGTACCCACTAAAACAGGAGGTAGAATTAGGAGTTTTTCCAATAATTGAGCGACTATTGCAACAGGGAATTTTAGTCTGTACAGCTAGTGTAGCCAACAGTCCCATCTTTCCGGTGTAAAAGAGTGGTGGGAGGGGTTATAGGCTGGTACAAGACCTTAGAGGTGTTAATAAGGTCGTAGAGAGCCAATTCCCCGTAGTGCCAAATCCAGCTGTCATCCTGATGCAGATCCCACCAAATGCAACCCATTTCACTGTCATTGACCTCTGTTCTGCTTTCTTCTCTGTGCCTCTCCACCCTGTCAGTATCTATTCGCATTTACATACAGAGGTGTGCAATATACATGGACACGGTTGCCCCAAGGTTTCATAGACAGCCCCAGTATCTTTTCCCAGGCATTGCACGACTGTTTACAATCTTTTCAACCTGCCAATGGATCTGTTCTAATTCAATATGTGGATGATTTATTGCTGTGTTCTGATTCGTTTATGTCATGTTTGAATGATATTAAACTTTTGTTGCTTCATCTCTCGCATACAGGACACAAGGTGGCTAAGGACAAACTACAGCCGTGCCAATCCAGAGTAAAATATTTGGGACACTGCCTAACTCAGGGGTTACGACATCTCACAAATGATAGAATCCAGGCCATACAGAACATGATACTGCCGCAGAATCAACAGCAAATTCGTACCTTCTTGGGAATGTGTGGATACTGTAGAATGTGGATCCCAGGTTTTTCTATTTTGGCCTTGCCTTTACAGGACTTAATCTCTTCCTCAAAGCCCGATCGTGTCATACACACAGAGGAATCAGAGCAGGCTTTCCTTAATCTTAAGGATAGTCTGACAAAAGCACCTGCATTGGGAATACCTGATTATGAAAAACCTTTTGATTTGTATTGTATGGAAGCCGATGGTTGTGCTACAGGTGATGCCAGTAGGCCCGTAGCATACTACAGTGCCCAATTGGACACTGTGGCGAGATCACTCCCCACCTGTTTGAGAAGTGTAGCAGCTACCGCTCTATTGGTGAGTAAAAGTGAGGACGTAGTATTGGGTCATGATTTGATTGTATACACTCCCCACGCTGTATCTGCTCTGATGAACTCTGCTCAAACCAGACACGTCTCTTCGGCTAGGTTTACCAAATGGGAACTAGCTCTAATCACACCTGCAAACATCACTGTTAAACGTTGCAGCATGCTGAATCCAGCAAGGTATTTACCATATGTACAACATGATGTACAAAGGGTGGAAGGAGACGAGTTGCAGCAGGGTTAAAAATGTTTTCTCCCACTGAAAAAATTATGTCTTTCCAAACAATTGATATGCTGAAATTAATTGCGATGCAAAATTTGTGTTAAGTTCAGAAAAAGTCCTTGTGGAAGTCCAAGGGATGTGGGCAAGAGTCCTCCGGGCTCTGGAGGGACGGACAAGGTAAGCCAGTAGCCCCCAAGGCATATTACCCCAGCCTGGCTGAGGCAGCACACGGTCTGACTCATCTGGGAAAGCAAGGTATGTGCAAGTTGGTGAGAGCATACTGGTGCACACCAGGTTTTTCTTCAGAAGTAGAAAAGATAGCAATGTCCTGTCTGACCTGCTTGAGGAAGAACGTAAGCGATCCCTACCGAACCATCCCACATTCCACCGACTGATGGACCTTTCCAGGTGATACAAATTGATTTCATCCAATTACCACCCTGCAGGAATCTCAAGTATGTATTAGTGTGCACTGATGTATTTTCTAATTGGGTTGAGGCCTACCCAGCGGCCACTAATACTGCTGCGTTTACTGCCAAGAAAATAGTTCAGGAATTTCTATGCAGGTACGGTATCCCTAAAATCATTGAGAGTGACAGGGTTACTCATTTCACAGGTGATGTTTTTCACAATATGTGTAAGCTGATGGGTATTAATAATCGACTTCACACCCCCTACCGACCGCAAGCCAGTGCCAAGGTAGAGAGGATGAACGGTACTATTAAAAATAAGTTGAGTAAAATCATGGCAGAGACTGGACTAGGATGGCCAGAAGTGTTACCTTTGGTCCTACATAGTATAAGGACCACTCCTAGACCCCCTCTAAACCTGTCCCCATTTGAAATACTGTTCCGTAGACAACCTCATTTGATTATAAGTCCACAGGAAGACTTGAAGGGTAACAACGAGGTAACTGTAAAGTATCTTATATCAATGAGTAAGCAGTTAAAACAACAGCAGCAGAAACTGAAATTGTTCAATGATATGCCTGAAACTAACTGTCATGATGTTGAACCAGGAGAATATGTTATGATCAGAAATTTCTTGCATTCAGGTTGTTTGACTGATCGGTGGGAAGGTCCGTACCAGGTGCTGCTGACAAGTACTACATCTTTGAAGGTGGCTGTGAGAGAAAACTGGGTCCATTCCACTCACTGCGAAAAGGTCAACCAACCGGTGGAGAAACGAGTCGGAGACAAGGCTGATAGCGTGGACCTGTCGCTCGTGAGCTTGTTCCGGGAGGATTGAAAAGGTCGTAGTGAGATACCTGAACTAAAAGAAATCTGCAGGTCTTGTTGTGGCAATGGACGGGCCTGCTGTGTTCATTTTCAAGTTCTCTTTTAGAGTGTTCACCATCCTGGTCGGTTCCGATTTCTGTGAAGGGGGACCGATTGTGGAGAGGGGAGTTGATGGCAGTGCTGATGGAGTGGAGTCAGAAGGAGTGCAATGCCAATCAGGGGAGTGTCTGACCAATCTTAGTACTGTTATTGTTAAGAGAGCTGTTATTCCAGATACTCGGGGACGGTGTGGAGGTTTATGTCTGAAGATTCCTGTATTTGTGAGCTTTGTGGGTTCCTAGTTGATGAGAATTGTATCCAACGGTGCCAGCTTAAATATAACCCGTACTGGGGTGGGTATCCTTTAGAGGATTATCATAGCATGGTAGGCAAAGTGTTAAATCAAACTGATTGCTGGCTGTGTTCACATGTGTCACAGGGACAGCATAATGTAGGGTTGGCGTCATTTCCGCTGAATATCACGGAAATTTTAAAATTACAGAAAGGGAAGACATTGGATGGAAAATTCCTCTCATCCAAACCACCTCATTTCAAACTCTATCAATTCCAAGTAGATAGATCACTTTTGTGTTTAAACATAACCAACCCTAATAAACCCGGGAGTTGGGAAGTGACAGGGAATAATCAGATGATGACCTTCTCACAAAGGCCTGATAATGAGTCCATAAACCATGATCTGTTACGCTCAATTAAATCTATTGGGAGACATTTTAGGTACCGGTATGCATTGAGTTCCACCAAAGAAATTATTGGTAAGGTGCCAGATGGTTATTGTGCTAAAATAATACAGCCAGAGACTTGCATGTACCAGATGGAAGACCCAGAAACAGGATTGTTTGCAAGGGAAATGTGCTTAATGATAATGATGCATACCATTCCTTATGTTCTCCCTGATAATGTATATTTTACATGTGGAAGAAAAGCGTATAAGTGGCTCTCCCCGAGTTCCGAAGGTTTGTGTTACCTGGGAAGAGTAGTCCCAGAAGTTATGACCCTCACACATGTTGAAATGCTTGGTATACATAAAAACAGACCATCACCATATCTTCACACGCAATATGAACACAGAGGCAAATGAAATATGATACCTGGTGACGTTCATAAAGCCACTCAGTTAATTAGTGAGACAACTGGCTTTCAAGTTTTAGTAGCACTGGATCCCACCAGGATCGCTCGGGGTACATTAAATTTTAGATATATCCAGGAACTTGCTAAATTAATAGATAATATCACCGAGATGTACGATGACACATTCAGGTATACAGGGAGAGAATTGCAAGTGTACTAGAAAGCACTGGGGCAACACAGGCTAGTGTTAAATTATTTAACTGCTGTTACTGGAGGGTATTGCGTAACGTTGGCCACCCAATTTGGAGTAAAATGTTGCACCTATGTCACCAATGATACCAGCGACCCTAAGGAAGTGATAGACTGGAAGATGGATGAAATTCTGCAGCTAAAATGGGAATTTCGTAAGAACCATAATTCTTCAGTGGCTGAAGTAGGGGAGAAGATAGAAGGATGGGTTTCATGGCTGAACCCAGTGAATGGTTCTCAGGTCTAGGGGAATGGGTCAGGAAGTGATCGCCAGCATAGGCAAATTCTTGATCCTTATACTGATTGTCATCATAGTAATTGGCCTATGTGTCCGGTGTGTTCCTATTGTGTTGGTGTGGAAAATGTAAAAATAGAGTAAAACGAAAGAACGAAATTATGATGGTGGTCAGTATGAATACTGAGGTAAATACAGAACTGCATTACAACCCTGAACTAGGAAATACCATCATTTAATGTATTATATTTAGACCTGCATAGAATGTATTATTGAATTGTTATTTTTTTTTTTAAAACACCTCAGATAATGTAAAGTCTCAAATTTCCCTTTCAAGACTGCCTTTATAGGACTGGTGTATCCCCACACCTTTCACATAATCTTCCAAGATCCGTGGTGTGTGTGTAATAGTAGTTTTATGTCCCCACTCAGAGACACATTATTGATGGATTAAGAACCACCTTGTGCCATCCCATAATAACACTAAATAGTATGTAAATGTAAGCCTAAAGATTATATTTTAAAATCAAATTGTTATAGCATGTTGTTCGCTATCAAAGGGCGGACTGTCGAAGCTGGATTATTGGCTGAGACAAGATCAGTTTAAAATTGAATCGCAGCAACGCCATCTTGCGACTGGCCGCAAGATGCCATCTTGGAAATGAAATCGCAAGACGCCATTTTGCGAATGGCTGCCCAAGCGCCATTTTAGATAAACTCACACTTTAGTGCATGTGGCGATATTACTATTAGCATCATGCGATTGCATCTTACACCATTTCTCATACACACATTAATACGTACAATTGCGTAGTTAACTAGTCGCATATTAGCGAATACATAAGATCCTGTATGAAAATGCTGAATATTAGCTTCATGCACACGCATCTGCCCCAAGTTAACTAGCGTCTTTACATCAAACCCCACATACTTACACATTACATATTCACATATAAGGTTCTATAAGCTTTAAGGTATAAGATTCAAGTATGCACATTTACTATAATTGCTATGAAATAAAGATTATTTTGTAACTAAGGTTTTATACATGATAAATAGGCCATGTTTGGTATTATACTGATGCTTACTCTCTCAACAGTATTCCGGTAACATCGATGTAGAGATCGCAACATGCATTCTCAACTTATGGACCGCAGAGACTTCAAGCAACAAAATGTACATTATATGACCAACTGTTAGGATTTGCATGAGGCGGGAAACCAGAGACCACCAGTTGTTAGAGGTTGGACTGTGTCTATTTGAACCAACCTGTTAGATGCCTTGTAACATATGCCCTCTCCTTTAGGACCAATGGTATTAGCAACAAACTTCTCTATTGTGTTGTCTATTTCTGGGGGGTATAAATATGTGTGCTCTGACCCTGGGTTTCTAGTCTTCGTGCTGAATGCTGATTGACGAGGGGTTTCTTGCTGATGCCTACATCTGGTCCAGAGCACTGCGTATGTATAACTGTACTTGGGTCTGTATAATTCCTTTGCGCTAAATTGTACTTATAAATAGCGTGTAACTGACTGTGCTTTTACTTGAATAATACTTTGTGCTTTGGAACCACAGGTTCTAGGTCTGGAGTCTTTATTTACTGTATAACTGCATACGCAAAATAGCGTCATCCTTAGAGGTTTATAGGCAGGATATCGGAAGGTATAGGCAGGGGTGTATAGAGGTTCAAAGGCAGTATCGTTAAGAAGTTTCCTGAACCATGGCGTGGAAGCCATGTTACTGTAGACCTGTGCATGCGCAGTAGACAATGCCAAAGTCTACTGCGCCACAGAGAGAAGGGGGCCCACATAGAGCCCCCTCCTCTCTTAAACTGCTCCTGTTTCCTGCCCATTGACCTTAACACAAAGAAACATTAGCAGAGTCCATTCAACTCCATGTAATAAGTCTTAATGAACACTGATAAGAATTGGATGAAACCAACCCATTCAAGGGAGAGTATCAAACATTCTAAAGAGGACAAATGGAGAAGTTTCCCATAGCAAGTGCAACCAATCAGCTTCTAGCTATCTTATCATGTACTTTCCATAAAATGTTACCTAGAAGCTAATTATTTGATATGGGCAACTTCTCCACCTGTGCTCTTTAGAAGTTTTGATACATCCCCCCATTATGAGGTGCCTGATTTGTTTTAGGACGACATGTTATGATAGCAGAGCCAATACATGAAATTAATTGCTATAATATCAGAGCATACTATATGTACAGTAGCTAGCATTAATTTTACTTTGACTTGACAGATTAAATATCTACTTAATCTAAATTGGTAAATGTTAATGCCAAATCCCACTGCAGCTCTGTATAAAAGTAAGGGCTATGTAACACAGGCCTTTTAAAATGTTGTGGTTTTCTGAGTTCTATAGTGATCAAACGCACCCGCACTGTAACTTCAAACATTTGCTCTTCATAACACACCAGATCGTTTCAGCTGTTAAAGCATGGCATGCCTTATAAATGCTGTTAAGTTTAAGAATATTATCCCCCCCATATCAGAAAAGACAGCTGATGCCACCACCCACAACTTTAAAGATTTTCAGATTATAACTATGTAGTTATAATTGTTCAGTGTTGACCAATACAAGTCCAGCATTATTTAAAAAAAAAAAAAAAAAAAGTAAAGTGTGATTATCTAACTCCATTGCAGACAGCTGCAAGTCCTCCCATTTCTTTAGTACAGTCAGGGTTGGTGCTTCCATTAGGCAGCTTAAGGCAGCTGCCTAGGGTATTGGGACCTGGGGGGCGCCGTTGAGGCCACTTAGGACAATATTATATATGTTTATTGTCGCTGCAAATCTCAAGATGCCACAGCTACCACTGCCCCGCACTTCTTTTTTTTCACAGTCATGCCCTGGCATCTGGCTGGCTGTGTGTTGTTACTAACTGTTGAGTGCACTGCTGACATCCCTGGTGCAGACAATGGAGCAACGCCTGACATGTCCCCCAGGGCCGGATTAAGGGGGGGCACAGGGGGCGAGTACCCCTGGGCCCCCCTCTCTCACGGGCTCCCCCCCGGCTGGATCTGCGGTCTGGGAATGATTTTGCTCATCTCCAGCCTCCGCAGCCCTGCACTGCTGCCGGCTGTGAAGGCTGGAGACTAGCAGAATCGGTCCCCTCCCTGGCACTTGTGACCTGACCTGCCACTCTTCTTTTGCTTCCTCCGGCGGTTGGGTGGGGATGAATCGGCGCTGCGTCTGCACTACTGACACTTGGGGATGAGATGTCAGGAATACATATCTCAAATCCCGTCAGCGCCAGCCCGACGTGGAAGGAAATCCTGATCATGCAAAAGGTAAGTATTATCTAACCTAATCTACCCCCTAACCCTCCCTTAGGGGTGCCTAACCCTAACCCCCCTCCCCCTGTGCCTAACCCTAATCCCCCCTCTAAGTGCCTAAACCTAACCCCCCCCTTTCCCTGCCATCTAAACCTAAGTCCCCCGGCGGGGTGCCTAAACCTAAGTTCCCCCCGGGGGTGCCTAACCCTAACCCTCCCTCCCCCTAGCCTAAACCTAACCTCCAGGGAGGGGGTGCCTAATCCTAAATCCCCCCCCGGAACCCTAAACCTAACCCTCCCCCCTCCCCGCGGCTGTCCGCGCTCGGTGCCCAGCATCCCTTCGATCGGGATGCCGGGCGCCGGTCTCCCGGCGTAGGTTAATTAACCCTCGCCGGGATTCTGTAGTGGAGATGCCGGCAGTCGGCATAGCAACCGCCGGCATCATAAATGCATACCGAGATGTCATGACGTCTCATGCCCTGAGAATATGGAGCGAGACTCTGGAGCATGCTGCCAGACTGCTAGGAGTCTGGGAGGATTGAGCTGAATGCATCCACCCTAGTCAGCAAAGGTAAGTGAGAAAAACAGGAAGGATATGGGGGGGAAGAATCACTGAATATATTTTATAATCGCTGGGGGAAGGGGATTAGAGTGAAGATTTGCCTAGGACACCTAAAATCATTGCACCCTTGCACCGGCCCTTAGTACAGTGGCCTAACGCATACTTGCCAACTCTCAATCATTGTCAGGGAGACTTCCTGAAATAGTGACAATCTCCCTGTCTCTCTGAAGAGTCTAGCAATCTCCCTGATTGCACCTTACTCCGATTATGAAGCTTTTATATAAAAAATACAGAGATTTATACATTCAAATGAGGTCACTGGTATAATTTCCTTGCATTGGTTATAAGGGAAGTAATCGAGAAGCCGACGGACGCAATCCCGACCGCAGTCTTCCCGACTGTCTAATCCCGGCAAGGGTCTAGTGACAGACGTCGAAACCCCGTCGTCGGTCATAAAACCTACGCCGGGAGCCCGACGCCCGGCATCCCCATTGAAGGTAAGCCAGGTGCCGGGCACGGACAGCCGCTGGGAAGGGGGAGTTAGGTTTAGGCACTTAGAGGGGGGATTAGGGTTGGGCACTTGGGGGAGGTTAGGGTTAGGCACCCACAAGGGAGGGTTAGGGGGGGGGAGATTAGGATTACTTACCTTTAGCAGCAGTCGGGATCTTCACCGATGCCGGGCATGCGCTGTCGGGATTTGAAAAATCTCCCTGAAATGCTTTTTCAGAAGTAGGTATGGTCCTAACGGGACATACAGGTCATAAAGCTGTGGCTGAATTCACATCACGTGACTGACCCTGATTGAATATGAATCAACCAATCCACACGTTGCGTTACTGAAAGCAAGTCTGGCTATCTGTCAGTCACTCACTATCTGCTTGTTTATGCACCCCCATCCAACCATGCCAACCTGCTGTAGGGGAGTGAAATAAAGAATGGTGGACGTTTAGTAAAGTATTAACACTTCAGTTATGTCATTTATTTTCTTCATTTTAGCAGTGCACACCCTTTTAATTATTGTAAAATAGAGCAGATTAAGGGGCATATTTATCAATCTTTGTTTTTACTAAAATAATGTGAAAATGGGTGTTTTCAAACCCTTTTCATATTATTTTAGTATTACAGAAATGTATCAATGGGGCAATTGCAGGAAAGTTCACAAAACTCTCTTCCAAGCCCTTAAACTCTTATTATTTTAGTAATCAGATTGCATTTCACATACTTGTAATAGGAAATTTGCTAAAAATGCTGAAATTGACTAAAATAAAATTGTAAAAAAAATAACGGAGAGAGCCCTACATTAAACGCCACCTGGAAATGGCGTTATGAAGGCTTCCCCCCCATCTCACCTACTCCTGCTCAGACTTCCCTGCCTGCTGACAGGGAACGCAGAGCCTCGAGTAGGCTTCTGTGATCAGTCTGTGTGTCTGATAGACCACAGGCTGATGAAAGTGAAAAAAAAAAAGTTAAAAAAGAAAATAGAAATATAAAAATTTACCTCCATTCACTGATCGGTGATCCGGTCAGCTGATCACTGGACTCCTGCTCTGTGAACCTGGTCATCTGCTTTATGCTGTGTAATGAGATGCCGTGAAAGCCCCAGCCGGCATCTCAGTTTACAGTACTGATCAGATGACTGGGGTCACAGCAGGAGCCCAGCGATCAGCTGACCGCATCACCGAGGAACTCACCGAGTCACCTGAACGGAGGTAAGTGTATGCTTAACGGAGCAAGGGGTAGCGGGGAGAGGAGAAAAAAAGCCCTCTACGTGAGACTCATATAGAGTTTGAGGCAGTTTACGCCAAAAATATATGCAGAAATTGACTGAGAATACATGTAGCGAAACTGATCACCTTGTATGGTCACCTTCATGGTAGGTACAGCTTTTTCTTTTTTTTTTTTACATTAGATCCCATTATCACATACCATAGAGGCAGATTCAATTAGGCAATAACAGCAATGATTTGCGTTTATCAGCCTATTACTGTAGGCTGATTCTATTTGTACCTTCGCAGACTGTAAGCAAAATAGGCACCTCTTTGCCTTAAATCATATCTGGAAAACTGAATATATTCTGTACTACAGGGTTTTTATCTTCATATATTCCAGTCTATGCAACTGAGGTCTGAGCAGTTATGTGGCATACACATCCCACTTAATGCCCACAATCTTCCCATTCGGTCATCACAACAATCCCACTGGGTTCCAACATCCTTCTCACTCTATACATCCATCTCATTCAGAATACACATTAAGGGGGTCATTCAGACCCGCTCGTGAGCGTCAGTACGCTCGCAAGCGGGTGGATGTTCCCCACTGCGCATGCACGGCGGAGGGAGCTCCGTCGTGCGCATGCATGAGACCCGGGGAGCGACGGGCTTTCCATCACTCCGGGTCTCGCACCAAAGGGGGCGTGCTGTCGATGTTGACTGAGAGCACGCCCCCTTTGGTGGGCGTGCCGGGGGCGTGCCTGCCAGACGGAGGCGTTCCCATGGGAACGCCTACCGTCTGAAGCCGGCCCCACTGACATCACTAGTGATGTCAGTGGGAGTGATTTTGGCTCTGATAGAGCCAAAATCACTCCAGGGCTTGTGGCAGGGAGACCCTACCGCAGGGTCTCCGTCGCAAGTCCGATGGTCGCGATGGTCAAGACCATCGCGACCATCTTTTTGGCCGCTCGCATATGCTGTATATGAGCTATACGAGCGGCCAGGAGGCCGCTCCATTTTCCTGGAGGAGGGCCCTGATTCAGAGCGAGCGCTCTGGTCAGAGCGTTCAGCTCTGAATCAGGCCCTCAGCTCCTTAATTTCTAAAACTATCAAACTATGTCTATACATGTACACTTTTTTCCCCTATACGCCTCCATGCTGCTCTATCGTCCCCAATCCCTACTGCTGTGTGGTCTCCCAACTGTACTAGTCTGTATTTCCTCATCCACACCAATCTGTCTTTCCCCATCTGCACGGCTCTGTCTTCCTGCATCCGTGCCATCCTGTTTTCTTATCTGCACCACTGCCTTCCACCCAGGCACGCCGCTCTGTCTTCCCCTCATCTGTGCCACTCTTTCTTCCTGCATCTGCACCACTCTGTCCCCCCAACCGTGCCACTCTGTCTCCCCCCCTACCCGCACCACTCTGTCCTTCCCCACCTGCACCAATCTGTCTTCCCCAATCCCTACTGTTGTGTGTTCTCCCATTTGTGCTAGTCTGTATTCTCTCACACCAAATTGTCTTTAGCCGTCTGCGCTGCACTGTCTTCCCGGGTCCATGCCACTCTGTACCACTCCATACATGTCCCCCTAAACCGTGCCACTCTGTCTCCCCCTCAACCGCGCTGCTGTCTTCCCACCCATCTGCATCACTTTGCCCCCCCTGCCATCCACACCACTGTTTTCCACCGATCTGAATCACTTTGGTTTCCTCCATCTGTACTGCTTAATCTTCCCCCTCTACATGCCTTTCTGTCTCCCCATCTACTCCACTCTGTCTCCTCCCCACATCCACACCACTCTTATCCCATCTACGCAGCTCTATCTTCTGCTCAGATCTCAGTTGCACAGACTGCATGTGTTTATTTCAATGAGCACACAATCTGTGAATTAGCAGCTCCACCATTTTGTGAGTGACAGCAATCTCATTCTATGAGAGTGCTGAATCTGCAGTTAACCACAGGGTGTGATGGCATACCATATCTGTATTGCGCAAGGAACACGTCCACCTTAATGATCGGAATTTCATTGCTTTTTTAAGTTTTAGTGGCAGACATTCAGTAGGTTTTGTGAAATTTCAGATCATGTCTAAGAAGCCTTAATGAGACATGTAAAACCGTAATTAATTAACCATCAGGGATGGGAGCAGCAAACCGGGCCACCTGCATTGGAGAAGGACAACAAAATGGTACATTAGCACTGGTGTTGGAGGGGACAGCACACAGGAGGTGTTTCGGGGTGCAGAGGGAGACACGGCTGGGGGGGGCGGCGTGCAGGGCAGTGGGGCAGTGCAGAGGCAGCAGCGGGGGTGCGGAGCAGTGGCAGCAGCAGAGTAGTACACAGGGACAGCAGCGGGGGACAGAAGCTCTGTTTTGCTCCTCCTCTGCTGTAGGACTGCCATGCTGCTGCCTCACACTGGCTTATATAAGCCAGCCGAGGGGACGGGGCGATGACGTTGCGAGCCGTGATTGGCTTGCGGCCGCCGTCTTTAAATTTCCAAAATGGCGCTGAGGTGCCATTTTGGAAATTTTCATGAAAGTAGCCTTAAGTTACCTTTGTGGTTCTTACCATTGAAGTCAATGGTGGGACCCGTTCATTGGCTGTGAGGCGGAAGACTCGCCTCTGTTAGCCAATGAGCGATCCGCACCGGGATTTCTATAGTGAATTCCCATGGCGGAGCCGTCATTCGGGTAGTACTGTCCTTAGACAGTACTAAGTTCGCTGGTCCGCGTAACTTAGGTTTTTTTTGCCAAGCCCGGGGATGCTACATGGACAGAAGAGGACGTGATCCACGCATAGGAGGAGGTAAGTATGGATATTTTTTTATATGTACCCTATGGATTCCACTGGACAAGGGGACATGATGGATTCAGGGATACATAGGGGAGTATGTGATATTGTGTTTGTACATGTGTGTGTGCATGTGTGTTTTAATAAACTTTTACATTGTGTATTGTGTTTATGTTAATATTTTTTTTGCTGTAGTACTACCAGCAGGCCCGTAATGCCCTGCATGCTGGTACTTGTGCTTCTCCACACCTATAGTTCCACAGCAAAAGACAATATTTTTCTTACTATCAATCACACTACACTATCAACCCGGCACCCACCGGCCAGAGGTGCCGGGGATAGCCCCGTGCTATCAGCCTAGGCCTGGGGTGCCCTGGAGAGGGAGACCCCTTTATTGGGCGGGTCCCCAGCTCCCCAGGGATCCCCAGCCCAGGCTGACTAGCGGTCGGGGGTAATGCAATGCCTGGGGGACCCGGCGAGAGGGTTCCCCTGGCTGTGGAATTACCCCCCTGCTAGAAAAAGGAATTTACACGGGACCCCTACTCATTTTATTCCCTTGTATTTCCAGGACCAGATCAGAGCCCAGTGCTGGTTGCGCTAAGTACGTTGTTTGTCCCTTGTATTTTGGAAACCAGGGCTGGTTCTGAAAAGCCGGTGCTGATTGTGCTTAATACAGTGGACCCCTACGTTGCCTATCCCCTGTATTTAACATAACAAGCACTGGGTCTCCAAAGCCCGTTGCTAGGGGGATTTTTTATTTTTTTTTAAACACGTTTTAATTTTTTTAAACACAGCAGCACAGACGGATTCCTCCGTGTTTTGTTTTTTTTAACACAGATGCAGGCATCACGGATCTCCTTGATCCAGCCTGCATTTGTCTGCTATCGCACATGATCTAATGAATATGCAAATCATTAGATCGTGAACAATAGATCTTGTGTGAATTTCAAAAATGGCGCTGAGACTCAATTTTTGAAATGGGCACCACTTCCGAACTCTGCTGAATGGCTGGCAGGGACGGGATCCTCTCGGATCCAGACCTGCTGCCAACACAGCACCAACGCCTGGTGCCGTAGTCCGCAAGTAAGCTGGGTCCCGCCGCTGCAGTAAACACCTACACCTCCACTAACGCCCGCCACCTCCCCCGGGTTCAGACACTGCTAACACCCGTTACCTCCCCCAGGTCCCACCGCCACTACCGCCCACAAAGGACAGCCATCTTTGTGCACCAAGGTGAAGCCACAGTACACTCCCTGCTGAAGGCACCTACTGAGGCTGCCCAACAATTGAAGCTCCCTATCTATATAATGGGGCATTTGTGAGGTAATAGTTTAAAAACTGTAACTTTCTCAATTACCTGAACCCAAAAAGGCTCTACCTTGGAACAAGAGCTACCTAATAAAACAAACCCTAGGTCTAAATTCGTCCTATACCCCGAGTTATGCCTTCCCAAAAATCCCCCATAGACTACAGTAGAAAAGTAGTCCTAATTAGAGAGTGGCTAAAAAAACTGACGGTTGGAACTTTAGATTACTCCCAAATCATCATTTTTAATTTTCTTGCCCTGAAATTTGGCATGCAGCACCGAGCGACAGTATATCCCGCATTTGTCCCTGGTATGGTAAGTGATTACCTACCATGCTGCAGTGATGTACATGCTGAGGACGAATCAGACTCCTCCTTAGCACCGGAGTGGTTAAAAACATCTGTTATCTACTTTTATCAGGCTTGACCTATGTCAAATTACCCAATATAGTTGAGGAGTGATATAGGAAACATCCTGAGCCTCAGGAAATAGTATCACTGTAAAATAATATCTAAGGTAGTTACAGCACAGAAATTGCTTTTTCACTTTTGGTAGACCGACATTTGTAATAAACTGAAGTGATGAATTATACTTAGGGGTACATTTCCTAAAGTGAGAGTTTTTAGAAGTGGAGATGTTGCCCATAGCAACCAATCAGATTCTAGCTATTATCTTTTAGAAGGTGCTAGTTAAATATTAAGTAGAATCTGATTGGCTGCTATGGGCAACATCGCCATTTCTAAAATCTCTCACTTTAGTAAATATACCCCCTATCGTCTGAACCTACAGCAATGTTAGGCTAACCACTACAATATAAAAAAAACTTTTCAAGTCATTTTCTATATAGACAACAATGAAAAGGTGATTGCCAAAACAACAAGCACCAAATATGTTTGATGTTTTTTTTTGTTTTTTTTTTACAATTCTTTTCTGTTTTTTAACACAGTGGGCAGAGATGTGCCAAGCATTTTAAAGAGTGGAGAAGTTACCCATAGCAACCAATCAGCTTCTACTTTATAGAATGCATTTGATAAATGCCAGCTAGAAGCTGATTGGTTGCTGTGGGTAACTTCACCTTGTCCACTTCTCCACTTTAGAAGGTCCGTCAGACCTGATAGCATCTGAATGCAGCATGGCCCGCTCTGTCGATGCCGGAACGAGATCGTACTGGGTACACATCATTTAGTGCGTACCCAGCATAACATAGTGGTATCAGCAGTAAGCAGAATAGCGGTATTGCAGGGGTTAATAGTGGTATTTAGAATGCACAATACTTAGGACCTGATTCAGAGGTGCACGCTATTTCCGTGCGCTCGCTCTGAATCAGGGCGTTTTCTTATTTTTTTATTTTGGCCTCCAGGCCGCTCGCAAAGCTGTGGGTGACCACCCACAGCTAGTGCGAGCGGCCTGGCGATGGTCATGATTATCGCGACCATCGGGCTTGCGGCGAGACCCTGCAGGAGGGTCTCGGCTCCCGCAAGCCCGAGTGGACTTCCTGCTCTAATAGAGCAGAACGTCCACTACTGACATGACGAGTGATGTCAGTAGGGCCGCCCACAAACGGCAGGCGTTCCTAAGGGAACTCCTGCGTTTGTGCAGCCACCCCGCCTACAAAACGGGGCGAGCTGTCAATCGATATCAACAGCCGCCCCGTCTTGTAGTGAGCCCCGGAGAGACAGAGCTGCCGTCGCTCGCTGGGGCTCTCGCATGCATACGCCAGAGGCAGCGCATGGGCAGGGGCCAAATATCGACCCGCTTGCGAGCGCTATGCGCTTGTGAGCGGGTCTGAATCTGGCCCTTAGCTCCTGAGGTGAAGCACCTAAACTCTACTCAGTAAAGATGGTGCCAGCTGCACGAGCAGTAGACCAGCAGTGATGTCATTAGGATGGAGGTCGCACCTCCGGCTGACTCTGGGTCCTAGTACCTAGCATATATAGTAAAGAGAGTAGGAGCGCACTGCCGTCTAACAAGAGTCAGAGCGCCAATGAACACTATCAGCAGCAGGAGTCAATATGGAAATGGCCAAACAGAAGCAGCTTGATAGTCTGCAGGTGTCACAATCATCATTACATATTTTACAACAGTAGCATCTAGGAATGTGTCCAAGTCCCATTAGGCCACAACGGCAGGGGACGTGTTACATTTGCATGTACACACCCTTTCTGTAGCTAACGTACGCTTGCCTGTCCCCGTTCCACCACTCCAGGCTTTAGGGGCTGCAAGTCTAAGGTGGAAAAAATTAGAAAAAATTCTGGGCACTGTATAAAAAGGAAATTTGATGTCACAGTTAATTAAATTACAGCTGTTAAGGAACACATAAACTCCAGCTGCTAGTGCCCCAGGAGGCTTGCTACCTCCTGCCTGAAAATGGGGAACAAAAGAAACAAGGACACAATGCTAAGGAAATTGTATATACATACTTTCCTCAAGGCTGTTTCAAAAATAAGATAACACAATAAATGTAATAATGCCGATTTATTAAAATGATGAGACATGTACTGTATACTTCCCCCCTTCAAACATTTCACAAGTAAAAAAATAAAATAAATACATATACACACAATCAATGACAATAAGACAGTAAATTCTAATCAGGATATATATCTATACGCACTAGTGTCATATAGCGCTAATAATCAAACGTAAGTCTCAAACTTGTGGATCAAATCACAGATCTATCTCAAATGATTTAAGTAAACAAAATGGATAAGATAACTATTAATCCAATATCAGCAACACACCATAGACACAAGGATAGAATGCTGAATACCATCTTTAGTAGAGTCTCCTCTTATAAATCTCCAAACATGCAGTGCTCATATCTTTCAGGAACTTCTTATTCTTTTGAAAAGTTCTAATATAGGCAGATAATATGTTTGAAGATACTGAGTTTAAATGTGGAGCGAAATGTCGTGTGGTATTTCAATATTCAGGTACTATATCGGGATCCACTGTACAACTGAATAGATTGCTGTGAATGTGGGCCCTGATTTAGAGTTGTGCGCTAATGCCATCGCCGCTGCTGCTGTGTCTGTGTACACATGTTATAGTAGTCGGGATTTGTATTGATATGCTCACTTGTGGCTTTGCAAATGTAAGCATCTGCATTCACAGACGCATCAGTGGCAGATCATATGATTATCACAGTAACCCTATGGCAATGCAGAATGGCCGTGGGAGATATTTATTCTTCCTCCATAGGAGAATGCAGACTTGTTGCATCCATTTTGGGGGCATGTTACACCCTGCATGTGTGATCGCATAAGCAAGAAAAAAGGAGATTTATGTGCTTACCTGTTAAATACTTTACTTCGATTCTATAGGGGACACAGGATTTACACTGGGTATAGGTTGGTGGAAAGAAGTCTGGGCACCACACAGTTAACTATGTGAGGCACAGCCCAGGCTCCTACTTCCCCCTATATCCCAGCCACAGGCCACCTCAGTTTTTTGTGTTGGTGCTTGTGATGAGGCCCACTGTGGAAGCTGTACCAACAACTTCATAAGTTTTACTTTGTTTTTGTTTTTGCCTGCTACAGGATGCCCGCAGTGCTACTCCATCACCCTAGCGCCGGCGGCCTCGGCGCTGGCAACGTGCCAGGGTCCTCGGACGGATGCTCCAATCTCGATGGAGCAGCTCCAAGCCGGCGCAGCAGGAGGAAGGCAAGTGCGGCTCCCTGTTTACAGGAAGTCGTGGGATCGCGGCTTATCACTGCCTGTATGGGAGATACCAGCGTTGCAGGCAGGGGAGACCCAGGTTGTTTCCGCATCCTCCCTAGACCACCAGAGCAGTGGGGTGCTAAGGCGGTCATTGCCCTGGGATATGAGGATTCATAACATGCGCTGAAGTAAGCAATTCCTGAGTAAGGTCTGGCCTACATTAACTGCCCGATGTTACCGATTGTTCTCTATGTAGGCCAAGTATATTGAGGTGAGTAAGGGGAACTGGGCGTCTTTATGTCAGGCTGCGATCGCAATGCGAATGCAAACATTTACATGTCACCGCTGATATTAGCAACTGCGTTGTTTGCGTATAAGCAGAATAGCGATCCGTAGTGAATCAGGCCTTGTGTTCGCTGTTTTACTACTTCACAGCAGGGGTCCCTCTCAGCTGTGACTGGCAGCCAAGAACCTGCTTGGATTTTCTTACTGTCAGAGGTTATGCTACATGTAGTGGATAGACTCTCAGATCCTGTGGTAACGCCCACAGTGGCTTTCCCTTCAGGTGTGGCCCAGGGTTCTAATGCGATGCAGTCCCAGTTGCTACCTACTGCTATGGAACCTCCTTGGATGCAGTCCTTTACGCAGTGAGTTCAGGGATTGGCACAGGTGCCTGAGTCCTTTAAACAGATGCTGGATATGGAACGCAGTATTAAGCATAGGCCTACTAAGAGAGACAGGTTTACACCATTGTCTGACATTGAATCTGACTCCTATGTTCCTTCTGATCTGGAGGAAGATTTATCGGTGGTTTCTGATGGGGAATCTTCGTCTATCCCAGTGGATTCCCAGCCTCAGGTGGACGTGGTTTCCTTGATTAAAGCAGTTAAATCTGTTTTATTAATCAAGAATGCAGAACCAGCCCCTGTTTCCAATGCTCCAATATTTAAACAGCAAAATAAGGCATTGTCAGAATGTCTTTCATCAGTGCAGCTTGAGGATCTTTAGGCGGAAGCTTGGTCCCACCCTAAGAAGTGTTTCCCAGTTTCCAAGCGCATTACTGCTTTTATCCTCTGCCGGCTGCCGAACGATCTAGATGGGAATCTCCTCCCCAGGTTGATGTGCATGTTCTCCGCTTGATTAAGAATACTAACCTTCCTCTTCCTAATTCAGCATCGCTTAAGGATCCGACGGATAGGAAGTTAGAGAATTATCTGAAATCTATTTACTCCAATGCGGGCGCTGTAGCTCACCCAGCCCTTGCTTCTGCCTGGGTTGCTCAGGCAATTGGTAGCTAGGTTGACGCCTGGAGGTTGGCCTTATCTCGGGTGCCCACAGGAATGATCTTTTGTCTCTTGTGGAGCATGTCCGGGAGGCGGCTTCTTATCTTGGGGAGGCTGCTATAGACACTGGTATATTAACGTCCAAGGTGTCGGCCTCTTCAGTGTCCACCAGGAGGGCTGTCTGGTTACGTTCCTGGTGAGCAGATTCTGAGTCTAAGAAGGTCAGAATTGGACAAAATAGTGGCTACAGTAGTGGCATCTAAGACAGCCTTTCTGTCTTCTGGGGCAGGATTTGGGTGATCTTGCAGCACCGCCGGGTGTCAATTCATTCTTGTATGCAGGTGCTGGGCTCTCTAGTCTCCACCTTTGACATGGTATGCCTAGTTTAATTCCCGCCCTCTACAATTGGAAATTGTAGCCTGGTGGAACAAATTCCATCTTCAGCTCAAGTCCCAGATGATTATTCTTTCTCTGGAAGTTTATCATTCCCTGTTTTGGTGGCTCCAGGAGTCCCATCTGGTCAAGGGACGTCCTTTTTTGGGTTCAGGACTGGTCCTCCTCACCACCGATGCAAGTGTTCGGGGGTGGGGGGTGGCTTCCTGTCAGCAAACCTTTCAGGGTCTGTGATTAGATTTGGAGAGTCGGCTGCCGATAAACATTTTGAAACTTCAAGCAGTTTTCAGAGCTCTTTGTTGGGCCTTGCCAGTCCTGCGCGGTCGCCCAGTGTAGGTACAGTCCGACAACGCGACGGCTATCGTCTATATAAATCATCAGGGAGGAAGTTTACATTCCGTGAGTGCAAAATTTGGAAGCGGACTTCCTAAGCTGTCAGGACGTTGATTCGGGCAAATGGGCCCTACATCCGGATGTCTTTCAACTCCTGGTTCTTCGCTGGGGTTTACCGGACATCGACATGATGGCGTCCCGGCACAGTCCCCAAGTTCCGAGGTATTGCTCTCGCACCAGAGATCCGGAGACCTTTCTGGTGGACGCTTTGGTGGTCCAGTGGACCTTCCCGCCCCTGTACATCTTCCCTCCAAGCTGTCACGACCAGAGCTGTTATACCTGGCGAGTTGCAGTCTCTACCTGTGTGGGTGCTGTGGCGCGGTCCTACCGATGGAGGTGATGGTGTCTGGAGGTTGGCACGAGGTGCGCGTGGATGTCCTAAAGGTACAAGCCATGTGGTGACGGTGACAGGCGAGTCTGGCAGCGCTGCTGCGCTGGGGATTGCAATGTGCCGCCATCTTGGTTTTGGGCATGTGACTTGAATGGGCCAATCATGTTAGAGCATCATGTGTGAACTCTCAGCAGCCTATCATGCACATTCCCATGGTACTTAAGGGTGTTCAGCACGCCCTCTAGTTCACAGTGCAATGTGTTCACAGTCCTAGCTGTGAGAGAGTTCTCTGTGCTCCTGAGCCCTGTGCGATTATTACAGTCCCAGCAGTGCTCCGTTTCCTGCTCTGTCTCCAACTCAGGCTGTTCCCGGATACCCGCATCTACCCTGCTATACCCCATTACTCACCCCACTGTTTGTGACTCCTCCAACTCTCCGGACTCAGGACCTGATTCAGACCCACTCACAAGATGCGGTTGCTCGCTCCCAGCGCATGGAAATTCAGCTAAGTGACGTCAAGGCAGCCGCTCGCACGGCAAGGCATAAGCACGCCCACTATGTCTTGGCGAGCGATCACTTTGAGTTTACAGACGCCCACCAGCCTGTCTTTAGCCGCCCACTAGCGTACGTCATCACCAGGAGTATATCCAACCATCGGTACAATCGGGTTTCATCGAATCTGTCCGCAGTGCTTGCGGTTCACTGTACCCTACCGCAAGCACTGCGAGCACTTCATTGTAATATTCAACCAGGTGACGTGTACTTTTACGCTGCCTGTAAATTATGCACGTCCCAGAAACACCGTGAAAACACTCTGACTCGCCTGCGTCCGCAACTCCACTCCCCCATTACCACTGGCCTGCCCATGTTACCACCCACAAACGGACCCTCCTGTCACTCATTTCACTGGGCTGTCTTTGCAAGGCGAGCGAGCACATTCCGATCACTCGTACTAGTTTGCACACGTACACACATGCGCACATTAGCGAACAACGTCTGCAAGGAGCGGCCCCTTGCTAGCGAGCGGTTCTGGATGAGCTTCTCAGAACCAACTCCAGTACTACAGCCCTCTGTTCCTCAGTCACACCTCCATTGGACTTTTTTCCTCTGCCAGACACCTATTCCCAGCTTCATTATTGGTCTTTGTTTTTCCCTGCCAGACATTTGTTTTCAGTCTCACATCACTTGGACTTATTTATTTTCTGCCAGTTTATATATTTATTACCACAGGGCTCGACAATTTTTTGTTAAATCTAGTAGCCATCTTAAAAGTTTAGGAGCCAGACCATCGTCCATTACCAAAATATATGAAAGCTTGTACAGACCACCACACATGCCCTTTCAGTGACCCTCAACCTAGTAGTAAGCCCCCTGTAATAGTGCCCCCAGTAGTAAGCCCCCTGTAATAGTGCCCCCAGTAGTAAGCCCCCTGTAATAGTGCCCCCAGTAGTAAGCCCCCTGTAATAGTGCCTCTTGTAAGCCCCTTGTATTAGTGACCCCAGTAGTAAGCCCCCTGTAATAGTGCCCCCAGTAGTAAGCCCCCTGTAATAGTGCCACCAGTACTAAGCCCCCTCTAATAGTGCCCCCAGTACTAAGCCCTCTCTAAGTTTGCCGCGCACACACACACAAAAAAAAAACTATACTTACCTTAGGCCATGATCCTGCGTCCGCTGCCATCCGCCGCTCTTCTGAACTATGGGAGAGACGTAATGACGTCTTTCCCATAGTGCCCGTGGGGGGAGCCGGACGCTGGAGCTCACTCCTGAGCTCCGGCGTTTGCAGCTCCGCGTTACTATGGGAGAAACGTTATGACATCTCTTCCATAGTGCTCGTGGGGCAAGCCAGACCCTGGAGCTCAGGAGTGAGCTCCGGCTGCCGCTGTGGGGAGTCAGGCGTTCGCTGGTAAAATTTCAGCGGGCGCCCAGCAAATGGAGCTTCCCTACGGTGCGCTGGGGGGAGGGGATGGGGGGTTGTGCTTGTCGAGCCCTGTATTACCATTTCATGAATAATAATACTCCTATAAAGCCTGCTGCATTCCAATACTACAAACCCGTTCCTGTTTCTTCTCCTGCATCCACCCCGGGTTAAGAAAATAATACAGACCTGACACAATCTGTCTTGATTCCTCAGGTCCTCCGTAAATTGAAGTTGGAAGGAAGCAGGGTGATCCTAGTGGCTCCCAATTGGCCACGAAGGACGTGGTACGAAGACCTTCAGAGCCTCTTGGTCGACGCTCCTCTGCATCTTCCACTATGGCCAGATCTTCTATCTCAGAGCCCGTGCTTGCATCCGGATCTGGCCCGTCTTGCTTTGACAGGGTGGCTTTTGAGACATCCATGTTAAGAGCTAAAGGATTCTCCAGGTCAATCATTAACACTATGTTTAATGCCCGTAAGCCCTCTTCGGCTAGAGTTTACCATCGAGTTTGCAGTACTTACTTTGACTCGTTTTCAACTAAAAAGCTTAACCCAAGGTCATTTTGACTTTCTCAAATTCTTTCTTTATTGCAGGCAGGGCTGGATTTGGGCCTTTGCCTTGCCTCAGTGAAAGTGCATGTTTGAGCTCTTTCGGTCCTCTTTCAGAAACAGATTATGCTGTTGCCTGATGTTCGAACTTTTCTGCAAGGGGTCCTCCATGTTCAAGCCCTATTTGTACCGCCAGTGGCTCCTTGGAGTTTGTCTGGTTCTTAGGGCCCTGCAGGCTTCGCCTTTTGAGCCTTTGGATACTGTGTTCCTCATGGCCATAGTTTCTGTCCGACGGGTGTAGTACTTGCGCGCTTTATCCTGTCATTCTCCATTTCTAATCTTTCACAAGGACAGAGCTGGCCTTGGAATGCGGCTAGGATACCTTCCTAAGGTTGTTTCCAGGTTTCACATCAATGAAGAGATTGTGGTTCCTGGTTTCCAGGCTCCGGATTCTTCTCTAGAGGAGGCCTCTCTGGATGTCGTGCGGGCCCTCCAGAATTATATAGATAGGACAAAGGACCTGCATAGGACAGATGCTCTCTTTGTCCTGTATGACTTTCGTAAACGGAGCTGGCCAGCGACTAAGCAGACGCTGACCAGATGGATCCATTTGACTATTCGCCACACTTATGCTGTGGCGGTTCTTCCTGCACCGTCCGTGGTGAGGGTTCATTCAACCCGGTCGGTGGGAACTTCGTTGGCAGTACGGCGTGCTGCTTCTGCAGAGCAGCTGTGTAGGGCAGTTATATGTTCCTGAAATTCTATTCCTTTGATACCTTCGCCACACCTGATGCGGCTTTTGGACGAAGGGTTTTTGTGCGGCCCAGGAGCGGCCCCTCCCTTAGGGGATCAGCTTTGGGATGTCCCAGCATAAAGCCTGTGTTCTCTATGGAGGAATAAGAAAAGGAGATTTATGTGCTTACCTGTTAAATCCTTTTCTTCCATAGGGGACACAGGGCTCCCATCCTGACGCACCTGGCTTGTGGAGCTTGTTCTGTTGCGGGGGCATGGAAATAAGAGGTCCAGGGTTCCCAGACCCTAATAAAATTTGTAGAAGAGCCCTTCATTATGTTAGTAATGTATTCAATGGAGTGGACATGCCATATTTTAGCTATTATCAAACCCATGGTAGGCGTTTCAGGTGTCTTCCATGCTGAAGCCATGACGCATTTGGTCGCCAAAGCCATCTGAGTAAATAATTTATTTTGATGAGGAGGTGCTCCAGGGATACTTATAGGGAGTAGAAAATATTGAGGGCTAAAAGGGACCTGACTGCCTAAGATGGAATTGGCCAATGTACCCAATTCCTTCCAGAGAGGAACTAATTTCGAACAGCTCCACCAGATATGTAGGAACGTCCCATCTGTCATGCAACATCGCCAACACAAAGGGAAAATCCCAGGGTACATTTTGTTAAGACGAGTAGGAACGTAATAGCATCTGAAACATAACTTGTATGCATTTTCTTTTATGCGAACGCATAGCTTTTGACCAAGTTAGAATAGATATCAGTCCAGTCATCATTGTCTAAGGTTTCTCCCAAGTCAGTCTCCCAGGCCCTCTCATCAGAATCTCTGTTGTCCGGTGAAGGGAAGAGCAAATTGTATAATGTGTAAATGAGTCCTTTTACGGGATGCCACATGAAGGGCTAAGCCCTCCAACATGGTGAGAGACCTGTGAGTAATTTGAGACACCAATGTTGAGTGAAAGTGTCGTATTTGCAAGTATTGGAAAAAGAAAGTGTGGGGAATGGAAAGTTTGGTCTGTATATCAGAAAATGTGGGAAAGGACGAGGTCTGCGCAATATCATTTAGCAATTTAACTCCACTGTTCTTCCAATGCACTAAGGAGGAAAAAGGGGATTGTCAAACAATGGAATCAAAGGGCTAGGATGTGGGGCAATATTATATTGGCGGTTAGCCGCATCCCAAACATCCAGAGAATGAGAAATTACAGGGTGATGCAGGACAGCCCCAGGGCGGGCCGCTCTGGGAAGCCATAATAATGAAGAGATAAAATGCAGCTTAAGTTCATTAGTTTCTATCATGACCTACACCCTCTCAGACTTGGGTCCATTCCACAATACACATTGTGCTAATCTAGCGGCTAAGTAGTATGATTTAAAATTTGTGACCCCTAGGCCACCAGCAGAGGTGTGTCTCTGCATCATCCCACCTCCTACCCGTGGTCGCTTATTGGACAAAATAAATTGCGCAGTGATGTGTTGTAGATGTTTAAAAACATAGGGAGGTATCCGGATAGGTAATGTCTGAAATAGATGTAATAACCGAGGCAATAGGTTCATTTTAACGGCATTAACACGGCCGATCCAGGAGATGTGGCGTGGAGCTTGCTCTGTTTTTTGTTCTCCTGGTCACATATCTTGTGTGCATGGACATGAGTGTTTGCCGGTCTTCCTTCTTCTCCTTCTTGCTCCTTGTCTTAGGCTTGTTAACTTAACTGAGGTGGGCTGGGGGTAGGATGTAGGGGGAAGGAGGAGCCTGGACTGTACCTGACAAAGTTAACTGTGTGGTGCCCAGACTCCTTTCCGCCAACCTATACCCAGCGCAAAGCACATAAATCTCCTTTTTTTCTTGCTTATGCGATCACACATGCAGGGTGTGACTACCCCCCAAAACGGATGCAACAAGTCTGCCGCTTTGCCACCTCTTCCTGTTTCCTTCTCCAAATGATCCCTGACAGTCAATCACACTGCGAGTAAAAAGCCGATTCGAGCGACTATGGTAAGCAGTGTTGCCTACCCTCCCGCATCCGGCAGGAGACTCCCAATTCCCTGTGGAGTCTCCCGCTGCCCCGGAGACTTCAAGAAATCCCCCGGCTTTCTCCCCACTGCCCTTCGAGTAACCGTCCGGACTGCGCAGGTGACAGGGGCGGGGCCTGGATATGAGGACCTGGAGGCAGCCACTGAGGACAGAGCGATGATGCAGTTAGGAAGCCGACGGCCTAAATGCCGACCGCCAGCTTCCCGACTGTCTAATCCCGGCAAGAGTTTAATGACAGACGTCGACATCCTGATGCCTGTCATTTTACCTACGCTGGTAGCCCGACACCCGGCTTACCGATCGAATGTAAGCTAGGCGGCAGCCGTGGACAGCGCGGGGGCTTGAGGGTTAGGTTAGGGGCTCCCGGCGTGGATTTATGGTTAGGGAGGGTTAGAGGGGGGTTTAGGTTAGTAAATAGTTAAAATACTTACCTGTCGGGATCTTTACTGCCAATCTTCCAGCGGCGGGCGTTTTTTCATACCGATCCCACAGAGTGGGCTTACCGTGTCAGTACAGGGAGGAGGAGCCGGGGAGCAGTCCGTGCACGCAGCCAAAACGCAGGTAGGGAGGCACTGAGTTATTACTTGGCCGGAGAGTGAGGGAAGAGACTGAACATCTCCTCCAGGGACACAGATCTGAACTAGAGGGTCGAGTAAGTGGCCGGGTTAATACTGATTCCTGCGCAGGCTGCCTTGCTGTAATGGTGGAGGGAGGGTGACACAGAGGGTGTGCTGTGCTGGGGGACACAGAGGAGGTGCTGTGCTGAGTGACATAGGGTGCTGTACTGGGTGACAGAAGGAAAGCAGTGTTGGGTGACACAGATGGGGTGCTGTACTGGATGCTCTGTGACATGTGGTACATGGGTGACACAGAGCTAACAGATGCTGGGTGGCATAGAATGGATGCTGACTAACTATGGATAGTGTATTTGGGGTATTTTTACAAAAAATGCTGCATGTTACTAAAGCTGTACTGTGTGCTATAGGGGTGTACATGTTTGTGTGAGAAAATTGTCAGAAGTTTTAAAACAGGACCCATGGCCACTGCTCACAATTTACAGGAAGGAGGCCTCTTAACCTCTCTGCTGCATTTGACACTGTAGACAACCCTCTCCTGCAAATCCTTTACTCTCTCGGTTTACGTGGCACTGCCCTCTCCTGGCGTTCCTTCTCTGTGTCCTCTCATGATTCCTCCTCCCCCCACTTCCACTAACAGTAGGAGTTCCCCAAGGTTCTGTTCTTGACCTCTCCTTTTCTCCCTATATACGTCCTCTTTAGGTGAACTCATTAACTCCTTTGACCTCCAATATCATCTCTATGGTGACGACACTCAAATTTACCTTTCCACCCCTGAGCTCTCCCCCTCGCTCCTTACCCGTATCTCCAACTGTCTCTCTGCTGTCTCTTCGTGGATGTCCCAGCGCTTTCTTAAACTTAACATGTCTAAGACTGAGCTGATCAACTTCCCACCCTCTTCCACTACATCACTTCCCACAATTTAATTATTCATTGATGGCACAACTATCTCCTCTAGCCCCAAAGTGCACTGTCTTGGAGTTATCCTAGACTCCTCCCTCTCCTTTAAACCACACATTCAGCACCTCTCGCAGTCCTGCCGTTTCCATCTAAAAAATATCTCCAGGATTAGACCTTTACTCACCCAGGATGCCACTAAAACCCTCATCCACTCACTGGTCATCTCCAGATTGGACTACTGTAAACTTCTCCTAGCTGGCCTCCCAGTCTCTCACCTCTCTCCACTACAATCGGTTCTCAATGCTGCTGCTCGGCTCATCTTCCTCTCCAGACGTTCTACATCTGCTTCCCCTCTCCTACAAGCCCTACACTGGCTCCCCTTCCCCTTCAGATGCCAATTCAAGGTTCTTACACTCGCCTGCAAAGCCCTCACCAAATCCTCTCCCGCATACATTTCTGACCTTCTCTCCCTTCACACTCCTGCCCGTCCAGTTCGCTAAACAAATGCATGCCGCCTCTCTTGCAACTGATTACTTCCTCCCACTCCCGTATCCAAGATTTTGCCCATGCTGCGAATGCTCTCCCTCTCCCCATCATACTCGCCACCTCTCTACAAATCTTCAAACGGGCTCTCAAGACCCATTACTTCATCAAGGCTTTCCAGCACTCATCCTAACCCACCTCATGCTCTTTCCTCCCTATCTTCCCCTTCTGTGTCACGCTGGTCTGTCTACCCCTCCCCTTTAGAATGTAAGCTCTCACGAGCACGGACCTCTTCCCACATGTGCTTCTCTTTACATTTTCTTCTAATCTTTACTCCCCATAAGGGCACCTAACACGTGACTGCCAACTCCCGGCTGCTTATTGTGAGTGTGTTAATCGCTATTGCAGCAATGTATATAAATCGTGTCCTTGTCCTGCACTGTAATGTACTGTAAGTTACTTGTTTCTTGTTCACCTATTAGTTCTATGTACTATGTAAGGCGCTGCGGAACACTTGTGGCGCCATATAAATAAAGGATAATAATAATATAAATGTACATATAATTGCTGCAATAGATGATATCTAAGGCTGAACTGCCAGGGTGCAAAGAACAGCAGCAGGACTTGTCCCAGTCACACAGTGACAGTAGGTAAGAGCTGGCGGAGGGGGAGGCAGAGACATATGGAAAGTGGGGGCTCAGGGGTTGATGATACAGCTAGGGGGGAGCAAAGACCTGGAGAATGGGGGCTTAGGGGGAAATGACACTGCAGGAAACAACTCTAGGTGGCAATAGATAGACCCATAGGTGGAGTTAGACACACCCTTTGGGCGGAGCATGACATGCCCCCTCAGCAACGCACATGCAGCATTCTTTTATTGAATATAATCTCCCTGAAACTAGTTTTCAGAACATTTCAAAAGTAGGCTAGTACAGTATGCGGTAATGTACCTTGGCACTTACGCAGTGCGATTTGGATGCATGCACAGTTTAATTGCTCAAACAGTATTGCAAAAAGTGCTAAACAAAACACTACTGCTCTTACTACACATGGGCCCTGATTCAGAGCCGCTCGCAAAAAGCGAGCGCTCGCTCTGAATCAGGGCGGACGCTTTTTTTGTTAAAACCGGCCACCTGGCCATTCGCTAAGCTGTGGGTGACCAACCACAGCTTTTGCGAGCGGCCAGGTGATAGTCGCGATGCTCGCAACCATCGGTTTTGCGACGAGACCCTTGTGGTAGGGTCTCGTCTGCCGCAAGCCCCAGTGAGCTTCCGGCTCTAATAGAGCCAGAAGCTCACTACTGACATCACTGGTGATGTCAGTAGGGCCGCCCACAAACGCCTCCGTTTGTCCAGCCCCCACCCCACCTACAAAACGGGGCGAGCTGACGATCAACATCGACAGCAGCCCCGTTTTGCTGCGAGCCCCAGAGCGAGTGATTTCTCGCTCTCTCCGGGCCCCGCTTGCAAGCGCATAGCGCTTGCGAGCGAGTCTGAATCAGGCCCATAGTACATAGCAAGTTATCCCAATATCATACTAAAGCAAAATATGTTTGCAGCATTCTGTAACCATAATAACAAACTTGCAGTAGTTTCATAAATAACCATGTGATGACTGATGTATAACATTCTTGTGCCATCTGGTGGATGATTCAACCAACTACAAGTATTTATTCAGTATGATATACTAGCTGAAGTATCCGGCGTTGTAAAGGTTTAATCTTCAAGTTATTAAGTTTTATTATGTGATGTCGTCCAAATCCATCCAGTGGAAGGGCCAGAACAGGTTCCCTGGGTCAAAGTTCTGCCAGGCACACTGTGCTGTTAGGTCCTACCGGGACCCTAACCACTCCATTAGGCCTCCCAATTGCCATCCCTCTGTGAAGTTTTCATCCAAATCCATCCAGTGGAAGGCCCAGAACAGGCTCCTCAGGTCAAAGTTCTGCCCAGCGTACACCTACGGAAGGTCCGACCGGGACCTCAACCCCCTAGTATGTCTTCTGGGATCCAATGTTACCACTCTGTGAAGAGTTTGTCAGCGTACACCAACAGGAGGTCCGACCGGGACCCAAATCCCCCTAAAACCTGGCCAGGATCCAAAAGGACCATCTCGCTTTGGTTTCATCCCAATCGGTGCAAGGGTGTCCGAATGCATAACCGGACAAACAAGATGATGTGATTCCTTGTATTTCTTATTTAAACTTGGGAGACTAAAGCTGGGTACACACTAGACGATATATTGGACATTTTGTCATTTTGAGCCGATTTGGAACTACATATCGTCCACATCGTCAGGTGTGTATGCACTTTTACACGCTCCAATGCGTCGTTCCTCACATCATTTCATCTGCTGTACTGCACGGCAGATGGGAAGATATATTTAAAGATTTTGAGAAAATCATGAAGCCACTCCCATATAATCCATTTTCTTTTCCTACAGTCGGCTTGTCGCATGCTGTTTATTATACATTGTTTCCATTTTCCAGAAATTGTTAAGATGGTCGTATGGTGTTGAAGAAGCAAACAATATATTGTGAACAATCTACCGACCAAATGATGCAAGATATATAGCTCCGTCATTTGGAGGATTGCACAGTGTGTATGCACTATATCGTTATTTCTCGGGATGAAGGGAAATCAGAATGACCATCGCGTCATTTGCACATCTTCTAGTGTGTACCCACGGTAAAGGAAATATAACACACATGCTTCTAACCATTTTTGGGGGATCCCCGATTGTCAAATATGCATCTTCTTTACGATCTCAAACAACAGTATGCTGAGACTTGTACCCCTTTCCCACTGGCCAAAATACCAGCGTTGTTGCCGTGTCAACCCGGGCAGCGGCTCAGTGGAAAAGGCTCCTAAGGCAAAATCCAGGATCGACCCGACATTTCTTCCCAGGTCTCAAGCAGGGTTTTGTCATAGAGGAGGAGCCATCTCTTCACCATCCGCAGGACACCCATGATCGAAGCTGCCCAGCCTCTGCCTGTTCTGCTGTCAACACTTCTACATCAGGTGCTTTCATACCATCTGACGTAGAAGTGATGACAGCTGAACCAGACGTGGCCTGGCAGTGCACCGCGATCACACACAGCCCTCCCAGAGGGAGCTGAGGGAGGATCATCCTGGCCACCCAGCAGCCCTGCAACTAGGGTGTGTGTAAGTATGCTATATGTATGTACGCTGTGTGTGTGTGTGTTTGTAAGTATGTTGTGTGTATGTTATGTACGCTGTGTGTGTGTTTGTAAGTATGTTGTGTGTGTATGTTATGTACGCTGTGTGTGTGTATGTCATGTGTGTATGTGTGAGCTATGTGTGTCTCACACACAATATATATATATACATATGGAACCCCCCTCCCCCCAAAAAAATCCTGTGTTTGCCCCTGAGTCTCCGGGGGCAACCCAGCATCTCCAGGGATGCTGGGTACGCCCCCAAAGTGATGTGATTGAGATTTCCCGCTAGGCTACGCCCCCTTTATGTTAGATCACACTCCTTTTACAGCTGCATTTGGCTCAGACGCGTGGGGGCCATATGAAGTGCGCACTGGGTGTCAGCAGACCCGGAGAAGCCACTGGCATTGCCCACATATAAATTAATTTAATTTGTATTTGTGTCTGTATGTAATTTTATTATATATGGCAAATGTGACCTCACATTTAATAACATTTTATATTTATGTTAAAGGCAAAATGTGAAATCCAATCAAAAATGATCTAATTTATGCCTTAGGTGGGACGTGTCTCAGCCTACAAATGCAATCTCGTACGCAGAAAACATGGCGACAGTGTATCAGTTCCCGCGGCTATTCTGCGAGAGACGAAAAGGTTACTTAGATGGTTGATTATCGAAGGGTCTGCGACCACCAATGCGTGTTTGTATGCTATTGCTTGGATCTGCAAAGATCCCGGTGGGCGTCTCAATACATTTCCAGCCGGCTACAGCATTAGCATATCTTCACACCACAGCTGCGAATGGGTGTATATCTGGCTGTAATCAGGCCCTTGTTACAATATTCATTTAATCGCAGCATTAATTTGTAGTATAAGCTTGTTTTCTCTCTCCTACTCTGTGCACCTTCACCTCCTCATTCCATGTGCTTATTTGATTTGGCCTGTGATGTCACTGAGCTCAGCACTTTGTTCACTCTTTTGCTAACAGACTTTTTTTTTTTAGATTAAACAAGCCAGTCCTTCAAAGCACCGTCATGTTTGTTCTTACATTAAATCCTAACCACAGTTCGTGTGTCTAACTTTACAACTACTTTTCTTACTCCCGAGGTCACATATTCAGATCAAATAGATATTAGTTGAACTGTTACATGTTAAGGTACTATGAGCAGATCTTCCATTCCTATTGTTTTGGTGTTTATGGTTGTTAAGGCGGGTATCCACTTATAGATATACAAACGAGAGCACGATTACGACATTGCTGTCGTGCTCTCGTTTGTATATCTAGTGATGTGCCTAGACTGAACGTTCACTCGTTCAGTCCAGGCACATCCCTCATCTCCGCATATGCTGAACCTGACGAGATCGTCAAGTTGACCAGCATGTACGGGTGATGTCGGATGTCGGAAGCGACCAGCGGGCACGCGCATTGCCGGTCGCTTCCGACCAAAACATGCACGATGCATGCACGATTTACAAGCGATTGCACGATAACGACGTCGTTATCGTGCAATCGCTTGGTTAGATCGCTAAGTGGATACCCCCCTTTAGTTCTTAAGTTTACTGTACAACAGGGGTTTCCAACCACGGACCTCAAGGCACACTAACAGTCCAGGTTTTAAGGATAGCCATAGTTGAGCACAGGTGACTTAATTAGTACCTTAGATATTTTGATTTAACCATCTGTGCTTAAGCATGGATATCACTGAAACCAGGACTGTTAGTGTGCCTTGAGGACCGAGGTTGGGAATCACTGCTGTACAGAGTAGTAGAACTTAAATGTTTTAAAGGCCTTTGTTTCCAATGTCTCTTTTTTGAATAATAAATCTATATATCAGTTTGGTTTGATTTTAATGGACCATTTATTTGCTTTCATTTTGAAATTGAACTGTTTATTGAGTAAATAGTACTAAAGGTGCGTACACACACACAGAGATTTTTTGAACGATTTAACTATAACGACGTCGTTATCATTAAATCGTTTGTAAAATCGTTCATCTTTTTAAGGTGAACGATGAACGATAATCGTTCATGCGCGTTCACATTTGTAGCTTGTAGTTCATTGTCCATTCTGACTGTCCAACAAACGATTTTCGTTCAGAAAATCGTTCATGTTGTATAGAATGAACGTTAAATGATGAACGATTTCCATTCACTGTATGCATGATTAAAAAATTGTTCATCGTTCATGAAAATCGTTCGTAACCAACGATTTTTAGTGAACGATTTTCATTCACTTTTTCAAGGGAAAATCTGAACGAAAATCGTTCACTAAATCGTTGGTTAATAACATTCTTGTGTGTGTATGCACCTTATCAGTCTACAACAATGATGTGACTGTCAATTACATTTACATTTCAGTTCAGGCAAAGCTTTCTATTTCATTAAGTAACAATGTGCCGCTATCAAGCTGGGCAAGAGTCTCTAAGCATCGGCCTTTGCAAGCAGCCAATTCTTAATTTTTAACTGCAAAATTTAAAACGGCAATTAATATTAAATGCAAAACATGCCTGATTTTGCATTTACTGTTAATGTCATTTTACATTTTGGGGTAAAAACCACAGAGAATTGTCAGCTTGCAAGTGTTTACTAGGTATAGCTAAAAAGACTGGGATATATGGGTTTCTCAAAAACAGGTGAAGTTTCTCTTTCTTTAAACATCTGGGATGACATAAACTAAAAGTACCTGGAATAAAAATTCACAGTTTTCAACCTGGAAAGCGATGTCCTTCACACCATCTCCATGCTTGATTAAATGTTGACCCATCTCTGTGTAGAAAATATAGTCATTATTAGAGATCACTTTGAGAGATTATTCTGTTAATTCATTAGGAACTGCCACACATACAGATTGTATTCTTGTGCAATTGCAGACCAAACCCAAATTCTGGGGCCTATTCATCAACACTAAAATAACGTTTTTATGGACATTTTCCTTAAATAACGTTATTATAGTATTCATGAAGCCACTTAGCACAGGAGATAACACTGATATCTCCTTGCTAAGTTCCCCTGCGTTAATTTCAACACTCCACATACATTAGTATGGGGATATGGAAATTATGGTATTCATCAAATTCCAAAAATTATGTATTTTCGGGAATTTGATGGAGTTACTATTCACCACTATGAGGTGGCGAATAGCAGGTGACACTTACCTATGTCAGCGTGTGCAGGTCCCCTGGCGTCTCCCTCCGGCGCTCTGGTCTAACTTACCGCAGCTGGAAGCAGTGCTGCGCGCATGACGTTACATCTGTAAAAACAGCGCATGCGCAGCACTGTCTACAGATGCGGTAAGTTTGTACCCCCCTCCGCTCACCTGCCAAACCCCCCCCCCCCTGCTCACCTCCCCCCCATCCAGCACTTACCTGCCCACGCAACAGCCTCCGGCTCCGTCTGCTATGCTGTCAAGTGTTCTACCCAGCAGAGCACAATAAAGTTTAGAAAAAAAAAAAAAAACGTTTTCTTTTTTTTTTCTAAACAGTACTGTGTGCTGCTGGGAGACCACATGACAGCATAGCAGACGGAGCCGGAGGCTGTTGCGTGGGCAGGTAAGTGCTGGATGGGGGGGAGGTGAGCAGGGGGGGGGAAGGGGGGGCAGGTCAGCGGAGGGGGGGTACAAACTTACCGCATCTGTAGACAGTGCTGTGCATGCGCTGTTTTTACAGATGTAACGTCATGCGCGCAGCACTGCTTCCAGCTGCGGTAAGTTAGAGCAGGCAGGGATAACTATCTATTTCCTGAAAAGCTGTCATCGCAAAAATGACAGCTTTTCGGAATAGATAGTTATAGGGAGGAGGAATGATGAATTCCTCCGGTAATTAGGTAGAACTCCATGCGAGTTCTAAACCTAATTACCTCCTGGGAAACTTTAGTTATGATGAATAGGCACTTGAGTCTGATGCAGATTCAGAGCACATATAGTATAGTATAGTATAGTATAGACTGACCGATTTCTGAAAAAAAAATTAGCTTACTTGTGGTGTACTCAACTTAAAAAAGTTTTGCTAACTACATAATCAAAGAGCGGCCTTACACTGTTAGTATGTGTAATAAAAGCACTTAGGAGACGGGGCTCGTACATTTTGTTGTGGGCCCAATCTGGCATCCCAACGGGGAAGCCAGCCCTAGTGCAAAATGAACTAGTGGGGCTGGTGGAATGATGGTGGGCAAACAACACACTGCAGGCCTCCCCTATATATGGTTCCACTAGCCCTGGCTGTTTAAGCTTTGTGCTGGTTAGTGAAAAATCGACGGTACCCCATGCTCTTTGTCTCTCCAGTTTTTTCAATCCAGCTCATTCTTCAAGGTGTAAGGCTTGTTAAAAATGTGTGGGGGGGGGGGGGGGGGGGCATTTTTTTTTAGCACTTAAACATTTATTCCATTTTAATAAAACATAAACCTGCTTGGATCCAAGGGATCTTGGCAGCACTTGTAAACCACATGGATTTGCAGCAGGATTGTGGTGGATTTGTGGTGAGATAGAGAGTAACTGATGGGGATCAATGGCAGGTTCATTTATGTTTAGTAAATGCTGTATTTGTGGTGTGCCGGGTTCCATCAATTTCTAGATTCGAACAAACCTGCTGCTTAGTAACTCTTGCCCTATAGGTAATGCTAGTTGTCCTCCTTTTCAGACCTCCCTTGTAAAATGAAAAGGTGTGCTGAGGTGCCAGTACGGATCTGCAGGTAGCAGGGAACAGCTGAGGACAGGATATGAGCAGGAACCTATCAGAGACCTGCAAGTGGCAGGAAGTCTCCACTATTGGGAGAACACTGACTAGATAGCCAAGTAATGTGCTGTGAATATTCTGCAGAGAGAGAGAGAAATTACGCAACTGACTGAAGGTGCCCATACACGGTGTAGGGCGACTGCCGATCCGTCGTAAGACTGATCGTGCTGTCACCGCTGGCAATCGTGCGGTCCCCGCTGACCGCACAATATGCTGGCTCCCCCCTCCTCCATCTGAATGGGATCGTACATCGCATCCCAGATCAGATGAACCTGCGGGAAGATCTGGGGATGCGATATACGATCCCGCGGGAGCGCGCAGCACAATATCAGGTACGATATCGTGCCCATACACGGCAAGATATAGCACCTATATATCATATATCGTGCCGTGTATGGGGGCCTTAAGAACTTCAGAGAGAAATTTAGTTTGTCTCAGATATACTCTGTGCAGATGGGTCCATATAGACAAGAAGGCAATGGAAAGCAAAATTGTTTTCAAATAAAGGCCACTTAAAATGTCCGACAGAAGACTTCCGTTTCTGGTATGCCAGAGTGAGCAGCTCTGTCTCTGAGCTCCGCTGCTTTCCCGGCTTAATATTTATCTAGGCTGTTGCCGCAGCCTCCAAACCAGCTTATACTGAGACCATCACTCCTAGACATTGCTATGGACAAATTCCTAGCACAACAACAGCACCAAAAAAACTCCCTGCCGCCACAGCACCAGCGACAGGAGAAACGCAGAGCAGAAGCTAACATGGCGCCGGACGCCGAGACTGTGGCTGTATCACCTGCAGCAAAGAAGTCGGCAGCTTCCCTCGCGGATGATGGAGACACACCACAGGTACGACAGGCTCCAGATTCCCCCATCACATATGGTGACCTCGTGGATGCCATCAAAACAGCTATGGCTCCACTCTTAAATCAGGCGGTGACTGGCATTACTATGCAGCTGAAACACCTCTCTATTAAGGTCACTGAAGCGGAGGAAAAAATAGGGGCAAATTTTCAGGACATATCTCACCTTAAACACTCTGTGCATAAACTGCAAACTGAAAATTTCCAGCTCTGGCACAAAATCGATGATATTGAGAACAGATCCCGCCGCAACAACATAAGAGTTGTAGGCATCCCCGAATCCATTAAGGGCCCATCCCTAGCCCATTTTATACGCAACACATTACCTGCTTTGCTGGAGATAGAAAGCGAATGCAGTGATATGGTCATTGAGAGAAGGTCAGCCACCTTCTAATGCTTCTTCCCGCCCACGGGTCACTTTATTCAAGTACTTGAATTACCTGCACAAAACCACTATCTGGGCAGCCTCTCGTAAGAAAGTCCCTCTCACATGGGAAGGACACCGTATCTACATCTTTCAGGACTTCTCAATTGATCTGTCGAGAGCCCGCAAGGCATTTACTCCTGCCTGCAAAATATTAGCACAGAACAAATGCAAATTTGCACTCATGTATCCAGCGAAGCTACTCATATATGACGGTAACTCATTTAAAGATTACAACAACCCAGATGATGCAGCAAACTATCTTAAGGAGAAATATCAAGTCACGACATCCGATCGTCCTGATCACCCATCTTGAGAGCCTCCCCATGTCCTCATCTGATCCGATTTCCTTGGAAAATAGCTCCCCTCTTCAATCATACTGATTACGTGAGACCCGTGGAGAAATGTTATATGCCATTCTGCTTTCTTGAGACCTTTAGAAATCTGTAATTTTCTTCTCTGATGTTACACGTAACCCCATGTATGAGGAAACTAAAATAATACGGATATATATAATATAATATGTTAGGGCCTACAAGGTTAATATATTTTCTAACCTAAAAGAGCTGTAGAACAATCTGTTTTGTTTTATATTCTCCCTGGAACATGTAAATTTGATCTTTGTGTATGTTTGTTCAATTTTTCACAATCTGGCAAAGGAACATGACTTCTCGATATTGGAAAACATACCAGCTTTGGGTGCCCTTTTAAGCCCCTCTTTATAGAACTAGGGGTATAGAAGGAATGATTTTTTTTCTTCTAATTCAATATGATATATTGAATAGTTACCCACAAAGAGTAAGGGAGGGAAAAAAAATAATAATAATATTGTCAGTAATTTCAACCTGTTATATTTCACCGACATCAATCACTGACATTTTATGTTGAAGTAATAGTGATTCTATTAATACATGTCAACATTTCTCACCTCCTGGAGCATATGACGATACCCCATAGGTCTAATTACCCACAACCCAGGTTTGTGTTTCTAAAGAAAGGAGGGAGGAAAAAAAAGAAGAAACACTGAATAGTGAAAACATAGTGCTCACTATATTAGATGACTATTGTGCGACTGGTTTGCTGAGTCTTTATAGCACTGTTAATTCAAAATGTCCATATTACTGGCAAAGCTAGGAATGGATTTTATAAAGCAGGAACAAATCACTTAAATCCTTTTAAATATCTGTTCATTAATTTCAGCCAACTACGCTAGTTCAAGTAAGGTTTAGTCCTGCACGGTACAGGAATTAAGTAAAATTGCTATGACCACCGCTTTTGAAAGTTTAAACTTTAAGGGAAAGGCGATTTTGAACCTCTTCCAACGTGGCTATCTTGCCCTCTTTGCCTGCAAATCTGTCAACAACCGCTTATAGCACCCCAATAATTATTGGACACAAGTAGTCCGGTACCACAGTATTTATTTAAGGCCTTTGACTCAGCGCAATGTAAGATAAACTCCTTTCAATGTGTTTGGATAGGAAAAGTCTACCATCTTAGTATTAGAGGGGTTTTCTGCCGATTGCAGTAATCAGTTTTGTCTAGCACAGTAATCTGGTAAATCTCATTTACTGTCGTCCCCCCCCCAAAAGAAAAAAGGGGAGTGATAGCAAAAGATAGGGGGGAAAAAAAAATAGTTACCTTGTATTTCTCTCCTTTTTATTATTGTTATATATGGTTGAATTAATCTTAATGCTATAGTACAAAGCTTATACCTATGTATTCGTTCTATCATATTTCTCTAATTGGAAATTTAACATCTCACGGTTAGTTCTTTATGTTCTATATCTTTCTAATACCATATATTAGACTGCCTAGAATCTGTTACAAATTATTCACAATTTGAATTCTCAAATTATTTCTGGTTCATAGTATCTAGATTGTTAAATATTAGCCGGTAAACAGTTAGTAGGTCAGCTTTTACCAATAGTCATGATCTGTAGACTTCAAACTTTGCTATACTGTACCTGAAGTCACTACTGTTCCAATTTAATGCACTAGCTCTAGGTGCATTCTGCTCATCCCCCCTTCCTGTAATTCTGTCTTGTAATGTCTCTCCCCTCATGTTTTTTCCTAACCCATTTAAAGTATTAACAGCCTCATTTTGTATACGATTTACCTCAATAATCTTATTAGATTATGGATAATATTAAAATAGGTACATTCAATGTTGGAGGTATCAATTCCCCAGCCAAGAGACGGAAAATCCTAACATATTTGAATAAACAAGGCATAGAATTAGCTTTTTTACTGGAAACCCACCTCGTTCACGACGAGATTAAAAAACTGCAAATGTTACAATGGACGGTACTAGCAGCTGCCCCATTTAACTCTAAATCTAGAGGTGTGGTAGTTCTAGCAAAAAAACACTTGTATATGGAAGTAATTTCAGTTGATGCGGACCCTACTGGCAGATACCTAATAACAGAGGTAAAAATCAATTCCATCAAATTCACTTTATGTAATATATACGCCCCTAACGTATACCAAAGATCATTCTTTAGATCCTTACTGGCCAAACTTCTGCCCTTTGACCCCGCTTCATTGATAGTTTGCGGAGATTTCAATTTAATTTTCTCACAATATCTAGACAAATCACAATCCACTAAAGGTTTATCCTCACTTCCAAAACTGGGAGTTCCCCTTTTCTCTAAACGGCTCCATTTACTAGACATATGGAGAACACTTAACCCAATTGAGAAAGAGTATACATGCCTCTCTGCGGCACACCACTCTTTGTCCAGAATTGACTACACTCTCATTTCAGATATACTGTTTTCTAGAGTTTTACTTTCTAATATTGAACCTATATCCCGCTCCGACCATGCTTTGGTTTGGGGTTTGTAATACAATTAACAATAGACAAAAGCACTTACAATTCTTGGCAATTCCCTTCCCATCTAGTACACTCTATAAAATTCTGCAACAAACTGGAAACCTCATGGGAGGAATACAATATGAACAATTTGCCTAGTGCCGGATCTAATCCAGCTCTCTTCTGGCAAACCGCCAAGGCTGTCCTACGTGACAATATTATCTCCTATGTCTCATCTCTACGCAAGCTACACACAACCACTTATCTGACACTCCAACAAGAGCTTACAACGGCTTTTCAACAATATAAAATATCCCCTAACATCACAAGAAAACAAAACTACCATACTGCAAAGGTCCATTTTGATGAATTTCTCAAGACTAATGGAGATAATTATGTCTACAATGTAAATTACAAGTTCCATAAATTTGGAAACAAAATGGGCAATTGCTCACCAATCTCCTCACTGGGACCCGTACTCCCATGGTAGTCCAACCGTTAAAAATTTCTGACGGTACTCTAACACAATCTAATAGCCAGATCACTGAAATCCTTTTATCAATCTGTATATTCCCCAGATCCACATGTCTCCACCGATACTAATTCAGTTAACGCATCTCCCTCCCCCTCTACCATTCCTTCTCACTCCACTAGAGAATCTAACACCTCTGAACTACGACTCCAAGACTTTCCATGGGGGAATATATCCCTTCCACAAATACCTAATGAATTAAGTAATCTCCTACTAAATCCAATTACTGAAGAAGAGGTCAATAAAGTGATCCAACAATTAAAGCTGGCAAAAGCCCCAGGCCCAGATGGCCTTTAAGGAGAATTCTTCAAAATATTAGCTCCTAAAATTACACATTCCCTAGTATCCATGTTTAATGATATAATGCAATCTAATACTCTTCCTTTATACTTCAATTCTGCAATTATAAAAGTCCTGCCCAAACCAGGAAGGGATCTATCATCTCCCAGTTCATATAGACCCATATCCCTCCTGAACGTTGATTACAAATTATTTACAAAGATCCTGTCTGAGAGATTAAAATTAGTCCTACCTCACATTATTCATACAGACCAGACGGGATTTATATCGGGAAGGCACTCGGTGGTCAACGTCAGGAGGGTTTTAGCGGCAATACAATATATTAACTCTCGCCCTGAATCTGAATTTAGCGCCATAATCTCTCTAGATGCTGAAAAGGCCTTTGACCTTATACTATGGCCTCATCTTTTTAAAACACTGCAAAAGTTTGGATTCCCGCCTCCTTTTATTGACCTTCTTCGTACTTTTTATAACTCATCCCAATCCCAGGTCTCTTGCAATGGCTTTATATCTTCCCCTTTTCAGATATATAGAGGTACTAGACAGGGATGCCCTCTATCACCACTCTTATTCGATATAGCAATTGAACCTCTGGCGATTGCTATTCGCTCATCAAACTGTATTAAGGGGATCATGATTGGAGACACTGATCTTCGCATCTCCCTAGTCGCAGATGACATGCTACTATTTTTAACTGATCCAGAACACTCTCTCCCAGCAGTCATGGAGTTGATTTCTTCATTTAGCTATATCTCTGGATATAGGATTAGTATAACCAAATCTGAACTTCTCTTCATTAATGGCCCCCACACTCTCTCCACTTCTACCCTAAACCTACTACCTTTTCAGATTACCAAATCTCAGTTTAAATATTTGGGGATTAACATAACTTCTGATTTATCGAACCTTTATAAGGCAAACTTTGCACCAATTGTCTCCAAGCTTACACTCCTATTAAATAACTGGAAATCACTCCCATTGTCTCTTTTAGGTCGGCTAGCTGTCATAAAAAGTGTAATATTTCCAAAAATATTTTATGCCATGCAAATGCTGCCTATTTCCTTAACAAAACCTGACATCTCTAAACTCCACAACTTAATATCCTGCTTTATTTGGCAAAACAAACGCCCTAGAAGTGCTTGGAGAAAACTAATAACAACTCGCCAAAATGGAGGATTAGGGGCACCAGACCTAGGATCCTATTCAATGTCAGTCTTTTTCAGATACATCAGTTATTGGAAAAAAATTCATACACAGATCGGCAATTGGAGAGAAGTCTTTTCGCTCCCTTTTCACCAAGCTCCCTATTGCATACCAAAAAGTCAGACATGCCAGCTAATATTCAGCAACATATTATCTTCCGAGACACTTATATGGCCTCGATCTCTATTAATAAAAAGCTTAATAAAAATCACCTCACCTCTATATATGGCCCACTTTGGGGAAATCCCGATTTACACCCTCATTATTCAACTCCAACTTTCTTCTCTGGAGAAATAGAGGACTTTCATGTGCCTATAAAATGTTTGACCCAGGGGGCAATCTGATCCCCTTTAATGACCTCATACAGTCCTATCATCTCCCAAACCAACATTTCTACATGTACTTGCAAGTACGACATTACATCTCATCCCTTTCTATATCCGCTTCCTCCTTGACCTCACACTATGATAGTACTCTTCGACAGCTACAATCTGCATATCTTCAGGAAGTACACATCCGCACAATCCACAGGGCATATATCGCTCCTGCACAGCGTAAATATATGGCACCAGATTAAAGTGGTTCCTATTTAAAGTGCAGAATGACTTCGGCTGACTCATTCACTGCTTTTGGCTTTGCGGTAAAATCAAAAAGTTCTGGAACAAGTTTATAAATTATATTAACACTACATTCTCAATTAACACATCCCCTGACCCACTTGCATGCCTATGTTCAAATTTTAAAAACTGGGACTTAGGACCGTGCAAACAATCTATACTGCCGGTCATAACCATTCTAATCACATTAGCAAAAAAGCTGATATTGATCCATTGGACATCGGGATCAACTCCATCTATCAGTGAACTTAAACAGAAGATGTTGCAGTTGATCTACTTTGATCGTCGTTCCACACTCCCAGACAAACAAAAATGCTAAATTTTTTATTCAAAATGGGGAAGATACAGACACCCTAGATGTCTCAGTACAAAACCACATCTCTAAGACATTCGAAAACACAGACTGGTTGCTCTTAAAACACACATCGCTAGGATAATAGTCCTCTGTATTCTTCTCTTGATTGAAACGCTCCCTCCAACTACCTCATATGCTTCTTATCCTAACCCAACCTAATCTCTGTATGTACATTACTGGTAAATGAGAGATATATATCTACTTCCCCCCTTCCCTTATGTGTTTTCTTCCTTATTGTCTCCCCTTCCCACTCCCCCTCAAATTCATTACTCTAGGTTTAACTTCAATGTATAATTTTCTATATAATTGAAAGGAAGTATACTGTATATATAACAATGTACAGTCTTTAAATTCTTATTTGTCATTTTAATTATCATTTGATTTCATTAATAATACCCATGTACAAATTACCATCGCAGTTGCATTCAATGTACCATTCTTTTTATTTGATATGACTATTATACATATGTGTAAAATTTACCAATGTGAAAACCACAATAAAATACGTTTAAAAAAAAAAAAATGTCTGACAGACATTCGGTGGTGACCGATAGATAAATGTCCAGAAGAGGCTGGGCATATTGGAGTGTAGGCTGGATGGCATAAATAGCTCATGAAACTAGGACAGTGATGATATCAGAACGTAATGCTGTTCTAGTAGCAGTACAGGTTGAGTCTCCTGTATCCAAAATGCTTGGGACCAGGGGTATTTTGGATATCGGAATATTCTTTATTTTGGAATATTTGCATACCATAATGAATTATCTTGGGAATGGGATCCAAATCTAAACATAGAATGCTTTTATGTGTTATATACACCTTATGGTGCATACACACGGTCAGATTTTTCCTTCAGATATGAACGATAACGATTTAAAAATCGTTCAGTCGTTCATATCTGAAGGAAAATCTGACATATCTGACATGCCTGAACGATGGACGATCTACAATGCGCGTTCCCGTTTGTCAGATAACGATATCTGACATCTGATGTGTTTGCAGTCAGACTTGGACGATTCCATTCATTTTAATGCAGTCAAAAATCGTTCAAATCGTTCAAAACTTTGGTAAAATCGTTCAAATCGTTCAATCATTCAATCGTTCATCTGACAAATCTGACCGTGTGTATGCTCCATTATACACACAGCCTGCAGGTCATTTTATACAACATTTTAAATTATTTTGTGCATCAAAAAAAGTTTGTGTATGTACATGAAATTCATTGATACACCTTATACACACAGCCTGAAGGTTATTTTATACTATATTTTTAATAATTTTGTGCCTTAAACAACGTTTGTGTACATTGAACCATCAAAAAGCAAAGGTTTCACTGTCTCAGTTATGCTAAAAATATTCTGTATTTTCGGAATATTTGGATATGGGAGACTCAACCTGTACCAGCAGTTGGGCTCAGATAATAAACTACAGATATGCAGCGTTCCCAAAGTCCAAACATAAGAAAGATAGATTAATGTGGAAGATTAGATAAGAGGAGCTCCTGGGGGTATTGTATAAGGAGCACTACTGAGGCATTGCATAATGGGCTATAATACAGGGGGCATTGCATAAAGGGCTATAATACAGGGGCCATTGCATAATGGGCTCTAATACAGGGGGCATTGCACATTGGGAACAACTACAGGAGGCATTGTATAAAGGGGCACTACTAAAGAGGGAAATGCATAATGGGCACAGCTACAGGGGGCATTGTATAAGGGGCACTACTACTGTGGACATTGCATAAGGGGCACTACTACAGGTGGCATTGAATAAAGTGCACTACTACTGTGGGCATTGTATAAGGGGCACTACTGTGGGTATTGTGTAAAAGTCTCTAGGACCACTTTAAGCACTGCTACCCAGAATATCGGGTATGGTATCATCACGCCCGCCGGGTGCGCCTGGCATTCTGGGAGGAGCACAGTGTGACTGCTGGACTGGTAAGGGGGAAGAGTTCTCAGAGCACCTTGGTCCCAAATGTTTTTCTTTTTTGTTGGTTGAGGGGGGGGGGTGTCACCGTGCATTACAGCCTGGGTGACACCAACCCTAGTGACGCCTCTGGATGAGACCACTGATTGAGAGAAAAACAGGGAAGCGTTTAATATGTTGTACTCTGGTAAGGAAGTGTAAAGAAAGGATTTCAGCATAAATGGCCTTTACCCCAAAGCCGCTCACCCAAGAGGTTGTGAGGTGGTGTGTGGAAACAACAGGCTTGGTGGTGCTAATATACCACCTGCTCACACCTGGGAATGGAGGGTCCTTCTCCACAGAACTAAAAAGGTGCATACACACCAGAGAGAAACAGCGGTGTCTCAGTACAGATATCATGGTGGCAAGAAAATGTCTCAGGAGTAGAGAAGGAGCCCACTGCTCTACTAATACATCCCTTAAAGGTACAAGCAGTTTAGCTGCCCACTGGTTATTAAGGGCTGATGAAGTGAGCAATTCCTGTTAGGGTTAGGTTTATTATTTTCTGTGAGAGTATAATCTTGCTAACAAATAAAAGCTTTCATTTAAAAAGTCAAAGTTGTTTTGCTCAATTGTAACACACAAAACTGACCAAAAGGCTACTACAGTATAAATTCCCTGTTCACAATATATTATAATAACAGAATCATATGTTGAATTATACTAATTATTGTTCAGGATGGCAGGGCTGCAAAATAAATCCTGGATGGCATTAGTGAAAGGAATAAATGGAAATAATATTTTTGTGCAAATAAGGTGACTGTTATGATAACACTGGGGACCAAAAAAAGTTATTATTTTTTTCTTGCCAAGGATTTAAGATCGGTGTGAAAGTACTCGCAGGTCCTATTTTCGCATTAGATCTTCGCTATAGCTGAATTGGCTCCAGTTTACAAACTAATGAAAAATTATAAAATTATATTATTTTCTCCATTTGAAGTACCTTACTAGTCTAGGCCACTTTACTTAACAGAATCGACTTGGTTTTGCTTTTTTAAGAACTACCCTCTTTCAACAATAACAAGAATTTGTTTTATTTGTGATAACGAAGCTGGAAGTCACGTTGGAGACACATAACACATTCATATCTCCTCACTAACGCTGGGAGGAGGTGTGGCCGTGCACTGCTGAGCCTGCTGGGACAACCTCAGACCACAGCCACGCCTCCTCCCAGCATACAGGGAGGAGCAACATATAACACATTCATATCTCCTCACTAACGCTGGGAGGGGGCGTGGCCGTGCACTGCTGAGCCTGCTGGGACATCGTCAGACCACAGCCACGCCTCCTCCCGGCATACAGAGAGGAGCAACACATTCATATCTCCTTACTAATGCTGGGAGGAGGCCTGGCTGTGCACTGCTGAGCCTGCTGGGACATCCTCAGACCACAGCCACGCCTCCTCCCAGCATACAGAGAGGAGCAACACAACACATTCATATCTCCTTACTAATGCTGGGAGGAGGCCTGGCTGTGCACTGCTGAGCCTGCTGGGACATCCTCACATGGTCTGTTTGTGTCGATTTAAAAATGGTAAACTTTCTTCTTGGGCAGCAAAGTGGATATACTAAGTATCCTTCTCACATATGCTTATGGGATAGTCGTGCAAAACAAAAGCACTAGCAGCAAACCGTATGGCCTCCAAGAGAAGTTATAACTGTAGGAGAAGCCAACATCATTCATGAGCCCTTAATTGATAGGAAAAAAATCATACTGCCCCCTCTCCATATCAAACTGGGTTTAATGAAACAATGTGTAAAAGCATTGGACAAGTCAGGCGATTGTTTCACGTATATTTGTCGAACCCTTCATCTCTTAGTATTGAAAAATTATAGGCAGGAATTTTTGATGGCCCACAGATACGGAAACTGGTGAAGGATCCAAATTTTACCATATCTATGACTGAAACTGAATCTGAAGCATGGCTGAGTTATGTGTCTGTCATTCAACATTTTTTAGGCAATCACAAGGCAGACAACTGTCATGAATTAGTCCACATCATGCTAAAATGTTTCGAGAAAGTAGGTGCCAACATGAGTATTAAAGTAAATTTTTTGTACAGCCATTTAGATCACTTCCCGTCCAATCTAGGAGATTTAAGCGAAGAACAGGGTGAACGGTTCCACCAGAATATTCAGGTAATGGAAGAAAGATATCAAGGAAGGTGGGATCGTCACATGATGGCTGATTACTGTTGGAGTCTGCAGAGGGACTGCCCACAACAAGAATACAATAGAAAATCCTACAAAAAACGGTTCTCATAGCTTCCTAACACTTTTGTATGTAAATATCCTGTGTCTTTTTATAACATTTTTCAAATGAAATGGAATCAGAATAAAAAAATGATCTTTTTAACTATTCTTAACATTGTTTAATTTAATTTTTCATAAATATTAAAGACATATGCATATCTCAAAAACTACAGCCAATTGAAAAATAAACAACCAATCAGATTCTAGCTATTCTAGAAGGGGCTAGACAAATGCTGTTATAAGTTGAATCTGATTGGTTGCTATGGGCAACATTTCCATTTCTAAAAACCTGCACTTTAGTAAATATACCCCTAAACGTTCAGAAATGGGTTTTCTAAATGGATGCTTCCTTCTGCTTATTCTGTAGATTGCGCACATCAATAACCAGGGGCTCCGAGAGTGGGGAGGCGGGTACTTATTACCTGGACCGGGCTTGATGGAGGGGCCCAGGTTTACCCCCCCCCTTACCTGCATACAGTGCCCCATTTTTGCCACACCTCCGTACATTAGACCATGCCCGGCACAGCTCTCTAAAGCCCTGTCAATAACATGTAAGTATATGCACCATATGTATTGTCAGCCCATTTGCAAAATGCGTAAAGTTAAAAAAATTAAACTTCCTCGTCTGCAATGAGTTATTTTCATGCATATCCCTACATAAAATTAAAATTTATTCTATTCTTGAGTCTTTGGTATGGTGACAGCATTTCTGCTTATTCTGTACGGACAGCAATTCAACATCTAACGTTACTATTTATTTACAGAAATGCCATAAGAGAAAATGGTTAAAAATTGTAACATTTACAGAGCTAAGAATATATCGGAGCTTTGAGCCAGGCACGGCCTGTGTACAAAACAAGCACGTCTTTAACATTCAGGCAGTGAGATCAAAGCCAGGGATTCCGTCTGATGTTTAAACCGCAAACAATGGTTAGAACAATGATGTCATTCTGCACAGTAGCGGAGAGTTCTATGTATGTGTCTCCTGTTCTGAGTTGCATACAAATAAGGCTGGTGTCTGACAGACACTTTGATCTCTGGCACTTTCCCATTCATAGTGCTGTAGCTCCCGTACTGACACACTGAAGGAGGGCCGCTCTTCTCCTGTCACACAGGGGTGATTATAATTAAGCCGAATAGAGGCTGAGGGAAATGTAATAGCCTGCGAATATTGTGGTTAGGTGAGTTCTAACTTGCTGTAAATAGATGGCGATTTTGCCCTCCAAACAGCCAGAGGTAATACCCAGCGATTTGGAAATCCAAACTTCCAGCGATGTAAGGCGTATTTAAAACCCACACGTTGTCGACGGTTTGGTCTATGTCGCCATGGGGAGAGATAAAAAGAAAACTAACTTAGCCCCTGCCCCCCTCCCTTTCCATCTACTTCTGTAATAGGCCCATGCTATTCAGCTTCAGATCCGGTACTCTAGTGGGAAGGGGGTGGTATATGGGGGAAATAACCAGCCCAATGCTGAATACCATTGGGCACATCGTGGTACTTCTGGGCTGTGGGTACTTATAATTATAATACATTTTGTGCCCCATTATAAAAGTATTATTAATTGTATTGCCCTTATAATAGTTTTAATAACAGAGTAGTGCACCTGCTGTGCAGTGATTTACAATCAGGCTGCCTGTCAAGTTTATGTCAGGGCAGCCAATCAGTGACTATGTATTCAAGATAAGACACAGCCAATCAGGAGCTCCAGAGTTCCTGATTGGTTATGTTTTGGAAACCACTTAGGGGAGTGGACCCGATGCTGAAAGCACGGGGCTATTATAGAAGGGGAGGGGATATTGTTGGGGGTTCTTTTACAATTTTTTTTCACTGCCAGCGCCACCTCTATTTTGCAGCAGTTTTTCTATTTGACATGCTTAAGGGTGATTTTTGAACTTGACACTTATTACAAACTTGTTTTCAAATAGTGATGAAGTGAACGGAGATAGTAAAGAGAGATGAATTACCAGCCAATCAGCTATTAACTGTAATTTTTCAAACACAGCCTGTAAAGTGACAGGAGCTGATTGGTTGTCACTTCATCTATCTGTACTTTATCACTCCCCAAGGCTTAGTACATAGTGTTTTCCGTGTTTCATCGCTCCAAAGTGTCAGCACAGCAGCAGGTAAGCACTATGAAAACTAGCCTAGTTCTAGCTGGAAAAGTGCTAGTGCTGAGAGCTCCCCATTTATCATTAGCCTAAAAGAAAGTAGAAGGTGTTTTCACTTTTTTTATTTATACAAGTTGAGATGGTAATATATGTGCATTACAATTACCAAACTGGCCAACAGCTGTGTCACACACAAGTTACTTGGCTTCTTGTTCAAAGAGAAGTTATTTTGTACAGTTACTTTATACAATGGTTGTTGCTGATGACAACCAGTGCTACTCGGCTCTGCAGAGGTTATTAAAGGGTATCTCAAACCAGTATTTACATTTTATTAGTCAATGTGTGGAGGACAACTCCTAGCTTCACTCCTGCTGCTCTGTACTGGGTACACACTGACAGATATATTGGGCGATCGGCCAGTGGGTACCAGCGATATGTCTGTGAACGACATTGTTCACAGACATATTGCATTGGTTGTGCTGCAGAGCCGATGGACAGATATATCTGCAGACATATCTGTCCATCGGCCAGTGTGTACCAGCGATATGTCTGTGAACAACGTTGTTCACAGACATATCACATTGGCTGTGCTGCACAGCCGATGGACAGCCGATCTGCAGACATATGTGTCCATCGGCAAGTGTGTACGGGCGATCAGCCGATCGCCCTTACACATACAGCTGTGGGGTGGGGGGCGGACCCACCTCGGACCCACCCCCTGGTCAGTGGGACCCGCGGCTGCCTGGAAGATGATGGTCGTTCAGTGTATAGGAACGACCATCATCTACAGATATAACTACAGAACACTCGATCTGCAGATATATCATTGCAGATAAGCCTGTTACAGATATAAAACACAGTGGATTTAAAACCTCCACTACTTAGCAGTATTGGCATTGCCACCCTACATAAATCTTATTCACTTGCAGCATGCTGGGATATGCCACAGGTAAGTTTGACTTCTGTGTGGTTATTATGATGAAACCACGGTGTCTGTTGGCCATGACATGTTTACCACAGTAAGGAGGAACTAAGGGCCTGATTCAGAGCCGGTCGCTATTTGCGGTCGTTCGTTCAACAAAAAGGGGTGGCTATTCAAATGAACCATTCGCTCTTTGCGGTCTGTTGACGCCTCTATGTCTGAACGAGCGAACAAAACATGCGGTTGTAATTTTGAAAAAGACGCCCCCTGGTCGCTCGCACCATACGTCATGTCCGCTATTAATTAGATTAATCGAGTACATCGAACAGCGTATGAACTGCTCGCTATTCTTGTGGCTGGTGTTTGCTACCACAAATTTGCGAGCAGTTCTGACTATAAAATAACCCAGTGACGTGGTCAATGACGCTCCAGTATTAATTATGCACACCCTTAAAGCGCCCGTTTTGACCTTTTAGCACGCCTGCGTTCTGATCTCCACCTTCCCCTGTTACCACCCACATACGCCTCCTCCTGTCACTCATATTAGCAGGCATTCGCTATTTAGCGAACAAACGATTTTCGGCCGCACTGACTGGTTCGCGCATGCGTATAACGTTCCGTACGCATGCGCAGTTGGGCAAACATCGCTCGGAGCGAACGAGCGGCCGCTTACGAACGGCTCTAAATCAGGCCCTGAGTCAGAAACTTGTATTAAATATATTGCTGAATTTAGAGTATGACCAATGAGATGGTAAATAAATAGGAAGGGGAGAGAGTGGCTGGAGGGGAGTTGTGGGGTAGTTTACCAAACAGCAGGTCAGATCCAGGAGGGCTCACCAGAAAAATAATTTCATCATAATGTAGTTTTCAATATGTATATGAAGCGTTGGAGACTTCAGTGGAAAGAATACTCTAAAGGAGATCTTACCCAAGTATTAAAAAAAGATGTCTAGGGTTCCCAGGTTTTGGCAAAAGATTCATGTTTTATGAAGTATGCTGGTCATGTATTCATTTTCTGATTATGTCAGATTCTATTGATGACAGCTTGATACAAGTGTACATCCGATTATTACACGGTATAGCAGGATAACATCACAAATTTGCAGCTTGATACAAGTATACTTAGGGCTGTCTCCAGTCAGCCGCTAGCTGGCAAGTATCAGTAGCAGCAGCGATGATATGTCGTATGAGCCTTGTCTGATGACAAGTGATGGATGGGACTCCCACGACAAAGGAGCAAGAACCCAAGGGACAAAAGGGTGTCTACCCACCTAAATTGGAGATATACTCGTACCTTGCCAGATTTGAGAGTTTTGGACAGATTTACAATACACTGTGGCCATAATTAAACTTCCCCTATTCAAAGCTGTCTGTAGATCTATCAAAAAGAATGTCACCAGGTTTGGTACAGAGACTAATTAGGACATGGGAAGCAGGATTCTGTGAACAAAAAAATATTTAGTGCAAAAAGTCGCCGATAGGAATATGGCGCTGTACAATGTGAAAATAGCCAGACACACAACTAAACTGTAATGAACGATTTACCTTTATTGTGTTACACTAGTGATAACACAGCAATAAAACATTTTTTTTGCAGAATCCATTTTCCTGTGTCCTAATAATCCTCCCTACCAAATTTGGTGACATTCTGGTTGACAGATCAAGCTACAGACAGGGGACATTTAATTATGGTCACATTGTAAATGAAGAAAATACCCAACAGCTGGGCAGTCTTTCATCCAAATAGTAGTCTAGGAACATTCGCTTTGACTTTTAAACTCATCCTGCCTACTGCATATATACTCTGCATAGACCTTCATGCAATCATGTGCAGTTTTTAAATGTATGTGATATTTCATCTCTTGCATAGAATTGTTTTTACATGTATAGTCTATACTGTTCAGTGAAGCATAGTTTATGGTATATATCTGGCCTGGCTTTTGCTCCAACTCAGAGCAAGTTATCTCCTTTGATCAGCAGAGCAATTGAGTCAGTTGTAGCCTGTCTTAATCAAGGATACCACTCCTTTATATTAGGGATGTGCGCCGGACCATTTTTGCCGGATTTGGATTTGGATTTGGTTCTAATTCGTCGTCCGGCTTTGGATTTGGATTTGGATTTGCCAAACTGCGGTGACTGGCTTTGGATTTGGATTTGGATTTGGATTTGGATTTTTTTACAAAAATTGACAAAAAAAGCTAAAATCACATAAATTGGTCTTTTTTTTCTTCCTAGAGTATTATTAACCTCAATAACATTAATTTCCAGTCAATTTAGACCATATCACAGCTTATAATATTGTTTTCAACATTATTGGCCAAAGGTTGCAGTGAGCTGACTGGTTACTAAGCGACAAAGCAGCGGCACAACGACACAGACACCACAGTATAAAGCACATCTATGACACATTGCCACACAGCAGTGGCAGAAATGAAAAGTAGTGCACCCACCCAGTGGGGTACGGCCAGCAGAGTCACAGTACTTGTTTACAAAGTGGGCTACGGCCCTAGGAGTCACAGTGCACAATCTTATTAGCATTACACCGCACATAGGGCCTGATTCACATTACACCATAAAGTAGTGTCTCTTATTTATGTTACGACACACAGTAGTGCCCCTTTTACACAATGCCCACAGTAGTGACCCTTTTACACAATGCCCACAGTAGCGGTGTCCCTTACACAATGTCCCCCAGCAGTGGTGCCCCCTATGCAGTCCCCTTAGTAGTACGGTCCACTATGCAGTGCCCCCAGTTGAATGCTCCCCAGTAGTATGCCCCCCATTAGCAGGCCCCCCCAGTAGTATGTCCCCCATTAGCAGGCCCCCCCAGTAGTATGCCACCCAGTAGTATGCCCCCCCAGTAGTATGGCTCCCCCAGTAGTAGGCTGCCCCAGTAGCAGGCCCCCCCAGTAGTAGGCTGCTCCAGTAGTAGCCCCCCCTGTAGTATGGGCCCCCCCTGTAGTATGGCCCCCCCTGTAGTAGGCCCCCCCAGTAGTATGGCCCCCCCAGTAGCAGACCCCCCCCCAGTAGTATAGCCCCCCCCAGTAGCAGGCCCCTCTGTAGTATGGCCCCCCCAGTAGTATTGCCTCCCCCAGTAGCAGACCCCCCCCAGTAGTGCAGACCCCCCCCCCAGTAGTATAGCCCCCCCAGTAGCAGGCCCCTCTGTAGTATGGCCCCCCCAGTAGTATAGCCCCCCCCCAGTAGCAGACCCCCCCAGTAGTGCAGACCCCCCCCCCCAGTAGCGCCCCCGGACCTTTGACAAGTAAAAAAATAAAAAAAATAAAACTTACCTGTATCCCCGCTCCCGCGCCGTCCGCTCTGTCACACGCTGAGGAGGGAGCCGGAAGACGGAGCTCATGTGTGAGCTCCAGCCGGCTCCCTCCGTGCAGCAGCCAATGAGAGTCTGTGTGACTCTCATTGGCTGCTGTAACAAACACACAGCTGCCGCTGGCGGCTGTGTGTCTGTGTCTGTGTAGGGCAGAGCGCTATCACTGCGCTCTGCCCTACACGCGAGGAGACCTGATGTCGGATTCTCTAGTGAGAATCCGACATCAGGCGGCCGCCGTTCGGCCCCGAACGGGGATCCGAGTCAGGCGGTGAACACCCGAACAGGGTTCGGGTGGACTCGGATCCCCAATGTTCGGAGCGGTTCGGATTCCACAGAATCCGAACCGCTCATCTCTACTTTATATTCGGTCTAGGGGCAGCTGGGGCTGTTTGCAGCTGGGGTTAAAAGCACCAAGTGTTAAAGGCACAAAGTGTGATTACATAACAGTTAATCAAACAGTTGAACAAACAATAACCAACATCTAAGGTAATTTCAGATTAAGAAACTGATTACTTTCAAATTTGTCTAAAAATAACAAACCTAAAACTCACCATGTACTACACATTTCTTTTTATCAACTCTCTCCTTTGTATTTTCTCTAAGGATATAACATCCCTAACTCTCCCTGCACCTCCCCTCTCTGGGCACACTGCCGCCCTATTGAGTCACTCACCTCCTCTAAAAACTAATGAGCTTTCTTTTCATCAAAAATTGACAATTACAGCCTCATTGTGTCACTATAAAAAACTTTTACACACCGACAACTATATCTACTTCTCCATCCTCCTGCTTTTATTATCTGGTGACATATCACCAAATCCAGGCCCAACACACGGACAGCGGATATACTATGGAAAAAATATCCTGCAAACCTCACATGTCTCCCATCACCCTCCAAATCAATAAATGTGCCTTATAGAATTCACACTTGATCACAACTTATTATTTTACATCTGAACATCTCTTTACAATAACTGCTTTCACCAATTTCGACATTTACCTGAGACTGCTGGTTCACACGTTAACCACACTCTCTAAATAGCCCCACATGAAGTGGCTTCTGCCACCCGTCAGACTTCACGTAAACTGATATAACAGCCATGGCTCTCCACAAACACCTACAAAAACTGCCTCTTAATGTAGAATGTCAGTGGCGTAAATCTTAATTCAAATGACTTCCACACATACTGTAAAATAGGAATCCAGCCATCTGTCATCCTAACCCTCTGTCCCACGCTCACTGTCTACCCCATCTGTGTCACCCCTGTCTGTCTGCCCATCCCCTTTAGAATGTAAGCTCTCACGAGCAGGGCCCTCTATCCTCTTGTGCTTATCCTTTCTTTACTTATACTATCTGCTCTATACTCTAAAGCACCTAACCCGTGACTTTTGCCATCCTGCTTCTGTTGCAGCAGTGTTTATATACCATGTACTTGTCTTGTAGTGTCTTAAACTGTATGACACTGTTTTCTTGTTCTGTTCAACTGTTTATGTACTATGTTTCTGTACTATGTAAGGCGCTGCGGAACCCTTGTGGCGCCATATAAATAAAGGATAATAATAATAATAAACAAATTAAGCTGTAGACGGCATTGTCTTCTCTAATCTCTGGCCAATTATTGTAATCCATTCTTTCCCCTAGGTCCACCTCCCAACTTAGTCCATGAGGTTCCCTAGGTGCTGTGTTCATGGAATTCAGGGCCTGATTTAGAGGTGGACACAATAGCAATTGCGACTTTTGGCACAGCTGCTACAGCAGCTGTATAGTAATGCCGTGGCCGATGGGCACCCTATTGAGATGGCGACTAGCTGCGGCGTGAAACCACCAATGTGTGCCCAAAGACACACCATTGATAAGACAATGGTTGCTCATGTTGAAAGAGGAGTGCACTACTGAGCATGTGTAGGGGCCATCTTGTCTTTACTGTGAGAGAGTGATGCAGTGGGAGACAGACGTTTCCCACTTAGCTCTAAGAGACCTGGCATTAATACCTGCAGTTACAGTTGTTCCAGCATCCTGCACAGCTACCCATTGCAGCTGGTGCAGCACTGGTGAGCTGTATAGAACCTTGCTCTGCTGCATTACCAGTGTGCATGTAACAGTGAGTACAGCTGTAGCTGCTATATTTCAATAAACCAACACCACTATTTAAGTAACTGGGCTGTTCATAGTTTGAGTCGTCTGCTGGTGTGTGCCTACATAACTCCACAATATCAACACCTGCACACACCATTTCCAACAGCTCAGACAGAATGTCTGACTACATGGCTGCAGGTGCCAGTGGGACTGCGTCTTGCAAAGATGTCCGTGCAGTTGAATTCACAGCAGGATGCCTGCATGTAGTGTCCAATGGATGCTACAGGAGGTACTGTCACAGCGTTACTGGCTGCAAGGTGCAATTTCAGGAACCCTGATAGTCAGAAGCAAGGGCCATGGAGCAGCGACGTTTCTGCCCACATACCCCTGTGCCCTGTGGGACAGTGACGGTCGCACATCCCTAGTTATGGCCCTGGAGATGAGATAGGACAGAGTCTGCCACTGGGAGAATTACATTCCTTATGTAAAGAGCAATTTTATAATCTGTGCTGTCTACTGTTACATCTACTGTATCCTGATTGGAATGTATTCTTGAAGATAGAAATTTGATTATTAAAGAAAAAAGTGTGGGGAGAGGGGGAACCCCTGTTTCACAAATTGCTGATTTCAAGGGGAAGGAAATGACTGATGTTGTGAGGCAAGGCTATAAAGCTGATATTCCATTAATGAACTTCCCTGAGAATCGCATAGTCTGGAGCAGCTGAATCGTGAACGGCTAAGTGATATGTTCAAACGTTTTATGAGTGTCCAGTGCTAAAACCAGAGAAGGTGATTCCTGCTCATGAATGGAGTGAATTAGGTTGATGGTACATAATGTACATCTAGTATTATTGTGGACTTGATAACAGGAATAAACCCAGGAAGGGAAGAAGTAGATTTAGTGTATAAATTGAGATCAACGTTGAGTAATGAAATCAATCTGTGGGGTAAAAATGTCTATTCTTAATGTGCTCATAGTTAATTAAAAGAAAAGACCAGTAGTTGTTAGATCAATATGTCTGAGCGAAAAAGCTTACCTTGATTTCCTGGATTCAGTGGAGATTGAAAAACAAAAATGATCTAAAAAAGAAAGTACATTTGTAAAATAGAATACCGACCTCTGAACCTTAATTATCAAAATACCTGATTTAGGAAAATAATAACAATGTCACTATACCATGACATGCTGGTAGAGATTATTGACTAAAGTAGCATAATCAGACCACAATTCTGGATATGCTAAACAATGGGGTATATTTGATCTCACCATCTAATTTATTTACTAAAGATCATTGTGATTATTATACACACAGGCAGAGCCGTAACTAGACTTTTTGGTGCCCTGTGCCAGAAAGAGCATTGGCGCCCCCCTCATTTTTCAAAGGGACGTAATGCACCCAAAAAAGGGCCATGGCTTCATGGGGAAGGGCCAGGGAAGAGATAGGGGAGGCCAGGAGATGCTGGGGATGAAATAAGAGGAAGCTACAAGCAAGAATGATAATAAACAGAAATTTGACAGGCCTTAACAGCGCCCCCTGACCTGTGGTGCCCTGTGCGATGGCACCGGCCGCACTACCCTAGCTACGGCCCTGCACACAGTATTATGCTATAATTTAAATCCTACTACAGTATTTTTCCCTTCACTGCTTTACTTCGCTGATGAAGACTATAACTGTATTGGATATCTTTATTCCTTATTAATATTGTGTATTCTGTGCCTTGCACTGCTTACCTTGTCCTGCTTGATGACATGCGATACCACTTCTCGGCTGCCAGTCTCAAGGCCTTTGTAGCCAAAGGGTTCAAACCCCATCTTGTCACAGTAGAATGTGGCAGCCTGTAGAGGAATCCCAGCCATTATACACACAATTTCATCTATTTTTTTGTATTGCTTCTCATAATTATAATTTTGCCAGTAAAGGAATTGTAGTAAAGCACATGCATGCCCAGAGTTCTAGGTAACGGGCCTGATTTGGAGTCGCACGCTATGCCGATATTCACACAAAAGGCCAATGTTCTGTCCTTCTGCACATGTATCGGAGTCGCACAGCGCATGGGTCCCGATTGTTACCGCACAGAGACGCAGCACAGATTTGGACGCAGGGTCTGTGGATTTCAGTTGGCGTTTTTGGAAATTGAGTCATTAGGTATTGATATATATTGCTCACATTTTATGAGGATTATTTTTAATTCAAGACACGCGGTGAAGAGGTCACTGCTATATTCAATAAGCAATGCACAGCATACAAAGTACCGCAAACTGCCGCGCCACCCATAAATCATAACTGGCAGAGGGTCATTTAAAGGATCAATATCCTATTTTTTTTTACTATGAATAACTTTTCCTCTGATCAATTGGGGGCGGAAGGGAATTAATTTAAATATATCAAAGGGACAATTGGTCTAAGGAAACAGGTTATTATATTATGTCAGGGAGTAGTTAAACATTTCAGAGGGCACAATCTGCCAGGTAATTAGCTTATTATATGCACGTCAGAGACTGACCAGATATGTGAATTGTTATCTGACAATCCATTTACCCTTCTGATCAATATAAAGCCAGAAGATTTGGTATTTATAAAGGTGGGATTACTGCCAATCAGCAAGGTTTCAATTAAGAAGACAATCCTTGGCTGCTGTGTTTTGGCAAGCCTCATTAGCATAGCAAAAGTCTTCTTAATGATACCGCAGGAGGGGGGACGCAAACAGCAAAGGATAAATCCAGCTTCAACTATTCTGAACTGTCAGTCTTCTTGGAGCTCAATCTAATTGAGAGCTGATCCATTTCATCCGTGCCCCTTGAATAGAGATTATACGATTTATGTTTTATTTTATGTAAGTTTTCCTTTTGTTTTTCTAACTCTAGGGGCCGGATTCTGCCTTGGTCACAGCGGCGATGTCAGACACAGTGAAGCGATTCTTTTTCTTCTGCACATTCATCAAAGTCGCACTGTGCATGTGTCCAGATTCCGCCGTACGCACAGAGCCAGATGTATGATTGAGGCGCAGCGGGGTTGTTTTGAAAATGCATTGGGCGTTCCTGTGCGGTGAAAGGGCTAAGGGGCCCATTTATTAATGATCGCATTTTGCAATGCGATCAGGGCATACAGTACCGCCCATGATCGCATTGCAAAATGCGATCATACCGGCTGAATGTATGTACCGGCACATCCAGGAAGACGAGCTCCGATAGGAGCCCGTCCCTGCGATGTGGCCGGAGTGCATGCGGGACTGCTGCGCATGCGCAGTCCTGCGGACTGCACATGAGCGGCGCCCATTGCCGGCGGAGGGATCTGGGAGATCCCTCTGCCGGCTGAAATGTGGTAGGTCCCCATAGACTACAGCGGCTAACGCTATCTTCAGATAGCGTTAGCTGCTGGGGCCAATATCGGGAATGCTTCGCATTCCCGATATTGATACATTTGGCAGCATCGCATCCCCCATAGAAACCTATAGGGAGGCGGCAAACGGCGGCAATGGGGGGATCGCAGCAGGTATCGGAGATACCTGCTGCGGTCCCTCTTTCATACATCCGGGGGATACTTAATATTTGAGGTAAACCCCCGAAAACAGGTGTTTTCGGGGAATTTACCTCAAATTAACGTTGATAAATGGGCCCCTAAGATGGCTAAGCGGAGTTGCGGAGATGGTCCAGCCTATGGGCGTGCTATTGTTACAGGCATGTTGCTAATAGTGGTTGCATACACAGACCCACAATCCTTCAATAATCTGCACCTGTCATAGAGATGGTACACGTTTCAATGGTGCGTCTAAAGTTGCACCGAGTGGTATTTGAACGTCTGAAGAGGCTGAAAGCTGGTTTCACATGGACGCTGCAGCTTCTGACTCAGGCCCTATATGTCATATCGGTTAGATTTATTTTAAACTAACTTCTTTTATTACATTTAACATTTAATAGGTTTCTCCTTACAAATCCATAAGCCTTTTATGAAGAAGAGTGTTGCTTGACTGTGTTAACCCTTTGAATGCTAGGGTGTGATATGCTAAGCTAGGTACCCACTTATACAGTTATACGTTATCGGCTGATCGGCCCAATAATTGCAATAGGTGCGTATGCAGAAGAGTTAGCCGATAACCGGCTTCAAACGTTCCTGCAACGGTCGGATCAGGAAGTCATATCTAATTAGCTGCTGCTGCTGCATATACACCTATACAATTATCAGGCAAATCCCTCATTATTGGGTGATCAGCCCTATAGATGTATCATTGTGTAACCAGCTTTAAAATTTTAGATGCCAGACTGCCAATCCCTTAGAAGAAAATACTCACTGAGAAAAAATATAGGTCATTGTGTACGGGGTCCACACTGATCAGGGGTCCACACTGATCAGATAGTCGCTCTGAGGTTTGGAGAGTTTATCTGATCTGCAGAGTGATTTGTGGGTGTCAGGCTTTAGCCCCTTGAATGCCAGGATGTGAAGTGTTAACACTTTGACTACCAGAGTGCATAGTATGTGCCAGTATGTACATTTGTGTAACAGATTTTAGGGTTCCATTGGCTTAATCTTATAGGTGTGAGACTACAGACTATGAAACCATTATGTTGTCTAATGAATTAAAATTTGGTTTATTTTGGCACCACCAACCCCTTGAAGCCACTGTGGAGCTAGTGTAGAGGGTTTCATGTGAATTCATCATTTGTATTAAATTAATATATTTTGCTTTTGTATATTTATCAACCTACAAAAAAAATAAAAGTCAACCTGCATTCTAAAAATTATATATATATAAAAAAGAAAATTAGGCCATTTTATCAAACAATGCTTTAACTTCATCAGACAAACGTAACGTAAAAATTAGCTTTAGTGTATTCTTATTTATCCACCAGAAAGCAACACAAAACTTAATAATAACAGTTTTCCAAAGTTTAATTTTAAATTATTTCTGCATCCTGATTTCAATGTCTTTTAAATGATCTTTAGCTTTACATATTTGTCACGTAGTTATTGAACAGTATCCCTGCATTGCCATTCAAAGAATGGTTTGGACTGCACTGTTATTCTGCATACTGTACCTGTTTGGCATTTCCAACCCAAAAGGTGAGATGATGGAAGCTTAGAAAGCGTCCTCTTTCATGCTTAAAATTAAAAAACAAGAGGTTATTTATTATAATATTGTGGATTGTGTTTGCAAGCACACTTTATGTACATAGGACTGGTTAGTCTTGGTTTTATATTGTTGAATTCACCAAATAGTATTTTTTTTGTTTGAAACTGCACTAGGGCAGCACAGATGGTGTAATGGTTAGCGTTACTGCCTCACAGCACTGAGATCGTGGGTTCAATTCCCACCACGGCCCTAACTGTGCAGAGTTTGTATATTCTCCCTGTGCTTGCGTGGGTTTCCTCCGGGTGCTCCGGTTTCCTCCCACACTCCAAAAATATATTGGTAGGTTAATTGGCTCCCAGCAAAAAAATTAACCCTAGTGTGTTTGTGTGAGAGCGTGTGTTAGGGAATATAGATTGTAAGCTCCACTGGGGCAGGGACTGATGTGAATGGCCAAATATTCTCTGTAAAGCGCTGCGGAATATGTGTGCGCTATATAAATAACTGGTAATAATAATAATAATAATAATAATATTACCTAAAAAAAAAATGTTTCTAAGGAGTACTCTCCCCCCTCCGTCCCATCAGGGAGGCTAATCCATGACATGGTTTTACCCAATGTTACTGAGGGAGAGCAGAATGAATGGGAGGACCAATTACAAGATGCAATTAAGATATCATGTCTTCATATTGTGTATAGCTAAACTGACTACTGGGCACAAACACTGTGATTCTGCAGGAAATATTGGGTATTCATAGGCAAACGCAGGGGGGTTTCCATCTGCCTGGAACCCCCCCCCCCCCTAGCACACACCATGACCACAATAGAAATAGTAATATAATAGAAGGTTACTAGTGCTGCATGTTCTTCTCAGTATCACAAATGAAATGCTTAGCACCTCCTGGGGATCTTTTAAAATGTGTCAGCCAGTAATAAATACACCTCTGCACCAACTAGGAGATGTGGAAAACATGTACTGTTAGGGGTGCACTGCTATAGACCATCAATAGGGTTAATTATTAATAAGGTATAATACACTATCCAGTACGTAATAAGACCAATATGTACATAAATATCCAGGGCAGTGCTAGGTTCTTCTGCTGCTCCCCCAGACTCCCGGACTTGCTCCAATGCTCTGGAATGGTGCCCACATCTCAATAAAAACATTTGGCTCAGGCAGATTGCCTTACTGCCGCATCTAATGGCTTACCGTGATCGCTGGTTCTGTATATGCTGGAATTATGCAACACAATATATTATAGCTGGATAAGTGCTAATTATGCTCTCTTCATGGACTGGCACACTCGCTCTAAAATCAAGCATTTGGAAACCCCCTTCTAGAATTCCTGCATTTGCCACTGGTATTGTAGGATATATTGCTATAGGTGGCATGGTCCAAAAATGATAGTTATCTGTAATATTAGGGTGGGTACACACCTAATGACCGGCAATCGTGTCGATGTTCAGGGCGATTTGTCTTCACCCTGGACATTGCATGATTAGCAGTACACACTTAAAAGATTTAATGAAAGATGGAACAATCACTGTTCCGTCCTTCATTAACATGTACAGCCTCACATGCGATATCGCGTGATTAACTGTGCAGCACAGCCAAACGCACGATATCGTATGCGACCGCGGGAACACGCAAATCGGGCATACACACTGCACGATATGCCCGATTTGTCGTTCCGATTTGGCTAAATCGACAAAATCGGGCCGCTATTGTTAGGTGTGTACCCACCCTTAATCCTCATTGTAAATAAGACGTTTACTGACTGCACTAAAAGGCTACAGTAACAACAGAAAGGATCCAGCTGCTGGATAATAGCATATGCAGCCGGGGTGAAGACAGACATTTCACTGTCCCCTTCCTGTCACCCCTTACAGAAATCAATAAAAACATTTGTATTATTATTGCAAAGTACACAATAAAGCAGAATACATTCATATTCACTGGTATTTAATGTATCAGTAGAGCAGAATACACAAATGTGCGAGCAGATTAAAGTGTCACATTTAAATTGAAGGTGTGAGAAGAGGAGAACAGAAGGAAAACATGGGACAGATTAGGAGCTGGATTTTATTGTGTTTAAAAAACGTTAGTGGTAATGCAAAAACTATAAAAATATATAATAATAGAACACAATGCATTTGCAAATGGAACACTAGTAAAAAACAAACAAAAAAAAAGCCCAGTAGGTATAGTAACTCTATAAACAATGGGGACTACTGTCAGATGTTTACCTGTGTTTAACTGCATTAGAAACATATATAACACGCTATGGGCCTCATTTACTAATGAGTTTTATCACCAAAACGAGTGGTAAATGTCACTGTGTATGATAAATGATGCTCCAGCCAATCAGCTCCCAACTGTCAACTGTTAGAAAAATGACAGTTGGGAGCTGATTGGCTGGAGCAACATTTATCATACAGAGTGAAATTTATCACTCATTTTGGTGATAAAACTCGTTAGTAAATGGGGGCCTATGAGCCTTAAAGTTGCCAAGAGCCAGCGTTGGACTGGCCCACAGGTTTACAGGGGACATTCCTGGTGGGCCCCAGCCCCTTCTCTAGGGTGCAGCGGGATCATGGATGATCTTGGGTGCTTGGTTTGTTTCTATGGAAACTACACCAAGATTAGCCCTTCTGCCAATCAAAGTGGGTGGTCCTGACACATCCCTGTCCCTGCTTTATAAAGGGGCCCTGATCTTTGCATGTCCTCTTTAATGGTTGGCCAAGTCCCTCTATGGTAACTGGCCACACCCCCTTTGTTGGCTGGCCACACCCAATGGCATCCCTTTCCGTTGTGTCACCTGATTCGGGGAGGGATGCTCTGCGTGCCGCCTAAAAGGGGGAGTGGCCACACGGGAAGGGGGCATGGCCGAATCCCTGTGGTTCCGTTATTACTGGGGGGCAGAGGGGTTGCCGGAGGTTCGGACTGCCCTGTGTGCAGTGCCGGCTGGCTCCTTCACAGTGTCAGGAGCCGAGTGCTGCACTTATTATACAGTGCAACAGCCATGTCCTGTCACTGAGGGGGAGTCTGTACCTTGGGGTCACCCCTCGGCGGGTGACACCTGGGTGCGGCTGGCACCCCCTTTGTGGCGCCACTGGCCACATCCCTTAAGATTGGGCTCCTACCACTGAATTCCTTGGTGGACCCTTCATGCCCCAGTCCAACATTGATACAGATGATGCTAAAAAGTTTAAATTTAAGAAGGATGACAGTATAGAGAATGAAATGATAAAAAGTGGAAATTCCCCACAAATATGTATTTGTTTTATTACCTTCTCCCCCTTGTCCGTGTAAGTAGTCTGGAAAACAAACATATTGTAATTTTATTGCTTAACTTTTTACAAGAATGATTTATGCGACTACTGATAGTAAAATTAAAGGTGAAGGGAAATAAGATGAATATTTAAATCAGTGGAAGAAAATCTGAGGAAATAGTATAGTATATATTTGGTTCAAAACATTTTTCCTCCCATTACATTGCATACAGCAATCTCTATTCTGAGACATGGAACATGCTAAATACTTCTGATGATTAATTTTTAGCAAAAGAGTGCAATGTTAGAAAACGAATATCTAAACACTTCCATAAGATGACTGCCATCTTGTATATTTTTGGAAAAATCTTGAACCCTGCGTTGTCTATAAAACACTCCAAGAAGTTCCTGAGGGGTCCATCGGTGAGCTTGCTGAAAGACCTCATGTTCTGCATCACAGAAGTCTGTTCTGCACATGAAAATATCCTTCCCACACATCACCGCATATTTCAGATATCTTTGAAAAGTTATATCTCTGAGAGTTGCTAGTAACACTTTTATTTTAGGTTTTGTTATTCTTTAAAATCCCAGTCTTCTTCTAGCACTTGAAAAGTACCAGAAGTTTGTCAAACTGATCTGTGGCCAAAAAGTATACTGTCATTTCCTACTTCCAGCTATGTAGGGAAGTGAATGTGGCTTGTCACTCAGATAAGATTGTTACATTTTGAATATCTGTCCAGAGCAATACTTGGGTGTACTAAACAATGCAAAGCTGGTCCTCTTGTGATTGCAAACCAGCCCAACATATATGTATTCAACCAACTTAATACTTTATGAATTATCTCATTCCTTTAAGCCAAGTGTTTGATGATGATTAAACCACCTTTATTATAACTTGAGTACACTTAATTAGTGTTTACTACATCTTAACTATACTGTATATAGTTATGTATGATTGTATTTTCTAACTCAGGCTTGGCTACAGCCTGAAGTTATCATTACTGTGTCCTTATCAAATCCTTTATTTCATATTCCACCCAAGCGTGGTGGTACTATCTAAGCAAATAGTAACTCACTACAAAATTTGTCTGGAAGAATCATCTATTACAGAGAAAAGGGTCTATATTGTTGTATATATTTTAGGCTCTTGTCGTTATCAACGTTGAAAGAGGTGGGTTAACAGTGGACAGATTTTTTGAATATAACAGAAATATACTTAATAATTTACATTCCATTTACCTGCTGTGCATTTCAAACTGTATATAGTTTTTTCCTCCTATCTGATTGTGACTCTGTCACTGTCATAATAGTCTTGTGACTAACGGGCATATTTGTCAATATTATTTTTACTAAACTAATGTGAAAATTGGTGTTTTCACACCCATTTCACATTATTTTAGTATCACCTAAAAGTAAGAAAGGCCTTTTGGAGGAAAATTCGCAAAATTCTCCTCCAAGCCCTTCAATTTACAATTTTTTTAATTAAGCAGATTGCATTTCCCATACATGTAATGGGAAATGCGATCTACTTCACATTTACTAATATTCAAATGTAAAAATAAACAAATGAAGCCCTGCGATAATAATGTTATCTTCATATGGCGTTATGAAGGTTCCCTCCAGTTACCCAACTCCTTCTCTGCTCTGCCTGACATCTGACAGGCAGAACAGAGCCCGGAGCCGATGCCTGTCATCAACCTGTGTGTCTAAATAGACCACAGGCTGATGACAGAGGTGTAGGAATAGAAAATAAATAAAATTAAAAATACCTGAACCGGACGTCTGATCGGTGATCTCCTCTATGTGACCCAATCAGCTGATGTGTGCAGTCAATTGAGATGCAGTAAAGTCCTGGCAGGCATTTTCACTGCATCTCAGCTGACTGAACACATCAGCTGATCGGTTCACAGAGAGGAGATCACCGATCAACCCTTAGGTGCAGGTACATTTTAATTTATTTATTTTCTACACCAAGGACAGAGGGGCTATGGCGGAGAGAGTGGGAACAGGAGAGGAGGCAGGGTTCCAGGAGGGGTGTATGCCCCAATACCCTGTTTTTTTACGCCTGGTTTATACCCAGTAAAGCAAAGTATGTTCATATATATCCACAGGGGTATAAACAGGGGAGACATTGGAAGGTGGTTGCCTCTGGGTGCCAGCCCTAAAGTGAGCACCAGTGGCGTCATGGGGGAAAGAGGGGTGCGGGCCGCACCCGGGTGTCTCTATCAGAGGGGATGACACCAAAATGGCGGCTTCTCTGCAGTGATAGGAGCCGGGTGCTGCAATGTGACATTCTCCTACAGCACCCGGCTCCTGTCATAGAAGAGGAGCCAAGAATGCTGACAGCCCAGTCTCCGGGGGCAGCCCAGCATCTACAGCGACACCACTGGGGAGCACACTGACCTCCTCCAGTGTTCCAGGTTCTGCTATATGTGCTCCAGAGCAGGAATAAACAGGGAGCCCAGGGGGCATGTGCCGCAGTCCTCCCTCTCCCGGGGCCCCCACCCTGAAGTCGGGTTTCTAGAAACAGATCTCCAGCAAGGAAACCTCACTAATGTACATGAAAGGGGTAGGACAGTGCCTGGAGTGCATGACCTCTCCTTCCTTTGTTGGTTCTTCCCCTCACACACATGAGACTTGCTTCCTCTGCTGTTGCTGTGGGAGCAGCAAATAGTAAGACTGGAAAACCCTGATCAGCAACAAGTAATATTTGTGTGCTGGGGTATTGGTAGTTTTTTGGGGTAGGTGCTGCTGCTGGGGTCTTTCCACAGGAGTGAATGTAGAGAGTGAGAGTATGTCGGTTCTGCTGGCTGATGGTAGTGAAAGCTGGGGAGAGAATGTGTGTCTAGGTGCTGCTGGGGTGTTGGAAGTGAATGTGGAGGGGATAAGAGTGTGTGTCTAGGTGCTGCTGGGGTGTTGGCTGTGAATGCAGGGAGAGGAGAATGCGTGTCTGGGTCCTGCTGGGTTGTTGGAAGTGAATGTGGAGGGGGTAAGATTGTGTGTCTGGGTGCTGCTGAGGTGTTGGAAGTAAATGTGGAACGGGGTTAAGTATCCCCGAATGTATCTAAGGAGACCACTGTGAGTCCCCATTTTCGACCACAAAAAATTATGGGGGCTGCTTTCTTGCATAATTTACCAAGCTCTGGAATGCAATGCATTCTGTAGCTTGGCCTCACTAGCTAACGCCATCTGAAGATGGCGTTAGCCATTGCTGTCTATAGGCTACACTTCTTAAAAGGTCCTGGGAGAGGGATCCACAGGATCCCTCCCTAGCACTTACTACTCGCACCTGCGTAGTAGTCCCAGGAAGTGAAAGTCCCCAGGAAGTGAAATGCGATCACTTTACTTTTACACATCGTGAGGACGCTTGTCCCTGGAGGTGTGCATTAGTACATCCCGCGAATAGTGGCAAATAACCCAATCATTAATAAATGGGCCCCATAGTAAAGATACAGTTAGTAAATACAGTTTATCACAGTCACTACCGATAAAGGGATTATATTAATGTATCAACTGAGATTCACATTTTTCAATTGCCCTGATTTCCAGGGACAGCTCCAGGTTTTAAATATATATCCTCAGAAATTTCTGTTACTAATAAGATTCCTTGTTTAGTTAAACAATTGTACAGAACTTCTTCACTTGCTGTAATGTTATTCTGAGAATCAATTCTTATCCTGTGCACCTTAATTATAGAATAGCGCTTAAAATAAGTAAATAACATAGAATTGTGTTATGATCATGTGTATTTCATATTGGGTAGATATAGCACTCTACAGGGATGATTCAGAGTTGTACCGTGATCGCAAAAATGTGGTAATGCTGCAGGAGGCGTCTGACGAACAAAGACACCTCCAGCTGGCACCGCAGGTCCGAGTGTTGCATCCGAAGATACAGTTCGGAACACCATCGTGACCATTGGTTGTGATGGCTGCAGTCATCACCCATTTGAGTAAGTCTAAACTTATTCAGAATGAGCGGCGGAACTCTTGCAGGGGCCAGGAAATCTGCATCGGAAGATGCAGTCCCTTGCCTCGGCACTCCCACAAACCTAAGGTTTTGGGGAATGGTACCCCTTGCTGAATAATTCCCCACCCCCAAATGGCTGCATCCCCTTAATCAGGCTGCAGCGTCCAGGGCACTATGACTGGAATCTGAGGGTCTGATTCAGAGCCGGACGCTATTTGCGCTTTCTCGTCCAGAAAAGGGGGCTGGCTATTTAAATTGACCGTTCGCTCTTTGCGGTCTGTTGACGCCTCTCGGTCTGAACGAGCGAACAAAACATGCGGACGTTTTTTTGTAAAAAACGCCCCCTGGCCACTCGTATCATACGTCATCTCCGCTATTTATTAGATTAATCGAGTACATCGAAAGGCGTATGAACTGCTCTCTATTCTTGTGGTTGGGTTTTCCTACCGCAATCATGCGAGCAGTTCTGGCTAAAAGACACCCAAGTGACGTGGTCATGACGCTGCTTTGTTAATAATGCACATCCATTAAACGACCGTTTTGACCATTTGGCACGCCTGCGTTCGGATCTCCACTCCCCGTTTTCAAGCACCTTCCCCTGTTACCACCCACAAACGCCTCACTCTGTCACTCAAATTAGCAGGCATTCGCTATATTGCGAGCACACGATTTCTGACCGAACTGACTGGTTCGTGCATGCGTACTAAAACCCATACGCATGCGCATATGTGCGAACATCGCTCGGAACAAACAAGCGGCCGCTTACGAGCGGCTCTGAATGAAGCCCTGAGTGGTGTTGCAGCACATGTGCACTGCGGGCACGGTCAGGGGCTGGCTGGCAACTTTTAGCCTGGGGGGCAAATGCATGCAGGCGGCCCTGGCAGAAGAGTAGCGTGTAGCCAGGGTGCCCGAAAGAACGTGCGTGCTACGGCGCCCCCCCCCCTCAAGTGTTCTAGGGAGGAGGCGGGTCCATATAGGATTAATGTAAGGTAAAAATAAAGATTAGGGGCAGCCCCCTGTCGTAGTGCCCATATGCAGTGCCACCCTGTGCCACAGGAGAGGACACCCTTATGCAGGCCTCGAGTAGTGCCCCCAGTAGTGATCCCCCCTATGCAGTGCCCCTTGTGCCCCCAGTAGTAAGCCCCTTATATAGTGCCCCCAGTAGTGGTAACCCTTATGCAGTGCCCCTTAAATAGTGGCCCCAGTTGTAGTCTTCCCCCTATGCAGTACCCCCACTATTGCCCTTTATATAGAGCCCCCAGCAGTGGTCCCTCGATGCAGTGCCCCCACTGGTAGTCCCCTCCCCCCTATGCAATTCCCCTAGTAGTAGTGCCCTCCCCTTGTAGTGCCCCTAGTAGTAGTCCCCCCCAGTAGTAGTACCCCCCTCGTAGTGCCCCCAGTAGTAGTTCCCCCCTTGTAGTGCCCCCAGTAGTAGTAGTCCCCCCCTTGTAGTGCCCCCCAGTAGTAGTAGTCCCCCCCTTGTAGTGCCCCCAGTAGTAGTAGTCCCCCCCTTGTAGTGCCCCCAGTAGTAGTAGCCCCCCTTGTAGTGCCCCCAGTAGTAGTAGTCCCCCCCCTTGTAGTGTCCCCAGTAGTAGTCCCCCCCCTTGTAGCGCCCCCAGTAGTAGTAGTCCCCCCCTTTGTAGCGCCCCCAGTAGTAGTAGTCCCCCCCTTGTAGTGCCCCCAGTAGTAGGAGTCCCCCCCTTGTAGTGGCCCCAGTAGTAGCCCCCCCCTTTGTAGCGCCCCCAGTAGTAGTAGTCCCCCCTTGTAGTGCCCCCAGTAGTAGTAGCCCCCCTTGTAGTGCCCCCAGTAGTAGTAGTCCCCCCCCTTGTAGTGTCCCCAGTAGTAGTCCCCTCCTTGTAGCGCCCCCAGAAGTAGTCCCCCCCCTTTGTAGTGCCCCCAGTAGTGGTCTCCTCCTTATAGTGCCAGTGCAGACCGACCGCAGTAGACACACATAATATGAAAAAAAAAAAAACACTTACCTGACACCCGCTCCTGCTCCTGGTCCCGCCGCTGAGATCAGCTCCTCCGTCCGCCGCTTTGCATTATGGGAGTGACGCTTCATGAGAGTGACGGGTCACTCCCATTACCCACTGCGGGAGCTGGAAGATGTCCGGCTCTGGCAGTGGGAGCAGCAGCTGATGAGAGTCTGTCTGACTCTCATCAGCTGCTAAAGCAAACACACAGCTGCCGGCTCCGGTGGCTGTGTGTTTGTGCTGTGTAGCTCTGACCGAACTCCGTCCGGTCAGCGCTACACACGCGGTGCAGTCTGTGTCACAGTGACACAGACTGCCCGCGGCCCGCATGACGCTGCGGCCCGGGGGGCACATGGCACCCTTCCCCCTGGCCCAGCCCGCCACTGGGCACGGTGCATGCGCACTCCCCAAAACATAGGTCCATTTCAACTGATAAGGGACTGCATACAACTCTGAGGCTAAAGGGGTCATGCCATGTTTCTGGATTTAAGATTACCGCTGTTTGTCAAGCATCACTCATGCCACCTTTTAGATGGCGAGAGCGATGCGGTCCCCATTGCCTGCAATGGAGACCCGGCGGTGCCTTTCCGGCTTCAGCAAAGCCTTCTTGGCACTGCTGGGTCCCCGTGTCATTCACATGCGCAGACGGACCGTTGCGCATGCGCATAACACCAGGGCCCCGTCGCTGACAGCGCTAGGCTGCCAGCAGCTCAGCAGAGGACCTCGCCAAGGAAGAGGACTTTGCGGGACCTCACCTGAGGGGTAAATATTGGTAAATATCAGTACATTTTTGGTTTATATCACAACGATACTAAACAAAAAATTTCACTGGTGTTTAATAGCGGTGATAAATGGGACCTGAATCAGGTCTTATGTTTGCACAGTCTTGCAAAACAACACATGGAGATACACCAGCCCAACAGCACAGTGGCTCTAGAAAATAATGTCAGTGACGACATGTATGTATGTTTAGTAGTTGTTTTTTTGTGTGTAATACAGAGTTAGGAATAATTAGCAAAAAAAAAGGCAGGGTTGTATTACACAATATACTGTATATGTCTTTTAGGGTTTAGTTTCCCAGTGGAATGCAGTGTGAGTTTGTGAGATGCAGTAAAACCCTGTCAAAGTATTCATTCATGACTATCCTCAGCCTTGTACAGCTCTAACAACCAAGTGCACCCATTGATCAATGAGATAAAGTTATCAGTTACTGATTTACTGCAGACAAGTTACTAAGTACTGACCTTTAGAAAATCTGCGGAATTCCCCTGGACTTACAGCTTTTAAACATATTTAATTTCAGCTCTAGCAGGGTCAGATGACTGATATTTCTATTCCCTTTCAGTTACTGTACTCATACATGGAGAAACTGTGATGTAGAACTGGAGCGAATACAGCCATAGCTGTCATGTGTAAGGAAAACCCCAAACAAAATAATACGTTCTAGTGTCCTGACACACCAGAGGTGTGGTATTAGTTTATTTAAGCAGCTTTTGATTGCTACATATTTAATTCATGTTCATTATCTTTTCGTCATATAATATATATCCATCATGTCATTATTTTCTATGAGGACTGATTACAAGATGAATCTAAAGCACAGGTTCCCATACTCCACCATTACAGTCCAGGTTTTAAGGATATCCATGATTTCCAAGTCCAGATGGTTAAATCGATTGTTATGTCAATTGACTATCATACATTATTGTTGCTAAGTGTTCCTCTTCTTGAACAGATGATTAGTTTTTGCATTAACTACTCCCCTATTTTTCCTACTTTTATATATATTATTTTCGTTCATTGATCAACCATTTTTATATGATTAGATTTAGCTACACTGTACCATAAAATGTCAGTAAACATAGTTATAAAAAAAAAGATGCTTAACAGGTAATATATAATTTCAGTTTTCAGATACAGAATGGTCGGCCAAATTTAAATACTGCAAAATTGACACTGAAAACCGTACACTGTAAGTGCAAGAGTATTAAATATATATGGATTAGTAAAATGCGTACATACCATTGTGTAGACTGTTTAGACTCCTGCAATGATTATCTCTCGTTGATCGTTTAAATGTAACTCAAAGGACAATTTAATGGAGACACTTTATGTATAAGCTTTGGAAAAATGATTGCGATTGGTCAGTTCAGATACACCCTCTGACCCTCTGTTCCCAAATCATTTTTGTGTGTTACTTTAACCTGCCCTGGGTCCCTCACCTTTTCCCCAACAGGAGATATTGTGCAACTGGCGTTAACCATGTTATAGGCTATTCCTGCACCGGTGCATTCGAGAAAAAAAAAAAAAACTGCATCCATAATATCACGAATACAAGGTTAGTGACATTTGGAGCAAGGCCCAAAACTGTCAACATTGTATTTGCAAAAGTAAAACATTAGCTCGTATATTAGGAATATGTTAAAATTTTATTTTATCAATGGTAAATAGAAATTGTTCCACTGATCCATAGACAATTATATATTTTTTTGCCACTACCTGCCTTCATAACTCTATAACTTGCAGGGGTTTGGGGGCTCTTTGCTACTACAACTTTCTATCATCACCGGTGATATTTTCGCCTGTGCTATTTCAACTTTGTTCATTATGTTACTAAAGCTGTACAGAGTGTTTATCCACATTCTTTATCATGATGAGATCTTACAGCATCCTGTAACCTCTGCCCCATTCCTCCCTGCCTACCCACTTCCCCAAATACGTTGCTGAATTACGCTTGATTGACACTTGGACACAGTGTTTTCCCTCTACTTGCCAATTTACCTGTCCCTCCACTACCAATCAGACGTTCTCTCGCATAGACCTTGTGCTGGAGTATCCGGTTTTCTAAAGGAGGAATATATTTGCCTAGAATATATCAGATCACTTTCTGTGCATGTTTCCCTTTGCACCTCACAGCCCAAGGGGGTTCGGTTCTAGAAACTTATACCCTTCTGGCGAACTGATGGGTGCAGGTTCTAATTTGACTTCATACTTGGTAACTTTTAACCTGGACAATGCCTCCTGTTCTGATGTAACAACCCCGTGGGACTCCTTTAAGGCATTTATCTAGGTCATTTTAATTGGTTGATGAAATGAAACAGTTTCACAAGTGTAAGGAGGTTGCCCTTGAGCAGTGCTGTAGGGACCTTGAGTTGCTCTATTTGGCCTCTCAGGAGATGGGGAAAATTATTTGGATGTGCAGCGGGAGTTGTCAGATCCTCGCTATGATAAATCTAAACACAGACTAGTATTCTCTAGGCCAGTGGTTCCCCAACTGGGTGCCTCAGGGCACTTGCAGGGGTGCCTTGAGTTGGCGGTCCGGTACCAAATAAGATGATTTTTAGTTAGTCTGATTGTCAGTCACCAGCACTGGTTTTGCCTATCAAAAATATGTGGACAAAAAGAAGCACAGTCCTGTCAACCACCACCACACAACTGAACCTAAGAGTGACATACAATATAAGCACAATTTACTTCATTTCATTTTTGCCAAATTTCTCAATAAAAATCTTTTGTACTTTTGGCCCAGGGGTGGCCAAATATGTATGGACTAGTATGGGGACAGAATTCATCATGCTCTGAAAATACAATATTTTCAGAGGTTTATTGCAGGAGCATTCGCTATCTTCAGATGGTTAGTTCTCCCGCTACCCGCTCCTCCCCTATGGGAAGGAGTCCCGGGTTGTAAAGAGGGATCCTTCGAAAAGATTCCCATCTCCGTAAGCAGCAGTAAAGCCATTCACTTGGACAGCTGATTTTTGGATCTGCTGTCTCCGTGCCGGAGCAATGATGAATTGCTCCGGCATCCGTGGCGAGTTAGAATGTTAATTATCGGGGTTTGTTCGTACCCCGATAATTAACATCATGACAGACCCCTTAATATTTGGACACAAGCTCAGATTCAAAATCATAGCAAGGCAACGGGCATGGGAATAATACTACTGTTTACAGTGCTGGGGATGTCGGAGATGGTAGCATCAGAGTGTGGGAAGATGATCTCAGATTTTATTTGACATATGAGTTTGAGGTGTCACTGGGTCTTCCAGATAGAGAGAGCTGAGAGAAAGTTGGACACACAGGCTAAGACAGGAGTATAGCTCTCAGGAGAGAAATGGTAGATCTGACCGTTGACAGCTTGGATGTGGTATTTTATACCAGTGAAGCATATGAGATCACTAAAAGAGGTAGTGGCCTGAGAGAATGGCAGAGGGCTAAGAATAGAGCCTTGAGAGACTGGAGGAGAGAGTTGGATGTGATGAGGGAGCAACCAGTGTGGTATGAGGTGAACCAAGAGGACAGTGTCCTGAATGCCAAGGAAGCGGAGAATGTCAAGTAGGGGAGAGTGGTTGACAATGTGAAGTGAAGAAGGTGGAAACCAGACTGCATGTGATCAAGAAGGTTCAGCTGGTTGAAAACAAGTCATTCAATAATTTTGGAAACAAATGGAAGAAAAGGGATTGGGCAGTAGTTGGTGACAGACATTGGGTGTAGACAAGACTTCTTGCAGTATTCGAACAATTTCACCAAAATATATGTATATATGTATAGAATGCAGATTTTTTAAAAAGAAAAAAACTTGTACTGTGTTTTTAATTAGATGACCCCACCTTACTTTACTATAGAGCTTCCTTGTTTTATGTTGTTCTTTAAATGTTTTGGCATTTGGGGGGGTCAGAAATATTTTAAGAAATTTCTTGTTCTATAGTTACAATTTATCAGCTTCAAAAGTGATAACTGCTCCACTCTTCCTGTTTTTTTAATGGTATATGTAGATTTATTTTCTCCAGAAACTAGTGGGTGATACAGATTTAAGATATATCAGAGATAAAAGGCAAGAGCTTATTAACCAGGATGAACGCAGAGCTGTATCTAGAGAATTTAGGACCTGATTCAGACCCACCCGCTAGGATGCGTTCGCTCGCAGCCAGCTATTGTTTGCATTCTGTGTATGCATCGCAGTGCGCATGCGCGAACCAGGGCGAGAGATCGGGAAGAGATTGCTCGTTACACATAGACAGCCAAGCAGAGTGAGTGGCAGGAGAAGCCGTTTGTGGGTGGTGACAGGGGCTGGCCACTATAAACGGGGGAGTGGAGATGCGAATGCAGGCGTGTCTGAGCGTCTCAACGCCGTTTTAGAGGCGTGCATAATTAACAGGCTGCGTCATTGTACACGTCACCTGGCTGGTTTTTACACTGAAGTGCTGGCAGTGCTTGTGGTAGGGTATAGTCAACCTCAAGCACTGCGTTCGCTTCCGATGGTACCCGATGTACTGATGGTTGCATACACTTCCTGGAGATGACGCCCGCTAGTGGGCATCTTAAGACAGGCTGGTGGGCATCTACATATACTAAGCGATCGCACGCCAAGACATAGTGGGCGTGCTTATGCCTTGCCGTGCTATTGCCTGCCATGCCGTCACTTGGCCGAATTTGCATACGCTGAGTGTGAGCGTACGCATCTAGCGAGCGGGTCTGAATCAAGTCCTTAGTGCCCTAGGCGAGACACATTTAATCACCATTGGTGCTGGCAGATGAGACAATGCCTTAGCCCACCACATTGCCAGCAATATTACAGTACCACACTACACCAACCGCTATATCACAGTGCCACACCTCACTGATAGCCTGTCAGGTTGCGGCCTAGGATTGGCCGTTCCTCACCTCAGCGCCGGCTTCCCCGATCTCTAGAGCGGTCAGACGCCAGGTGCGGCGGTGAGTGATGCGCTGAGGATTATACCTGAGGTCTGCTAGGACATCCATGTGCTCACTCCGTGTTGTGGTGTCAGTGGTTACCGTCATGGATGTAGCCATGACAGTCTGTTTTCACCTGACTAACCCTTTACCCAATGGTAGCGTTGGTTGTGGTCAGCTGACAGTGTCCTCCAATGGACTGCTACCTTAGGGTATATAACCGGGCTCTGGACAACAGAAAGTTGCCTGTACAATGTCGTTACTTCCAGTGTTAACTTGCTGTTGCAGCGTTCCAGGTTCCAAGCTTTGTTCCTTCTATTGACTTGTTCCTAGTGTTTTCCACGGTGAGTGTACTCAGAACATCTTCTGAGTACAATTTATTAAGAGTCATCTTCTGTGCTAGCTCCGCAGCTGAATCCTCAGCATGTATACAGAGTTCATCATTCAAGTACCATCTTCTGATACCATTCTTCTGTGCTGTGTCTGAGGCCACAGTGTGTGTACTGAGTTCATCATTCAAGTACCTTCACGTCATACCATTCTCCTGTGCTGTGTCTGAGACCACGGTGTGTGTACTTAGTACATAATTCAAGTACCATCTCGTGATACCATTCTCCTGTGTCAGTGCTGTGTCTAAAGCCACAGTGTGTGTACTTAGTACATCATCAAAGTACTCGCTCATTATACCATCTCCTGTGCCAGCATTGTGACTGAACCCACTAAGTGTGTTCTCTGTACATCACTACAGTACAATCCTCCAATATCTTTCTCCTGTGCTTGCCCTGTGGTAGTGTTCTTCCATTTTTTCCCACTTGTGCCAGATACCTGACCAAAGGGCTGTGACCTGCCTACTGGGTGCAGCTTAATCCCAAATCCCTCTTGGAGGGGTCACTGGTGAACACCTCCCAGCAGTGGCGGGCTGGGCCGGGGGGCAGGGTGCCATCTGCCCCCAGGGCCAGTACAATTTCAGTGTTGGCAGTGGCGGATCTAGACTTTACTTTTAGGGGGGGCGGTTTAAGAATTAATACCGACTCCTCTCCTCTCTATTCATTACAAAGGCTCCCCCCAGTCCATCATGTACACCAGACCCCCCCACTGATATGCTCCACAAATACAAACTCACAGAACTCTTCTGAAAACACAACAGCAGGGCCGGTGCTAGTGTGTTTGGCACCCCCTGCAAACTGTAAATGTGCACCCTCCTTCAAATAGGGAAGGCAGTGGGTGACACTGGGCATAGGCAGTGGGGGACACGGAGCGGGTGACACGGGGGAAAGGCAGTGGGTGATAGGCAGTGGGTGACACTGGGGAAAGGCAGTGGGTGACAGTAAATAGGTGACAGGCAGTGGGTGACACTGCAGAGATGCAGTGGTCAACACTGGGGACAGAAAGTGGCTGACTGGGAGAGGCAGTGGGTGACATAGAGGATGACGGGGACAGGCAGTGGGTAACAGGGAGAGGGTGACAGGCAATGAGTGAGAGAGAGAGGGTGACAGGCAGTAGGTGAGAGAGAGAGGGTGACAGGCAGTGGGTAAGAGGGAGTGACAGAGAGAGGTAGTGGGTGATGTCAGTAGAAGGTGAAAGGCAGTGGGTGACAGAGAAAGTGTGACGGGGAGATAGTGACACCAAGGAGAATCAGAGGGTGAGGCAGTGGATGAGGTGAAAAGATAATGGGAGGCAGTGAGGTAGTGAGTGACAGGAAGATGCAGAGGGTGTCAGGAAAGAGTGATGGGTAGATGCCAGTGAGAGGCAAAGGGTGACAGGGAGAGGCAGTGGGCGACATCAGGGGAACAGAGACCATCGCGACCATCGGGGATTACGACGAGACCCTAGGGTAGGGTCTCACTTGGCGTAAGCCCCGGAGAGCTTCTGGCTCTGTCAGAGCCGGAAGCTCTTCACTGACATCACTAGTGATGTCAGTGGGGCCTCCCCCAAATGGCAGGCGTTCCCATGGAAACGCCTCCGTTTGGGCTGCCATCCCACCGGCCCGCCTTCCAAACGGGGCGAGCTGTCAATCAACATCGACAGCTCGCTCCCTTTGGAAAGAGACCTGCTACGACCGGCGCTGTTGGTCGTAGCGGGTCTCACGCATGCGCATAAGGGAGCCGGCTCCCTCGTGCTCATGCACACTGGCAAAACATCGAGGCGGACGTGCGGCCTCTGAATAATGTCCAATGTGTATGTGATTGTATGTATGTACAGTATGTATGTGTGAGACTAAGTGATGACTGTATGCATGTATGTGAGACTATGTGATGACTGTATGTATGTATGCATGTATGTGACTGTGTGTATGTACAGTATGTATGTGTGAGACTATGTGATGTCTGTATGCATGTATGTGACTATGTGTATGTGACTGTATGTATGTACAGTATGTATATGTGAGACTGTGATGATTGTATGTATGTGTGAGACTTAGGGGCCTATTCATCATACCTAAACTTTCTCTGGGGGTAATTAGGTTTAGAACTCGCATGGAGTTCTACCTAATTACCGGAGGAATTCATCATTCCTCCTCCCCATAACTATCTATTTCGAAAAGCTGTCATTTTTGTGATGACAGCTTTTCAAGAATAGATAGTTCTCCCTCTCTACACTAACTTACCGCAGCTGGAATCCGCTCTGCGCATGCTCTGTTACATATGTAAAATCAGCACATGCGCAGCACTGTCTACAGCTGCGGTCATTTTGTGTGCCCCCCCTTGCCCCCCTTCCACCCTCCACTCACCTCCCCCCATCTCCGACTTACTTGCCTGCGCAGCAGCCTCCGGCTCCGTCTGCTATGCTGACACGTGTTCTCCCGGCAGAACACAGTACAGTTTAGAAAAAAAAAATAAACTTTTTTTTTTCTAAACTTTATTGTGATCTGTTGGGAGAACACAGTGTCAGAGCAGCCACAGGAGCCAGAGGAGGGAACAGAGCGACGGAGGAAGACGCCGTGGGACCTACCCAGCTGAAAGCAGGTAAGTGTTACCTACTATATACGCCACCTCACAGTGGTGTATGGTAACACCATCGAATTCCGAAAATACATAATTTCCAGAATTTGATGAATACCATAATTTCCATATCCCCATACTAATGTATGGGGAGTATGGAAATTAACGCAGGGGGACTTAACCAGGAGATATCAGTGATATCTCCTGCGTTAAGATACTTCATGAATACTAAAATAACGTTGATTAAGGAAAATGTCCTTAAAAACGTTATTTTAGTGTTGATGAATAGGCCCCTATGTGATGACAGTATGTACGTGTGACTATGTGTATGTATGTGTGTGTGTATCTACCCCTACTCCAACCCCCCTACTACTACCACCTTCATCACCTCCCCCAGCTGCCATGTTTTCTCTACATTATATAGTGGTCATTGCATTGCTTGCTGCCGGAGGCAGCTCGCAGGTCTGAAGGGCATTTTTGGGGGGGTTTTTTGAGTCCGGCCTCCTGGCTGCTTGCTAAGCTGTGGGTGACCACCCACAGCTTTTGCGAGCGGCCAGGTGATGGTCGCGATGGTCGCGACCATCGGGCTTGCCACGAGACCCTTGTGGTAGGGTCTCGTCTGCCACAAGCCCCAGTGAGCTTCCGGTAACTAAGTTGCCATTGGGCACCTGCTCTCGACAGGTTCACACCAACTCTGTGTGTAGGGGCCCTGGGGTTTCGGGTCCACCTCCCCTCCTAATCCAGCCCTATCAGGAATTCTTTGATATTCCTACTTTGTTACTACTACTTTGGCCCTCATTCAGAGCCGTACGCTCTGAGCAGAGCGCACGCTCTGAACGAGGGCCGCCCTCCATGAAAATGGAGCGTCCTCCTGGACGCTCGTATAGCTGTGGGTCACCACCCACAGGCTATACGAGCGTGCAGTTTGATGGCCGCGATGGTCTTGACCATCGCGACCATCGAAACTGCGAGCCGGAGCCTGCGGTTGAGGTTTTCAACCGCAAGCTCCGGAATGATTTTGGCTCTATCAGAGCCAAAATCACTCCCACTGACATCACTAGTGATGTCAGTGGGCCGGCTTCTGACGGGAGGCGTCCCCGTGGGAACGCCCCCGTCAGGGAGGCACGCCCCCGGCACGCCCACCAAAGGGGGCGTGCTGTCAATCAACATCGACAGCACGCCCCCTTTGATCAGACACAACGAGCGAAGGACTTTCCTTCGCTCGTCGCGTCTGGCGCATGCGCACGACGGAGCTCCCTCCGTCGTGTGCATGCTCAGTGCAGAACATCGACCCACTTGCGAGCGGACAGCCGCTCGCGAGTGGGTCTGAATCAGGGCCTTTGTTACTACTGACTTTTGAGACTATGGGGTATTTTTACTAAGCAGTGGGATTGTGCCATTTTACCAGCTATAGCCCAAACCACTGCATTCCTGCTGAGAATCCATGTTTCAGAGAAGAATAGAAGTGGGAGGTTTATAAACCGCTGCAAAATCCACAGACAGAGAGACAGCAAAGAAAGTACGCTGTTTACACTATGTGGCCAATCAGAAGGAGAGGAATCCACTTATAACATGGACAATCATTATGTATTGAATAAGGCGGCAGATCACATTGATCACATTGATTATTCTCCAAAGGTAGAAATACTATTTTATTTATATGCTAGGTGGAAAGTATTACTGTTATTTACTAATTATACTAAAGGGGCAATATTAATTGTTAAATTGGTGTTTAAAACTGTTTTTATGATGGTCAACATTTATTATTGTATGGCTATATAAATGCTGATCACATCATAACATAATAAATGTTGCCCCATCAATGTTATCTGCAGAGGCTACGCAGACCCAGAGCACAGTGATTGACAGGAAGTGCCGTTTGGAGGTGGTGATGGGGGGGGGGTTGGGCAAACGCAGGCGTGCCAGTGCGTTGAAGCGCCGTTACAGGGGAATGCATAAATTATCCACTTCGTGGCCATACGCAGCCTGAGACATCATAGCGTGCGCTGAAGTTAGCAATTCCTGAGTGAGGTCTGACCTGCCTTAACTGTGCGTATGGGTCCGATGTTACTCAATGTTACCGATTAATTCGCTATGTTGCCCGAGTAAGGGGAAGTGGGCGTCCTTATGTTAGGCTGTGATCGCAATGCAATTGCAAACATTTGCATTTCACAGCTGATATTAGCAACTGCGGTGCGTGCGTGTTAGCAGAAGAGCGATCCTTGCTGAATCAGGCCCTTAGTGCATTGATTACAAAGGTAGTCAGAATAAAAAGTCAAAGGTCTGGTGCCTCAGTTAATGCTAGAGATATGCATGCTAAGCCAGGGCCAGCCCAGTACAATAGGAAACTTAGGGGGTCATTCAGACCCACTCGTAAGCGGCAGTACGCTCGCAAGTGGGTCGATGGTCCCCACTGCGCATGCGCATGACGGAGGGAGCTCCGTCGTGCGCATGCGCGAGACCCGGACTGCGAGTCGCTCCGGGTCTCGCACTAAAGGGGGCGTGCTGTCGATGGTGACTGACAGCACGCCCCCTTTGGTGGGCGTGCCGGGGGCGTGGCGGCCAGACGGAGGCGTTCCCATGGGAACGCCTACCGTCTGAAGCCGGCCCCACTGACATCACTAGTGATGTCAGTGGGAGTGATTTTGGCTCTGATAGAGCCAAAATCACTCCAGGGCTTGTGGCTGGGAAACCCTACCGCAGGGTTTCCGTCGCAAGTCCGATGGTCGCGATGGTCAAGACCATCGCGACCATCTTTTTGGACGCTCGTATATGCTGTGGGTGGTCACCCATAGCTATACGAGCGTCCAGGAGGACGCTCCATTTTAATGGAGGAGGGCCCTGATTCAGAGCGAGCGCTCTGGTCAGAGCGAGCGGCTCTGAATCAGGGCCTTAGGCCCATATTTATCAACGAGTGAAATTCTTGTTATCGCCCGTTACTAATCTTAAATGGTGCTCCAACCAATCTACTCCTAATTGTCATTTTTCAAACACATAACAGTTAGGAACTGATTGGTTGGAGCACCATATAAGATTAGTAATGATTGATAACATAAATATCACTAATTGATAAATCTGGGACTTAGTAGACTGCACAAGATCGAGAATTGTAACTTCAGAATAACCATGAACAATTCTGAAAGTCAGAGGTTTAGGGGTACATGTATTAAGCAGTTATAACCATTTTTTGAGTGTTTTCAGAGGTTTTCACAGCTTCCCTAAAATGGCTCACCACAGAGAAAATAGAGATTTCTACAGTGGCACCTTCAAGTTGTGTAAATAACGCTGAGTAGGCACTAGGTTTAATGTTCCAGATCACAGCTATGCCAGCATGGCATGGACGTTAGAATTAATAGTGGCTTCGAATTACAAGAGGGTTGGCAGGAACGTTCTGTGCTTCTATTTTTTGGTGAAGATGCTTGCAGTTGACTGGATGTTTTGGTCTTTGTGACATGGCTAATTAGAAAATATTTAAGATCCCAGTGTCCAGAATGTGCACGTTCAATGATGTAAAGGAAAGCATGTGCTTTCTATACATTTATGATTTTGATATCCCCCTCTTTCTAGAGCACAGGTTCTCAAACTCGGTCCTCAGGACCCCAAACAGTACATGTTTTCCATGTCTCCTCACAGAATCACAAGTGAAATAATTAGCTCCACCTGTGGATCTTTTAAAATGTGTCAGTAATGAATACACCTGTGTACCTGCTGGGTGATCTGGAAAAAATGAACTGTGTGAGGACAGAGTTTGAGAATCACTGCTCTAGAGTAATGGTTCAATTATTGATGTCTTGGAAGGTGTAAGTTGTAAGTAGAATTGTCCAGTGTCTTGTCATTGCTAATAGTCATGGAAGTAGTAAATTTGTAGGATACGAAGCCAATAAGTCTTTCTATAGGAGGAATCAGAAAGCCGAGTGTGAGTTTCTGGTGCTAATATAGAGGTATGGCATGCAAAGAGCATAGATCCTGCCTTTGTAGTCTACCAGAGTACCTTTGGCACACTCTAGTGGAATGAGATTGAAGTGCAGCTTCACTGTGTTAGTGAAAAATCAGCAGAGTCACTGTAACAAAGTTTCGGATAGAAGCATAGATGTTATGGATGGAGTACTGTGTCCAATGCAGTTTGTTAGGTTGTGATGATGTTTGGCTCACATACAGACAAAAAAGTCTTAGGTGAAGACTATAGACGCTGCAGTTCTCTGTGTGGGTATTATAGCAGGCTCTGCTGGCTGACCGGGGTTTGCTGACATCCAGGTGGTGGAAGGAGGATGCGCCGGTCACAGTTGTCCCAGGTTAGGAGTGGGCCAAACAAAATGTGTAGGGGTGTGGGACTGCAGGGCTCTGTGGGTGGATTCAGGCTGGGTGAATAGAGTGATAGGAGGGATGTGATGCATGCAATCTTGGCATTTGGACCTTGTGAGACAGGGGGTCATCTGAGAAGCAGTTCAGGTGATAGTGGTTTTGGTCAATATGGGGCAGGGAACTGTGTATACTGGAATGTAATATGAAGGTGCTGTGTGTACTGAGGGGTAGTATGCAGAGGAGGGGGCTATGTCAGATGTTACTATGGTATACTGAAGTAAAATTACAAGCATTTCATAAGTGTCAAAGGCTTTTATTGACAATTACATGAAGTTTATGCAAAGAGTAAATATGCGCAGTGTTGACCCTTCTTTTTCAAGACCTCTGCAATTTGGCCCTGGCATGCTGTCATTAACTTCTGGGCCAAATACTGACTTATGGTCGCCCATTCTTGCCTAATCAATGCTTGGAGTGTGTCCGAAATTGTGTCATGCCAACAGTAAAGCATCCTGAGACCATTCATGTGTGGGGTTGCTTCTCAGCCAAGGGAGTGGGCTCACTCGCAATTTTGCCTAAGAACACAGCCATGAATGAAGATTGGTACCAAAACTCCCCAGACCTTAATCCTATTGAGAACTTGTGGTCAATCCTCAAGAGGCGGGTGGACAAACAAAAACCCACAAATTCTGACAAACTCCAAGCATTGATTAGGCAAGAATGGGCGGCCATCAGTCAGTATGTGGCCCAGAAGTTGATTGACAGCATGCCAGGGCGAATTGCAGAGGTCTTGAAAAAGGGTAAACACAGCAAATATTGACTCTTTGCATAAACGTAATGTAATAAAAGCCTTTGACACTTATGAAATGCTTGTAATTTTGCTTCAGTATACCATAGTAACATCTGACAAAAAGGTCTAAAAACACTGCAGTGTAATATCGGGCGCTGTGTGCACTGAGGGGTAATATGGAGGAGGGCACTGTGTATACTGAGTGGAAGTATGGGGAATGCTGTGTATACTGAGTGGTATTATGGGGGGGCTGCGTATACAGAAAAGTATTATATGGGTGCTGTGTATACTGAGTGGTATTAAAAGGGGTGTTGTGTATACAGAGTGGTATTATGGGGGGTGTTGTGTATACTGAGTAGTATTATGGGGGGGTGTTGTGCAGCGGCGGCTCCTACCCTCTCCTACTCCCCCACTCCCTCTTGCCAAGAGGGGGAGTGGGGAGACACTTACCTCCCAGCCGGGCCCCGGCGCCTGTGTATTAGATCTGATAGGTGCTGGGCATGTGCACTAGCAGTGGGGAGCCGCGCATGCGCATATCACCAGCTACTAGGGGCTATGTCGCTGCAGCCCCTAGTAGTCTGGTAGGGCTGACCGAAATGGAGACACCTACCCCTGGGGCTGCATGTTGTGTATGTGACTGGCAGACAGAACTTCCAATGGGAAGCCACTGCTAGTCACAATGTAGCCAGTGGAGTCACGGACTGCAACTGGCTCACCGAGTTGGCGGATTTCACTGGGGGAGCTGCAGCCCCTAGGTAAAATCCGCCACTGGTGTTGTGTATACTAAAAATCAGAATTCTGGAACATGTTGGTACCATTAGAAACTCAAGACAGGATCAAATGAAATTTAAACCTCTAACCTCAGTGGCTAGACATTTTTTGAAATACCATGAAGGGAGTCCTCAAGGATTGAGAGCCTTTGGTATGAAAAGAATTAACCTGGGAATTAGAGGGGGTGACCTTGATGAACAGCTCCTAAAATGGGAAACTAAGATGATTTTTCTTATGGACTGTATATATCCCAAAGGATTAAATGAAGGGAATAGTTATGGCGCCTTTTTGTGAGGTTGATTATTCCTCTTATGGAGATCGTTTCTTATGAAGAATTATATGGTTAGATTAATCAGGAAGACCTTTCATAACTGTTACGTAGTTTCTATTAATGGCATGGAATTGGGAGCAGCACTAATATCCTATACATTATCCCTATATATATATGTTGGATTTATACACCAATAATGGTGGATTTTGATTATATTTTTATCAATGATGGTGAGATATCTATATTTCAATATTTTTATTCATTTTACAACACCATGTATTAATAGGACCATAACGATAATTTAAGGGTAGTAACTATGAGGGTGGAAGTCATATTAATTTAAAGATACTGTAATATTGGTGACACTTCTTTTTGGAACAGAGCAATTTAATTGATATATTCTCACATATACTTTTTAAATATATTTTCTTCATTATGTTTATGCTATAATGGATATACATTAACATCTTCTTCACTTATTGGGTGTTTTCACTTTTATTTCCAATTCAGATTAATAACTGATCTTATTTTTACTTAATTCACTATTTTATTATCACCAATATTATTATATTACTTAAATTTTTTTCTTTTGTACATTTATGTATTGCACAATTTAGTATTTAATTTAGTTGCACTCAATTGAAAACGTTTTTAGTTGTCACTTTCTCATACAATATTAAGAGCACATAGCATGTTTAGCTATTGTCACATACACTTTTGAGAGCACTAGCACATATAATGTCACCTCGTCACGTTAATAATTATTATTATGATAGAAATATTTATAGGATTATAAAGGTATAGGATCTGCATAGGTAGTAATATTGTTATTGGTATAATATTTTTTGGTGTTGTTGGAATATTAATTTTCATAAAGAGGTGATTTTCGAATATTATTATAGTAAATTAGGATAATTTTTATTCAATATTAAATATTATATTTGAAATATATTGAATTATACAGGTAACACACTATTAGTCATTGAGATATATATGAAGGAAATTAGTTGATGTTAATAATTTAAATAATAGGTAGTAATTTTAATTATTATATAATGATTAGGTGAATTTATGTTTTGTATTATTTATGTTTTTTCTTTATTATATGTAAGGAGTAATGATTAAACGTAATTATTAGGCAATCATTCCAATAGAAATTACAATTGTTTAATTAAATATATGGGATATATTGGGATATAACACTATAATTCCAACATGCAGCATAATTTGAGAACCCCGATTGGTGAATTAGAAAGGATCACCCACGTTTGAATATTATCGGGAAGGTTTCTAGCAGTCAGTATTAGGGACTGACGATATCATTGGTTGAGTTTAACATGTGACCAGAGAATGGATTATGATAGGTCCTCTTGTAGAATTAAAGGCTGGAGAATGAGGCATTCTGGTTAGCCTTGAAAAAACAAGTCTGTAGCGAAACGCGCGTTGGCTGGCTTAATGTCCCACTGTTAATATTATTATGATGTTACTAAATGTATGACGAGTTCCTATGTTGAAATGTGGATTGTCCTGTCTGCCAGTACAGATTACTATAGCTCATAGCAGCGACATACTGATTATCTTATACTGACAGACATACTGATTATTTCAGCTGTCTGGTCAGGCTGCGTGTAAGAGTGGAGAGGGATACAATATAAGGCTGCATATCGTTACAGTCTAGCAGCCGAATATTTCTATCAGCTGATAATTTGTAACATTGTCGCTCTCCACTAGCAGTCTGTTAATTGACACTGTTGTGTGCTAAGAATACTAACAGAACTAAGTTATCCGACCCAAACGTATAGGCAACAATTAGTTATCACACTAGCCTTATTGAACTGGCAGTGTCTATCTACATAATTGAAATACCAACCACTCTGGCTAAATATACAGGCACAACTAACCTATAATATGATTTCATCTACCCGCACAAGGGGATATTGTCAGTGATCGTTGGTAATTTGTTTTGATGTGGGGGTTAGGATCCAATAATTACCTACTATAAGTAGTGGACGATATATAATCTGATAAACCCACTATGAAGGAATCATGAATTGGAGTTACCCAGTACACTATTACTAATATAGGTGATAGGACAAACACATGAATAGTTTGACAGCGATATATGGCAGATTAACATATTATATCTCAAATCTTGCAATGTGCTAACTTTTATCACATATATATTTGCTTCCGTATTGCTGAGAAGCAATTAACATTTTCATACTCTAACCATCGATTTTTTATATCGATGTGGAACTGAATGCAATATATAGGGAGTGGTGACCTAGCATATAAACAATTGATTACTTATATAATAAGGGACATTATTCCCTCGACTACGAATACATTGAAAAGCTGTAATCTATCAAATCTACAACGCACCCCAAACTACATACTATTGATATGTGAGTGATGCGCAATATATTGACTGTAAGGTTATAATGAAAACCACTCAATCAAGGCTATGTTTTTGCACCCTGGATGGGTTTACTAACAATTACATATGTTCCCATATGATTGGATGGGGAGTCTATTTGTAAGGGTGCCTTAAATAGATATAGAGAATATCACAGTCTATTGTGTAGTCTTGTGCATTCAATTGTCATTATAGCACATTGCCATTTATATTTCTACGTGGGATCATAATATTGGATCACTACTACGAGATATACAGTGGGATTTTATTTTTAATTCACAATTTTTTTTGTTTTATTTCATGTTGTCACCATTTATTATATATGTGTGTTTGTGATGAGTTTTTATATTTCGCTTCAGTACTAGATTTTAAAAAAATCAATAAAAGTTAATTTTTATTTTTGAATGTGCGCCACTCGAGACAACCCCTAGCTGCTCTTTGTTGTGACAGATATGTTGTGTATACTGGGCCTGATTCATTACGGAACGCTATTGCGATCGCGGCTCGATTACGCACACAGGTCTGCTGAAAAAAGATGCTAATGAGTGCAATCACAAAGCCGTCGCACAGTCAGCATAGAGACACCCACTACTGCTATCTCATATCCATAATTCCTTACAGTGCTGGATATATATCGGGAACATCGAGTAATATCGGTACCTCATGCACAATTACAGCAGGTCTGACCTTAGTCAGAAATTGCTCGTCACACACAGTGAGTACACAAGCTGCGTATGCTGTCGCAGTGGCTAATTTATGCACGCCCATTCAAACGGACAGACACGCCTGCGTTTCTCCAACCACTCCCCTATCACCTCCCCCAAACGCTGACATCCCGTCCCTCTGTCTGCGATGGCTTTGTATCTGCGTAGTTGATCGCAGAGCGATCGCAATGCTAACTCATGAACGCGCACTGCAGTGCATAGGCATGTGCAGTATGCACCATCGGCCACTCTGCGTATGCTGTAGCAGTTGCGATCCTTAATGAATCAGACACACTGAGCGGTATTATGGGGGTGCTGTGTATACTGAGTGGTATTATGGGGGTGCTGTATATACTGAGTGGTATTATGGGGGTCCTGTGTACAGGGCCGCCATCAGGGGGGGACTGCCGGTACTGGAGTCCCGGGCCCGAACACTTGGGGGGCCCGCCCGGCACCTGCTAGTGTCCGTTCGCCCGCTACTACCCCCTGACAGGCCCAATGGTAGTACGCTGCAGGCATGCAAGTGCCCACCGCTATTCCCCCGGCCGCCCCTCCTCGGAGCCCTGGCTCCTGGAGGGCGCCGTTGCGTCCCTTCTATAGAAATACCTGCCTCTAAAATGTTCTTTATCATAGTATTGGCAGCGGCGCCAGCAGGCCCTAGCCACCGCCCGCTATTCCAGATCCCACTGTGCTTTATCCCCAGCTGGATAAAGGGGGCACAGGGGGCGAGTACCACTACTTACCTCCGGGCGCCCCCGACCGGACCTGCTCCCTCCCATCCTCCCTGATAGGAACAGTGCACTCACTGCACTGATTGTGTCCGGGCTCCCAGTAACGGTCGGTGAGGCACGGAGCTGGGATCACGTGACCCGGCACAATAAAGTTTTTTTTTTTTCGAGCCTGCACTGCGCGCGTGACGTCATGAGCGCGCTGAAGACTGGCAGTGAGGAGCCTGCAGCCGTGACTGAGGAGGAATAAAGATAAAGAGAAGATTCAGGTAAGTGAGGAAGTGACACAGGGAGGTTCTGGAAATTATGGAGACACAAAGATGGTGATCCGACACTATAGAGATACACACAGGGGGAGGGCTGACACTATAGAGACACACAGGGGGAGGGCTGACACTATAGAGACACACAGGGGGAGGACTGGCACTATAGAGACACACAGAGAGGGAGGGCTGACACTATAGAGAGACACAGGGGGAGGGCTGACACTATAGAGAGACACAGGGGGAGGGCTGACACTATAGAGACACACAGGGGGAGGGCTGACACTATAGAGAGACACAGGGGGAGGGCTGACACTATAGAGACACACAGAGAGGGAGGGCTGACACTATAGAGAGACACACAGGGGGAGGGCTGACACTATAGAGACACACAGAGAGGGAGGGCTGGCACTATAGAGACACACAGAGAGGGAGGGCTGGCACTATAGAGACACACAGGGGGAGGGCTGGCACTATAGAGACACACAGGGGAAGGGCTGACACTATAGAGATACACAGGGGGAGGGGCTGACACTATAGAGATACACAAAGGGGGAGGGGCTGACACTATAGAGATACACACAGGGGGAGGGCTGGCACTATAGAGATACACAAAGGGGGAGGGGCTGACACTATAGAGATACACACAGGGGGAGGGGCTGACACTATAGAGATACACACAGGGGGAGGGCTGGCACTATAGAGATACACAGGGGGAGGGGCTGACACTATAGAGATACACAAAGGGGGAGGGGCTGACACTATAGAGATACACAAAGGGGGAGGGCTGACACTATAGAGATACACAAAGGGGAGGGGCTGACACTATAGAGACACACACAGGGGGAGGGCTGGCACTATAGAGACACACAGGGGGAGGGCTGGCACTATAGAGACACACAGAGAGGGAGGGCTGACACTATAGAGACACACAGGGGGAGGGCTGACACTATAGAGACACACAGGGGGAGGGCTGGCACTATAGAGACACACAGAGGGGGAGGGCTGACACTATAGAGATACACACAGGGGGAGGGCTGGCACTATAGAGACACACAGGGGGAGGGCTGGAACTATAGAGACACACAGAGGTGGGAGGGCTGACACTATAGAGATACACAAAGGGGGAGGGCTTACACTATAGAGACACAGAGGGGGACGCTGGCACTATAGAGACACACAGAGGGGGAGGGCTGACACTATAGAGATACACACAGGGGGAGGGCTGGTACTATAGAGACACACAGAGGGGGAGGGCTGACACTATAGAGACACACAGAGGGGGAGGGCTGACACTATAGAGACACACAGGGGGAGGGCTGACACTATAGAGATACACACAGGGGGAGGGCTGGCACTATAGAGATACACACAGGGGGAGGGCTGGCACTATAGAGATACACACAGGGGGAGGACTGACACTATAGAGACACACAGAGGGGGACGCTGGCACTATAGAGACACACAGAGGGGGACGCTGGCACTATAGAGACACACAGACGGGGACGCTGGCACTATAGAGACACACAGACGGGGAGGGCTGACACTATAGAGATACACACAGGGGGAGGGCTGACACTATAGAGACACACAGAGGGGGAGGGCTGACACTATAGAGATACACACAGGGGGAGGGCTGACACTATAGAGACACACATAGGGGGAGGACTGGCACTATAGAGACACACAGAGGGGGAGGGCTGACACTATAGAGACACACACACAGGGGGAGGGCTGGCACTATAGAGACACACACAGGGGTTGGGCTGGTACTATAGAGACACACAGAGGGGGACGCTGGCACTATAGAGACACACACAGGGGGAGGGCTGACACTATAGAGATACACACAGGGGGAGGGCTGACACTATAGAGACACACATAGGGGGAGGGCTGGCACTATAGAGACACACAGAGGGGGAGGGCTGACACTATAGAGACACACACACAGGGGGAGGGCTGGCACTATAGAGACACACACAGGGGTTGGGCTGGTACTATAGAGACACACAGAGGGGGACGCTGGCACTATAGAGACACACACAGGGGGAGGGCTGACACTATAGAGAGACACAGGGGGAGGGCTGACACTATAGAGACACACAGGGGGAGGGCTGGCACTATAGAGACACACAGAGGGGGAGGGCTGACACTATAGAGATACACACAGGGGGAGGGCTGGCACTATAGAGACACACAGGGGGAGGGCTGGAACTATAGAGACACACAGAGGTGGGAGGGCTGACACTATAGAGATACACAAAGGGGGAGGGCTTACACTATAGAGACACAGAGGGGGACGCTGGCACTATAGAGACACACAGAGGGGGAGGGCTGACACTATAGAGATACACACAGGGGGAGGGCTGGTACTATAGAGACACACAGAGGGGGAGGGCTGACACTATAGAGACACACAGAGGGGGAGGGCTGACACTATAGAGACACACAGGGGAGGGCTGACACTATAGAGATACACACAGGGGGAGGGCTGGCACTATAGAGATACACACAGGGGGAGGACTGACACTATAGAGACACACAGAGGGGGACGCTGGCACTATAGAGACACACAGAGGGGGACGCTGGCACTATAGAGACACACAGAGGGGGACCCTGGCACTATAGAGACACACAGACTGGGAGGGCTGACACTATAGAGATACACACAGGGGGAGGGCTGACACTATAGAGACACACAGAGGGGGAGGGCTGACACTATAGAGATACACACAGGGGGAGGGCTGACACTATAGAGACACACATAGGGGGGCTATGTCAGATGTTACTATGGTATACTGAAGTAAAATTACAAGCATTTCATAAGTGTCAAAGGCTTTTATTGACAATTACATGAAGTTTATGCAAAGAGTAAATATGCGCAGTGTTGACCCTTCTTTTTCAAGACCTCTGCAATTTGGCCCTGGCATGCTGTCATTAACTTCTGGGCCAAATACTGACTTATGGTCGCCCATTCTTGCCTAATCAATGCTTGGAGTGTGTCCGAAATTGTGTCATGCCAACAGTAAAGCATCCTGAGACCATTCATGTGTGGGGTTGCTTCTCAGCCAAGGGAGTGGGCTCACTCGCAATTTTGCCTAAGAACACAGCCATGAATGAAGATTGGTACCAAAACTCCCCAGACCTTAATCCTATTGAGAACTTGTGGTCAATCCTCAAGAGGCGGGTGGACAAACAAAAACCCACAAATTCTGACAAACTCCAAGCATTGATTAGGCAAGAATGGGCGGCCATCAGTCAGTATGTGGCCCAGAAGTTGATTGACAGCATGCCAGGGCGAATTGCAGAGGTCTTGAAAAAGGGTAAACACAGCAAATATTGACTCTTTGCATAAACGTAATGTAATAAAAGCCTTTGACACTTATGAAATGCTTGTAATTTTGCTTCAGTATACCATAGTAACATCTGACAAAAAGGTCTAAAAACACTGCAGTGTAATATCGGGCGCTGTGTGCACTGAGGGGTAATATGGAGGAGGGCACTGTGTATACTGAGTGGAAGTATGGGGAATGCTGTGTATACTGAGTGGTATTATGGGGGGGCTGCGTATACAGAAAAGTATTATATGGGTGCTGTGTATACTGAGTGGTATTAAAAGGGGTGTTGTGTATACAGAGTGGTATTATGGGGGGTGTTGTGTATACTGAGTAGTATTATGGGGGGGTGTTGTGCAGCGGCGGCTCCTACCCTCTCCTACTCCCCCACTCCCTCTTGCCAAGAGGGGGAGTGGGGAGACACTTACCTCCCAGCCGGGCCCCGGCGCCTGTGTATTAGATCTGATAGGTGCTGGGCATGTGCACTAGCAGTGGGGAGCCGCGCATGCGCATATCACCAGCTACTAGGGGCTATGTCGCTGCAGCCCCTAGTAGTCTGGTAGGGCTGACCGAAATGGAGACACCTACCCCTGGGGCTGCATGTTGTGTATGTGACTGGCAGACAGAACTTCCAATGGGAAGCCACTGCTAGTCACAATGTAGCCAGTGGAGTCACGGACTGCAACTGGCTCACCGAGTTGGCGGATTTCACTGGGGGAGCTGCAGCCCCTAGGTAAAATCCGCCACTGGTGTTGTGTATACTAAAAATCAGAATTCTGGAACATGTTGGTACCATTAGAAACTCAAGACAGGATCAAATGAAATTTAAACCTCTAACCTCAGTGGCTAGACATTTTTTGAAATACCATGAAGGGAGTCCTCAAGGATTGAGAGCCTTTGGTATGAAAAGAATTAACCTGGGAATTAGAGGGGGTGACCTTGATGAACAGCTCCTAAAATGGGAAACTAAGATGATTTTTCTTATGGACTGTATATATCCCAAAGGATTAAATGAAGGGAATAGTTATGGCGCCTTTTTGTGAGGTTGATTATTCCTCTTATGGAGATCGTTTCTTATGAAGAATTATATGGTTAGATTAATCAGGAAGACCTTTCATAACTGTTACGTAGTTTCTATTAATGGCATGGAATTGGGAGCAGCACTAATATCCTATACATTATCCCTATATATATATGTTGGATTTATACACCAATAATGGTGGATTTTGATTATATTTTTATCAATGATGGTGAGATATCTATATTTCAATATTTTTATTCATTTTACAACACCATGTATTAATAGGACCATAACGATAATTTAAGGGTAGTAACTATGAGGGTGGAAGTCATATTAATTTAAAGATACTGTAATATTGGTGACACTTCTTTTTGGAACAGAGCAATTTAATTGATATATTCTCACATATACTTTTTAAATATATTTTCTTCATTATGTTTATGCTATAATGGATATACATTAACATCTTCTTCACTTATTGGGTGTTTTCACTTTTATTTCCAATTCAGATTAATAACTGATCTTATTTTTACTTAATTCACTATTTTATTATCACCAATATTATTATATTACTTAAATTTTTTTCTTTTGTACATTTATGTATTGCACAATTTAGTATTTAATTTAGTTGCACTCAATTGAAAACGTTTTTAGTTGTCACTTTCTCATACAATATTAAGAGCACATAGCATGTTTAGCTATTGTCACATACACTTTTGAGAGCACTAGCACATATAATGTCACCTCGTCACGTTAATAATTATTATTATGATAGAAATATTTATAGGATTATAAAGGTATAGGATCTGCATAGGTAGTAATATTGTTATTGGTATAATATTTTTTGGTGTTGTTGGAATATTAATTTTCATAAAGAGGTGATTTTCGAATATTATTATAGTAAATTAGGATAATTTTTATTCAATATTAAATATTATATTTGAAATATATTGAATTATACAGGTAACACACTATTAGTCATTGAGATATATATGAAGGAAATTAGTTGATGTTAATAATTTAAATAATAGGTAGTAATTTTAATTATTATATAATGATTAGGTGAATTTATGTTTTGTATTATTTATGTTTTTTCTTTATTATATGTAAGGAGTAATGATTAAACGTAATTATTAGGCAATCATTCCAATAGAAATTACAATTGTTTAATTAAATATATGGGATATATTGGGATATAACACTATAATTCCAACATGCAGCATAATTTGAGAACCCCGATTGGTGAATTAGAAAGGATCACCCACGTTTGAATATTATCGGGAAGGTTTCTAGCAGTCAGTATTAGGGACTGACGATATCATTGGTTGAGTTTAACATGTGACCAGAGAATGGATTATGATAGGTCCTCTTGTAGAATTAAAGGCTGGAGAATGAGGCATTCTGGTTAGCCTTGAAAAAACAAGTCTGTAGCGAAACGCGCGTTGGCTGGCTTAATGTCCCACTGTTAATATTATTATGATGTTACTAAATGTATGACGAGTTCCTATGTTGAAATGTGGATTGTCCTGTCTGCCAGTACAGATTACTATAGCTCATAGCAGCGACATACTGATTATCTTATACTGACAGACATACTGATTATTTCAGCTGTCTGGTCAGGCTGCGTGTAAGAGTGGAGAGGGATACAATATAAGGCTGCATATCGTTACAGTCTAGCAGCCGAATATTTCTATCAGCTGATAATTTGTAACATTGTCGCTCTCCACTAGCAGTCTGTTAATTGACACTGTTGTGTGCTAAGAATACTAACAGAACTAAGTTATCCGACCCAAACGTATAGGCAACAATTAGTTATCACACTAGCCTTATTGAACTGGCAGTGTCTATCTACATAATTGAAATACCAACCACTCTGGCTAAATATACAGGCACAACTAACCTATAATATGATTTCATCTACCCGCACAAGGGGATATTGTCAGTGATCGTTGGTAATTTGTTTTGATGTGGGGGTTAGGATCCAATAATTACCTACTATAAGTAGTGGACGATATATAATCTGATAAACCCACTATGAAGGAATCATGAATTGGAGTTACCCAGTACACTATTACTAATATAGGTGATAGGACAAACACATGAATAGTTTGACAGCGATATATGGCAGATTAACATATTATATCTCAAATCTTGCAATGTGCTAACTTTTATCACATATATATTTGCTTCCGTATTGCTGAGAAGCAATTAACATTTTCATACTCTAACCATCGATTTTTTATATCGATGTGGAACTGAATGCAATATATAGGGAGTGGTGACCTAGCATATAAACAATTGATTACTTATATAATAAGGGACATTATTCCCTCGACTACGAATACATTGAAAAGCTGTAATCTATCAAATCTACAACGCACCCCAAACTACATACTATTGATATGTGAGTGATGCGCAATATATTGACTGTAAGGTTATAATGAAAACCACTCAATCAAGGCTATGTTTTTGCACCCTGGATGGGTTTACTAACAATTACATATGTTCCCATATGATTGGATGGGGAGTCTATTTGTAAGGGTGCCTTAAATAGATATAGAGAATATCACAGTCTATTGTGTAGTCTTGTGCATTCAATTGTCATTATAGCACATTGCCATTTATATTTCTACGTGGGATCATAATATTGGATCACTACTACGAGATATACAGTGGGATTTTATTTTTAATTCACAATTTTTTTTGTTTTATTTCATGTTGTCACCATTTATTATATATGTGTGTTTGTGATGAGTTTTTATATTTCGCTTCAGTACTAGATTTTAAAAAAATCAATAAAAGTTAATTTTTATTTTTGAATGTGCGCCACTCGAGACAACCCCTAGCTGCTCTTTGTTGTGACAAATATGTTGTGTATACTGGGCCTGATTCATTACGGAACGCTATTGCGATCGCGGCTCGATTACGCACACAGGTCTGCTGAAAAAAGATGCTAATGAGTGCAATCACAAAGCCGTCGCACAGTCAGCATAGAGACACCCACTACTGCTATCTCATATCCATAATTCCTTACAGTGCTGGATATATATCGGGAACATCGAGTAATATCGGTACCTCATGCACAATTACAGCAGGTCTGACCTTAGTCAGAAATTGCTCGTCACACACAGTGAGTACACAAGCTGCGTATGCTGTCGCAGTGGCTAATTTATGCACGCCCATTCAAACGGACAGACACGCCTGCGTTTCTCCAACCACTCCCCTATCACCTCCCCCAAACGCTGACATCCCGTCCCTCTGTCTGCGATGGCTTTGTATCTGCGTAGTTGATCGCAGAGCGATCGCAATGCTAACTCATGAACGCGCACTGCAGTGCATAGGCATGTGCAGTATGCACCATCGGCCACTCTGCGTATGCTGTAGCAGTTGCGATCCTTAATGAATCAGACACACTGAGCGGTATTATGGGGGTGCTGTGTATACTGAGTGGTATTATGGGGGTGCTGTATATACTGAGTGGTATTATGGGGGTCCTGTGTACAGGGCCGCCATCAGGGGGGGGACTGCCGGTACTGGAGTCCCGGGCCCGAACACTTGGGGGGCCCGCCCGGCACCTGCTAGTGTCCGTTCGCCCGCTACTACCCCCTGACAGGCCCAATGGTAGTACGCTGCAGGCATGCAAGTGCCCACCGCTATTCCCCCGGCCGCCCCTCCTCGGAGCCCTGGCTCCTGGAGGGCGCCGTTGCGTCCCTTCTATAGAAATACCTGCCTCTAAAATGTTCTTTATCATAGTATTGGCAGCGGCGCCAGCAGGCCCTAGCCACCGCCCGCTATTCCAGATCCCACTGTGCTTTATCCCCAGCTGGATAAAGGGGGCACAGGGGGCGAGTACCACTACTTACCTCCGGGCGCCCCCGACCGGACCTGCTCCCTCCCATCCTCCCTGATAGGAACAGTGCACTCACTGCACTGATTGTGTCCGGGCTCCCAGTAACGGTCGGTGAGGCACGGAGCTGGGATCACGTGACCCGGCACAATAAAGTTTTTTTTTTTTCGAGCCTGCACTGCGCGCGTGACGTCATGAGCGCGCTGAAGACTGGCAGTGAGGAGCCTGCAGCCGTGACTGAGGAGGAATAAAGATAAAGAGAAGATTCAGGTAAGTGAGGAAGTGACACAGGGAGGTTCTGGAAATTATGGAGACACAAAGATGGTGATCCGACACTATAGAGATACACACAGGGGGAGGGCTGACACTATAGAGACACACAGGGGGAGGGCTGACACTATAGAGACACACAGGGGGAGGACTGGCACTATAGAGACACACAGGGGGAGGGCTGGCACTATAGAGACACACAGAGAGGGAGGGCTGACACTATAGAGAGACACAGGGGGAGGGCTGACACTATAGAGAGACACAGGGGGAGGGCTGACACTATAGAGACACACAGGGGGAGGGCTGACACTATAGAGAGACACAGGGGGAGGGCTGACACTATAGAGACACACAGAGAGGGAGGGCTGACACTATAGAGAGACACACAGGGGGAGGGCTGACACTATAGAGACACACAGAGAGGGAGGGCTGGCACTATAGAGACACACAGAGAGGGAGGGCTGGCACTATAGAGACACACAGGGGGAGGGCTGGCACTATAGAGACACACAGGGGAAGGGCTGACACTATAGAGATACACAGGGGGAGGGGCTGACACTATAGAGATACACAAAGGGGGAGGGGCTGACACTATAGAGATACACACAGGGGGAGGGCTGGCACTATAGAGATACACAAAGGGGGAGGGGCTGACACTATAGAGATACACACAGGGGGAGGGCTGGCACTATAGAGACACACAGGGGGAGGGTTGGCACTATAGAGATACACAGGGGGAGGGGCTGACACTATAGAGATACACAAAGGGGGAGGGGCTGACACTATAGAGATACACAAAGGGGGAGGGCTGACACTATAGAGATACACAAAGGGGGAGGGGCTGACACTATAGAGACACACACAGGGGGAGGGCTGGCACTATAGAGACACACAGGGGGAGGGCTGGCACTATAGAGACACACAGAGAGGGAGGGCTGACACTATAGAGAGACACAGGGGGAGGGCTGACACTATAGAGACACACAGGGGGAGGGCTGGCACTATAGAGACACACAGAGGGGGAGGGCTGACACTATAGAGATACACACAGGGGGAGGGCTGGCACTATAGAGACACACAGGGGGAGGGCTGGAACTATAGAGACACACAGAGGTGGGAGGGCTGACACTATAGAGATACACAAAGGGGGAGGGCTTACACTATAGAGACACAGAGGGGGACGCTGGCACTATAGAGACACACAGAGGGGGAGGGCTGACACTATAGAGATACACACAGGGGGAGGGCTGGTACTATAGAGACACACAGAGGGGGAGGGCTGACACTATAGAGACACACAGAGGGGGAGGGCTGACACTATAGAGACACACAGGGGGAGGGCTGACACTATAGAGATACACACAGGGGGAGGGCTGGCACTATAGAGACACACAGAGGGGGAGGGCTGACACTATAGAGATACACACAGGGGGAGGGCTGACACTATAGAGACACACATAGGGGGAGGGCTGGCACTATAGAGACACACAGAGGGGGAGGGCTGACACTCTAGAGACACACACACAGGGGGAGGGCTGGCACTATAGAGACACACACAGGGGTTGGGCTGGTACTATAGAGACACACAGAGGGGGACGCTGGCACTATAGAGACACACACAGGGGGAGGGCTGACACTATAGAGATACACACAGGGGGAGGGCTGACACTATAGAGACACACATAGGGGGAGGGCTGGCACTATAGAGACACACAGAGGGGGAGGGCTGACACTATAGAGACACACACACAGGGGGAGGGCTGGCACTATAGAGACACACACAGGGGTTGGGCTGGTACTATAGAGACACACAGAGGGGGACGCTGGCACTATAGAGACACACACAGGGGGAGGGCTGACACTATAGAGAGACACAGGGGGAGGGCTGACACTATAGAGACACACAGGGGGAGGGCTGGCACTATAGAGACACACAGAGGGGGAGGGCTGACACTATAGAGATACACACAGGGGGAGGGCTGGCACTATAGAGACACACAGGGGGAGGGCTGGAACTATAGAGACACACAGAGGTGGGAGGGCTGACACTATAGAGATACACAAAGGGGGAGGGCTTACACTATAGAGACACAGAGGGGGACGCTGGCACTATAGAGACACACAGAGGGGGAGGGCTAACACTATAGAGATACACAGACGGGGAGGGCTGACACTATAGAGATACACACAGGGGGAGGGCTGACACTATAGAGACACACAGAGGGGGAGGGCTGACACTATAGAGATACACACAGGGGGAGGGCTGACACTATAGAGACACACATAGGGGGAGGGCTGGCACTATAGAGACACACAGAGGGGGAGGGCTGACACTATAGAGACACACACACAGGGGGAGGGCTGGCACTATAGAGACACACACAGGGGTTGGGCTGGTACTATAGAGACACACAGAGGGGGACGCTGGCACTATAGAGACACACACAGGGGAGGGCTGGCACTATAGAGACACACAGAGGGGGAGGGCTGACACTATAGAGACACACAGAATGGGAGGGCTGGCACTATAGAGACACACACAGGGGGAGGGCTGACACTACAGAGAGACACGGAGGGAGGGCTGACACTATAGAGATACACACAGGGGGAGGGTTGACACTATAGAGACACACACAGGGGGAGGGCTGACACTATAGAAACACACAGAATGGGAGGGCTGGCACTATAGAGACACACATGGGGGTGGGCTGACACTATAGAGACACACGCAGCTCTAGAGCTGGCACTATAGAGACACACAGAGGGGGAGGGCTGACACTATAGAGACACACACAGGGGTGGGCTGACACTATAGAGACACACATGGGGGTGGGCTGACACTATAGAGACACACGCAGGGCTAGAGCTGGCACTATAGAGACACACGGGGAGGGCTGACACTATAGAGACACACACACAGGGGGAGGGCTGACACTATAGAGACACACACACAGGGGAGGGCTGACACTATAGAGACACACACACAGGGGGAGGGCTGACACTATAGATATACACACAGGGAAGGACGCTCCCCTTTCCATAAGCGCACGTGCCGAGGAACGCCATCTAATAAAACTTTTTTTGTGGGGGGGGATGTGCAACTAGGAACTTTCGCCCTGAGCTCCACAATGTCTAGAACCGGCCCTGGTGGAGAAGGGATGGGGGCCCTGCCTAGTTTGTCAGTCTCGGGCCCCATAATTTCTGATGGCAGCCCTGGCTGTGTATACTGAGTGGTATTATGGGAGGTGTGTATACTGAGCAGTATTATGGGGGTGCTGTGTATACTGAATGGTGTTATGGGGGTGCTGTGTATACTGAATGGTATTATGGGAGGTGTTGTGTATACTGAGTGGTATTATGGAGGTGCTGTGTACACTGAATGGTATTACGGGAGGTTTTGTGCATGCTGAATGGTATTATTGGGGGTGCTGCGTATAACAGAATGGTATTATGGGGGTGCTGTGTATACTGAATGGTACTATGGGGAGGTGTTGTGTGTACTGAGTGGTATTATAGGGGGTTTTGTGTATACTGAGTGGTATTATGGGGAATGTTGTGTATACTAAGTGGTATTATGGGGGGTGTTGTGAATACTGAGTAGTATTATGGGGGAGCTGTGTATACAGTGTGGTATTGTGGGGAATACCCCATTGAACCAGCAACTAAATGCTTTAAGGTCCAACCCAGGGAGAAAGTGGACATTCGATAGAAAAGACAAGTATGGGGAAGACATAGACGAGATGGAAGGACTCCTACGAAGAGACCTCCAACAAGATAGCATAGGGCCAATAGTAGGTTGGGAAGAGCTGGGGGGGGAAGGGAGCCATGGAACTATTGAAATAGGCATAGTTAAAGCCTATTTTTCTATCTAAACCCATTGCTTCAGAGTATCAGTCGGACCATTCAAGTATTCTAGTCAGGAAGCATGCGTGGTGATGCCCCTGAATATTGGGAAGCCGAAGGCCACCTCTATTCGTTGTCCTGTAGAGCAGATCTAGTTTAAGACGGGGTCTCCCTTCTCCCAGACAAAGGCCCTCATTCAGAGGCGGTCGGAGGATGCAAGCGGTCGCTCAGAAACTGGGCGGCCGCTTGCATCCTGACCGGCCGCCTCTGTTTCGGTCGTTAGGCTGTGGGTTTACACCCACAGCTCTAACGACAGCTAGGGTGATGGTCATAGACCATCGTGACCATCGGGGTTTACGACGAGACCCTAGGGTAGGGTCTCACTTGTCGTAAGCCCCGGAGAGCTTCTGGCTTCTGGCACTAGTGATGTCAGTGGGGCCTCCCCCAACGGTAGGCGTTCCCATGGGAACGCCTCCGTTTGGGCTGCCACCCCCCTGGCCCGCCTTCCAAACGGGGCAAGCTGTCAATCAACATCGACAGCTCGCCCCCTTTGGAAAGAGACCCGCTACGACCGGCGCTGTCGGTCGTAGCGGGTCTCACGCATGCACATAAAGGAGCTGGGTCCCTCGTGCGCATGTGCACTGGACAAACATCGAGGCGGTCGTAGACCGTACGGCCGCCTCTGAATGAAGACCAAAGTCCCTAATAAGGGACTGAATATCCATAAACCATCGCTGGGGTATCCTAATATGTAAAGTTTGCAGAAGATACAGAGTCTTTAGAAGAGTATTCATTTTTAAAATGCCTAATCTCCCGAACCATGAAAAGAGTCTAGCTCTCCAAGATCGCAAATCTGAACGTATTTGGCTAAAAGGGGAGTGAAGTGAGCTTCAAACAAATGACCAGGGTCTCTAGTAATGACCACTACGAGATATTTTAATTGAGAGGCATGCTAGGCAAAGGGAAAAGCAGATTTAAGTCCTGCCATAATTTTAAGTGGAGCAATATTTAGGGCAACTGATTTGTAGTTAACCTTAAAGTTGGAAAGGTCACCAAATAACCTAAACTCTTCTAGGAGTTTGGGTAGGGAAGTAATCGGAGAAGTAATCATCGGCAAAAAGGGTAAGTTTATATTCCTGATCCTGTAGCACAAAACCAGAAATATTGGGGTTTAGTCTAATAGACTGCGCCAAGGCCTCCAGACAGAGGATAAACATCAAGGGTGACAGCGGACAGCCCTGTCTAGTACCGTTGTTAATGACAAAGGATTCAGAGAGGGAACCATTGACGCTAATCCTGGCTGACAGGGAGTGATAAAGGGAAAGGATACGTTGAAAGAAGACAGGACCCAGGGCCTGATTCAGAGCTGCTCGTAAGCGGCTGCTAGTTGGCTCTGAGCGATGTTCGCACAACTGCGCATGCGTATGGATCGTAATGCGCATGCGCAAACCAGTCATTGCGGTCGGAAATTGTGCGCTCGTAAAACAGCGAGGGGCTGCTAATTTGATTGACAGAATGTACCGTTTGTGGGTGGTAACTGGGGAAGGTGCTTGAAAACCGGGGAGTGGAGATCCGAACGCAGGCGTGCCTAACGATCAAAAGGGCGTTTAATGGGAGTGCATAATTAGTAAAGGAGCGTCATCGACCACGTCACTTGGTTGTCTTTTAGCCTGAACTGCTCGCAGTGATAGCGGGAAGAAAATCCTACCACAAGCACTGCGAGCAGTTCAGATGCCTTTCGATGTTTCCGATTAATCTAATAAATACCGGAGATGACGTGTGATGCGAACGGCAAAGGGGTATCTTTACAAAATAGCGAGCGCATTTTTCGGACGCTCACTCAGACATAGAGGCGTCAACACACCGCAAAGAGTGAGCTCTCAATTTAAATATCCGGCCCCTTTTTTAGAACCGCAAATAGCGTCCGGCTCTGAATCAGGCCCCCAGTCCCATATGTCTCAGCACACCGGCCATGAAACCTCAGTCAATACGATCAAACGCCTTCTCGGCATCAGTGGACAATAATATCGCTGGGACCTTCAATGTGGAGATATGATGAATAAGGGCCAGGATCTTAGAGGTGTTATCCCGAGCCTCTCAACCTGGAACAAATCCAACCTGATCGCTATGTATAATAGACGGGAGGAAAACTTTTAGTCTATTTGCAAGAAGTTTTGCAAATAGTTTGATATCAACATTAAGGAGGGAAATCGGCCGGTAGCTGGGACAAAGGGAAGGGTCCTTGCCCTCCTTAGGGATAATTGTAATGTGGGCATCTACGGACTGGCTAGAGAAAGGGGACTGTTCAGAGACCGTGTTAAAGGCCTCCAGAAGTAATGGGAGTAGTCTATCCTTAAAGGCCTTGTAATAGGTTGTAGTAAAACCATCAGGGCATGGGCTCTTCCCAGTAGGGGTAGATTTGATAGCCTCCTCTAATTCAAGCATGGTGAAAGGCCTCTCCAACTCCTCACACTCAAGCTAAGAAAGCCGTGGGAACCCTACTGTTTTTTCAAGTAGGAACCCAGTTGAATGCACTTGCCCCTAATAACACATTTATGTGCTTCCCAGATAGTAAGCCCCAACACATCAGGGGTTACATTGCACTCAATGTACCCGTCTATAGCCTATGCAAGTTGGGATTTACAATAGGGATCATTCAGTAGGGATTCGTTGAAACACCAAGATCTTCAAAACGGGTCAGGGACCCCTAGAGAGAGATCCAACAGGACTGGAGCATGATCTGACCAGGTTATCGGACCTATGGAGGCGTCACGCACTAAATGGAGAAATCTGTGGCCTAACAATAAATAATCTATCCTTGAGTAGGACTGATGTGGGTGTGAGAAGTGAGTAAAGTTTTTATCTGTGGGGTGAAGGGTACGCCAAACATCGGACAGCTGGTGAGTGTGGAGAAGATGCCTTACCTTACATGACGTACGAACTGGGAAGGCAGCAGCACCAGAAGACACATCTTCTTGGTGGTCCAGGGCCCAATTTAAGACCCCTCCAACCATCAAGATACCTTCTTAAAGAGAGGCGACCCTATCAAATATCTTTTCGAGGAAGGCTGGCTGACCCTGGTTACAGGCATAGATATTGACAATGGTAAATGCTTGGGTAAATACAGTGCATTTAACTAGCAAACACCTCCCGTCCTCCAATCTATGGACAACCAATTCGACACAGGAAGATGTTTAGCGAACAAAATAGCCACTCCCTTAGATTTAGATTGTGTGCAATTGCAATAATAAACTGTGGGGAAGAACAGATTGCTAAAGGGAGAGGCAGAATCAGAATGGCGGAAATGGGTCTCTTGTACCAAAACGATGTCTGCCCTTTCGGCATGAAAGGAACGTAGGACCTGAGCCCGTTTTTCAGGACATTTAGCCCCCTGGCATTAATATACATTTTTATATTGGAGGCAGCCATAGATAAAAAAAAGAAGGACACAAAAGGCTGTAGGGGACCGGAGCTAAATTAAAAAGAAGAAAAGGGTAAAAGAAAAAAGTGTAAAAAAAAAAAAGAATAGAAAAACAAATCAGAAGAGAAAATACAATTTGAAAGATACATAAAAACAGTAGAAACCTAGAAAAACCGACTCCGGACAAGAAGGGGACCACCAGGGTGCCCATGTCATGAAAAAAAGTTCTGCGGTGGGGGGCACACTAGGGGGCAATAACTTTGTAATCCTAAACAATAAAGTAATAACAAATTAGCAAAAAGAAAAACAGTGCTAACTGCTAAATATATGAAACTAAACATAACTCCAGAAGAGGACAATTCTCCGCCAGGGAGAGATTACCCTAATAGTCTAACAGAGGAGGAACACGGGCAAAAGGCGAACATGGCCGAAGCAGCAGCGCAATTAGGTGAGAACCCATATAAGGAAACTATAAAACGGGACAGCAGGACCAGGAAGTACTGCCGGCAAAAATCAATACGAATATTGGGTAGTGGCTCTAACGGCTAGTCCTGGAGATAAACTCACTAAAAAACAGTTTGACTCACAGTAATAACATCAAATTATACAAAAATACAAAAAGATGCAGTACAATTATAGATCAAACATATACGGCAAACCAGCAGTAGGTCACGGGGGGTCAGCCTCACGGGAGGAAGCTTCTCCTCTAGACTTCTTCTTGTGGTGCTGAACTTGTTCCCAGCGGACTCTTCTCGGAAGGCTGGGTGGTAATGTATCGGGAAGAGAAAGAGCCTGCCAATTAGCAAGTGTTATAATTTTTAGTCCCAAAGCTGAGCAGAAATTGGGGGAGTCTTGAGATTGAGAAGACCGCCATTGTGTGAAACCTGAAGGGAAAGTGGAAATTCCCATCTATACTTAATGTCCTTCTTGTGAAGCGCTTCTGTAAGGGGTTTCAATAATCTACGCTGCTGAAGCGTGCACCACGACAGACCCTGGAATATCTGCAGGCGAGTACCATTAAATTCTACACCTTCCAAGTTGCGGGTCTTGCGAAGGATGTTTTGTTTCTGCGAGAAGTAATAAATCCGGCAGATCACATCGCGTGGACGGTCCGACGCCGGACCCTTCGGACGGAGGGCTCTATGGGCTCTATCGAGTTCAATGGAATCGTCTGTTTCCAAGTCCAGGATTTTCCCTAAGATCTTATTAAGGACGTCTATGAGGCCCGAAGGAGGAATATCTTCTGGAAGGCCACGGATTTGACTATTGTTTCTGTGGCAGGGATAGTTGCAAATGTACAGCGTCTCTGTCCTCTTCCATAGTGAGCACACGGTAGCCTAGATGAGTGACATCGGCTTGTACTAGCGAAATCTGTGTTTGCAGAGATTCATGGATCCGAGATTCGCTCTCTTGCATATCCTGCTTGGAAGGGAGCGACTTCACATGGGACAATATCTCAGTGATTTTGCCCCGTAGTTGAGGCATATGATCTTGAATATCGCCTGGGGCAGGAGCAGCAGCCATGGGATTTGAGGGACTCTAGATGGCCCCTTGCGGAACCTCAGAGGGGTCCGTACTATGGGAAATGGACAAATAGGAGCGCAAATTCTGTTGGGAGGTACAATCTCGTGTATTTCGGGGAGTCTTACTCTGCGACCCTTTCCCCATGTTGTCCATTAGAACAGTGGATTGAAGTTACATAGAAAGAGAGCACTGCGGATAAATTGGATGACAAAGATTACATTCCCCTGTTAGTGGAGCGGGATAGCGGACAGGGAGTGCCTACATGAGGCCCCGGACACAGTGGAGTTCAGGTCACATTAAAGGCCAGCCAGTGGAGAGGATCGAGGAGTATGGGCCTGATTCAGAGCCACTCGTAAGTGGCAGCTCGTTCGCTCTGAGCGATGTTTGCCCAACTGCGCATGCGTACGGATCGTTATACGCATGCGCGAACCAGTCAGTTCGGCCAAAATTCATGTGCTCGCAAAATAGCGAATGCCTGCTAATTTGAGTGACAGGATGAGGCGTATGTGGGTGGTAACAGGGGAAGATGCTTGAAAACGGGGAGTGGAGATCCGATCGCAGGCGTGCTTAAAGGTCAAAACGGGCGTTTTATGGGTGTGCATATTTAAAACAGCAGCGTCATTGACCACGTCACTGGGTTATTTTATAGCCAGAACTGCTCGCAAAATTGTGGTAGCAAAAACCAACCACAAGAATAGCGAGCAGCTCATACCCTGTTCGATGTACTCGATTAATCTAATAAATAGCGGACATGACGTAGGATGCGAGCGGACAGGGGGCGTAGTTTCCCAAAAAACGACCGCAAGTTTTGTTCGCTCGTTCAGACCTAGAGGCGAACGGTTCATTTGAATAGCCACCCCTATTTTCTGGACGAGCGAGCGCAAATAGCGACCGGCTCTGAATCAGGCCCTATGTTCCTAAATGGATTAGTCCGGACCACGATCAGGCTGTGGCAGAGAGCACAATAGAAAAACAGGCAGGTATAGAGCTGTAGTGTCTTCAAACAGCCACAGGAGGGAGCTCCAAGCCAGAAGCAATTTATTTATTTATTTATTATTTATTACCAGTTATTTATATAGTGCACACATATTCCGCAGCGCTTTATAGAAAGAGAATATTTGGCCATTCACATCGGTCCCTGCCCCAGTGGAGCTTACAATCTATATGCCCTACCACATGCGCACACACACGGGTTAATTTTTTTTTTTTTTGTGGGGAACCAATTAACCTACCAGTATATTTTTGGAGTGTGGGAGGAAACCGGAGTACCTGGAGGAAACCCACGCAAGCACAGGGAGAATATACAAACTCCACACAGTTAGGGCCATGGTGGGAATTGAACCCATGACATCATTGCTGTGAGGCAGTAACGCTAACCATTACACCGTCTGTGCTGCCTAAAACAATAAAATTATTTAAGTACAGGAAAATCCAGAAAAAAATAAATGTTAGAAGTAGCAACACTCAGAGCCCTTCAGAAGCTAATTACTGTGCAGAGCAAACCTTGGGACTTGGCAGGGTATACAAAGCAGGGGAAGTGAGACTGCAGGGGGAGCTTGTTGTCACAAGCAGTAGTGGGGCGAGTCAGAGGGATGTCCCCAACCAAGGGAGTGAGTACCGTTATCGTGGAAGAGGAGCTTCGGCAGCAGTACCTGGAGCAGAGAGGTGGTATAGGCTCAGGGCAGTCTCCTAACGCATAGCTGGATCCTTTGAAAAAAAAAAACAAGATGGTGAGCGGGTCCCGGGTCACCCCGCCTTGCAGGTGTGATGCTCTTTCCCAGTCAAGCCGCAGGAGAGCCTCTCCCCGGCCCTGCAGAGGAACTGGAGGGTAGGGGCAGTGGTCCGCAACGTCTGAGGTCTTGCGGAGGGAGGAGGCAGAAACAGCCGGCAGCATTGATGCGGCGGCCGGGACACTCAAACTGAGGTCACGGCTTCACCTAGTCGTAGGCCCCGGCTCGACGAGGAGCTGCAGAGATTGCCGGAGGGCGGTGGGGGAGGACCAGCCGACCGGGGACACCTCAGCCAGTGTAGCACAGGTTTGGGGGTAGGGAGGTCCCCCCGAAAACCTCCTTAATATCGGCATGGCTGCGGGAGCTGATGAAGGGCACGTCCGCTCTCCTCAACAGCCAAGCCACGCCCCCGTCACGTCATTTTAAAGCCAGCCACTGTAAACTCAGGCAAAGAAATGAGCATTGGCTTAACAGGGCTGACCTTGGCAGAAGTCGACTGACCCTCTACCATGTCAAGAATGTCCAGGCATCTCTCTGGACAGCCGATCCAGAGGAATCAGATTAACTGGAATGCACTTTTTACTTTCTTTAGCACCCTCTGAAGCATTGGCACTGGAGAGAATAAGTAAATGAGATGAAAGTCCCATGGCACCAACATGGCTTCTAACAGAATTGCCTCCTTTTCTCCCTGGGTCTGGTGCAGAACATTTGCGCCTTGTGGTTCACCTGAGATGACATGTCGATGTTTGACTGACCCAACCTTCCCACCACCTGAAGAAAAACTTTCACATCAATGGACCATTACTTGGTTGGAAGATCTGGAAAGCTGAGAAAGCATAAAAATTGTGGTTTGTTACAGCCATAGATTTTTAGTGACTCTCTGCTTAAGAGATAACAACTGCTCACTAAGGTGTATTTTATCACCCTTCGCTCTAATACATTGATTTGAAATGTAGACTCCTCAAGAGTCCAAATACTCTAAAATTGAGCCTAAAGCATGACCACTCATCAACCCTGAAGGTTGGCATTTATTGTCACAAGCATCCAATCCAAAAGTTTAAAGGCCTCCCTTGACTGAGCTTCTTTTCTCTCAAGCACCAAACCAAAGACTGACGTACCGGAAAGAAATATGTATGACCTGGCTAAACAAACAATGGGGAGACTTAGTCAATTTTGCTAGACTTGGTACACTTTGAGCGAGATGTAATACATAGAAGCATAGAATTTGACGGCAGATAAGAACCACTTGGCCCATCTAGTCTGCCCCTTTTCATGTACCCTTTAGGCAACTTCAACCCTATTTGCTCCTTACGTCTCTCTTAAGGATATTCTTATGCCTATCCCAAGCATGTTTAAATTGTTCCGTTTTAGCTTCAACCACATCTGATGGGAGGCTAGTCCACTTATCCACTACCCTTTCTGTGTGAAGCAATTTTTCCTCAAATTTCCTCTGAGCCTACCTCCCTCCAGTTTCAGTGCATGTCCTTGTGTTCTTGTACATCTCTTCCTTTGAAGAATGCTTCCCTACTGCCCCTTGTTAAAACCCTTCATGTATTTGAAACTTTCTATCATGTCCCCCCTTTCCCTTCTCTGTTCCAAACTATACATATTAAGATCTTTTAGTCTTTTTGGGTAAGTTCTGTGCTGTAGGCCATGCACCATTTTAGTTGCCCTTCTTTGTACAGTCTCTAATGTGTCTATATCCTTCTGGAGATATGGCCTCCAGAACTGAACACAGTATTCTAGATGAGGCTGTACCAATGATCTATACAGTGGCATTATCACTTCTTTTTTCCTGCTACTGATTCCTCTCCCTATTCAACCAAGCATCTGACTTGCCTCCCTCAATGCTTTGGTGCACTGCTTGCCTGCCTTTAAGTCAGAGTCCAAATTTTTGTGTGAGACAAACTTGGACCTTCTCACCCATTTAAAGGTCCAGAGTTTGTCTCAAAACTCCAAATGTAATAGCCTGGGCTGAAACGGCACGCAAAACCACCTTGGACAGGATGAAGGGTATGTGCTTACCCATACCATTCCTCTTTGCGAATGACCGGGACCTACATGAGCCCTGTCATTATTGGGGGATCCCCACCTCCCCAGGGATCCCAGCCTGGCCTGAATAGCAGTCAGGTGTAATGCTTTGGCCGGTGGACCCAGTGAAAGGGCTCCCCCACTAGAAAGAGTCCAGTGCTGGTTATGGAAATGTCCCCTGTATTTCCACAACCAGGGCTGGCTCAACAGAGCTGTGTGCTGGTTCATAAAATACAGGGGAACCCTATGCATTTATTCCCCTGTGTTTTAAGAACCAGGACAGGCTCAACAAAATCTGGTTAAGGGAGAGGGGGCGCACATAATTTTATTTTTACTGTGTCCTTATGTTAAACACACAGAAAGATGCATGGATCTCACGGTTCTGTGTATCTTTCTGTGTTACTTGGACCTGCTCAGGCAAAATATCTGGATGTGTGTTTGGCTATTGTGAGTTGCGAGGGTGTGAGAAACATGCGAGTTTGCATGTTCTCACACCCTATTACATATGGTGAGTTCTGAAAATGTGCGGGTATGGCTCTATATACACTTACTTTCAAAACTCACACTCACACCCTATTGCATCTCGCCCTAAAATTCCCTAAAATTCGCCCTAAAATTCCCTGGAGGTGCATACTGAACCATCTTGAATCTTGAAACAGACCATCTTCCCTAGATTCCTCATGCAAAGATGCACAGACATCTGTTTTTGTGCCAGTAAAATCAACAAACATATTGCAACAAAAAAATGATTTTCCTCCTTGGAAAACTGTAAGTTTAGTAATAGTCAAATTTAAATTCTTGCAACTGACAAGCTACCTGTGGAATTCCAGTATCTGCATTGTGTCTGGTACATAGGTCTGAAGAAAAAAAAATGGTAAACTGGCCTTAAACAAATTGTCTAAGTAGGGAATCACTCCCATGGACCACTGAAGAGCCACTATCATGACCACCATCTTATATGCATCCCAGAATTTACCCACAATATCCTGCATGCGGAAATCTGAAGATACTGAATTCTTTCCCCAGATGACGGTCATAAGAATTGTGTTTGATCCGTGTCTGTTTTTTAAACATGGGTAGGAATTATCAGAATCTGGAAGTTTTTTTAAAATAAATTTGTGAAATTACCAAGCTCCTGTCTTTGTCAGGATCGTGTTTCCCGATGGAGTATCTGATCATTCGTACCCGTGTCTAATCCCAGCGTTTCCCTCCCGAACAAGCAGCCTGCACATATCAGTGAGATACGTGCAGGCTGCATATGTGTGTGTGTATATGTGAAAGGTTAATTTTAAGAAAAAAAAATTATGTGCCCCTTCCTTCCCCAATATATAACCAGCCCTGGGCTCCTGACTCAGTCCTGGTACTAAAAAATATGGGACAAAATCGTGTAGGGTTCCCCCGTATTTTAGGAACCAACCTCCCAGAGCCAGTACTGGTTTTTAAAATAGGGGGAAAAAAAATGCGTGGGGTTCTCCCTATTTTTAAAACCAGCACCAGACTCAAATCTAGCTGGGGTTTAATGCCAGGGGACCCTTACCCCCACTATATTTTTAGAACAAGGACTGGGGCAGGAGCCCAGGGCTGGTTATGCTTTGGGGGGGGGGGGGGGCAAGTATTTTTTTTTAAAAAAACAAAAACATTTATTGAACCCCAAAAGGCAGAAACATAAACGAATCACACTGATCTGTGTATGTTTCTGCTAGACACGCTGCTCAGGAGGGGGTCTATTTGTACGTTCTATTTTTACACCATGTTTGGTTTTATTACACCTGTGATTCTAATCATGATTTTTGGTAAATTCTCGTGTTATATTTCTGTCTATGGAAAGTACTGCCGTTTTCAGATGATAGTGTATTTATTTCTAGTTGTATTTTCAGGTGTATTTTAACTTCAAAATTGGCCGTGATCACCTCTAAAGATACAGAAAATACCCCCCATTTTTTTTTCATAGTAAATTCCCTTGTTTGGAAACATGGAAATTTACCCCCATGATTGCATTCTCGAACCAACATGATTCTTAGTAAATTTACCCCTAGGTCTTAATAAAAATGTTCCATCAAGTTAAGCAGCTCTTTATTTTTTGGACCGCAGCCACTTGTCTGCACCTTAAACAGCCACATGGAACCATGCAATGTCTAAGTGATGCTACCACTATGAGAAAACTGGCCTTAAGTTGGCTCTTAAATGGACTTTGTCATCAACCATTTTCACAAGATGTGATCCCAGGATGCTTTTATCTGGAGAAGAAGTTTAATTTCCTACTGAAAACCTAAATTTTTTGTTTTGTTAATACTGCAAAGCCATTAAAACAAAAAAACAACAACACATAAGTAATGAAATTGAGGCATCCAGAAAGAGAGCAGACTGATATCTATCCAAATCCTCAGTTAAAAATAACTTGCTAAAAATCTGTGGGAGACCTGAAACTAACGGTCTCACCTTGCCTTTGCCTGTGATACTTCATTGTAGAATTAATATGATAATCATTGTGAATCCCTACAATCTCAGGTTTCAGTATGTCTAGTTCTTGGCATACTACATCAGGCTTCAACCCCAAAGTAGGAAGAAAGCTCCAAGTCTGTATCAGGCGCCACTTCGTATTAGATCTGGCCTGGCCTGTTTACTGTGTGGTGATGCAGTAGCTAGACAGGAGAATGGCCACTGCGAGTTTGGGAGCAGTTAACCAGTCACCTAAGTACCCATTATTTTAGCTGCAGCTATTGTACAGCTGACAGAGCTGTGCATGGTTTCTCTACAGCCATGTTCTAAACTGAATGCTTCTGGAAAGTTTAAGGTATAGGGGAAGAAGTATTTAAAGTGCAACTATAATACCCAACATGATTGTATTGTACCTTAATTGAAGGACTAAAAAAGAGGATTTGAAATTTATAGCAACATCCTCTATGAATAAGAATTTTCCAACCCTCATTAAGTTATGCAAGTCTTATAGAGTACCAGGCCTAGGTAACTTCAATAATGCTTTAACTTAGAAGGCCATTATACAGTTTGCACCATAAGCAATCTTAACACTTAAAGTATGACATTTTATTTGCATGCTAGTCACTAGGATGCTCTCTGTATTGTTCATTGTTCACTAAGATGTTGCATACTGGTTATTGGCATGCTCTCTGTATTGTATGGTAGTCACTAAAGTGTAATATACGCTGATCACAAGAATGCTCTCTGCATTGTATATTTGTCACTATAATGCTGTCTATATTGTCTATTGGGCACTAAGATCATTTCTATGTTGTATATCCCTAACTAGGATTATTATTATAATTATTTATTTATATAGTGTCACCGCATACCTCTGTCTCATGTTAGTTACTAGTGTATGTGCTTTGTATTGTATATTGGTGATTAGGATGCTCTTTGTATTACATATGTCACTCGATTGCTCTCTGTATTGTATATCATTCAATAAAATTCCATTTGTATTGTATGGTGGTCACTAGAGAGCTCTCTGGGTTGTATGACAGTCACGAGGATGCTCTATGCTATTGCTGTGACTCCTACCATTGGGCCTGTTTCAGAGGTCGACGCTGTAGTGTCTGTTGCTGAAGTCGCAGGTGCGATAATATACAAATGCTAGTGTCACGCTGGGAGGCGGGTTTTTGAAAGGCGAGGTCTGAGGCTGCTGGAGGAGGCGAAGGCGAGGGGCCTGGATGTATGATCTCCGCATCCACAAGTCTTGGTCATTGGCTAGACCTAGTCAATGGTGCAGAGTCTAACTCACAAGGAGGTGTTCGCCAGTGACCCCTTCAAGCGGGATATGGGCTTGTGCGGCTCCCTGTAAGCAGGTCGCGGTCCTTTGACTTGGTGACCAAGGCCTGCAGGGAAAAGAGAATCAAAAACACCCGTGGCCCAAGGGTAATGCCTGGAATAGGCACGTGGGGAGTGGGATAGAACTCATGGCTGGAGAAAGGCACTTGAGGTGCTGGCTAGAGAGGTGTGGAGATTTATTGGTAGGCTGAGGTAATAGCTGGATATCCCACGAAGTATATACCGGATTGCCGGCCGGAGATCATGCACTAGGGTGCAATGAGACGAAGGGTTAACCTGCACACAGGCTGTGATGGTGAAAGCACTGCGATGAGATGAAGGGTTAACTTGCAAACAGGCTGTGATGGTAAAAGCTCTGCGATGAGATGAAGGGTTAACTTGCACACAGGCTGTGATGGTAAAAGCACTGCTGTGAGATGAAGGGTTAACTTGCACACAGGCAGTGATGGTAAAAGCACTGTGGTAAGATGGAGGGTTAACTTGCACACAGGCTGTTGATTATTAACGGCACTGTGGTGAGATGGAGGTTAAACTTGCACACAGGCTGTTGATTAGTAAAGGCACTGTGGTGAGATGGAGGTTAGCTTTCACACAGGCAGTTGATAGTAAAGGCACTGTGATGAGATAGCTCAGAAGCTCTGGAAGAAACACACTGGAAGCACGGGAACCTGGAACGAGACTCCTCTAGTTACACTAGCGGCGACAATGATTGTTCAGGCAACTACCTGGAGCACAGGAGCCGGATATATACCCCTGGAAGCCTGCTGATAGGCCCACAGCGTCAGCTGACCAGCCGGGCCACTCAGGGAAGGAAGTACTGACTTAGGGAAAGTGTCATGGCGGCGCCCATGATGCAAACTGCGATCCCCGCTCACCGGGTCGCCTGACACCACAGCTACAGGGTGAATGCTCAGCTCCTCCCACGTCGCCGCGCCAGCCGCCCGACTGCCCGGGAAGTCAGAGGAAGCCGGCGGGACGGTAAGGGACGGCCGATCCCCGGCTGAACTCTGACAGCTAGGTTCAGCACTTTGTGGATTAGCGTATGCCTGAATGTGCAAGGCCTGAGAAACCCACTTCCAGCACGGTGCATGTTGGTGATTCTTGACACTCCACCATCAACGTGCACCATCAACACTTGCACAAGCATTATTGCAGGTGCAGTTTCTCTGTCTGAACATGGCCTCTGTGGAAGAGGCTGTGCATTTGAGAACGCATTCGCTGTCACTGACATGCCCGCAACACTCCCATAACAAGCATACGAGACAGACTTCTTGCATTCACTCCAGGCCACCTCCTAGTCACCACCCAGGAACGTTTATTGCTTTGCCTCTCGATTTTTGCTACCATCTGTCCTGAACACAACAGCACCTTTGTACATACACTCAGGGTATTGCATGCTCCGTAGGGGTTTACAGAATATTTTGCGCATGGACAGTATAAAACAATTTGCTAAACTACGTGAACGTCGAGATTGCGTGTGGTTTGCGTGCACCTCCGAATCAGGGCCATTGGGACTGATTCAGAGCCGGACGCTATTTGCGGACGGTCGTTCAGGAAAAGGGGGTGGCTATTCAAATGAACCGTTCGCTCTTTGCGGTCTGTTGATGCCTCCATGTCTGAACGAGCGAACAAAACTTGCGGTCGTTTTTTGGATAACTACGCCCCCTGGCCGCTTGCATCCTACATCATGTCCGCTATTTATTAGATTAATCGAGTACATCGACCAGCGTATGAACTGCTCGCTATTCTTGTGGTTGGTTTTTCCTAGCAGTTCTGACTATAAAATAACCCAGTGACGTGGTCAATGACGCTGCTGTATTAATTATGTACACCCATAAAACGCCCGTTTTGACCTTTAAGCACGCCTGCGTTCGGATCTCCACTCCCCGTTTTCAAGCACCTTCCTCTGTTACCACCCACATACGCCTCCTCCTGTCACTCAAAATAGCAGGCATTCGCTATTTAGCGAACAAACGATTTTCGGCCACACTGACTGGTTCGCGCATGCGTATTAAAATCCGTACGCATGCGCAGTGGGGCAAACATCGCTCGGAACGAACGAGCGGCCGCTTACGAGCGGCTCTGCATCAGGCCCATTGTGTGTTGGATTGTCCTACCCAAGTTTAGTTTTCTTTGGACTCACAGGAATGCTGCACTCTCAGGAGAGTAGAATTATAGGTATGCGTTCTGCATCCCGGCAGTCTGGATGCCAAAGCCAGAATACCGACATCGGTCAGAATCCCGGCACCGGCATCCTGACTATCGGGATGCCGAAGGTAAGTAACTGGGTTGGGGGGGAGGGGTAGGGTTTAGGGATTAGGGTTAGGCACTAGGGGCAGGGTTAGGTACTAAGGGGGGAGGGTTAGGTTTAGGGTGTGGAGAGGGAGGGGTAGGGAGAGAGGGAGGGATAGCATACCGACCACCAAGTGTCGGTATGTTAACCCTGTCGGGATCCAGGGGTAAGGATTCTGAGCGCCTGGATCCCGTCTGTCAGTATTTCATACCGATTTCGAAATATACATTTTTAGCTTTTGGTTGGAGTTCCTTTTTAATCATCCTTCTCTGCATTTCTTCAGTGCCCAAAACTTCAAAAAACAATATTTAATTGTAAAATACTTTATGGCAAATTTTCTGAAAATGATAAAAAATATCACTTTGCCAAGAACATATTTCCATAAACAATATGATCTACTTTTGCAAATGCATCTATAAAAATCTGTGAAGCATCATCGCCTTTTTTAATAATCGTGTCAATGAGGCGGCGAGCTTTTTCTGTTGTGATGTTTTCTGTCGTGATCAATTCTTTTTCGTAATCATTTATCACTTTTTTATCCAGCAGAATGTCTATCAGTTCAGTGATCACTGCTCCGTTTACTGAGCTCACAAACTCCTTCCTTGCAGCCTTCAGACGATCTAGGGCAATAATTTAGGCAAATTATTTTCATGCTCTCAGTTGTTTTATAGTCATTAGTTACAAAAATAAACTAAAACATCTTACCTGCCATTGTTTTCTTTTTATTTTCTGTGTTGTTTTTGCTTTATGAAGATACTGTAAAACATAAAGACATATATAAAGATGCAGTTCAGTAATAAACAATCATAACATCAAAAAGGCGCCCAGAAATTGTGAATAAACAACATAAGCAGTTTTCTACTCAGAAATCTCGTTACTTCAAACGACTTGCACCTATTACATAAACCTCACTCTCTTTTACCAAACTTTATTTATATTCTGCTTGATATTTAATTCCATAATACCTGATTCAAATAATCCAAGTTTCCATATCCCACAATTTATTGGCAGTAAAAAAAATATCAAAACTAACAAAAATCAAGGGTTAAATACTTATTCTGGGATGTAGTTGGTCTCAATACCGACATCCGAATCCCGGCAAGGGACTTAATACCGACGCCTATCTTAATCCCGACACCGGAACGCCCGAACGAGGCAAGGCCGGGGGGCCCATAGCGTCAACCGCGCACGGGGGTGGGGGGGGTTAGGTTTAGGGAGTGTAGCGGGGTTAGGGTTAAGTTTTGGGGGGTAGGTTAGGGTTAGGCACCCCTAGGGGGAGGGTTAGGGTTAGGCACCCCCCCCCCCCAGTAGGGTTAGGGTAGGGCAAGGGGGGGGTTATGGTTAGGCATTAGTGGGGGGTTAGGGGGGTAGGGATAGGGTACTCATCTGCCCTGTCGGAATCTTCTCCCTTTGGGCTGCCAGTGTCGGGATATGAACCGGCAGCTGTTCAGCCACCAGGACTTCATACCCATTCCCTTATTCTATGCAGAAATGGTATAAAACTATGGGGTACATTTAGAATTCAGCAGTTTGTCAAATGATCGCCCATGATTGACTGGCTTTGACTGATGTATTTAAAGCAGCAACAGAAATAAATGTATAACCAGGCTGGTTTACTATTTATATCCAATGCCGTTGTAAATCCATCAGTCAAAGTCACTGATCTCATCGGAGACTTTGGGGTATAACCAACTGAAGGCAAAATATTAATTTTTTCCTGTGGCGCAAGGTTTTTTCCACAACCGCAAGGTTTTTCCAATGCAATTGCCTGCAATTCAAGTGCACTAATTTCTGTAGGAATTAACCCATCTTTTTTTTCTTGCACATCATGAGCAGGTGCAGTCAGTAAAAATTCTTTGTTAAGAAACTCCTTCCCCTCTAATGACTAATTACGTAATAGGAAATATTCAATTAGCTTCATTGGGACAATAATTACATGTGATTATTGGAGTGAAATTCTGCAAAGTGCAGAATAATGGGTTAAAAGATGCGGGACAGGTATACGGGGGTGCTCTATGGATAAGACAGGTGCTTTAAACATTGCAGGTGGGAGTTACAGGTGTTTTTTATTATTTTAATTAAGTGGTCTCAATCTATTCCAAAATCAACTTTTTCTGGGTTTTTCCCCAACTTTTTTGTTTAATTCTTTTGTATTTAAACATTAAAAGTTGCTTTTTACCAAATTTTACAGTTTTGTTTTTTTAAAATGCACAAATGAGCCATTTTAAATATATTTAATTTTCTTTGGGAAAGTAATTAACATCTATACTGTTACAAAATGTATGTGTGTGTGGGGGGGGGAGGCTACAGGTTGATTTGCCCTTTCTTTTATAAAAAAAAAAAATTCCCGCAAATTTTTACTGTAACTTTTTTCAATTGGATAGCTGGTGAATTGGGAGCCTGCTAATAGCCACTGTAATTTATACAACAAAAACCTTGTACCTAATTGGATATGCCCCTTTGACAAACCACAGAAATGTAAATCACACTTTTACTTATAGCAACTAATTCTCAAAGCGAACAAAAATATAAAGGTAATACTTGGAATTGTAGCAAGGGCTGGACTGTAACTAGGAGCGTGTGAGCGGTGCTGCCACACAGAGCACAGTGCTCTATGGGCGGCACTGTTCCTGCTCCACGACCCTTGCTTCTGGCTAGCAGGGTGCCTGGAACGACATCTTGCAGCCAGTGTTGCTGCCGCAGTACCGCGCTCCAGGTATGCACCAAGCCATCTGTACAGCTGCATAGAGCGTCTTCACTTCCCGATGCTGGAGGCCCTGCCCCCTATGCACGACATCATGCACTTAGGGGTGGGGCCAGCTCAGGACGCTCCTGAGCTTTGTTATGGCACTGAGCAGTGGTGACATTAGACCCTACTACCAAGACCTAGGCCCCTCAGCTAAATAGGAGTGCTCTTGGTAATTTTTCATGTACAGTAGGATGCTGTTTTACCAGGGCTGTATCAGCAGTGGTGTGAGCACTGTTGCCATCCAGAGCTTCAGGCCATTGGAGTGGCATAGTTGCTTCCCCAGTGGCACCTGTATCTGCATTGTGGGATGCTTGGATTAACACCCCACAACCTGGAGAGCCCTGCTGCAGCCCTGTACTTTAAGCAGTTGCGTCACAAGGTGGGTGCAGGTCGCACCCAGGTGTCACCCGCCGAGGGGTGACACCAAAGTGCAGACTCCCCCTCAGTGGCAGGAGCCGGGTGCATTGAGTGCAGCACCCGGCTCCTGACACCGTGAGGGAGCCGGCACTGCACACAGGGCAGTCCGCACCTCCGGCACCCCCTCCCTCTCCCCCAGTGTTAAGCACGGGCCAAGGGAATTCGGGCAGTGAGGCCACACAGCCTTTTTGGCAGCACCCCACTCTGCCTCGTGCACAGCAACCCTCCCCACGCCGGGTGACACCATGGGGAGGAACGCCACTGACTTTACGAGTTGCAAGTCGCTCATTACTGGCCACATTACTTCCAATGTGCTTATTACATTATTGAGCATATTATTTGGCCTTCTTACAATATCTGCGTAAATTATTATTTAGTTGCATCGAATACTTACTATGCTATTTGCTTCACTGAAACACTTGGAGCACAACCTTTAGATGAGTAAAGCTGGTTGATGGTATTCTGACAGAGATGCCGGCAGGGGCATCTTTAGAGAGGAGGGGGCCCATGTGCATGCCCCATCTGGGGCCCCCTCCTCTCTTCCCGGCGGCCGGCAGCCGACTGATTGGCCACCGGAGCATTAGTAGATTCTGGGCACTAGAGTCTATTGCGCATGCACAAAACGCCAGAAAATTGTCCGCGGTGGCCATTTTTCCGGCTTTTTTTTACAGCGCTGACACCCGGTACAGGACCTCGGAGAGGTAAGTTTTAAATAATATGGGTGCAGGGTGTGCGGTGCGGGGCCCCCCTTGAGCCAGGGGCCCATGTGCACCGCACACCCTGCACCCATTATAGTTACGCCCCTGGTTGCTGGCTCTCCTGGTAACATAATAAGCCATAGTAATAACTGCACTTCTGTTTGGTGAGAATGGCAGCATCATGTGGGAAATAGTTGTCCTTGCTGTCTATGGGTGTTTGGAGTTGCAGAGTAAGGCTGAGTGAAGAATGCAAATTAACCACTTAACTGGCTAATATCTTTTCCAAAAATTTCCACAAAATGTTTATTTTTTATTTTTTTAATTATCAAATTATGTAAATAAGAGCTATTTAAACCTGATATAATATTGATATATATTGATTTGATTTAGATTTCTCTTCTGTTCATTCAATTTGCATTTTGTAAATTTATAAAAATAAACTATTAACACTTCTATTTTTTAAAGCATTCTCATTTTGCAGCATTTTTTCCATACCTGCCTAAAACTTGTGCACAGGTGCTGTTGGTCAGTAAACAAGTCTGGGTCTGTTTTGTATCTGTACCGATACCATTGAAATTCTACTCAGTCGGTCAAATCTGTCTAATTATTGAAAATCTGTCCTATTTAGATGTGGGTGAATATCAGAGAATCCCCATTGAGTCATATGAACTGTTTGTATTATCACAACATTGAGTGTTACCCCCTCATGAAGTCCTTATAAGGACGAAATCCGTTGGATTGTTTTTAAATAGATCTGTCCGTTTAGTTGGGTCCCATTGGTGTGAACTCAAACCATAAGGTACGACAGTAAGTTTTTTAATGTTTGTTTACCAACAGTGTAAAATGTTGACTCATTGTTGTAAATCACTTGTGATGTAAGAAGTAAAAACATTACTGTATTTTATGGAGTCATTTTAAGTTTAATAATAAAAAAAATTCTTACTAACAGTGTCTTTTTGGCCTGTTATGTCTGGGTGTCTCTTGGTGCGAGGGTTTTATTGCAGTCAAGACCGAGGAGGGAACTGGTACTCGGAAAGACCTACTTCATTTTGTTTCCAATCTAAAATGTGTGAACCAAGAAGGTAATTTCAAGGTCAACTACAAAAAGGAATAATTATTCTGATGTCATCCATCTTTGTCACGAATCCAGAACTGGTGAATTGGAGTGTTTCAATTTTCCCATAAAAAAAGACTTTTAAAACATAAAATAAATATACTTGTATATGATTGATGTGTGTCTAAACTATTGTTAGTGCCCTCCCTATTTTTGGTTATATATATATATATATATATATATATATATAAACACACACACAGACAAACACACGCACACACACCCTTGAGACTGCTAGCTCAACAGTGATTGGGACACATGGAGTGCAGAGCCAGGGCTGCTGTTGTTGGTACAGACTTAGCTGCACTGAAGCTGACAGAAGGGGGTGCCGCTGGGCTGCCCAATCACTGCTGGCCATAGTGATGGGGACACAGCAGAAGCCACAGCTGCTGTTTCTGTTGATATCAGGGCTTCTCTGCAGCAGTGCTGGGTGGGGGTGCTGCCGGGCTGTTCGGTCACTGTGGCCAGCAGTGATCAGACATACTGGAGGTAGAGCCACTGGTGGAGGAGGCCCGGAGGTTCCTATGATATAGACGACTGCTGGAAGATTGTGGATGCTGCTTTTATAATCACCCTGAAGTGCTTTTTGAAAAGTAGGCTAGTGTGCTGTAAGTTGACTCCTCTTCCAGCATCCTGGAAGAGTAAGCAAGTCTCTTGGCTGGCCGTCACCATCCATCCCTCTCCCCCAAAAAACAGCCCACACATCCCCCACAGCTGTACACATTCTCCCCACAGTATTCCACTTATAGAATACAAGTGGGTAGTCAGGAGGGAGCCGATGATGCGATTTGTGCTGAATCGCGTCATCATGGCCCCTCCCCCTGTTGCACAATGCCAGTAATCTCAGCCCCCCACCATGCACCCTTCTGTGCAGACCTGGCAGTCTCCTTCTGGAGGGGTTCACCCAGATTGTCAACAAGTATGTATCATACAGTAGCATATTATCCCTTTAAACCGGGACACCTATGAATTATACAGGTTCTGTGGCTGGCTGACTTCAAGCTTGCACTTTACATGGTTTAATCAATCGCAGAACCTGTGTAATTCATGAGTGTCCCAGTGTAAAGGGATAGTACAGTCTAATGACAGAATAATGATCTAATGTGGTATTTTCTTAATTTTCAAAATACATCAATTGAATTACTAGAAGTTAAGGTTTATTAGGATATAATATGCTAATAAAATGTAAACATTTACTTACCTCTGCCTTTTGCAGTGAAATGCAGGAAATGAAAGAGAAAGTAAAAGTTACATACAGTATCTCATGAAATGGGTGGTGCCCTTCTCTCTCTACAAGACTGTGCTAACAAACTAAGGCTGTCTAAGCATACATGTTCATGCAGACATGTACGTGTCCTCACACACCATTGGCCTAATCATGCCAAATAGCCCTGCTTGGCACACCATGGACCTTAGTAACATCATGCGTCTTTCTTAAAATTAGCATTTTATTCACACCAATAAAGCAACAAAACTAGTGTACACTCTCTGCTGGGTCTGGCAGTACTTGAACTTCTGCGTGTGACTGAGTAGCAGATATATGCAGAAAAGACTCTGATATGAGCGTCCGTGACCATTCCACATTCCATTATGCTTAATCTGTGACTTTATTATACATATGTTATACCATTTCCCTGGTGACAAAAGTAGCAACCTAGCGTCCCTGATACACAGTGAGCAGCTTGCCTTGGTTAATATCATTGATTCCCTTGAGTGTTTTATGTACCAGAAGCGAAATTGCCCTTTGAAGTTTGATAAAGTCTGGTTTCTATGGCAGGAATCCCCCTATTCTCTTATTACTTCTTCTAATGATTCTGTTTAATGGCCTTAGGATTCTTTTTGTTTCTATGCCTCTGTCACTCCACACCTAAACATTTCTTATACTATTATTGACGTTGTTTGATTATACACTCTATATCCTTGTACGATTTTAGGTCTCATTTCCTTTTAAATGTGCTCTCAAATTGCTCTATGTCAATGTACATTTGCCACCCTAGGGGGTAAATTTACTAAGAATCGAGATAGGTCAAGATGACCATCTCGGGTGATTTATTAATTTTTTTCCTGCTTGCAAATATACTAAAGGCAAAAGTCGGGTGAGTTATGCTGGCCATACACCTGTACGATTTCGGGCCGATTGCCCGATTTTCGACGAGTCATATGATGGATCTTGTGAAAATTGTGTATTTTTTTAGTAAGATACAATCCGACGCGCCCTCCCGCAGCTCCTATAATCGGATCTTATGATCAGATGTGCAGCCCAAATGTTCCATCCTATCGTGTGCAGATCGTGCCGTTTATTTTGCTCATGCGATCCATCGTGCAGCAATTCAAGTCATTTCAATGACTGTTTCCCTAATGAGCACATAAGACACAGGATCGATCATACGACAGATCCTGTGCTAAGAAAAACAACAAACATGCTGCCAGGACTGCCAGGGAGCTCCGGGGAGTCGGAAGCTGAATCGGAACGTATGCTGGTCGTGCAGGTGTATGGCCAGCATTAGAGAGACATTTCTCTCATCTCACTCGTAAAACTCGGATCAAATCACCATCGGGCCAAATCGGAAGTACTTTTCATCTAAAACATACATCTCTCAAATGTACCAAGAATCGGGATGACAAGCTCGGGTGAGATAGGAGCAAACTCTCTGTCCAAATCACTTTCCAAACTCTCAACCCCCTGAGCTGCGAGATGGTCAGAAACATACAGTACACAAATCACATTGATTTGTGTACTGTATGTATATTTCTGGAAATGGTTAAAATAGGGTTAATTTCCTTAAAATGACAGGGAAATAAATGTGTAGGGTTTCACTGTAATTTAAGAACCAGCACCAGGCAGCAGGGACAGAGCTGGTTTTAAATATAGGGTTAAAAAATTTGGCGTGAGGTTACCCCTATATTTAAAACCACCTCAATTAACCTTGTGGTTACAGCAGTAGATACAATGTCGTGGTTCCCACCATAGACTTCAATGGAGATTTCTCCCCATTGAAGTCTATGGGGAACACGCTGACCGCACACAGCCAATCAGCGAGCTGCTCCGACGGATATGCCCGCTGATTGGCTGGCGGCCCCTTCAATGATGGGGCACACGTGTGCCCCGGTCATTCACGCGGAGTAAAGCTATGTGGAAACACATAGCTTTACTCAGTCCGGCTTGGATTTGGGAGCACCCATTTATTTGTATTAACCCCATGGATGCCTACTTGGAGAAGAGGATGTGAACTACGCATAGGTGAGGTGAGTATGGATTTTTTTATAGGTACCACTATGGATTACTTCAGATACTAGGTGAGTATGTGTGATAGTGAGTATGAGTGTGCATGTATGTTATAATAAAATTTTACTTTCACGGTGTATGTCGTGTTTTTTTTCATATTGCTTTGGTTGTGGAACTACAAGTATCAGCAGACCCGTAGTGCCCGCATGCTGGTATTTGTGGTTCTCTAAATTCCAGCATGCGGGGAAGGCTTGCTGGTACGTGTAGTTCCACAACTAAAAACAGTATTTAACCATTTATTTTACACTACACTAACACTATCAACCCGGCACCCACAGCCCTAGGGTGCCAGGGATAGCCACTATCAACCCGGGCTATCAGCCTAGGCCAGGGGTGCCCTGGAGAGGGGGACCCGTTTATTGGAGGCAGAGCTGGATTAAGGCTTTGGGGGGCCTGGGGTACTTAAGACAGGGGTGCCCTAAAGTCTAAAATTAAATTCCTAAGGGATGGAAAACGGCACTCTGTGTTTATTTACAGAATTTGAAATATGCAGCGAGCCGGGGTCGTATAGCAAGTTGTATATTTCAAATTCTGTAAATAAACACTTCAGAGTGCCGTTTTCCATCTCTTACGCTGCATCTACTGTAACTGGCACCCTTGATAAAACTTTGGACACTGAAGGGCCCATTACCTCCATACGTGTATATATATATATATATATATATATATATATAAAATCAATCAGTATCTATCAGCTTGGCACTCTGCTCCTTTTATTTATATATATATATATATATATATATATATTATATATATATATTACCCCAGGTTCCATCCATAGTACTAAGCAATACACAGCAGGGAATGGTTGGTGGCGCTCACGACGTATATAAAAATAAGGTCCAACCGACCTATATAGTTAAACATTTCAGTCTTTATAGACTTTTTTTCTGGAACTGAAATGTTAAACTAAATAGGTTGTTTTTTTATATATGCCGTGAGTACCGCCAAACATTCCTTGCTGTGTGTGTATATATATATATATATATATACACAGTGTGTGTATGTGTGTGTGTATATATATATATATATATATATATACACTATACATATGTGTGTGTGTTTATATATATCTGTATACAGTCACATATATATCTTAATATATACCTGGAGCCTTTAATTTATTCAATTTTAATTGCTAACTAAAACAAGTGCACTACTCTCTGTCTTACTGTTTCTACTCTCTTGAGATGATGATCCCTTTTGCTGGCAGACAGTGACACAGAAGAACTGCACAGGGCGTTCTTCTTTCTCCTCCTTGGTTGATCCTCCATGTGCAGCTGTGCCTGTGATGCCCCCTCCTTCCCTGCAGCCTGCATGCCGGCCGGCCAGTCCCTGAAAGCCTGCTGCCTGCACAGCCATTTTCATTGGACGTGGCTACCGGCATCCCAGCAGCAGTGCTCAGCGTCGCCGCGCCATCTGTATGACGGCTATCAGTGCAGTAGCTGCCGCTTCTGGTGTAAACTCTGCTACAGCGCTTCAGATCGGATCGGTAAAAAAGATCCGATCTGTGGCAGGGGGCCCTCTCAGAGAGGGGGGCCCGGGGGTACTTGCCCCCAGAGTCCCCCCCTTAATCCGGCCCTGATTGGAGGAGTCTCCAACTACCTAGGGATTCCTGGCCTGGGCTGACTAGCGGTCAGGGCTGATGCTGCAGCTGGGGGGCCCAGTGAAAGGGCACCCCTGGCTGTGGCATCAGTTCCCCTGCTAGAAAGAGTCTGGAGCTGGTTTAAATATAGGGGTAACCTCACACCAATTTTTTTCACCCTATATTTAAAACCAGCTCTGTCCCTGCTGCCTGGTGCTGGTTCTTAAATTACAGTGGAACCCTACACATTTTTTTCCTGTAATTTTAAGAACCAGGACTGGCCGGCAAGTCCGGGGCGGGTTAGTCTTTTGGGGGGGGACCTCACGTCATTTTTTTTAATAACATTTAACGCTTTTTTACAAGTCATAACACACAAGCAGCAAGCATATATCTCGGGTGAGTAATCTCCTGCAAAATGAGATACTCGAGAGAGATATCTCGTTCTGCTTCACCATTGGCAAACTCGTTTAGCCTCAAATCGCCTGTTGGTAAATTTGGAATAAAAAAAGTGATTCAATCACCCGAGTTTTGGTGAGTTCCAGAGAGATGAATCACTTTGCAAATCAGAACCATATCGAATCTTAGTAAATTTACCCCCTAGTATGTTAATGTGATTTTATTGTTTGTTTTGTGTTTTCATTGTTAAAAATTGTTTAAAATAAATAAAAATACTTTAAAAAAAAAATACAGAGCCTGGTTACTGCCGGAGACTTGCGGGACAATCCTATTATGTGCGAAGGCTGCGAGCTGCCGTTGGAGCGGTGTTAAAATGCTGGCAACGGATGGGCACCTCGCACCCTTCGCGGCCCACTCCGAGCTCAAATTTGCAGAATATTGCCCGGAGCCCTATGGGGCTGCGGCCAAAATTCAGCAAATTCAGGCTGCCGTAAAGTGCGGCTATTGCTGTGATGATTTGCACCGGCGAGATCATTGTGGCTAATAGTATTGACCCCATACACTCAGTATATTAACCACTATATATTTGGGATATTGCTCCAATCAGGGGTTAAAGTGGGCCGGAACGGGGCAGAACTGCTTTCCGTCAGTTCTATTTGGAAACTGAACCAGTTCCGCCTCCTCCGACCCACCTTAGCCCGACACCGCAGGGAGGCTCCATTTGCTGGGCGTCGGCTGGCCCGCTGAGATTTTCTTATCAGCGGGCGCCCGGCTCCCTCCCCGCAGCATTAGCGGCAGCCGGAGGCTGGAGCTCACTCTTGAGCTCCGGCTTCCGTCTCCGCTCCCCCCATGGGCACTTTGGGAGAGACGTCATGACGTCTCTGCCATAGTAACTTCAGAGGACTCGGAGCAGCCAAGCAGGAGCGGGGCTTAAGGTAAGTATTGTTTTTTTTTTGTGTGTAAGAGGAGGGGGCACTACTACTGGGGCATTACAGAGGGGGCAATACTACTGGGGGTATTACACAGGGGGCACTACTAGTACTGGGGCCATTATACAGATGGCATTACTACAGGGGGCATTACTACAGGGGGCATATTTTTACTGGGGGCATTACTCAGGGGGCACTACTAGAGGGGGCATTTCTATGGGGGCATTGCTACTAATTACTACTACCTTATTCAGTACCTCCAGTACTGGTAGGGGCACTACCACTACTGGAGGCACTGGATAAGGGGTACTGCATAAGGGACACCACTACTGGGGTCACTGAATATGGGACACTACCACTGTGGGCACTGCTTAAGGGGCACTACCACTACTAGGGGCACTGCATAAAAAGCACCACTACTGGAAGCACTGCGTAAGGAGTGCCACTACTGTGGGCACTGCATAAGGGGTACCACTACAATGGGCATTGCATTTGCATAAGGGGCACTACTGCTGTGGGCATTATATAAGGGACACTACTACTGTGGGAATTGTGTATAAGGGGCACAAATGTGGGCATTGTGTATAAGGGGCACTGCTGTGTGTCACACATGAATAAGGGACACTATGTGGTGTAATGTGAATCGGGTGAATCAAGATTGTGCTACTGTGTGGTGTAATTCGAATTGGGAATACTGTTGTGTGACCATGCCCATTTCTTTTGAGACCACGCCCTTTTTGCCGCACGCCTTAGGTGCGCACTGTCCCTTTTTTTTAGAAGAGGGAGGGTGAGTTCCCCCACTTCTCTAGGACCACTTTAGACACTGGCTCCAATATTGATGATATTTGATCATTAATACTTGATATAACTAAATAATTATTAATAAGATCACTCACAGGATTATGAAATCCTAATTCACGGATAATTGAAACATATTTATCTCATTATTAATATTAGAGAAGATCAATTATATTATACATGTACATCCTAAAAATTCTACATACTGTACTCACATTTTTACTATTGAGACCATCAAAGTGATGATACTAATAATTACATATTTATTTGATATGAAGTAACACTAATAGACATAAAGTAATACACTTGTTCTAGAAACAATATGATATATCTAATGAATATTACTGTTGTTTATATTCCTTGTACTTATGATGTTACTAATCATTGAAGATTAAATATCTATGTTCGTCTAAATTAACTATTAAATATCTTTAAAACACTTACCTGATATATCTGAGGGAACAAATGTTCACCTCTAATACTCTGTTTTTAACTATACATGCTGTCACAAATAAACAGCAGGGCTTTGCTTTGTTTACATCCACTACTGAATGAAATCTATTGGCTGCTGCATTACACACCCTCCATAGAGATTAGCTGTAAGAATTCACTATTCAAACTTAATAAGGGGTGAAGAGACTGCAAGTGCGGGAGAATATGTTCCAATTGAATGATATGTCATGTGACTGGAGCTTAGATAATGATTGGCCCTTTGAAATGAATTTAGCCTGTTCAGTTACTACAATCTGGTTAGCCTTGAAAAAGCTAATGACAGGGAAACGGCTGTTGGTATGTTTACTGTGTGTTTGAACATGAACAGGGTTGGCTCAAGGCACATTTGACCAGTGCGGCCGAACAGGGGTGCCACTCCATTGGGTGGGGCAGCAGTCCCTTCCTGCTGCACCAACTCCTTGCAACCATTCTAAGCCTACCTTCTCCCTCCCCACAGCCATGCTTAGCCCGCCATTTCTTCCTCCACGCAGCCTTCATCTGCCTGCCTTCTCCCTCCCCAAAGCCACGCATAGCCCGCCTTCTCCCTCCCCGCAACCTTCATTTGCCTGTCTTCTCCATCCCCACAGCCACGATTAGCCTGCCTAAGGGCTGGCAGGCTGACAGATAAAATGTCTGTCGGTCTGACAGGCATTTTATCTGGACGTATATGCCCAGCTAAGGAGTTTCCTGGATAAGCATACAGTAGCTGTTAGTGATGGTGAACTTGCTTATTCACATAAGTATGTTGTGTGATGTACTTCAGAAAGTGTTCTTTTTCCTCCAGTTTAACTCCGGCGTAACTCCGTCTTAGTTATCAAATAGTAATAACACTTAATCTAAGAGTCAGACAGACTCTCATTGGCTGCTGCACCTACTCACTCATGAGCTCCACCTTCCGGCTCCCACAGTGGGTGATGGGAGAGAGGTCATGATGTCTCTCCCATAGTGCAGAGCAGGACGGGAGGATGGAGGAGCAGACAGCGGCAGGCAAGGGAATTCAGGCAAGTAATTTTTTGAGTGTCTTTGTCCTATATATGTAAGGGGCACTGCATAGGGGGACCACTACTGGGAGCACTACATAGGGGGGCACTGTATATGGGGCACTACTGGGGGTATAGCATAAGGGGCACTGGGGGAAGGGGGGTCTTTAATAAATCATGCTGGCTGTATTTATTTGCCTGCTGCATTCATGTTTTTTTAGTGATAGAGGTGTGTGTGTGTGTACCCAGTCATAGGTGGTATATTTTACTGTAGTGGTCCTAAATCATGTGTGAGCTGTTTCTATCTATATATCTCTCTATTTGTGGCTAGATGTTTTTACATTGGTTCGGTAGCCAAGGTTTTGGGAAAACCCCCTTTCAAAATCCTGCGTTTGCCACTGACAGTAGTAGCAAATTACCTAAAACAATCTAACACTTTGAAATTAAGGCTGGCTACACACCTGAACGACATTTTATCTGTGCAGTATTGCTCTGTATTTGCTGAGGTTAGGTTATCCTGCTGAAAGCTCTTCATACCTTACTGCTCTACTTTGTTTTGCCTTGCTCTACAAAGTATTTTTTTGCTCTAAAAGTATGGATGGTTATCGCTATCAAGCTGTGGCTGCCTATGCTGTCATTGTGGCATCACTCCCCGATACCCAGAAGGCTCGCAAGAGGAGAAAAGTGGAGAGGGCCTGCTGGACCAAGGAGTGGCTGCTGCAGAAAGACTCCATGTCTCATATGTCCTTGCTCACGGAGATTCGTGAGAACAATCCTGATGACTTCAGGAATTTTATGCGGATAGATGATGACACCTTTGACGAGTTGCTTGCTCTGGTAACTCCATACATTGAGAAGTGAGACACCAAATTCCGAGAGCCATCACTGCTGAGGAGAGACCGGTGGTAACCCTACGCTTCCTGGCTACTGGCAGGTCCCTGGCTGATCTAAAGTTTGGATCTCTCATATCTCCGCAAGCTTTGGGGATCATCATCTCCGAGACGTGTAATGCCATCATACATGTGCTGAAACAGCAATACCTCAAGGTAAGTAAAAATAAGGACCAAGTTTTTTGTGTTTTTTAAACATTAATTTCAAATGCTGCAATCGGTGCAAACAATGCAGCTTATATTAACCATTGCACTACCAGCAACATTTTTTAAGTTTTTTTAGTTTCAATAAAGGACATTATGTCCAACATAGTATAAGCATACATATATTTAAAAAAAAATCCTTTACCTATACAAATTAGTTAGACAAAATATTTGTGGTCAGCAAACATATAAAATAGATGGAGATAACGCACTTGGCAATCAGCTATTTTACTAATCACACGTTGATGTATAAGGCATTGCAGGGATTTGGGCCAGTGGACAAGCTGCCCATAGCAACCAATCGGCCTCTAGCCATCAATTTGCTGAATGTACATATAATTGGTAGATAGAGGCCACTCGAGGGGCGACTTCACCAGTGGTCCAGTGGTCCACCTCCCTGCACTGTGTGATCCACCACCTTCTTTTGCAGCTGATTGTTGAGTGCTGTATGTCCATCCACTTTAATGTGATAAAAATTAGACTGAACGTGGAAGTCATCCTGTGCGCTGTATAATATAGCGCAATAATTTGTCGTATGTATGTGACTAGCAGCCCATTGTATCCTGTTGGTCTTTCCATCTTTTTTTTTTATATATAAATATCTGTAAATAAACAATATATAAAAATATACACTGCCTGCGCACAAACAATGGCAAAGCCAAAATCTTACCTAAACAACATTTTTGAACCAACTATGTATAAACATACTAGGATTAATACAAAAACAGCATGGTGCTATAAAGATTACTGAATTTTAGATGTCATGAAATTTGGTCTGAACATTATTGTCATCCTGTGACCCATATAGCATACCACTGTAAATAGCTGAATGTATGGGAGTAGAGGCCCGCTATATACTGCTGGTCTCTCCACCATAGTTGTGGTGTGGCTGGAACATGTGGTTGGGGCAACAGTGGCATAAATGTATGTTCAGGCGTTGCTTGGAGGTTGGAGTGTTGCGTTAATTGGCCGGCTAACCCTATCCTAAATACATAAAAAATAATGCGCTCTACGTGGGTACGTCGGTCATTTGTCATGCGGCACATTTTAAAGGCCATTGTTGTTCCGTATATATCACACTTGTCAGGGGGCTTTTGTAGAACATTGGCGTGTTAGCTGAATGTTGTTGTGTTGATGGTCATTTTCGGGCTGAGCTACGCTCTTTCGGCAGCGTGGTGGTATAGGCTCCACCATTCTTACTGTGTCACTTTCACCATTGACGCTTGACCCGCCACTTTCTTGTGACAACTCCAAGGCATCCTCAGGTGGTGACTACAAAGCAGATGGCTGGAAAAAAAAGAAATATTACATGAATATTTGTTTTTAAATATATATGCTATGAAATGGTCATGTAAAATGAAAACACTGACATCCTATATTTTTTTTTACAGTTACGCACAACTATGGAGGAGTGGAAAACTATTGTGGAAGAATTTGCGGATCGCTGGAATTTCCCAAATTGTGGAGGAGCCATTGATGGGAAGCACATACGCATAACACCACCTCCCAACAGCGGATCTTTTTTTTACAACTATAAAGGATTCTTTAGCATAGTACTGATGGCTGTGGTAATGCTAATTATCAGTTTATTTATGTCAATATTGGTAAGAATGGGCGAGCTTCTGACAGTGGCTCCTTTCAGCAGACATCAATTTATGAAACTAATTTTCCATGGACCAATCAATCTGAGGGTGGACAAGATTGACTGGGTTGTCATGGCATGTTGTGTGTTGCATAACCTACTACGCACTAAAAGCCAACAGGAAAGGCACACTAGAACATTTGTGCATGATCAAGTGGATCAACCAGAAGTGGAGGACAGGTGGACATCACTTGGTGTTTCAAGTCTGCAAACACTCAGTGCTCGTGCAAAGCAGACACGGGAGGACTACATGACATACTTCAATGGTGTTGGGGCTGTGCCGTGGCAAGAGGAGTGTATTCATTAGATATAAATGTACACATTTTATTGCCAAATAAAATGTTTTATTTCCATTGCACAGTTTTTGTTACTTACCATCTCCATGTAGCTATTTTCTAAATGCTCTTCCTCGTCCCTTTCTATCAGGTCAATTGAGTTAAGCAATGTTCTTTGTTCCCCTTGATCCAGGGTAAATTTCATCAAATTAAAATACCATCATGTAGGTATACAGATATCATCAGTGCCGGCCTCAGATCTTTTAGACGCAAAAAAATTTTTTGTGTTCCTTTGAGAAAACTGTTTTGAAATTACGTATTTTCTGCTTTACCCATTTGGGATCTGCTTCACTATGGTACGGCTTACAAATGGATACCAATCTCTGGATGGCTGTGGCTTGCTTCTCTTTATTACAGTTATCTTTGGACCATATTTTCCAAAGACATTCATTGTCACGAAACCCTTGTATAAAATCTTTGCAGTTCCTTTGGAGAATAACTCTGAATTTTTCAAAGAAGGACATAAAATTATTATTATAACACACACATGCAAGCACACACACACACATGAAGGCACATACACACATGCATGCAGACACACACGCAGGCACACATACATGCAGGCACATACATACATGCAGGCACACACACACTCAGGCACACATTCATGCAGGCACACACACATGCAGACACACACGCAGGCACACAACACATACATGCAGACACACACACACAAAAAAACATAAAATTCGCCTGTTGATTATGATAACATACCAGCAGGAGCTGCAGCAGCTGCACAATCCCACAATTGCTTTTTTCACAAATGCAGGAAGCGGCCACGAAGCTGGAGAGGCAGAGAATTGTGGGAAGAAATGGGAGCGTCTACATGAAAACATCAACCTTGGCTAAATCAGACAGACAAATAGTCTGGTTGTCCGGTTGGCTGTACACATTGTGCAATTGGCGCCTTATAGCATGCAATATCTACCGATTGTCCATGCAGCACAGACAACCGGAAGCCGTATGATACGGCCAGTGGGAGTGCGCAATTGTGCGTACACACTATGCCATATACATGATTTGGCGCGCCGATACACAAAATCATGCCTATATTGTCCTGGTGTGTATGCACCCTAACACTGGCTATGCAGCCTAACAGATCACTAAAAATATGTAATTCTATATATATATATATTATATATATATATATATATATATTCTATATATATATATATATATATATATATATAAAAATAAAGAGAGTCGGCAATAGCACATTGTCCTGACGACGGAGTAAAATCCGAAACATTGACCGTTGGACCCTTGTGTGGTGTTGATTTATTGCCAAGTCTATTTGAGTGCCACTCATTGCTCTGCCTATATACACACACACACACACACACATATATATATATATATATATATATATATACATATATACATACATATATATACATACATATACATACATACACACACACATACATACATACATATATATACATACATACTACCGTTCAAAAGTTTGGGGTCACTTAGAAATTTCCTTATTTTTTAAAGAAAAGCACTGTTTTTTTTCAATGAAGATAACATTAAATTAATCAGAAATACACTCTATATATTGTTAATGTGGTAAATGACTATAGTGGCTGCAAACGTCTGGTTTTTAAAGGAATATCTACATACTGTAGGTGTATAGAGGCCCATTTCCAGCAACCATCACTCCAGTGATCTAATGGTACATTGTGTTTGCTAAGCGCGTTAGAAGACTAATGGATGATTAGAAAACCCTTGGAAACCCTTGTGCAATTAGGTTAGCACAGCTGAAAATGGGTTTGCTCGTTAGAGAAGCTATAAAACTGGCCTTCCTTTGAGCTAGTTGAGTATCTGGAGCATCACATTTGTGGGTTCGATTATACTCTCCAAATGGCCAGAAAAAGAGAACTTTCATGTGAAATTCGATAGTCTATTCTTGTTCTTAGAAATGAAGGCTATTCCATGTGAGAAGTTGCCAAGAAACTGAAAATTTCCTACAACGGTGTGTGCTACTCCCTTCAGAGAACAGCACAAACAAGCTCTAACCAGAGTAGAAAGAGAAGTGGGAGGCCCTGGTGCACAACTGTGCAAGAAAACAAGTACATTAAAGTCTCTAGTTTGAGAAATAGACGCCTCACAAGTCCTCAACTGACAGCTTCATTAAATGGTACCCGCAAAACGCCAGTGTCAATGTCTACAGTGAAGAGGCGACTCCGGGATGCTGGCCTTCTAGGCAGAGTGGCAAAGAAAAAGCCATATCTGAGACTGGCCAATAACAGGAAAAGATTAATATGGGCAAAAGAACACAGACATTGGACAGAGGAAGATTGGATAAAAAGTGTTATGGACAGACGAATCGAAGTTTGAGGTGTTTGGATCACACAGAAGAACATTTGTGAGACGCAGAACAAGTGAAAAGATGCTGGAAGAGTGCCTGACACCATCTGTCAAGCATGGTGGAGGTAATGTGATGGTCTTGGGCTGCTTTGGTGCGGTAAAGTGGGAGATTTGTACAATGTAAAAGGGATTTTGAATAAGGAAGGTTATCATTCCATTTTGCAACGCCATGCCATATACCCTGTGGACAGCGCTTGATTGGAGCCAATTTCCTCCTCCAACAGGACAATGACCCAAAGCACACCTCCAAATTATGCAAGAACTATTTAGGCAAGAAGCAGGAAGCTAGTATTCTGTCTGTAATGGAGTGGCCAGCGCAGTCACCAGATCTCAACCCCATTGAGGTGTTATGGGAGCAGCTTGACCGTATGGTACGTAAGAAGTGCCCATCAAGCCAATCCAACTTGTGGGAGGTGCTTCAGGAAGCGTGGGGTGACATTTCTTCAGATTACCTCAACAAATTAACTGCTAGAATCTAAAGGTCTGCAATGCTGTAATTACTGCAAAAGGAGCATTCTTTGACGAAAGCAAAGTTTGAAGGTCAAAATTATTATTTAAAATAAAAATAATTATTTCTAACCTTGCCAATGTCTTGACTATATGTTCTATTCATTTTGCAACTCATTTGATAAATAAAAGTCAGTTTTCATGTAAAACACGAAATTGTCTGGGTGACCTCAAACTTTTGAACGGTAGACTATATATATTGTTTTCTGGTGCAATAATGATGGGCGGGGCACTCCAATAAATCTTGCACAGGGCGCTACTAAACTGGAGCCAGCCTTGAAAAGTAATTAGGGGGGGGAGGTATTTATCAAAGCTGGCAGAGAGATAAAATAGATTACCAACCAATCAGCTCTTAACATTTTTTAAATAGTCTGCAAAATGTAAATTGGAAGCTGATTGGTTAGTACTTTATCTCTCACGATTTTATATCTCTCCCAGGTTTGATAAATACCCCCCCAAATATGTGTAATATCAACATACTACTAATGTTTGCTAGAATCCCACACACTGCATAGGAACCAGGTGCCAGCAGTGTGTCCCAGTTGATTAGTTAAATTCCCCATGTAATTAGCTAAATTGAATATCACAGAGAGTAACATTGTATCCTCTTTAAGCCTGTTATCAGCAGCAAGAGTGTACTATGTGAGATTCAGATAGCAGCACGTCTCTGTATAGACTGTGATTGCCCAGACTATCCCTGCAGTTGAAACATAAAGAGCAACATTGTATACAGTCTGTATTGTAGTGTGCGGTGTGACATCTGAATGGGAATAATAAGGAAGACAATTACAACCAGGGAAGGACTGGGGCTGTAAATCAGTTCGCCCTGCATGCGCGCGCCTTAATTGCACTCGCTCATGAAGGGGGCGTGGTTATTTCAAAGGGGCATGCCGCGAGTCACGGGGGCCTGGCCCAGCACAGCGCACCACCGGCCCATCAATGCCTCCACCCCTAACATCTCCCTGAGATCATAGTGAATCCAGAGCCATGGGGTGGAGGGCGGGGAACACTACCTACCTCCTTGAGCCAGCCCTAAGACCGATGGCCAGTCCGGCCCTGATTACAACTGTGTGCTAAGTGAGCGTCAGGCAGCAGCATGACTCTGCATAAATGGTGAATGCTCAGAATTTGTCCAACTTTGAAACATAAAGAGCAGCAATTTATATTATTTATATGGTGATTATCAGTAGTAGTTCACCGTGCTGGGTGAGAACCAACTAGCTACATGCTCCTGCATCAGGCTTGAATGGCAATAGGTTAGATAACTAATATGACAAATGTATCACGGTATTCACCACATCTAATAGGCACATGGGAAATACACAGGGGCTGGCTGGCAATTACCCTGGGGGGCAGACACAAGTAAGTGGGCCGGTTTCCCCACCTGTGATTTGCAATGGGGAAAAGAGACACGATAATAGCCTCTGTAGGTAAGGTTTGTTTAATGTGGACGTGCTTTAAATAGTCAATGAAATATATGAAAAGTGGTTATGTCAAAGAGCTATAAACAAATACGATGACCAGCCCCATCCCAAACCAAAAACCATTCTAGTGACCCCTACAAAATGCACCCAGCACTCTAGTGATGGATATTCAATGCAGGAACCATTCTACTTACCATTATACAATACAGGGACCATTCCTGTGACCATTATACTATACAGGGACCATTCTAGTGACCAATATACAATGCAGGGACCATTCTAGTGACCAATATACAATGCAGGGGCCATTCTAGTCACTGATATGCAATATAGGGGACAGTCTAGTGACTGATATAGAATGCATGGACCATTTTAGTGACCGATATATAATGCATGGACTATTCTAGTGACCAATATATACTACAGGCACAATTTTAGTGACAGGTATATAATTATAAGCGCTTATTTAATTGACTGGTATGCAATACAGGGACCATTCTTGTGATTATGATAATTTATAAACAGTATGATTAATAAATTCCCATTCTATAATCAAAAATTAAATAAAAACATTACAAATGTGGCATAATAATAATGTATTCTACTACTTGTTAGTGAACAATAAGCAAACAGCCCAAGTAGAATATGTGTATAATGCTCATAGGCTATAAAGCTGCAGCACATGTACTGTTTTCATCGATAAGTTCAAAGGCGATGGAACGGAAAATATCAATGAATTGAAAACCTCATATAGGAACTTATAGGCCACAGTCAAGCAAGAGTTCAGCGCATCTAACAGTGGCACTAGCAGTGAAAGTGTGAAATACATGTTTTTACTCATTAACGGACTTAAAATAGTTTAGCAAAAATTGTAAATATAAGCAGCCTACCCAAGATCCTGGAATTGGGTCTATGTCCACCGTCACACGCATAGCCGCACCTAGACATTTTTGCACCCTGGGGACCCTGTCTTTAGGAATTCTTCTTTAATTTCACCTATCATATTTATTTTTGTGGCATAAAGCAGGAGAGACTTTAGATCACAGGTTCTCAAACTAGGTCCTCAGGACCCCAAACAGTGCTTGTTTTCCAGGTCTCCTCACAGAACCACAAATTAAATAATTAGCTCCACCTGTGGATATTTTAAAATGTATCAGTGAGTAATGACTATACCAGTGCACCTGCTGGGTGACCTGGAAAACGTTAACTGTGTGAGGTCCTGAGGAACGAGTTTGAGAACCACTGCTTTAGATTATTCATACAGTGGCCAGTAACCGGTATATAAGATACAGTGGGTGTTGCAGTGACCACTATTGTAATGCAGAGAATATTACGGCAACCACCATATAACAGCAAGGAACATCACAGGGACAGCCATATAATGCAGAGAATATTACAGTGATCACCATATAATGCAGAGAACATCACAGTGACAGCCATATAATGCAGAGAATATTATGGTTACGACCATATAATACAGAGATCATAACAATAGCCACAAGATAATCGAGAGAACATTGCAGTGACTGCCATATAATGCAGAGAATTTCATAGTGACCAGCATATAATGCAGAGAACATAACAGTGACATCCCGAAAATGCAGAGAGCGTCGCAGTGACCACCATATAATACAGAGAGCACTGCAGTGACCACCATATAATGCAGGGTACATCAATGCAGAGAGGATTGCAGTGACAGCCAGATCAGGGAGCATTGCAGTGACTGCCATATAATGCAGGGAAGTTTGCACTGACCAACATAAAATGAAAACAAAATCACAGTGACCGCTGGATAATGCAGAGAGGTTCACAGTGATCATCAGATCAGGAAGCAGCGCAAAGAGATGCCATATAATGCGAGGGGTTTACAGTGGGCCTGATTCAGAGCCGCTCGTAAGCGGCCGCTCGTTCGTTCCGAGCGATGTTTGCACATCTGCGCATGCATATGGGTTGTAATGCGCATGCGCGAACCAGTCAGTGCGGTCGGAAATTGTGTGCTCGCAATATAGCAAATGCCTGCTAATTTGAGTGACAGGGTGAGGCGGTTGTGGATGGTAACAGAGGAAGGTGCTTGAAAACGGGGAGTGGAGATCCGAACGCAGGCGTGCCAAATGGTCAAAACGGGCTTTTTAAAGGTGTGCATAATTATCAAAGCAGCGTCATTGACCACGTCACTGGGTTGTCTTTTAGCCTGATCTGCTCGCATGATTGCGGTAGGAAAATGCTACCACAAGAATAGCGAGCAGTTCATACGCTTTTCGATGTACTCGATTAATCTAATAAATAGCGGAGATGACGTATGATGCGAGCGGCCAGGGGGTGTTTTTCAAAATAGCGAGCGCATGTTTCGTTCGCTCATTCAGACCGCAGGTGTCAACAGACCGCAAAGAGCGACCGCTTAATTTAAATATCCGGCCCCTTTTTCAGAACGAGCGTCCGCAAATAGCGTCCGGCTCTGAATGAGGTCCAGAGACCACAAACAAAAGAGGACAAAGTGTTCCAACAAGGGGCACTCATGTACTGTTGGTATATAGAATCATCTAATTGAAGACTATTGTGGTGACCCAAGAAAATACATAAAATATAACCTTTAATTCATCCTTTAAAATCTTAAGGCCAGCGAAATTTAAAATGCAAAAATTGTGTTTAAGTGATACAAATGTAAGACAATACTAACAAAAACATTGAATTAAAATATTGCGTCCGCTCTCAAGTATTTGTGTTTATTTATGTGTATTTAATATAAATACAACCTTCCAATTCAATACTATTCATGACAGGATGCTGTTGTTTTAATTATGTCATAATAATGTCACCACTCCTATATATTTGGGGTAATGGTTCAATATATTATGTTCATCTGGAGTTGTGGCTTCTGTGCCCTAGTTTCACCTAAGGTGTCAAAACTGCATTTAATAAAGAAAATTTATGTATTAACATATTCACATCAATGGTTCTTACACCCTGACCCAAATATAATGTAAATCTTTGCAGGATGCCACTAAAGAGTAAATCCTACATCAACCGCCTCACACATGCACATTATGTCCGACATATCGCTTCCATTTCTCATGGTATATTTTATCCATATGTCGGAATCGGTATGTAATACCGCCGGACCTAAGCCCAGCGGATGAAATCCCGACACCGGAAGGCCGGCAGATGAAGATCTCGACTAGGGTGAGTCCAAATGCCGACCGTCAGCATCCCGACTGTCTAGGGGCTCCTGGGGGGGACTTAGTGTTAGGCACCCCCCCAGGAGGTTAGGGTTAGGCTAGGGGAAGGGGGGTTAGGGATCCCCGGGGGGGGAGGTTAGGCACCCCCCCGGGAGACTTAGGGTTAAGCTGTGGGCAGGGCTGCCAAGAGAAATCCTGGGCCCCGGTACAGCAACTTCCCGGGCCCCCCCAATGCCATTTGCAGCGTATGACATTTCCACTGTCTATTGGAGGGGGAGACAGGACAAGATCTTATTGGCTGCAGCACAGAGCAGCCGGATTAGTGTTTCCGCTAGACTGTGGGCGGGGCAGGAAGTCTGTGTGCGCATTCCCAAAAAGTGGGTCCAGCTAACCAGGAAGGGCATGTCACAAGGACAATTCATCACACTTGGGGCATGCCCAGCACTTACCGAGGTGCTGGGCTTCCCCCAAGCTCTTCCCTCACAGTATAAATATGATGTGTGCATGCGCATGGCTTCTATTAACCCGGCAGTAATTGGTCACTGCAACTGGGACACTGCAGCCTGCTGGTGGGGAAGACACAGGGCAGGCTGATTTTAGTGGGGCGACGTTAAAAGTGCAGGGTGCAGTTTGTCCTTTTAAAATCGGGCAAGGCACGGCACCACACTAAAACAGCCTAGTGGGAACACTACCGGACGCTATCGTCATGCTGTGCATTTCATCCGTCATTGGATTGGTTGCATAGCGCATCCCCCAGGACCCATATATATATATATATATATATATGCACTCCACCTCTCAAGAAAGACATGGGCGGCACTCCGGGACTTAGAAAAAAATTGCATATGTTTGAACACCAACGTTTCAGAGCTCCACCGCCTCTGTGCTCTGTGGAGTGCCGCCCGTGTCTTTCTTGTGAGAGACAAGTGTTTCTATACTTATGGCTGGGGAAGGCACCAGGGCATCAGGTTACCATTTAGACCTTTGAGTGCCGATTCTATACAGTGGTGTCATTTATATATATATAAGTCCAATGGTCCAGCACTGCTATTAAGGTTTTTTGACAGCCCTTGTGCCCTCCGTTGATAATGAATAATCTGCATAGAGGAAAGTATGGCGGCACTGAAGGTTTTCAATTAATGCAATTTAATCCAACGACGTTTCAGGGCTAGGTTGTCCTTTTGTCATGGTATTACTATATATATATATATATATATATATATATATATATATATACACTGTATATATGCACACACATATATACTATATATATATAACACACACCTATATATGAACGCTAATACACACATATACATATTTATATATATATATATATATATATATATTACACACATATTTAAATTTACCTATCTATATGTATGAGATATATATATATATATATATATATATATATGTTACACTGAAGGATGAATACATTTATTATATTTATAAAATATAAATATAGCAACTGCAGCACCAGTGTCAAAGGCACTCACAGTCTGCAGTCAGCAGGGCACTCCTGGGCTCTTCTCTTTCCTCCATACACTGCTGACACCACTCTGACTCTGTCTAGGAGGCTAGGAATCATGGATCATGCATCCAGCCCTCCTTCCTGTTGTCCCTCCTAGTCCAGGCACACCTTCCGGAGTCTGGTGTAGAGTGAGATGACATCATCATCTTGTGAGACCTTTAGCTCCGCAGCGGCAGATAGGACCAGAAGTGAGTGATGCACTGTGCAGGAGTCCAGCATCCAAGACCCTTCCCCACTAACACCCCCACCCCGAACGAACAGCCGCGGCGGAGATTTAATAAAAGGGGTTTTTTTTAATAAAAAGATTAAAAAAATTACAAAAAAGTTACTGTTGTGCTGCAGACCGGGCCCCCTGACATGGCCGGGCCCGGGTAATCAGTACCCGCTCCCCCTCCCTCTCGGCTCCCCTGGCTGCGGGGAAGGGGAGGTTAGGTTTAGGCACCCCTAAGGGAGGGTTAGGGGGAGTGGGAGGTTAGGTTAGTAAATAGAAAAAATACTTACCTGTCAGGATCTTCACTGCTGGGCTTCCGCTGTAGGGATTTGAACCACCGGCCATACGGCAAGCGGTAAATCATACTGAATCCCCCAAAAAGCACTTTATATCTCACATGCAGATTTTATTTCTCATGGTATCTCTTATCAGTGCATTTATGAGGTATCCTGTCCCCCATACACTGATATATACAGACAGGAAGGTAGAGTACCAGTGCACATTGCACAGGCAGTACAGTGGATCGGATCAGAAGACGTGCTCAGTGTGCAGCCACAGGCTGAATGGAGGTGACAGCCAGGTAACAGGCAGATAATGCTGCCCAGCCTCTCTGATGCTGCTACTGTATAGTCGGAGCGACTGCAGAGCACTTTCTGCCTGCGACCCGGCCGTCAGTCATGTATGTGCAGTGTGACACCGGCCCTCACTGAAACAAAAGTGTACCAGCCCGAGGGGCATATGGCACCCTGCCCCCCGGCCCCTGGAGAGCCACCATAAACAACTATAGTAAATATATTTAAAACACTTAAAGAGAAAATATATAATTTAGAAAAGGATTGTTTCTGATCTATATTACTGTGTATCTAGCACTATAAAGGGGAATGTATACTCCATAATATTAGTATACTGTGGCACCCCCAGAGAAACTGCTTAGCCTGGCAGTTCTTTCTTGTGCACGTGAGTGTTGCTGTGGATTGACTCTAGGACCCAGGAGCAGCTAACTATGAGCAGCAGCACTGCTAAGCCCAGGATAGAAAGTGAAACTAGAGAAGGCATAACAGAAGCAGCCATGTGGAGCGTGACAGGAGCCGTGTAGTGTGAGCTGTTGGAGAGAAGCAACTACCAGGAGTGTGTGTGTGCTGCACTGAGTCTTGATTGAGGGCACAGAGACTGGAGATCAGCAGCTGATCGGGGTAACAGTGGCTGTGAGGAGGAGACCCCCCTCTATGTAAAGACAAGAGAGCTTGAAAGTGCTCCGTTTTACTGATCTAATGGAGCATACACACGGTCAGATTTGTCAGACTTGTCAGATTTGTCAGATGAACGACTGAACGATTGAACGATTTGAACAATTTTACCAAAGTTTTGAACGATTTGAACGATTGAACGATTTTTGACTGCATTAAAATGAATGGAATCGTCCAAGTCTGACTGCAAACCCATCAGATGTCAGATATCGTTATCTGACAAACGGGAACGCGCATCGTTGATCGTCCATCGTTCAGGCATGTCAGATATGAACGATTTCCCTTCAGATATGAACGACTGAACGATTTTTAAATCGTTATGGAAGGAAAAATCTGATCGTGTGTATGCACCATTACTACAGCACCAAGGAGAGGAGAGGCTGTGTGTGCAGGTCACGTGCTACATGCTGAAAGTCACGTGCTGGCATCTGGACAAGTATCCTTTGCATTGTAATACATACCAGGAGAAGGACTGCACAATCATAGAGACTGATCTTATAGGAAGTGGATTTTCTGCAAAGACTGTAACCATTTCAAGTAACATTTAATACCCTGGTATCCTTATAATGAGCTCCAACGTGCTGATCAGTGAAGATTAGGGACACTATTCCTGGGCGCACTAATGAGAAACACGGTAGTTCATTGCCAATCTTTTGAGATCGTAGTGTTTATAGGAAATGTTATTCTGCACTTGATTTTATATGACACTGTGAAGTATATTGCTCATGACCGTAGCTGTTTCCTATAGAGTATGCAAAGTAATTAATTATTGAATGTTTACAGTATTAACAGAGAAGTGAATACATATCTGAAGTTAATTGCCCTACCATATTTGAATTGAATGTATTACTGTACTTGCATATTATTTGGTTATTGCGGAGTGTTGTGATATGAGCCAGATTTTTGTTAACTGAATATTTTAGTAAGCAGCTTGGGTTTGGAAGCCAGTTCTCAAATTCACAAAACTGCAGTTATCTCTAATAAATCGGCTCTCTGCAGAGCAGACTGTTTGAATGACCCTTTGTCTGGACTGATCTTCCTTACCTCTCTGTAAAGTGGAAAGAATCTGTATGAGAATCCAGTTCACCAGGTAAAACAGTTTAGCTACAGTCACCTTCTCATACTACACCTGGGTACTACAATACTATAATAGGAAATACTATCAGATTTATGCTGGGATATTTATAGTAACTGTAAAAAGAATGTCACTAGATACCATACATTGGAGTCTGTATCTTGTTATGTGGACCTACATTTATGTGGGGATAAGTAATACTATGTGGAAATAGGAGACTGTATGAAGTATCATCCCTCTGCTTACTGATTCTGTCCAAGGGCTCTATTTACTACAATCCGCATATTGAATGCGGATTGTAGTGTGATATTACCGAGTGAATTCGCATTTGCGAATTCAGGCAATATCACAGGGATTTACTATAAATCCCTTGCAGGGACAGAGCTTGCGATAAAGCTCTGTCCCTGCGGATCCCATCCGCACTCTAGTTGCGGTATTTCCGGAAAAAATACAGCGACTAAGAGCCCGCGCATGCGCCGACCGGCCGCCGCTGCTACCTCCCACCGACGCTAAGCCCCGCCCCCCGCGATCGCGGCCCCCCCTCCCTTCATTACACTTACCTGCATCCTCCTGGCCTCCGGTGATCTTCTCCGGGCTTCCCGATCAGGTGATCTCCCATACTGCACTGGGGCCTGATCACCTGATGATCGGGCCGCAGTGCACTGTGGGAGACCAGCTGACCGGAGAGGAGTCCTCACCGGAGGTCCGATCACCGGTCCCTGGATTCAGGTAAGTAAATAAAAAATGTTTCAATTTTTTTTTTCTTTTTTTACAGCAATCAGTTTGCGGTCTGTTTAGACCACATAGCTGATTACTGGTACCGGCTCCCGCCTCTGCTCTCCCCGTTAGAGCAGAGTGGGAGCCCGGTAACCGGGGGAGACCCTGGATAACATCACAATTTATTTTTAGTAACTCTGGTCGGATCACATTTCCCATTACAATTATGGGAAATGCGATCTGCTTTACTAAAAATAAGTGATACTTAGGGGTTGAAGTAGAATTTTACTAATTCTACTCCAATTGCCCTGTAATAACTATAGGTGATACTAATATAATGTGAAAAGGGTGTGAAAACAATAATAATAAATAATAATAATAATAATAAATAGAGCCCCAACTGAGGCTAAATGCAGAATATATAAAGTGAACAGAATAACGGTTATACCTGCTTATAGCCGACTGCACCTGAGGATTTAAACATTCAAAGACAATTACCCCAGGGGAATACTCAGCGATAAGCACTTGGGGGGGTCATTCAGACCCACTCGCAAGCGGCAGTACGCTCGCAAGTGGGTCGATGTTCCCCACTGCGCATACGCACGACGGAGGGACCTCCGTCGTGCGCATGCGCGAGACCCGGACTGCGACAGCCAAGCTGTCGCTCCGGGTCTCCCACCAAAGGGGGCGTGCTGTCGATGGTGACTGACAGCACGCCCCCTTTGGTGGGCGTGCCGGGGGCGTGCCTGCCAGACGGAGGCGTTCCCATGGGAACGCCTACCGTCTGAAGCCGGCCCCACTGACATCACTAGTGATGTCAGTGGGAGTGATTTTGGCTCTGATAGAGCCAAAATCACTCCAGGGCTTGTGGCAGGGAAACCCAACCGCAGGGTCTCCGTCGCAAGTCCGATGGTCTTTTTGGACGCTCGTATATGCTGTGGGTGGTGACCCACAGCTATACGAGCGTCCAGGAGGACGCTCCATTTTAATGGAGGAGGGCCCTGATTCAGAGCGAGCGCTCTGGTCAGAGCGTCCGGCTCTGAATCAGGCCCTTGGTACACGATTAAAGTGATTGAATGACCTACATTTCTGCTATGTACAGACCCCCATACATCAGAGATGGATCTCTGCGATCAGGGCCGGCCCTAGCCAATTTGGTGCCCTAGGCAAGATTTTGGCTGGTGCCCCCTAAAAGATAATCCACCACCAATCTTAAAGTGGGTACACAGCTGATGGATATATCTGCAGATCGACTGAAAGAGGGGATAGGGCCAGGGCAGAGGTGACAGGACAGTGGGTACAGGACAGAGGGCCCAGGATAGTGGTGACAGGACGAGGACAGAGGAGCCAGGATAGAGGTGATAGAGCCAGAAAAGGGGATAGGGCAGGGCAGAGGTGACAGGGCCAGGACAGAGGAGCCAGGACAAAAAGGGCAGGGTAGGACAGAGGAGACAAAACCCGGGACAGGGGTTAAAGGCCTAGAGGTAACAGGACCAGGACAGAGGGGACAGTGCCACCCCCATCTTGGGCTCACTTGGTACCAGGGGCTGGCTGGCAACTTTTAGCCTGGGGGGCAAATGCATGCAGGCGGCCCTGGCAGAGGAGTAGCGTGTAGCCAGGGTGCCCAAAAGAACGTGCGTGCTACGGTGCCCCCCCCCCCTCAGGAGAGGACACCCTTATGCAGGCCTCGAGTAGTGCCCCCAGTAGTGATCCCCCCTATGCAGTGCCCCTTGTGCCCCCAGTAGTAAGCCCCTCCCCTTATATAGTGCCCCCAGTAGTGGTAACCCTTATGCAGTGCCCCTTAAATAGTGGCCCCAGTTGTAGTCTTCCCCCTATGCAGTACCCCCACGATTGCCCTTTATATAGAGCCCCCAGCTGTGGTCCCTCGATGCAGTGCCCCCAGTGGTAGTCCCCTCCCCCCTATGTAGTGCCCCTAGTAGTAGTCCCCTCCCCCCCTATGCAATGCCCCTAGTAGTAGTCCCCTTGTAGTGCCCCCAGTAGTAGTATTCCCCCCCCTTGTAGTGCCCCCAGTAGTAGTAGTCCCCCCCCTTAGTAGTAGTTCCCCCCCCCCCCTTGTAGTGCCCCCAGTAGTAGTAGTCCCCCCCTTTTAGCGCCCCCAGTAGTAGTAGTCCCCCCCTTTGTAGTGCCCCCAGTAGTGGTCTCCTCCTTATAGTGCCAGACCCCCCGCAGTAGACACACATAATATAAAAAAAACAAAAACACTTACCTGACACCCGCTCCTGCTCCCGCCGCCGAGATCAGGTCCTCCGTCCGCCGCTTTGCGTCATGGGAGTGACGCGTCACTCCCATTACCCACTGCGGGAGCCGGAAGATGTCCGGCTCTGGCAGTGGGAGCAGCAGCCGATGAGAGTCTGTCTGACTCTCATCAGCTGCTTTATTAAAGCAAACACACAGCTGCCGGCTCCGGCGGCTGTGTGTTTGTGCTGTGTAGCGCTGACCGAACTCCGTCCGGTCAGCGCTACACACGTGGTGCAGTCTGTGTCACAGTGATGCTGTGGCCCGGGGGGCACATGGCACCCTCCCCTCCCTTTCTGGGCACACTTATTAATCCTCCTGCTTTTACTGGGCACACATAGCAACCACTCACTGGCTATATTTAGCACCCCCCCCTCCATTACTGGGCACACTTAGAACCCCTCCCCCCTTTCAAGGCAGACTTACCCCCATTCTTTCTTACCTGGTGCACTGAAGAGCCACCAGGTGCTGGCCACATCTGGGAGTCCCGCTTCCTGGCTGCCACCCGCCATCCACACAGCAAGGATGCTCTGAGGTACCTCTGCAGTCATCACCAGCACTCCGACTCTATTCTCCCGCTGATGTCCCGAGTCCTGCTCCTGACGATATGTGCCTGTCACTGCTCTGCTCTTCCAGGCTTCGCCTGCAAGTTCCAGCAAAGGAGGGGTCAGGTACAGTGCAGTAGAGGAGCGGGAAGGAGAGGGGAGGAAGGAGGGAAAATAGCAGGGGGCGGGACTTTGTGAAGAGCCTCCCTCCTGCTTCAGCCCACAGTGCAGTGTGTGCACTTCTGTTTAGCAGGCTGCCGCTGCATGACGTGCAGCAGCAGCATAAATGGACCCAGTAGCAGCTGCCGAGAAGGGGGAAGAGATAGATCCCCTTCCATAGATGATGCTCTCGGGGCAGTGCTCATTAAGTTACACTAGCGGCAGGCGGCGGAGGAGGTGGGGGCTAGCGGCAGGCAGCGGAGGGGGACAGACAGGCAGAGCCCTGGAATGCCCCTAGCATTCTGAGTCGCCTCTAGGCATTTGCTTATAATGCCTAGGGCCGGCTCTGTCTGCGATCAGTGCCAGATTAAGGTCTGCATGGGCCTGGAGCTGAAATTTATGAAGGGCCTATTGCGTGCCAATGCATGGGATGCTACCACTGCTGTGGGGGTGTGACTAGTGATGTGGTGGGGGGGTGACTAGTGATGTGGGGGGTGCGGTCAATGTTTTGGGGGTGTGACTAGCACCTACCTTGAAAAACCTTGATCTCCTTCCCCTTCTCATTATAATAATAGTGTAAAGTGAGAATTTATAAATGAAGATAGGAAAACACTCCTAAATAACATGACCGTAATATGAAAGAAAAATGTCACTTAATGTTAATGTAATTGGGAACCCCCTACTAAAGAGGCTATGGGTCTCATATACCCCTTTCACACAAAAAAGCATTGATGGTTGCGTCTAAAGACGCACAAAGCGGCATTACAGCATCTAAAGAAGTTCAAAGTAGGCTTTCAGACGCACGGGGAAGGGGTGTGAGCAGACATGGCAGAAACCTATTGGTACGGTGTATAGCAGCATGTTCGTATAAGCTGAGGTGCATCATGGGGAGATAGTGATTGGCTGCAGTCACAGGCAGGTAGTGATTGGCTGCAGTCACAGGCCGGTAGTGATTGGCTGCAGTCACAGGCCGGTAGTGATTGGCTGCAGTCACAGGCCGGTAGTGATTGGCTGCAGTGTGCATCCCGGGACCTGCTCATTTTATAAAGGTGTCATACACACACATCTTATATATACACATATATATCACAAATAAAACATTACTGTATAATAATAAAAATATTTGCTCAGTGGCAGTGCACTCACAGTCGGAGCATACCTTTTTCAGAGGCACGGCGCAGAGACACGGACACCCCATGTCAGCTCGATCAGAGCACAGCAGCAGGACAGCCCTATCACCATCTCCCTGGCTGCCTTCACGAAGCGGAGTCTGGAGCTGAGGACTTGTAAAGTCTTCTACTGCGCCACCATATGTACACAATTATGCCCGCTGTTTAAACCCTGGGTTGGACCGGCTGGGGGGGGGGGGGGAGGGGGGGGTTTGCAGTGCTATTTCTGTTGGCGTGGCATCAAATGGCACTGCTGACAGGCTGGAAAGACAGTTTTCCAGTCTTCAGCAGCACACAGCCAGATCTGTGGGCAGTGGGCCTATTATGATATGGGGCCTGGAGCTGCAGCTCCACCCTCCCCATTGTTAATCCAGCCCTGGCTGTGTTCAGATCGGAAACGACAATCCTCCTCCTGCTGCATTACCATATCTGCAAGGATTGTAATTGAAAAGCTGCCTGTGTGCATACATCATATATATATATATATATATATATATATATATATATATATATATATATATATGTCAGGTCCATAAATATCGGGACATTGACAGAATTTTCATATTTTGGCCTCTATTCACCACCACAGTGGCTTTGAAATGAAACAAACAAGATGTGATTTAACTGCAGACTTTCAGATTTAATTTGAGGGTAATTACATCCAAATCAGGTGAACGGTGAAGGAATTACAATGGTTTCTATATTTTCCTCCCACTTTTTAAGGGGCCAAAAGTAATGGGACAAACTAAACAATCCTAAATCTAACTTACACTTTTTAATACTTTGTTGCAAATCCTTTGCAGGCAATTACAGCCTGAAGTCTGGAACGCATAGACATCACCAGACGCTGGGTTTCATCCCTGGTGATGCTCTGCCAGGCCTCTACTGCAAATGTCTTCAGTTCCTGCTTGTTCTTGGGGCATTTTCCCTTCAGTTTTGTCTTCATCAAGTGAAATGCATGCTCAATCGATTTCAGGTCAGGGGATTGACTTGGCCATTGCATAACATTCCACTTTTTAGCCTTAAAAAACTCTTTGGTTGCTTTTGCAGTATGCTTCGGGTCATTGTCCATCTGCACTGTGAAGCGCCGTCCAATGAGTTCTGAAGCATTTGACTGAATATGAGCATATAATATTGCCCGAAACACTTCAGAATTCATTCTGCTGCTTTTGTCAGCAGTCACATCATCAATAAATACAAGGGAACCAGTTCCATTGGCAGCCATACATGCCCACACCATGACACTAACACCACCATGCTTCACTGATGACGTGGTATGTTTTGGATCATGAGCAGTTCTTTTCCTTCTCTTCTCTTCCCATCACTCTGGTACAAGTTGATCTTTGTCTCATCTGTCCATAGGATGTTGTTCCAGAACTGTAATGGATTTTTTAGATGTTGTTTGTCAAACTCTAATCTGGTCTTCCTGTTTTTGTGGCTCACCAATGGTTTGCATCTTGTGGTGAACCCTCTATATTCACTCTTGTGAAGTCTTCTCTTGATTGTTGACTTTGACACATATACATCTACCTCTTGGAGAGTGTTCTTGATTTGGCCAACTGTTGTGAAGGGATTTTTCTTCACCAGGGAAATTATTATTTTGTCATCCACCACAGTTGTTTTGAGTGGTCTTACGGGTCTTTTGGTGTTGCTGAGCTCTCTGGTGCATTCTTTCTTTTTAAGAATGTACCAAACAGTTGATTTGGCCACACCTAATGTTTTTGCTATCTCTCTGATGGGTTTGTTTTGATTTTTCAGCCTAATGATGGCTTGCTTCACTGATAGTGACAGCTCTTTGGATCTCATATTGAGAGTTGACAGCAACTGATTTCAAATGCAAATGTCACACCTAGAATCAACTCCAGACCTTTTACCTGCTTAATTGATAATGAAATAATGAGGGAATAGCCCACACCTGTCCATGAAATAGCTTTTGAATTGATAGTCCCATTACTTTTGGCCCCTTAAAAAGTGGGAGGCACATATTGAAACTGTTATAATTCCTACACCGTTCAGCCGATTTGGATGTAATTACCCTCAAATTAAATCTGAAAGTCTGCAGTTAAAGCACATCTGGTTTGTTTCATTTCAAAACCATTGTGGTGGTGAATAGAGGTCAAAATCTGAAAATTCTGTCAATGTCCCAATATTTATGGACCTGACTGTATATATATATAGCCTGTGTGCATACATCATATATCTATAGCCTGTGTGCAGCTTTGCAATTGCGATCAGGCACCGTGTGCGATATGTAATCCATATAAAACTTTGGTCCATCTGAAATATTAAAATGCGACGGTGACAACACGGGCTAATTACAGATAATGAGACCAACAATATTTTGCACATTAATATTTGATCCATACACACTTGATATTGAGATCCAATAAAAGCAGATAGTATTGAATATCAATTAATTATATATTGGCGATTGCTTATCGTTAAGGGGACCCACAAATATGTGGAAATAGATAAAACCTCAGTGGATATAGATCGTATTAAGTATAGTATCATCCCTCTGCTCAATTCATCTGCCCACTTGAGGCTAAATGCAGAGTATTTAAAGTGAACTTTTGAACAAGGACAATTACCGTAGGGCACAGATTCTCAAACTCCGTCCTCAGGACCCAAACAGTGCATGTTTTCCAGGTCTCCTCACAGAATTGCAAGTGAAATAATTAGCTCAACCTGTGGATATTTTAAAATGTGTCAGCGAGTAATGACTACACCTGTGCCCCTGCTGGGTGACCTGGAAAACGTGACCTGTCTGTGGTCCTGAGGACCGAGTTTGAGAACCACTGCCATAGGGGAATGAGACAATGATAAACCTGTAGTATATGATAAAGAATATGCAATGACCTATACCCCTATTTGTGTAGGTACACTTATTGTTAATATAGGGATCGGCTGCAATAATAATTTTGGTCTGTCTGAAATATGCCATGTTAATAACACAGTCTAATTATAAGATAATTTGACCAATAATATTATGCACATATTAATATTTGATCCCTATACCTCCAGTATTAAGATCTAACACAGAGGTTCCCAAACACAGTCCTCAAGGCTCCTCAACAGTTCAGGTTTTAAAGATATCCATTGTTTAGCACAGGTGACATGATTAGTACCTTAGTCAATTTGATTTAACAACTTGTACTAAGCCATGGATATCTCTAAAACCTTAACTATTGAGGTGCCTTGAAGACCGCGTTTGGGAACCTCTGCTCTAACAAATAACAGACATTTCTGAATATCTAGCAATTTACATTGAAGCTCTATATCTCAAAATTGATGATACTTATATTACATACAAACTGAGACAATTGATTTATAGATAAGTGATCTTGCTCAAATATAATCTAAATTAATATCAATACAAAATACTTCACATAATAATAAATAACAAGAAACACACAGCTGGAACAACTTTATTTTATTCTTCACATATTTTTCAAGAGTCCATCTTTATTCTTTATAAACTATTTTTATTATATTTTGCTGGTAATGGTCCAATTAGGATTGGTTTTTTTTTAACATATATCCAATAAAAGTAATGTTTTAATAAAATTTTAATGGTCTTTTATTGGTGCACAAGAAAACCCTAAGGGGGAATCCAATTGTGGGCGTGAAATGTAAAAAACCCTGCGATGCAGGGTTTTTCCTGCAGCCGCTGGGTTTTCTTATTCAATTACATGACTGAAAATCAGGACATTTTTGTTTTGTTTTTTTTCAGATGCACGGATGGTTCTTCTCACTGAACCATCCCTGCATCTGTGCTTATTTTATAACAGACAGGTGCATGCATCATGGATCTCCCCAGGCTGCGTGCATCAGTCTTTTTTTTTTTTTTTTACAAATGACGCCGCTAAGACGACGGACGCACGATGTATCATATCATGTGGTTGTATGTCAGCATGTGTCAATCGTGTGGCCGGGACTCCCAGGGAGTTCTAGAGAAAACGTAAGATGAATCTTATCTTATGCTGGTCGTACTAGTGTATGGCCAGCATTAGGGGTTCATAGTGGGGATGATAAGCAGTGCATGTTGTATTTGGGGAGGCTGTAATGCATCAACCCACTGCACAAGTGCCTGCAGGCCCTGCATTATCTGGGACTGGTCTTGTTCCTGTTTCTCTAGTCTGGCGAGATGGTCCAGAAGTTCCTTTGCCAAAGGTTTACCAGCAGAATCCATGTTGGATGGCCAGATTATACTGTCGCAAACTCATGATGATAGCGCGGATGCCGACTCGTACTTGTGGGATTGACTAATACCCAGAAATGAAGTGCGGAGTCTAAAGTGCTGGGGGTTTTCACCCCCAGCACTTTAGGAAGTTTGGGCTTTGTGGTGCCTGACACGCAGGTCGCGGCCATACGTTTGGGTTCTCTAGTATGGTGCTGGAAGACACTGGATAGGAGGCATACCAAGGAACTGGGGACATGCAGGAGTATCACAATACTTCACAGTAGAGAGACTGAAGTATCGCTGAGGTCAGGAACAGGTTAACAGAAATCATAGCAAGCTAGTAAGCAGGAACGCTAGAGCTAGAATCTAACACAATGGCACTAGTTTGTGCTCAGAGTCTCCCTTTTTTAGGGAAGAGATCTCAATTTGGCGCCGAATGTGACATCACGTTCGGCACGCATTTCCTCTTTAAATTTTAAACAGGTCGACACAGGCATTGCTAAGACGCCATGGCTACCTGTACACACAGTGGAGGGACTAGAGGGGAAGGGCCGACTGCTGTATGTCACTGCGGCTGTCGCTGCTGGAGCCCCAGCCGTAGCGGAGACATGGTAGGCCAAGGAGACCAGCGCCAAAGGACCCAATAAGTGAGCTCCGGCACACTGCAACATCAGGTTTTGCAGCAAAGATGGGATAATTAACTGGCTGGCAGCTGGTGTTCTGCAGTTGCTGTCCTCTTTGGTAGGCCAGGCTCATTACGCTTAGGTGTTCATAATAAAATCTGCACTTAAAAATGCTCATGCATTATTAACGCACTCAAATGAAATGCATAAAACATGTAGGAATAATATAGCAGCCCAACAATGCATAACATTTTGAAAAGTAGGCAACCAGCTGCAATAAGGATGTAGTTAGGATGCCGACTGCCGAAATCCCCACAGTGAAAGCCCGGCATGGGACTCAAGATAGGCGTCTAAATACCGACACCTATCATTAGCCCCATGCCGAAATCCCGACGCCTGGCATACCGAACATAGATAAGCCAGGCATCAGGAGCTTTTAGCCCTGGGGACAGGGGGGGGGGGGTGGGGGAGGGTTAGTTTTAGGGACTCCCTGGGAAGACTAGGGGTTAGGCTAGGGAAAGGGGAGTTAGGCACCACCGGGGGGAGGTTAGTGTTAGTCACCCCTGGGGAGGGTTAGGGTGCGGGGGTTAGGTTTAGGCACTCCTGGGGGAGGTTAGGCACCACTAAGGGAGGGTTAGGGTACTTACCCTAGTCGGGATCTTCATCTGCCGGCCTTCCGGCGTTGGGATTTCATCCGCCAGGCTTACGTCCGGCGCTATTACATACAGATTCCATGCAATATACAAGGGTACCCCCCTGTGTATACTGATGTCAGGAACAAGGTCTGGACATTAACACCTTCTATACAGGATGTTATTGTCTGGTGATCACCAGAAAATAACTATTAAGGGGACTCCCCTCTTTCAAAAAAAGGGTTCCCCCGAATGTGTAGATATGGTTACGTGCCCTCCCCATCAACTATTTTGCAGGGCAGGTTGATATTATTTGGTGATCACTAAGGGGGCACATCATTTCGAAGAGTGGACTGCCCTCTTTCAATTAAGGTTGCCCATGAGTTTACTGAAACCAGGCAGGAACTGGGAGATATTCCCACATTCCTGGACTTCATAATATTTCTCCAGTCAAGGGCATTCTCAGTTGATCCTATATGAAAATATCCATTAAGAGTTAAGATCATTTTTAAACGGAGACTCCCATCATTAAATTGAGGGTACCAATACGTCAGTGCCAGAATGGTGTCGATAGAGCTTATTTAATACTCTCTCCCATTTTGTGCATTTTGTAAATTTGTGCAATTATGCCTGAAGGCAACTGGGCTCATTGTTTCCCACCCTATCACAACTCAAAGCAACATCAACTATTGCAATTTTAATACAATTTTTTTTACCTTGTTTTAATTGTTGCAAACATATGGATACAATCTTGATACTGTTATAGGAGCGCTCTGCAGAGTTACCTAGTACTTATCTATAAATTCCTGGAGGAGAAATATATACTTGAGAGATTGAAGTTACATTACTAATTTATTTTATTATGTTTTAAGTGGATTAGTTTGTTCTATATTTATTGTCTAAAAAATTAAATTTTTTTATCCTTATACTCTTGGCTCAGCTTCTTTTTGCATATAAGACCAGATAGCGCAACCACGATTTTATTTTAAAAAGAGAAAGTCACAGTAAGAGACAGAAACCAACTATTTGCCATCAAACAAATCACCAGCCACGCTAAAGGTGGTATAAAAAGTCATCAGTATTTAGATCAGCATTCAGAAGGTCGACTGGTTCTACATGTCGACAGTAAAAAGGTCAACCATCATTCTGCACTCAGGCCCTGATTCAGAGCCGGACGCTCTGACACAGCGCTCGCTCTGAATCAGGACCGTCCCTCTGAATTTTAGAGCGGCCTCCTGGCCGCTCGTATAGCTGTGGGTGACCATCGGGCTTGCGACGAGACCCTTGTGGTAGGGTCTCGTTGCCACAAGCCCTGGAGTGCTTTCAGCTCTATCAGAGCCGAGAGCACTCCCACTGACATCACTTGTGATGTCAGTGGGGCCGGCCCCAGACGGTAGGCGTTCCCATGGGAACGCCTCTGTCTGGGCAGCCACGCCCCTGGCACGCCCACCAAAGGGGGCGTGCTGTCACTCACCATCGACAGCACGCCCCCTTTGTAGCGAGACCCATAGTGACGGATTGGCCGTCGCTATCCGGGTCTCGCATATGTGCACGACGGAGCCGGAACGACCATGTTGACATTTATACAGTTTTCCTTATGTCGAATTTTTTTTATTGTTAACCAATCAACCCGTATCCACTACAAACCTCTACAGCATCTCAGACATTTACTCTTACAAGATAAAAAGCGCAAAGCTGGGCCAGCTCAGCGCGCGTTCCATAGAAGTGGCCAAACAGGGGTGCCGTGGAGCTGCCGCCGTGACCTTGGAGGCTGGCCCGGGTGGGTAGTGCAGCACTGGGATACCACACATGATGTTGATGGGAAGTACCGAGGTAAGCTGCACGTCTGGGGTGTGTGAAAGGCCGCAGAGTGGGAAAAAAGGGTTTGCGCTGGTTTAGACCGAGGGCAGCTGGCATCACGTGACACACCGCAGCCGGCGATAAAGAGAAGGTTCCCAGGTGAATGTTCTGTTTAGGTGACTGGCACCTGCACACGTTGTGTCACATACCTGCAGCAGGACCCATGTAATGGCGGAATAGAGAGACTGGCATGTGTATGGGAGGGTAGATGTTTAGGGGGAAGTGGCTAGATATTTGGGACATAGTAGTTTAGGTAGAGGTACTAGATACATGGGACTGAACAGCTTGGGTAGAGGGGAGGTAATAGATATATAGGACAGATTAGTAGTTAGGCTAGAGGGAGAGGTATTCGAGATTTCAGTAGTACTTTGGGTGCAAGTGGAGCCTCTTCCATGCGGCCCTGACGTGACCCTATAAACAACATGTTGTGTAACTGCACTTTGCCCAGTCCACGCACAGTGTGGACTAGAGTGGCTCAGTGAGTCATGGAGGCAGGCTGCTGCATGGTGCCATGGCCGAGGGAGAGACCAAGTTCCAACCCACTGGTGCTGGATTCTCTGGAGGCTGCAGTGGATCTCCTCATGCAACTAGCTCTGCAGCTATCTGTGACAGCCCAGCAGGTGAGGTCACTCAGTCTTCTGTGGGGGGGCCAATGAGTGGGTTTATTTCCCGTTATAGGATTGGGGTAAGAAATACAGACAAGAGTCACATATTCCTTTCCAGTTTTTTTTTTCTTATGCAGCAGATGCACTGCTGCATAAGACAGGGTAACACTCACATCAAATGACTCCTAAAGGTGCGTACACACGTAGCGATTTTTTGAACGATTTAACTATGACGTCGTTATCGTTCAAAAAATAGTTCAGTTTCTGAGTCATAGCGATGAACGAAAATTGTTCAAGCGCTCTCCCGTTTGTAGATCTTTTCAGACTGTCCAACATAACTATTTTCATTAAGGGAAGGAACATTTTTCGTTCATCGTTGTAAAAATCGTTTATTACACTTCAAAAACTCGTTCACTTTTCAAGGGAAAATCTGACAGATAATCGTTGGTTACAAAATCGTTACGTGTGTATATGCGCCTTAAGAATTCACTTATAATTCTCCAACAGAGCTCATCTCTCACAATTCAAATTTTGTGGATTCATCGAAGCAATCCTAGATTGAATGATGAAGGCGCAGAGTATAAGGAATCCTCCCATCTTCACCAGGAACTACCGCAAGAAGGTTTGGACTTTACTGCTGGCAAGCTCCGTTCCCACTTCTAATAGCCTGCCAGTGATTTATATTAACGAGAGTTATACCATGAGGAACAGTACAGACACTGGACCAGAAGATCGGACAGTTTCACAGGAAATAGGGTAAACAGTAAAAGCTAAATACAGTCTCTGAAAGAAAAAAAAAAGAAAAAATAGAATTCAAATTACTAAATGACTTAAGCTGGGTACACACTGTACAATTATCTGTCAGATCAGCTAAGAATGTTATGATCTGAAAGGATTGGTATGTGTATGCACATACAATCTCCATTTATCTCAGATAAATTGGTCTAATCGCATCTGCTAGGATGCTCCTAAGATGCAATAAATCCAGTATCGTGAACATTTTGCAGTGTGTACGTGCTGGCGACGATCTGCCTACAGATTTTATAATGATTAGGGGGCCACTAAACAGCTAATCTGTGCGGCGCGTACAGTGACGGACCTACCTTCCGATTGCTAGGACAGAATAATGAGGATGTTTGGTCAGTAACAATTGTATAGTGTGCACGAATGAATATCTGAGGTTTCCCTTGCAAGGGCAAATCATGAGTTCATTGCATTTCAACAACTTGCCTGGCGTAGCTGCTTTAAATGCAACCACGCCAGACTGGAGTTTCAGAGACATGGTCGTATCTGATGTGATCAGTCAAAAATGCCCACTGGGCAGCTGCAGGAAAACAATCTTCCTGCAGCTGCCAAGCTCCGGGGAACCTCCCAGCTCCTGTGCACCCTTGGATCCTCAGTCAATGTCCACCTTATCACTCCTGGTCTCAGGGATCGGGCAGCTGGGGAAATGTAAACCAAACAGCCCCCAGCTCCTCTCAAGTGTATACCTGGCGTTTGCAGACAGGAGCAACCTCTCGGGACAAATAAACATAGCATAGCCTCTGTTCCCCATCATGTAGCTGTTCCCCAAATTTATCAGAATTTTTCTTTAAATAAAATATTAATATAAAAATCGATATTAGTATCCTAGCTAATTTCATGAGTCCTCTTGATTATGGTGATCCCATATCAATTAAGAATATCGATTAGGGATGGTTAAATAGTTTAAAAGTGTCTAAAGTTCAAAGTCATGCACTGTATATCATAAAATTGCTATTTTATTGCTATGTTTGAAAAAAAAAAAAAATGTAATGGTTTTCAAATAAAATTGTGTTGGATAAGTTATAAAATAGATGTTCTTGGCCTATTTCAAAAAAGACCCGACAATTTCTAAACGGTTTTTGGAAAAAATATTAGTCAGTTAAGTAAAAATGGTGCAGTGGGTACTCAGCTTTATACAGACATTGCAAAAAAAAAAAAAGAAAATAAATAAAGCAATTTTAAAGCACAATGGAATTCGACGGACCTATATGAATTTTTTTTTATAAAACAAAAATATAAAACTTTCTTCCTAATGGTGCATACACACGGTCAGATTTTTCCTTCAGATCTGAACGATAATGATTTAAAAATTGTTCAGTCGTTCATATCTGAAGGAAAATCTGACATATCTGACAGATCTGTTAGATGAACGATTTGAACGATGCGCGTTCCCGATGGTCAGATAACGATATCTGACATCTGATGTGTTTGCAGTCAGACTTGGACGATTTCCATTCATTTTAATGCAGTCAAAAATCGTTCAAATCTTTGATAAAAATGGTTCATCTGACAGATCTGACAAATCTGACCGTGTGTATGCTCCATAAGTCATTAACTTTTTTTTTCAGTTTACTTACACTATAAATCAAATCAACAAAAATCAATCATTATGGAAAATGCAGATACTCAATACCACAGATTGTTTAATGGTTCATTTATATGTTTTTACACCAAACACATTCTAAATAAAATCTGTAAGTAGAATGACAGGACATCACAGGTATAATAATTTTATTTTGAAGTGTATCACCTTCACAGCACATTTTTTGTTGTACACATAATATTTTACAGAGATGTATTCTGTCTTGACATTTTATTTGCTTGCACCATCATTTGAGACCGTCTGATCCATGGTGCAACCCTACAGGTGCAAGTCCCTTCCCAAATGCTCTGCTTTGGGGAACAAGGGATATCATACATAATGCTATTTTTTTTTTTTTTTTTCCACAGAACACACAGTTATGGTATATTTCTCCATGAACATTTCCACATCACAATAAAATGTCCTCCTGGGAAAGGAACATGGCATGTGCTATCGAAAAGAGGCAGCTACAACAGAATTGTTTCCTTCATCCCTAGAATTCCTTATGTAAATGAAAATGCAAGGATGTGATTGGACGTCTAGCGTACAGATCTAATGTAAGGTATGTTTAACAAGTAGGCCTAGAATTATCAGTGATGCATAAGGTTTCCTTCATGTTGACACACTGGCAGCAGCCATTTTATGGGCTGAACTGATACTTATAAACTGTAGCCGCTGACAAGGGACTATTAAAGTGATGCCGCCGGTCCTTATTCTATTGATCGTCTGCGCTCTAAAGAACATTTGTTAAGCCCACAAAATGGCTGACTCACTTGTGTACAGGAAACGGGTTTGCTTGAATTCCTATCTGCGTGTGAGAACTGGTCCAGTGTTTGTAAAGTACAACAAGTGACCTGCAGGGGGCTCACTCATTGCGGCACCAGAAGTGCTAGAGCGCCACAAGCTTATGGCTCGGTCACAATTCCTAGATTGCACAGAAAATCTGATCCTCTATTTGAATATGAGGAGTGTTACTGTGATAACCATTCTTTAATGCAGGCAGAGATAATTCCACCTACCTTAATGTATGAACGGCATACCTCTCTCAATAGATAACAATACCAGCATTGATCTCTCTGTTCCCAGGAAGCAGCCATGCAATTCAGGTGAGAAGATATTGTCTAACAAATTTTCTATTACAGGGAACCATAATGTACCAACGTTGAAAAGCTGATGGGTAAAGTAGCTGCTGCATAGAAATAATTAACCAAGTGACTTCCATGTGGCGTCACCTCCAAAAGACCGTATAGGGTCTTTATATAGCGAGACTATGTTAACATGATTCCACTACCAGCAATCTACGACATCTTTATCGTGATTTTTTCCCAAGTGGAGAGGGGTCCCGCTCCTTATGCAGGGTCCCGCTCCTTATGCAGAGCCAATCACCTGATTGCAAAGTGGTGATGGCTTCTTAAGATTGCTGAAAAAAGAAACTCGCAAAAATCATGTATTTACAAAAAATCCGAAGCAACACATGACACGTAATGGCTGATTCGTGTAACAAAGTGGCACTTTACAGCTCAATAGTAGAACAAAGAAGATTAATCTGGCATCACAAAACCTTTTGGTATTAACATTTTGTCCCTTGTCTAAGTTACATTGGTTAAGTGCACAAAAATCGAAATAGCAGCATTTAATATGAAGCCCCTCAAATGGAAACAGAAGAACAGCCAAGACTTACATCTCCAAGGGACACCTTTTTTTTTTTTTTTTTTTTTTTTACCAATCAGGAATCAAGTTTAAAGGATTCGAAAATAGTATTAACAAAAGAGACAAATATAAGTAAGACAAAAAAATAATAATAATGGACATTTACAGACACATAAATGAGAAGATATCAAAGTAGAATGGGGGGAGAGGGGGGAGAGTTAAAGCCCTAAAGCTCAAGACAAACAAGTGGAGGAACTTTTATACTTAAACCCTTTGCCACAAAAGGCGCCAGCCGCATATTGCAGCATACTCCTACGGCAAGAAAAGGGTCAATATTCACAGTTTTGTAGCACTCTATTACCCTAGTATTTACATGTAAACCCTGCATATCAAATGGTGCCACAGTCTGGAAAAAGAAAAAAAAAAATCCAAGAACATTTTGACCACATTTTCAGATTACTCCAGGAACACGAGATAGAAGGCAGCAGGGATCATGTCCCAATCAGGAGATACAATACAACAAAATATACACAATTAGATCTTTGTTTACAAAAGAGAAAAAAAAAAAAAAAAAACTTGAACAAGGGAAATGCAGCTTGATGCCTTGACACCTTTCTTCTCTAGGCTCTTGTCGGGAGACTGAATTGTCTGACCACATTCCTAATAAACCCTCAACAACCGCAGCTAGAGAACGCGGGAACCCAACATCTTCTAACTGGTAGAGAGAACCCTAGCAGTCCATGACAAATCCTACACTTGTGTGCGGGTACCAAACCTGCCTTGGTGCACAAATATAATGCTAAGGTAAGCCGGTGTGATTCTTACTTCCGAAGTATTTGTTCACCGGCATGCTTACATATTAGCAGTTACGCCATCCCATCAAAACTTCATCTTGGCTGTGAGGAACTAAAGGAGAAGCTTAAAGCCAGACTTTTTTTTTTTTTTTGCTAGCACTCAGCTTGATGCTGCCGCTAGGGGCTTCTTCAGCTGCTGGGACATAAGCTCCCTGGCTCGTGTAACTTGGATGTTGTCATAGCATGTATTGCAAACCAAGACGGGGTCGTAGAGCTGTTGGTCAGGAATAGGGAGCTTCAAATGACAGCAGCTGGCACAAAAAACATTTCCGCAGTTCCTAGAAGGGGAAAAAAAAAAAAAAAAAAAAGGGTTAGAACATGGGAATACCACCCAAACACGTACTGTAACAGGAGTACAACTGTGCTAAATAGAAGGAGTTATGTGGTGTGCATTCCACTGCACAATGTTTACCATGATATAACTGTAGTGTGCAGTTTTTAATTTTTTTTATTTTAAGTATACAGTAAATGGGAAACCGCTGCGGCAAAGCCAGATCTCTACAAATGGCACCATTCCAAGATGGACTTAATGCTGTTGGTTACGTAGTTGAACGAGAATCGGTGATCTGCTCATGCGTCTTGTGTGGCATTGCAGTAACAGCACAGTAACATTAGCGTAAATCTCTGAATCAGACCCAAAGTGCAGTTGTTATGGAGTTTGCTGCTTTGCGCATAATGGACCATCCAGCACACCATCGAAATATAGGGCAAAGTTTCTGCAACGTAGAAGAGCGCCTCAACGTGGAGAGAAGCGAGAAAATCTTTAGTGGAGTACTGTACTAAAGTGTAAGCTACCCATCAACGTGGGACCTCCAGCTCCTTGTCCAAGAAGATGTTTCCCTTTATCTAATAAAATAAAGCTCAGTTTATCTTCATATAAGGCTTGCAGTATGTTAGATATGATGGTTGGGGAACAGGACGACTCTTTACACTGCTTCTGGAATTGATTTTCTCTGCTAAAGTGCAACATGCAGGAGCAAAACGAGTTATATTAACAATCAAGTCCTCTTGGGGAGTAGATATGGCCATGGGTAGCTGTGCACATCAAAAACCACCCCTGACAATGCGCCCTGTCCACTCATTACAATAATATCACTCAGAAAAACTGAAAGTTTCAATTCTATTAGAAATAAACAAACACCAGCATTATTTACCTGCAGTGATGTCTCCGTTTAGCCAACCAGAATTCAGAGTCACAGTTGAAACAATGTGAAGCCATGTGGTCGGGCACCCATCTTGTCACCTTTGTAAAAATAACATTGTTAGGTTACGGTCTAGAGGTTTAATTAAATAGTTACACACACAACACTGGACACGTTTCACATGTAATAATTGCCAAGGTTTCCAACGCTCCATGCATTTTAAAATCAATCAGCTTATGTTTTTGTAAGATGTAATTAGTTAATTACCTATAGGCCAGACTGGGTAATAGTAGTATTAAACCCATTTTTTAATAAAACACAATTAGCGGTGCTGTCACACATTAAATGGAATGGGTATGACGTCCTGAAGCCGGCAGCCCGAAGAGAGAAGATCCAGACAGGGCAGCTAAGTACCCTATCCCTACACCTCTCCCCCCCGCCCCCCCCCCCCCACCTTAACCATCCCTTAGTGGTGCCTAACCCTAACTCCCCCTAACCTCCCCCGCCCCCACCTAGTGTCTAACCCCAACCCCCCCCCCCCCTTACCGCACCCGAAGCCTCCCAGAGTGGTGCCTATCCCTAACCTCCCCATTACCTAACGCGCCCCCCCATCCCGCATGCACGGCTATCAGTAAGGGCACCCTCGTTCTGGCTGGCGTCCTTCGGCCTCAGGATTAGGATGGACGTCAGTATTTCGAATGCCTATCTTATGTCCCTTGTCGGGATTCACATGTCAGTATTGAGACCGGCGGCCGCAAATAACTGCATCCCCATTGAACAGATATATGTATGTATTAACGTTCTTAGCAACGCTAGGTTAAGTCGTCTTTTAACTGCTTGCCAAAAACATTACTGTTTATAGGATCTGTTTTTATTAGGAGGGGGTTAGGCTTACAAAAGATCCCGGGGGCCAATCTGGAAGGCAGGGTCAGGTGGGGGCCCCACACTAGGCAGGGACCAGTCACTGGATGGGTGAGGAGAGCAGTGGTCATTCCACATCTGTGTTACGCCAGTTGCAGGGAAATATCTCTTTAGCCGGAGTGGGACTGCTTAGGGGTCTGGGTGTGTGTTTTACAGAGCCTGCTTGCCGAGTTTGTTCTGGGTTGTACAGTCACTATGTCTACAGAGTATGCGGTTTTCATCTTTAATTCCCTTTTTGCACCTTTCATGTTTAAAAACAAAGAGAGACGTTCCAGGTCCATGACTGGGTGGGCGACTTTTTAGATCTGTAATTCAAATTTGCACAACCAAGCATTTATGCATATCGCACAACCTGTGAGGCCGACTCTATGCCCACAGGAACATCCACTGATCTGGCAAAACCAGCCTGGGCTAGAACCATGGCGTAATCTATTCACACAGTTCATTTGAGCTCTAAAGTGGCAGGTGAAGGTAACTGTCCCTCCAGCTCTTTCGCTGAACACTCAGTGACTGATCCATATAGAGCATGTTTGGATGGAGATCACGTACAGTCTCCATGCCTCTAAATGAATGGATATTGGTGCATTGCCCTTGCTTTAAGTCAGTACAGGGTCTGGTGAGTATTTAGGGAGAATAACAGAAAAATCCTCACTGGCTATTTCTGAAAGTATCATAGTTTGGCCTTTAATTTACCCCGTGGAGGGTCAGATTTAAGAGTAAGGTAGTGGAAGAATCTGACTTGGACTATTCCTCGTAGGTTGGAGAGGACTCTACAAGGGATGGAGCCAATTCTCCAATATATTTACATTCTATAATTATATGTGTTATATGATATAGATATATGCACCCACAAATAAAAACATTTTCTTGCAAATCGCTTTTTTTTTTTTTTTTTTAGAAAAGTCAACTTGTATTTAGTTTTTTTTAAGGCTGCAGAGTGGCTATTGGAGGCTTAAAGATATAGAGCCTAATTACCTCAGTATCCTTCTTATCCACTGGCTCCCAACTGGCCTCTGACAGTCGGTCCTCACTTTTATCAGAGTATAGGTCATCCATATCGCTGCCATCGGACTCTTTTACACAGGTCTATTAGTGGTTGTTACACAGAAAGAGAATGGTATAGAAATGTAACTTGCAAAGTAATTGAATTATATTAGTGGTCTCTACAGATATGCACAAAAAACATCCATAAACTATTGTATAAATCATTACCAGGGATTTCTGATAAAGCGAAAAAAAAAAAAAAAAAAAGGGACCATGGGACACATACGATATAAATAATAATATCAATGAACCAGCGCTAATCCAATATAAAAAAACTGGTATATCTGGGAAACGAATGTGTCAATGAAATAGTATTTTATTGTATTTTATCAGAAGAAGCTGGATGTTATTGATCGAGCAAAACGCGTTAAGCAGGCTTCACCACAAACACCTGTGAGGCTGACAAGTAACCGAGGACGTTTTGGACTCTCCATGGATTTTTCTGGACATTCAAACAAGCTTCCATTATAGACTTCGGACCAGTAACCACAGTGGACTATCTTACAGCCCCAGGATTTACACAGGACATACTAAGAGGACTGTTTTACTTCAATCCACCAATTGGTAACTATACTGTGTCCAGATATTCAGTCAGTTTGGGAGCAAGTCCTAATACCATCTACTACACAGGAGACATTCAATACCTACAGGATGTTTGATTTTAAATGAATTTTATACATTTTCAAGTTCTTATTATTTTATAAAGGTACAATAAAATATTATTTCATTGACACATTCGTTTCCCAAATATACCAATTTTTTGATATTGGATTAGGGCTGGTTCATTGATATTATTTATATTCTCTAGGGATTGACAATCCCGTACCGGCTGCTACGTAGTAGCGCACTGTATTACGTTATATTGATTCCGCACATACGATATAAACTGGAGGAATGGGAAAAATATGGGCCCAATCAAAAAAAGATTAAGAAAAAACCATACCAAACGCACCAGACTGGATAAATGGAATAAAAGAAATGATGTGGAAGGTAGACACAACGGATTTCTACAGCGTCACAAAAACAAATATACTAAAGTGAGAGTTTTTAGAAGTGAGTTTTAGAAGTGGAGATGTTGCCCATAGCAACCAATCAGATTCTACTTAACATTTAACTAGCCCCTTCTAGAAGAAAATAGCTAGAATCTGATTGGTTACTATGGGCAACATCACTTCTAAAAGTCTCTTCTAAAAACTCTCACTGTAGTAAATTTACCCCTTAGGGTGGCCACAAATTTTGTAATCCTATTACTGAGGTCGTGAGACAGGCAAGATCACTGTCCAGTATGCCATCCTTGTGGCCTATTGGTGTTGTGGGAAGATGACCGCAGACATAGGAACTATAATATCAAATTTAGCAACATGCCTAATTAAAGACCTTTACAATTTTGATATGATCTACATCAGGCATCACGTGTTTTGCCAACACGTACGCAGCAATACTGCAGTGTATGTTGTCAGCATTCAAATTACAGCAAGTGGTTTTACTCCACATTTAAATGGACGTTCCATTAACTATACATAATAACTATAGCAGATATTCCGACAGGCTAAAGAGGATTGGTTAATGTAATTAAACCTAAAACACGTCCCTAGTCAACATAAAAAGGGCATTATGAATAGGGATGTGCAGGCTCGGATAGGTTCGAGTTTGCACGTTGAGTTCGGATTTTTCCCTCCAAAAAAACGGAACTCCATGCAAGATGACGTTTTGCCTCTTTCTGAGTTCCGTTTTTTTGGAGGGAAAAATCTGAACTCAACGTGCAAACTCGAACCTATCCGAGCCTGCACATCCCTAATTATGAAGTATCTTCAGGACATTAGCACTTGCTCTTGTAAATGTAATGTATTGTTTCAGTACAGTAAAAAATTGTCCATTACGCTAATTTATCAAACCAGGTGACGTTGTAAAAAACAATAAAAAAACAAAACCCTAAGTGATACAGTAGCTGAAACCCCCATATTCAAGTCTGGCTACTAAATTGGTTTTATAGTGAAGGCCTGGCTATTCCAGTACAGAAATTACATTTAACAATATAGTTAGTAAAAGAACTTACAAAGTCATCTTCATAGTCGGCCTCGGGCTCAGGCGGTGGTGCACAATACTGACGAAGCTCCAGCTGTAACTGCAATTCCCACACCTGCCTGCGCAGTAAGTCAACCTCTTGCTTGTAGCTAGCTTCCATCTGCCTCAGCCGTTGTTGCACAACATCATTTGGAATAGGCAAACCGTCATCGTCTTGGTACATGAGAGGCGCAGGTGATGGACAAGCCAAAGGAAAAAAACGACCCGTGTGAAATAGCCTGTTGTGACAGGTCACTGACCCCCTACAGCTTCTCACTGAGGGTCCAGAACAGTGCAATGAGGCAGGAAAGTTGTAGGAAATCTTTGCAGCATCTCTGGAAATATAGGAGCCAGCAGTATGTCTCCCATGCCTGCTGTGGAGACTTCTTGTCGAGTACTCATATGACATAGGACGGCGAAGACCAATCTCACCTATAGGAACAGATTTCATCATTCCTTGTAAACTGTCCCAGTTCGCTGCCAGAAAAGAAATCTCACTCCTTGGGATGTGAGCCAATGCTTTTCGGTCAGTCCTACATACTTCCTTTGCTGTCTTACCAGATTTGGTAAGTTCCTTGCAAGACGTGTTGTTGGCAGACACATCAGTCTCCAAGTCTGGACAGGGTAGATTTGACAAGAGAGGACTTTTGTGTTGAGCGTTATCAGCAATCGATATAGTAATAATATTTTGCTCATCTACGTCAGTACTGTTTTCCAGTACACGTTTAATGTTGTCACATTTTGTGTCGGTAAATTCTGCTTCGGCAACCGGAGAAGTACCACTTTCATCCAGTTCATTATTATTCTGACTTTCTGGGACATCTTGCGTATTTCCTTCCTCATCTTGGCTGACCCTATGGAGAGGATCACCGGCCTCTTCCTCCTCGTCTCTGACATCTGAGGTATGCTGCGGGCGAGGCTGGCTTTCTGCCTCACTGGCATCGGCATTACTGCCGCAGGAGTCCAGGCTAACTTGATGATTGTTTAAGTTAGGGTCACTTGAAGTGCGAGTCAGCAAACCACCACTGTCACACGCAGTCACCAGATTATCCATTGAGCGTGTTTTAGGTAACCTTACATATAAAAAAAAAAAAAAAACACAAAATAACAACAAAAAAAACAACACATGGATATTAATTAATTAATTTAAAAAAATGTAAAAAGAGCAAAAAATAATTATTAAGGATACATTTTACAAATTTTGCTTATAAAGTCAATAATTACAGTGACATGACATGCTGATAACAATGCATGCAATTTAAACTGTCCATGGCCCTTGTACTATAAAATACTGGAACTCGGAAGAAAAAGTTGTAAAAAGGAGAGTTATTGTAAAACATACCCTTGTTAACTCTCTTTTGTCGAAGTCCATAGGGTCCACAGGGAGACAATGTGGTGTAGGTGGGACTTGGAGGACCGGACACCAACAGATCGCTCCGGTCCTTCCCCCTATACCCCGTCCACAGCCTGAGGGCAACTCTGTTTTGTTAACAAGCCCAAGGCAGGAGCAGGACAGGAGAGAAGGAAGACTGGTACATTGAAGAATCACACGCTCACACAGAGGGGCATATTCAATTACATGCGAAAAGTCCCATACTTTTCGCATGCGAGTTTTCAATGCGAATAAGTATCGCGCGCGTGCTCGCTTTTCGCCGTATTCAATTCAAAATCGGCGAAAACGGGAGCCGACAAAACTGTAACATGCGAAAAGTACTGTCAGATTTGGGGAAATCAGCCTGACACCCCCCAAAAGATACCCCCAAATAGCCCTGCTGAAGGCATTTGGGGTACTTAAATTATCTCAATAGCTGCTACAGTATTTTGCATCTTTGCAGAAGTGGTAAATGCTATTCTTCACCAGGTTTGTTTGCTCAAAATAAGTAGTCCCAGCAAATTTGGGGTACCTGAAAATGGGTGCTAGCATATTTTTAAGTTGCTAAAGAGTACATTTAAAAATCGTTAAAAGTCCAAAAGTCCACCTGCCGCAAGCACCTGCAAACTTATTAATTCCTGGGGCATATTTGGGGAGTTTTTAAGTTAGTCCCCCAACTTTGAACTTTTTCGCCCCCAAAACGTAAATACTTTTTTGTGTAATCTAAAGCCTTTAAACTATGACACAGTTTACCTTTGGGGGACTGTCCCAAGGGTAAAGGGAGGTTCCCGCAGCTTTGCACCCCAAAACCACAATTCTGCACTTTTTTCGACACCTATTCATAGGCGAATCTTTTTCGCATGTCCCGTTGCATTGAGTTTCCGCACCGGCGAAAAGCCATTGGAATTGAATACGGAGGAAACTTTTCGCACGGCGAAATGACGTACCTCGCGATACATTTCCGCAGAAATGGACTTATCGCGTCTAATTGAATACTGCCCTCTAGGAAACAAGTGACCAAGAGAAGAAACCCATAGAAGCCAGGTGCGTCAGGGCGGGTGGACCCTATGGACTTCGAAGAAAAAGTTAACAAAAGGTAAGTTTTACCATAACTCTCCTTTTCTTCTTCAGGGTCCATAGGGCTCACAGGGGAGACAATGGGATGTCCCAAAGCAGTTGCTCAAGGGCAGGGACGCTCCTCAGCAGAGAGGAGAACCATGCACCCGAAGGAAGCATCCTGAGAGGCAAATGTATCAAAGGCATATAACCTAAGAAAGGTGTGGATAGAAGACCATGTAGCCGCCTTGCATAGTTGTTCGGCAGACGTGCCACGCTGGGCTGCCCACGAGCAACCCACACAGCGAGTAGAATGAGCAGATACTGAAGCTGGCACAGGAAGGCCAGTCTGCGCGTAAGCCTGTGAGATAGTCTTGCAAATCCATCTGGCCAGAGTCTGTTTGTTAGCTGGCCATCCCTTCTTATGGAATCCATATAAGATGAAGAGGGAGTCTGATTTCCTGATGGAACTAGTGCGGTCCACGTAGATCTTTAGAGCACAGACCACATCCAAAGAGGCCTCACCTACCGAGAGGTCTGGTGACTGAAAGGCCGGAACCACAATTTCCTCATTAATGTGAAACGAGAGACCACTTTGGGAAGGAAGCCTGGGCAGGTTCTAAAAACAGCCCTGTCCTGATGAAAGATTAAAAAGGGGAAGAGACATGAAAGCACCCCTAAATCTGATACCCTACAGGCAGATGCTATAGCCAGAAGAAAAAGTCTTCGCAATGAGCCACTTGACATCCAGTTCCAAGGGTTCGAATTGAGGTTCCTGAAGTGCATGGAGAACCACTGACAAATCCCACGGAGCCACAGGAAGGACAAAAGGAGGTTGTATACATAGAACTCCCTGCAGGAAGGTGTGAATATCCAGTAGAGGAGCAAATATGAGCTGGAACCAGATGGAAAGAGCAGAGACGTGCACTTTAGATATGCTAGGTGGAGTCCAAGATCCATTCCAGCCTGAAGAAAAGCAAGTATTCTAGAAACCTTAAAAACTTGAGGGTCATAGTTTCTAGGGGTACAACACTGGAAATATGTATGCCATACCCGGTGATAAATCATGGCAGAAGCTGGTTTACGAGCTCTGATCATGGTCTGGACCACAGAGCTAGAAAATCCCTTAGGAGGGATGTCTCAAGAGCAAGCCATTAAAGACAGACGGGCCAGGTCCGGATGTAGACAAGGACCCTGAGACAAAAGGTCTGCTCATAGAGGAAGTTGAAGAGGAACGTCTATAGAGAGACTTTGAAGGTCGAAGTACCAATTGTGTCTGGGCCAAGCAGGAGCTACCAACAGGACTGTGCCCCCTTCCTGTTTGAATTTCCGAAGAACTTGAGGAAGAAAGGATAATGTAGGGAAGAGGTACGCCAACTGGAAGGTCCACCTCACAGATAATGCGTCCACAAAGGCCGCGTTGGGGTCCATTGTCCTGGCTCCATACACAGGAAGTTTGTGGTTGTGTCCTGAAGCCTTGAGATCCACAGCTGGCAGACCCCATTTTTCCACTAGAAGCTGAAAGACTTCTTCTGGATGTAGAGACCACTCTCCTGCATGCACGGCGTGAAGGCTGAGGAAATCCGCTTCCCAATTGAGAATTCCTGAGATGATCACTGCGGAGAAGGCTGGGAGATGGCGCTCGGTCCATGTGAGAATGTGGGACACTTCTGCCATTGCTGCTAGACTTCGAGTGCCTCCTTGGTGATTAAGGTAGGCCACTGCCGTGGCGTTCTCGGACTGTACTTGTATTGGTCTGCTCTGAGAATATCCTGAGCCAGATTGAGAGCTCTATAGATGGCTCGGAGTTGTAGGACGTTGATTGGTAAAACCGCCTTGGCTGGACTCCAGCGACCCTGGAAGGAGTGATGGCCGGTCACCGCACCCCACCCACGGAGGCTTGCGTCCATGATTAGAAGTACCCAGTCCGGGATCCAAAAGGGGCGTCCCTTGTTCAAGTGGGACGTCTGTAGCCACCAGGCTCGGGACAGGCGAACCTCCGGGGAGAGACTCCGTCTGGTATCTGAGCAGATGAGGCAGCCCGTTCCACCTGGAGATGATCAGGTGTTGTAGGGACCTGGAGTGAAACTGAGTGAACTCCACCATGTCAAAAGGTGGACACCATGGATCCCAGGGTCTGCATTGCAGAGTAAATGGACACTCGGCGACTGTGTAGTAGTCTGCGCACCAGGTGCTGTAATACCAATATTTTTTCTGACGTTAGGAAGATTCTCTGAACATGAGAGTCTAGGAGGGCTCCCAGATGTACCATTCTTTGAGAAGGTGTCAAGTAAGAATTTTTCCAGTTGATCAGCCAACCGTGCATTTGTAGAAAGGCAATGGTTATCTGTAGATGGCGGTGAAGAATGTCTGGGGAGTTGGCCAACAGCAAGAGATCGTCTAAATATGGGATCAGCCTGATCCCTTGATGATGAACATAGGCCACCATCATAACTGCCATGATCTTGGTAAAGACCAGAGGAGCCGTTGAAAGGCCAAAAGGCAGAGCCTGAAATTGGTAATGATGTTGTACTATAGCAAACCGGAGATATTGTTGATGAGAAAGCGCTATAGGTACATGTAGGTAAGCGGTCTGAATGTCCAGCGACACCATAAAGTCCCCAGGCTCCATAGCCAGGATAATAGAGAGGAGAGTTTCCATACGAAACCTGGGCATCCTGATAAATTTGTTCAGAGACTTGAGATTGATAGATCGATGAGACCCATTGGGCTTCTCAACTAAGAAAAGGGTAGAATAATAGCCCTTCCATTGCTGTGCGGAGGGGGCAGCAGTTATTACTGTTGAGAGCAGTAAGGACAGAATGGGCTTCCGGAGCAGCAAGGCCTTTTGTGGGTCAAATGGAGGGCCTGCGCAAAAGAACTGCTGGGGGGTGGTTGCCTCAGGAAGAATAGGGCATATCCGTGGGAGACCAATTCTCTTACCCAGGCGTCTGATGTGGTCTGAGGCAAGAACTGGGCGAATTGAAGAAGTCGGCTTCCCACCCTGGGAGAGGCTTGCCCCGTCAGGCTGAAGGCTTGTCCTCAGATTTGGTAGGTGGACGTCTAGTAGCCCAGGTCTGTTTGGTCCTAGGCTTGGAAGCCTTAGTTGATACTTGAAAAGGACTAACCCTTTAGCTTTTCCTTGAGGACGAAAGGACAACGTCCGAGGCTTCTCATTATATGCAGAGGGCAGGAACGCCGTCTTGGAAGCTGCCAAAATAGTCAACATTTTGTCCAATTCTGGGCCAAACAGGATATCCCCTGAATAAGGCAGAGACTCCAAAGCCTTTTTAGAGGATCTGCCTTCCATGAGTGGAGCCAAACAATACGATGGGCTGCTACAGAAGTGGCAGATGCCTTGGAGACTAGGAGAGCCGTATCCATAGCTGCTTCACTCAAATAGGAGGCTGCATCTCTGATGTGAGATATCTAGGACAGCTGTTCCCTCGAAGCATTAGAAGGAAATGTCTCTTCTAGGGTCTCTGCCCAACTCTCAATGGCCTTAGCCCTAGCAAGACGAGTAATAGCTCCTGTTAGGGAGTATATAGAGTTTAGACAAGCTTCCATCCTTCTATCCGTAGTCTCCTTCAAGGAGGTTGCAGTATGGATAGGTAAAGTAGCATTTTTGACCAGAGCTGTCACATGGGAATCCACTGGGGAAGTTCCCATTTAGTGCAATCAGTAGCGGGAAGAGGGTAAAAGGAACTTAAACGCTTAAGGTGCGTACACACTGGGCGCTTAAAGTGGACGACTGAACGATAACGATATCGTTAACGTTCAGTCATCCACTTTATCGTCCATTTTTAACACAAAAAAGATGAACGATAACGACGACGTGCGTTCCCGCGGGTCGTTCGTCATTATCGTTCATCGGGTTAACATGCAGGCCAACCTGACGATGTCATCAGGTTGCTGCATGTTACGGAATGGGGGAGAGAGCCCTGCGCTGAACGATATCGTTAATGATATCGTTCAGCGGGTGTGCTCAATGTCATGAACGACATTGAGCACAGCCTGCCGGGGACACACTAGACCAGGGGTCTTCAAACTTGGCCCTCCAGATGCTGTGGAACTACACATCCCAGCATGCACTGCATAGTTTTAGCATGCTGTTATATCAAAAAGGTGGCAGTGCATGCTGGGATGTGTAGTTCCACAGCAGCTGGAGGGCCAAGTTTGAAGACCCCTGCACTAGACGATATCGCTCAGGAAGCATATCGTCTAGTGTGTACGCTCCTTTTGGCAGCTGAAAGAGTGAGGAAATTCTGGTAAAATTTACTTTTGTCATTTAAAGGATGGCTGTTTTGCCTTAGGAGCAGGTTGTCTCTTCTATTTGAAGAATAGATTTTACAGCTCTTACAAGTGCAGGTATATTCAATTTAGAGGGGGGTTCCTCGTCTCCCGAAGGGGAGTCGGAGTGAGAGAGGTCTGCATCTTCTGCCTCCCCAGATGATAAATTAGAATCCAATAGCTGGGTGGACTGGGAAGATAACGCAGCACGCTTAGTAGGTTTTCTAGATAAGGGTCTCTCCTGTACAGGTATCTGCCAGATTCTGCACGAAGGTAGAAAGTATGTCTACCCATGGGGGAGGGAAAGGATTTGTAAATGCTGTGGCCATCCCATAGGGGGAGCTACCACAGGGACCGTTAGATGGTCTGCAAATTTTGGCAGCACCTGTGAAAAAGTAGCCCAGGGTGGTCCTGAGGAGAGGACACCGGGGCTGATGGGCCCGGGCAGTATAACACTATGCACAAAGACCATCCTGAATGAGGTCAACTGAAGTTAAGCCTGCTGAGAGTGGGAACAGCAGGCTGCTTGTCAGTCTGGTCTCTGCCAGACGTAGCTGCAAGAATAATGTAACACACAATCTGGTACAGTGCAGTGAGCAACCCAGTTGAATGTGTAATATGCCACAGTGTAGTGAGCAACAGCGATATATTGTATGTGATAGCTCTCACAAATATATGGAAATGTGAGGTACAATGAACCCTCTATACATTTAGTTAGGGAGCAGCAAGACCGCAGTGGAATGGCGCCCATAGCTGGGGAAGGGGCCGCAGGGAGAGTGCCTTCTCCCCAATGTTGACTTTAACCACCGGGTCCCCTGGCCTTACACATGCCCTACGCCAGTGCTTGTAATGCCCTGGTGGTCTAGTGGAGTCCCGGACGAACCGGTGTCCACATCAGTGTCTCCTAAGACCAGAGGTAAGACTGCGCATACACGCAGAGCGGGAATCCACCTTACCTGCTCCTTGAGTCCTGGCTGCAGTCTGGGGTGCGGGGAGCCTCGCTAGCTAGGTCCCCCTCAGAGCCCTGCCGAGAGTACCTAGCCGAGGGCTGGTGTAACGGCACCGCGGAGGGGTGATGGAGCAGCAGTGCAGACGTCCCAAGGACTGTCTCGTGCTGCTGCTCACAGTAGATAAATGAAAATAAAATCATAAAAATAAGCTTGGGCTGCTTAAAAGCAGCCCTCTGTTAAAACGGTGATCCAGCTCCTGCAGGACACCAAAGAAACGGAGTTGCCCTCAGGCTGTAGGCGGAGTATCGGGGGAAGGACCGAAGCACCCTGGGATTTAAAAGCTTTGCTGTTGGTGTCCGGTCCTCCAAGTCCCACCTACACCCCATTCTCTCCCTGTGGACCCTGAAGAAGAAATATTATAATTCAGCTGAACAAAATTTTACCTGTCCAGTGATCTAGAATTGAAATCTGGTCCTTGAGATGCCGGGGAAAGGTAAAGTTCCATCCCGTCGTCAATGGGCGCACATGGCGAAGAGGCAGGGAGGTATACGGCTGTCCAGAGTTGAAGAGCCCGAACATGACAAACTGGGTGTAGAACCTACAGAACAAGTGTGCAATATTTCTCATGTAGATCTATACATATGTGTCAGAAAATAAATGGCATAGTATAAATAGTGCAGCAATTTAGAGAACCTATTTGAAGTCGTTTTGATATAACTGGAATCTCCGTAAGGATGCACCCAAGGGCTGGTACTTTTATGGAGTCATTATCAATGGTTTCAGAAGGGCTAACCTATTAGAGAGTAATTCTAAATGGTTACAGGGGCCAATCTATTAGAGAGTCATTATAAATTGTTACAGAATGAGAAGTCTATTAGAGAGTAATTAGAAATGGTTTCAGCATGACTAGCCTACAGGGTCTCAAACACGGTCCTCGGAACCCCAAACAGTGCATATTTTCCAGGTCTCCTCACAGAATCACAAGTAAAATTCTAAGCTCCACCAGTGGAACTTTTAAAATGTGTCAGTGAGTAATGAATACACCTGTGCACCTGCTAGGTGACCTGGATAACGTGCACTGTGTGGGGTCCCGAGGACTGAGTTTGAGAACATCTGGACTAGCCTATTGGATACTAGCCTAGCACAGTGCCTATGGGTGATTGTCGCAAATGCAAACACTGAAAATTACAATGTTCTCCCATTTGCATCACAGCTCACCAAGGTGAATTACTGAGCTAGTAACTGTGCTGGAGAAGAAATATTTTTAGTAATTTGTGGCTTGAAAACAGACAAAATTCAAAAATGTATCTATTCTCATCTCAAAAGTTACATACATTTAAAGAAAATCTCCACTAATACTAATATTTATATTCCCTGACAGGTAACATTATTTTTCTGTTACCATATGGTTTATAAAGATTTAAACTTGGAGCTACAAGACACAGTTTATCATGAACATAAGACAGAGGTTCCCAAACTTGGTCACCAAGGTACCCTAACAGGCCAGGTCTTAAGGACATCGATGCTTGGGCACAGGTGACTTAATTAGTACTCTGTGCTTAATGTTGGATATACTTCAAACCTGGACTGTTAGGGTGCCTTGAGGACCACGTTTGGGAACCTCTGACATAAGAGGACGACTAGAACAAGAGGACACTCTCTGAATCTGGAGAAAAGACTGAAAGGTAACATGAGGAATAACAGTCACACAAAGTGGTGGTGGGGACTCGCACATCAGCATAACACAGGTATGCACTGGACTAAATTATTGCAATTGTTCAGACTTAAACAAAAACCAAAAGTAACCAGACAGAAAAAAAACTAAATAATGACATTAGGATTATACAATTTTGTTTTTTAATAACTAAATATATTTATATGATGTTCCACTGTAAAGACTAAAATCTGGAAGTAAATCATTTTTCTACAAATGGAGACTGGATACCAATATCAGGTGCAAAGAGTGACCTTGGCTTAGAACGATGAGAATCTGTCATTTGTGGCACTGTCAGCAGGCTCTGGTGCACACTAGAACAATTAATGCACAGGCCAGAACGGTCAGGAACAAATGCCACAGAAAAGAAAAAAAAAAAAATCTATAAAAATAATAATGCATCATTCAAGCCTCAATAATATATGTGGACTCCCCCATAATGGGTGGGTAAACACAAGGATCATATAGGACAGGGGATAAAAGTCTCAGTATGGGTGGGGACACATAATGCATCCCAATTCTCAGATTACTTTAGACCAGGGGAAGCCAACCTCGGTCCTCGAGAGCTACCAACAGGTCATGTTTTCCAGGTCACCTAGCAGGTGCACAGGTGTAGTTATTACTCACAGACACATTTGAAAAGATCCACAGGTGGAGCTAATTATCTCACTTGTGATTTTGTGAGGAGACCTGGAAAACATGCACTGTTGGTAGCTCCCGAGGACCAGGGTTGGCTACCCCGCTTTAGACTGTGCATCTCCTTGTGGTTATAAGGTAATAGGGTGGCAATTTAAGTTGAAATATGCAGGTATTTATTACGCTATTGTGTTCCTTACCAGCTCACCACCAGGCATGTAGAGCAGGTTGTGAAAGTTTTTGTTGCCAGTTCTGAGTAATGACCACACCGAGCAGGTCCTTTTGTAGATGTTTCGCGTTTCTCGTTCACAAGGGTTGTTGGAAAGGAAAGTGCCATAGAGGCAGGAGTACGTGTGCTGGACTAACTTCACCTGCGCGTCAAGAGAAGGGGTTATAGCCGGCTATAATCGTCTAGTCGGAGACACTTAGATTTATAGATGAAATTGCCTCATTAGCTTTCTGTAGGAAACTGCAATACTATGTAAAGTCCAGGTGTGAATAAATCTGGTAACAGTGTTGCTCTACAGTCCAGGCTTTCCCTGCCTTACAGCCAATATAGAAGATTAAGTGCTGGAACCCACCAACCTTTATTCATAATGTTCTATGTCACGGCAAGGGGTAGACAGAAGAGTCAGCTGCTGTGGGTGCAAGAGTTCAACGATATAGTTCAAGCACTGAACACACAAATGGGTCTCATACTGCAGAGGAACAGCAGCATGCCTGCACTGCCTTGGTGCTTTATGCCCTTTACAATATCTAGCCAACGCAGGTGGTTAACATAAAGGCCACACTACTCAAACTGTGCCATCATATACAGCGCAGTTTGGTTTCCCTCACTTAGGAGCCAAAATACCTCATCCTACCTGTGTTCTAAGCATAATATGGAACCACTGGATACTGCACAATGTGTAGGAGACAGGTCCGTTTTAAAGGACCAATAGATTTCAAAATTGACATTTTCACGTGCAAACCACAAAATACACTGGGCGGTGTTTCCAGATGGGATCCGGCACAAATCAAAGAGCGGAAACATCATTGGCCATCGCCTTGTATACGATTCAAACAACCCAGGCTGGGCTTTCCTGCCATCAGCCCAGCCTAGCTGTCAGTCACACACTGCCTGATTAGTTAGCGAAGCAGCTGCCTGATAACACGGCAACCTGCTGCAGACCAGTGAATGAGAACATGGTGGATATAGTTACATATAGAATGAGCAAGTTGGTTTTGTGCTTTACCAAGAAGGCGTGGTTGAATTCAAAGAGACAAGGGAACTGATGGAGCAGCTGATGGACACAGTCTAACCACTGCAGGAAGACAGGGCATTGCTCGTTTTGATCTTCAACATTTTCCTGATGACCACAGCGATCACCAAATTTATGGCCATAATCCAACCAGTCTGTCTCAACCAACACCTGAAAGCCCTATAAAAGAAACGGCCATAATTAACATTACAATTATGAGTCAAAGAACCAAGACGTCTTCATTGATGTCACTACATACCTCTAAGGTCCGGTAATACGGATCCAACAGGACCTTCGCCAGGGAAACAATCTGAGGTGTCCTGTCCCAGCCATCGGAGCAGTGAACTAGCACCGGGCGCTCTTCTCGGTCCACGGCGTTGGCCACAACGGTGGCAGCTTTCAACATAACAGACAGGTGCTGCAGCCACTTGGTACTTTCCAGTGCTGAGAGCCAGCTACAAAACACATAAAGGGTTTCACCACCTGAGAGATAAGTGGCATCTTCAGAGAGAAAGATCATGATGATGGCATTAGTTGATGGAAATGAAAAAGTGGCCAGGCCAAGGATTATGATATAAAAATATATCGCAAAAGCAAAACAAATATTTTTGGAAGTACATTAACAATTACACTAATCCAGAATATCTTTAGACAAAATGGCCTTACATTGTTTTTCACTGTGGAAATGTAAATAGAAATAGTTTTTCTTTTCTTTTTTTTACTTATTCACATTCTCAATATTGGGTTCCCTAAATTACCTGTTGCTAACAAACCTTGGCTATTCTGAGGGCTGAAAGCACAACCATGAGAATGCAGCCAATCAGCTCACTAGAAAAGAATGACATCACTGAGATACTTGGTGATACTGACAGAACATCAAGTTCCATTGATGTCACTGGTTCTTCATGAACCAATGGGCTGTGTCCTAATGAATATCGTCTCAGTCCACACATTTGGGTAAATGTACTAGCCTGCGGTTTCAGCAGTTTCCGGCGAGTCTGCTCGATATTAATAAAGGCGAAACCAGGTTGGTTTTGCCTTTTAAATGATTTCCCCTTTAAACATCAGGAAGACTTGCTGGGAACTCGCCGATGTTTTGCGAGAAACAGTGTATTACATTTACTCCATTGTCATGTGTCTATAGGCAATCGTTACACTGTATAGCGTGGCAAGGCGTAAATAGGGGAACCTCTGCGATAATATTTTTAAGTGTCAAAGAACTATGAAGACTGGGGATAGACACCGGGTGTCACACAGAATGGGTGTTGTAATCAACCTAAATAAATAAGACCACACTAGGAAACGTACTTTCCTGGATCCGGAACTTGATTGCACACAGCTCGCAGGTACTGGAAACTATTTCTGATTGAGTGGATATTTGCCATTCCCATAAAGGCTACTTCACAATTTGGATAGTATTCTGCAACAGTAAAGCACATAATAATGAATCGTTTCAATAAGGCAAAGATGAATCAAGGAAGATGTTGTTCCTTAGCAGAAGTTGGTAAATCAAAATTAACAGCAGCAATTGCCTTTTTCCAAGATTATATATTATATATACACAATCCAATGACAGCGGCACTCAGGGATTGAAATAAAACACAACACGGTGGTCAGATAGATATCGACGTTTTAATGCTCCTGCATTTTCATCAGGACGAGTGCCGCCGTCATTGGTATTGTATCTGATTTGTCTTCATGTGACATTATTCGGAGGGCAACGGGGTGAGGAACTTTTTGTGCAGTGAGTGCCGGATTGCAAAGATTTATATATTTATTACCAGTCATTTATATAGCGCACACATATTCCACAGCGCTTTGCAGAGAATATTTGTCCATTCACATCAGTCCCTGCCCCAGTGGAGCTTACAATCTATATTCCCTATCACATGCTAACACACTTACACACGAGGGTTAATTTTTTTTTTGTTGGGACTCAATTAACCTACCAGTATATTTTTGGAGTGTGGGAGGAAACCGGAGTATCCGGAGGAAACCCACACAAGCACAGGGAGAATATACAAACTCCACACAGTTAGGGCCATAGTGGGAAACGAATCCATGACCTCAGTGCTGTGAGGCAGTAATGCTAACCATTACACTGTATGTGCTGCCCCAATATAAAATTATATATATAACTACCATTACTTGGAGCAGTAAAAGATGCAAGCTATTGTGATGTCAAATAGGTCTGTGAATTAAGGAGCCATAAGGACAGCAGGACTGTTCTAAGTCACTTCAGTCAGAGCCTTGTTGTACATCCTTTCAAAAAGGGACCAGGCGACAGGAGTTATAGACGGAAAAGCAATATAATTATATACAGATTTGCTGACGTAGCTTAGCCCCAGGCAAAGTACATACACAGACAGGTTACACTGCAGGGTTATAAATAGAACATTTAAAACACAAACCGATAACTTTAAAAACTAAGAAATTGTATTTCTGTCTAGCTGCACAAGGCAGCTGCTTATTCAACTTCTATGAGCAAACTTCAGATATATAATACAGCATATTATATGTATTTTCCCCCAAGGTGTTTGTGAATCATGTAGTCACTGTCATTGTGTTGCACACAACTCCGAATGAGGACGGGTCTTGTGATTTTAGCAAACTGTACGTGTTACGGCTAGGGAGGACAATCCCGGGATTTGAGGCTCCAATCCCGGGATTCAGGATTAAGATCTGCATAGTACTATTGTGTTTTTTTTTTTTCTTTTTACTTACTTTCCGGCCCGGGATTAAGACTTTCATAGTAGAATTGGATTTTTTTTTTTTTAATGCTGGGCAGCGCTGGTTGGCACAAAAAAATGCAATGCTACTATGACGATCTTAATCCCCGGCCCGAAAATGCAGATCTTAATCCCCGGGACCGGACAGTGAGTGTTTGTTTTCTTATTTCTTATGAATTCTTAACGGGGGAGGGGGATCATGGATTGCAATTGCACCGCGTACGCAGATTGGTCGATGGTGCATACTGTGCATGCACCGCAATGCGCGTGTTCGCATTGCAATTGTTCACACAGATACAAAGCCATCGCAGACAGTGGGACATCAGCGTTTGAGTTTGGTGATGGGGCAGTGGTCGGAGAAACGCAGGCATGCCTGTCTGTTTGAACGCTGTTGCATGGGCGTGCATAAATTAGCCACTGCGCCAGCATACGCAGCTTGTGTACTCACTGTGTGCAACGAGGTTAGCAATTTCTGAGTAAGATCAGTACTTGTGCATGAGGGGCCGATGTTACTCGATGTTCCCGATGTATATACAGGACTGCAAGGTATTACGGATGTGCGAAAGTGGTTCTGGGCGTCTCTGTGCGTCTCTATAATAGCTTTGCGATTACAGTCATTAGCATATTTTGCAACAGACCTGCGTGCGTAAAAGCAGCTGCGGTTGCAATAGCGATCCTTAGTTAATCAGGCCCTGTGTGTACACAATTTAGTGTAATTGTGGGTCGCATTTTACATATGGCTGAACGGGCGATACTGGGGGGCTATGGAACGTTAGTACGTAGGAGAAGTGTCCCATGGACGTACAGAGTTGTGGGCTATTCAGGGATGAGCGTATGCAGCGATCTAGCGGGGCTGCTGCAAATGCAGATAGTAGCAATGATCAGTGCTCTTGGAAGCAGAGGACTAGGGGGTCGATGGGGTCACTTAGATGCATCCGTGTAACTTAGGATCAGGCCTGTTATGTGAAGCTACTTGCACTAATGTGAGGAGGTCCTGAAATAAGCATTTAGTAAGTGCAATGCAATGCAGATTGGTTTGTGTCCGCATTCAGTAAGTTATGTCGCCTGCTATTCAGCCCTTTCATAACCCCCATTAGATATACATTATTACAGCAAGTGCCACTACTCATTTATCATCTAAATCTTATAGGTAATAACAACATTGTACAGTTATTACATAATGAGGAGTTGTGCACCGGGGTAAGAGGCATTTCAGTACAGTTAAATTCCACTTTGACAGAATAAGAAAAAAATGGTGTAAGAAAATGGTAAAAAGTCTAAATACCAAACCAAACAAAGAAACAAACGTCTTCATTATCTGAGCAGGTATACGCAGGCTTACACTGTGAGGTTGGTTGTTTTTTTTCTTATATTTTACCAAGCCAAGATTATTAAATTGTTACCAGTGCCAACAAGACAAAGGAGCTCATTCAGACCTGCTCGCAAGATGCGGCCGCTCGCTGCCAAAAAGGGGCCGGATATTTAAATTAAATGCTCGCACTGCGTGGCGTAAGGATGCCCTCTATGTCTTAGCGAGCTACGGCACTGAGCGCTCGCCAGTGTATAAAGACGCCTCCTTTCTCCTCGCAATACACGTCATCTCCTGGAATTGTTTGATTAATCGGTAACATCGAGAGCCATCAGAGCTGCTCGCAGCCCTTGGGGTTGCCTTTCCCCGCCGCATGCACTGCGATCAGTGCGGACTGAATTACATGCAGGTGACGTGTACAATGACGCTACTTTGCTAATTATGCACGCCCTTTAAACAGCGTTTTGGCGGCCTGACACGCCTGCGTCCGCAACACCACTCCCCCCGTTCACAAGCACCTTCCCCTGTTACCACCCACAAACGGCACATTCTGTCACTAAAAGTAGCGGGCAGTCTGTGTGCTATGAGCGCACGATTCCCCATCGCTAAGACTGGCTTGCGCACGTGCACTGCGAATTAGACGCATTGCGCACTGATCAACAATCGCCCGGCAATGAGCGATCGCACCTTAGCGAACATGTCTGAATCAGGTCCAAAGTACACCATGTTGTGCTGTCTACTGAGAGTACGAGGAGGAGGGAGATTACCATAAGAATATGCTGTGGTGAACCCTGAATAAGAGCCTTTCGTGACTGCATTTTTAAAGCAAGAATTATCACACTGTACTGAATATCCTAATACTGTACAGTGACAATATTGTGCTAGACGTAAAGGGAACTGCATAGGGGCATTGCATTAGGGTTACAGGTAGTACAAAATCAAATAAATTGTCTCACTGACACCATCATGTACAAAATCGGGGAGTGTAAAAAGAGGTTTTGGCTGGATTTGTAGTTCTGTTCCGGACATCAGTCAGTAACAGGCCTGGTACCCACATTGATCCCCATTTCCGTCATATAGTAAAAGCCTAGCACCACCTCCAGCTCAATGCTACAAATAACCTAATCCTGGTCATGTGACGTTGTGCACAGGAAACAGCATTTTCTTCTTCTTATTAGAAACTTTTTAGTTAATATAAAATAAATAAATAAAATGTGACTGTTTGTAGCACTGAAACAAAAGGTGCAAATGGAAATAAAGAGTCTGCGCGGTGTGATCACCCATACTAGCATACAGATGCACTTATACTAGGTTAGTAAATAACGCTCTCATCTATGACGATGAGCTTAGTAGATCTATTTCTCTATCGGTTACCTTCACACTCGCAGCCTCCACCTTTCGCTCTGTTTGCAACAGCAGCCGTGTAAGATCTAGCATCCAGGATTAAGAGTTTCTGAGGTGCCCCGCTCCCCTCAATGCCAGGGCAGGCAGTCAGCGAGGAATCTGCAAATAACATCAAACACTATTAATCCCTATACAGAGATACCACATTAAGTGGTGCATATATTATAGCTTCATTGGATAGTAATAATAATGTTGGTAAAAGGGTCTTACCAAAGTCGGTGTCTGCATTCTCATTTCCCTCACTGGTGCTCTTGTTATTGAAACTGACGGCAGCTGCACGTCCTCCTGGGTTCAGGGCACAGGCCTTTGCAACGGAAGTGACCAGATACTCATCATCGGCATTGCGCCAGCCCCACCAGCTGATCTCCGGTTGACTGCACCGTGCTATCACTGCCCCTGTTCGCGTATGTCTACGACAAAGTACACAGGAGATAATAGGTCACCTGCCCTAGTTCTGGGACAAGCTCCAAACTCGTATACAGTAGTGTGTAATAAGAAAAACAAAAACCCGTTTAGTTCATTAAAATCATCGAGCCCATACTAAGTCCTGAACACGGATCATTCCAACCTAACCCTTGATATATTGGACATTATTAGTACTTATTGAACCAAGCAGTCAACGTGAAAAAGCAATGAGGGAAAAAGTAAGTGCACCCTTACTGCGTTCATCTAAATAAAGCTCATATGGGCCAGATGCTGCTAGTCACGTGCACTTTGTAATTTGACCACCAGGGAGCGTTAACACCTCTATATATGAAAGCAGAAGTATTGCTAGTCCAGTCTGGAGCTTTCAGCTATGTTAGCACCATGCCAAGGAGAGGAGACACCAGCACTGATCTCAGAGAATCGGGTGTTGCTGCTCCTTAGGCTTAGAGACGATCAGAAGGACATTTACAGACAATGTAAAGTATTGTATTCTGCAGCGAGGAGGATGATTTGCCAAGGAAGAAAACAGAAGAAAGCTGCCGTATTCCTAGGAACAGGCATCCCAGCATCAATCCGAAGAGCACACCATATAATCCCCAGATAAAAGGTTGTTCACAGTTTTTAAGACTAAAGGTGCATACACACAGGACGATCTGCTCAGCTAACTATATCACTGAACAATCTCCCTTGAAATTCCTGGTGTGCTGGATGAACGATATTGTTCATCCACACACCAACGATATTACCAACGACCAATGATCGTGGATCCCTATAGGGCAGGGGTTCCCAACCACGGTCCTCAAGGCACACTAACAGTCCATGTTTTAAGGATAGCCATACTTGAGCACAGGTGACTTAATTAGTACCTCAGTTACTTTGATTTGAACCATCTGTGCTCAATCATGGGTATCACTAAAACCAGGACTGTTGGTGTGCCTTGAGGACCGAGGTTGGGAATCACTGCTATCGGGAATATAACGATATCGCCCAGATTGGCCTGTTTGCATGGACGATGGACAATATAGTTATCGTCCAGCAGTAGCGCATATCGTTGGTTGCATAAACATGGAACAATATGAACGATATATATCGTTGAACGATAGCATTAATATTGTAACGATATATCGCTCTGTGTGTATGCACCTTAACATAAATTACATTAATGTCATAATTATAGCCATAGCAGACATGCAGAAGGAGCTTATACTAGTAACTATACATCTGTCACATGGCACAGGTAACATTTAGTTACATGTTATTTGTTTAGTTATCAGTTTAATGTATACGGGAAGCTTTTAGTCACTGTTTGAAGTTTATAGTTCAACATTGTTTGTTTTAATGTTGTTATTTCTAGCTTATTAAATATGTATCTATAGTCCTGTTGCATACACTCTTGGAGCAAAAGGGGCCCAGATGTGCACAAACATACATTACAGTATGGGCAAATTAATACCTGTACACCACAACAGGTATCCTCTTCCATGATCTGAAGGTAGCAACATTCTCAAGCTCTTTGTCAGTGATCCAGACAGGAACCAGGAGCTTTTGAGGGTAACTTGGACACAGCCTAGAGGTGCCGCCAAAACAAAGTAATCACCATTAGAAGAAAACAACCTGCGCTGTATACATAGAGGAAGAGAAGCTATCATCATAACAGCTACACAGGCTTGTTTAAAATATCATTCTGTCCAAGTTTCCTGGGCTCTCATTCATCTCTCCTGCAGTTTACCAGGCCCCACTGAATACACTCCCGCAGCTGTAGTGAGACCTGGCTATTTTTCAGCGCGGTTAATCTGGCAACAGGGTTATTGTGGGGCTGTGGTGGTTGACGTACTGCTGCAGAAATTATTGACGCTGGGTGCAAGCTGGCACACATATCGGCCGTTCAATTGTGTGTGCATCGGCCAGTGTACGTCATATCGTGTTGGCTGTGCAGCACAGCCGATGGCAGATATATCTGTTATAGCTGCTGCAGAGACTATGGTGGGGGTGTGGTGGTTGTTGGGATGCTACAGAGGTGATTGAAGGGGGAAGGGGGGGCGGGAAGATGTGCTGCTACAGAGTTTATAGAGGGGGCGATGTGCTGGCACAGTGGTGATAGGGGTGAAAATGCTGTTGAAGTGGTTGCTGCTGCAGGAAGGAGGAAATGTTACTATACAGATGATGGGTGAGATGGGGTGGGGTGAGTGTGTTATGACATAGGTGAGAGGGGGAAAATGTGTTACTAAAGAGGTGAGAGGGGGAAGTGTTACTACAGAGGGGAAAGTGTGTTACTACAGATGTGATGGGGGAAAAGTACAGCTTTCCGTTCCTCTGGTGCGCACAGGTTGGCGTAATATGTACATGCAAACCGAACAGAGAACGGAAGTGGCATACTTCCCTGCCTGGCACTGGCTCCGCCCCCTTTTGCCCAGTGTCCTTTGCTGCAGGTCTGACCTGATCTGTTGCTCTCAGACGCCGTCGCATGTGCAGTGAGAATATATAGACATTATCAGGCACCCGATATGTCTGTATCCTCATTGCGTCCAGGGATCGCGGAGGGGCCGGACTGCGCATGAAGACGTCAGACAGGTAAGTCTACATGAATGGCTACTAAACATCACTATATATCGCATCGATGTGATGCAATATATAGTGATATTTTTCGTTTGACACTTCATGTTCTTCATGAATAGACCCTCTAGTATTCTATAGTATACAATACAACACAGTCAAAGCCATGTTCACAATGTCATGAGATTATAGGAAGGAATGCAAATTTATCACCCATAATAAGACGTCAGACATGGCCTTTACAACTGCTGTGTACAAACCTATGGTGCAATCGCAGGTTTGGGTCAGTGAGATCCAATAGACACATAGGGACTACACACAGCGAGTACTCATTCCTGATTGTAGTAACTGCAGCATCAGTGGTGGCCACACTCAGTCACCATGTATGCAGCATTGGGGGAAATGCTTTTCTGCACTCACCTGCAATGCCCTGGGGACAAGGAGTAAATAAACAATACTTTGTCTCTGCAATTTCTGGCACATCAAATATTACTGGATTTGAAAATAATAAGTTTTGATTCAATCTCTACATTATTATATTTAGTAGCTAATCGAAGTGTTATTTTAGATCTCTGTAACATGAAAATGTGTTTTGTTTCACTTACATATTAAATATTATTCTAAAAAGCAACCAATAAGGATTTATATGCAACTTTAAGAGTGTCAAAGGACCATACAGCGATTGCAAAAAGTCTAAAATCTATTTTTTAGGTTTTGTCTGCATTTGTCTTTTCAGCGGTCGGAGGGGAGATGGGAGTATTGTGACTATGAAGAGTCACCAATGCAGTGCACACAGGAGTCTGCTAGAGCCAGGTGATGCAGCATGGAGGGGGGAAAGCAGAGCAGGGTCTATTTTTCCCACCCTTGCTCCGTTATCCACTTTGGCAAAACAGATGTCTGCACTCCTGAGTAACTGTCTCTCTCCCACTCACCTGCACCAGAGGAAGGAGAGATGGATAAATGATGCCTGTGTTCTCTAGGCCCAAGAACAATAAATGTCCATATTTTGCAGAAAAAACAAAACAAAACACACACTGTAGATCATCGGTTTCTTACTTGTAGTTGTTGTTGATTTCAGACACTCTCCATGCATTCTGCATATCAAAACCCATGCGCTGCCACTCCATCTGAAAGCGATCCTTCACATGGTCACCTGAAATGACGCCAGTCAGGGCAATGCACGTTAGTAACGTGTCCGGCGGGTACGTAACATACGTTAATCAGAGTGGTATGTATTTATGATGTATATTCACAGCTGGAATGTCCCAGGTGGAGGATTCCGGTACAGATATAAAGTCAAATCCACATGCAAGAAGGAGACTTGTGCTTACAGCACCTACTGCACACAGGGGCCATGTTCATCCAAAGTCCAAGTTACAAACCACCTTCCCCAGCTTAGATTAGGATTTCTCCTTAGGTACTCTACATACTGCACACATTCACATCTGCTTAGACTGAGGCTTGCACTCTATGGTATGAATGAGTGCAGTTTACCTGGGCGACAGAGGTGAACATGGTGCTCCTCCTCGTCAGTACAGACACCCTGGCACCAAGCGTGGTAGGCAAATGCAAACAGATCTTCTTGTTTGATTGGACGTACAGTAGCTCTGCTCAGACGCTTCAGCCACTCCTGGCATTGCTTGAAAGTGGAAAAGTGACATCTACAAATGAAACAAGGATAGAATGTTAGAGGAGTAAATGATTAAAAAAAAAAAAAGACAAAACCAAAACAAACCACAAACTAAAAAAATTATAAATAAAGAAATAAACAAACAAACAAACAACACACCTAACATGCACGCATCACAATTAAACCGATTGATTCATCTCTTTTCCTCCCACTGGTCATTATAAATACTAGCAGTGTTTATTTTGGTCATTTTGTCTTTACAGCCATAAAAAGCTTTAAATTGCTATAGCAAATATATTTCAAATCTATGCTTTTTTAAATGCCTAAAAGTAAAACCTAAAATGTGAAAACCAAGATCATCTGCTATATAATGGGCTATTGCATCTCTCTAGCGCCCCCCCCCCCCCCTCTCCACCATCAGTAACATCTTAGCTCAGACATTAGGTCCAAGGGGCTTACTCTCATTTCATTATACATTAGCTCAAGGATTTCTGGGATAGGCAGAAGTATGGGTGATCATTCTATATTGACCATTGTAGTAATCCAATGGCCAGTAACTGCTTGTTATTACTCCCGTCCACTACATGTGAACTTTAGGTTAGTAAGGGCACAGGACGAGTGCTCTGGTGCTCCAAGTGATTTACATAACTTACATCATGTTTACAATTTCCCTTTAGCAGTACACTCAAGAGGCCCTCTTAAAACTAAACAAGCAACATTCAGTTAGTTAAATTAATAGAGCTGATCCATTTAGCATTGTATCCTGTAATGGTCAAATCTCAGTGATAAGTTGAAAGGACAGGTATCATTTAGCCTACATAGTGTTCATTCTAGCACCCTGCACCTATCACAACCCGTGCAGGTCCTCTTTCCTGTCTGGGGTTTCGCTATTTGCTCTGGTGCTTCTAGCACACTCAGCTGATACAACACACTGCAGACATACAGACCAGAGTGTGCTAGAGGCACCAGAGCAGAGAGCGACACCCCAGGCAGGAAAGAGGAACTGCACGGGTTGTGAGAGGTACAGGGTGCTAGAATGAACACTACCTACACCTAACAGCTGACGGATCCACTGTTACAATGAAAAGACTGAAAGTAAGTGTTGCTCTGGGCCAAAAAATGCATCATATGATCAGTTCCTATCCAATTATAAGCTGTCCTCTATGGCAGGGAATGCCGCTCTGTTCTCAGTATAAGCAGGCCAATTATAAGCTGTCCTCTATGGCAGGGAATGCCGCTCTGTTCTCAGTATAAGCAGGCCAATTATAAGCTGTCCTCTATGGCAGGGAATGCCGCTCTGTTCTCAGTATAAGCAGGCCAATTATAAGCTGTCCTCTATGGCAGGGAATGCCGCTCTGTTCTCAGTATAAGCAGGCCAATTATAAGCTGTCCTCTATGGCAGGGAATGCCGCTCTGTTCTCAGTATAAGCAGGCCAATTATAAGCTGTCCTCTATGGCAGGGAATGCCGCTCTGTTCTCAGTATAAGCAGGCCAATTATAAGCTGTCCTCTATGGCAGGGAATGCCGCTCTGTTCTCAGTATAAGCAGGCCAATTATAAGCTGTCCTCTATGGCAGGGAATGCCGCTCTGTTCTCAGTATAAGCAGGCCAATTATAAGCTGTCCTCTATGGCAGGGAATGTTCTCAGTATTTTCATTGCATTCAATTCTGTTATAAGCAGGCCATGGCAGAACCCTTTGCAAACGTGAAGATAAAAACAACAAATACTGTATAGGCCGAATATCTGAATAAAGACAGTACCTGAGATTTAGAGAGAAAAAACAAACAAACAGCATATGTATGTATGTGCTGCATGCCTTCAGTAATAAAAGAACTGGGAGTCTGAATAGCCAAAGCCCTCGTGTAAATGCTTTTGTGGAAAGTACATTACAGATTATAATGAATGTGCTATCTATAGACATGACAAGTATACCTCACTACTTTGGAGTCCTTGCAGATAATCTGCAGCTGGAACATGTCGCGACTCTCCACAGTCTCAATCATCCTTAAAGGCACCTGCAGAGACATCAGCAACTTGTCTTTTAAACATGAAGCCATCACATCTAGGAGTTCCGGTTAACTTTCAACATTGAAGCTGTATAGCGAACAATAGCGCAAACTTGACCCAGCGTACGGTTTTACACATCTGGAATGAGGCACTGACAACCTTCATCAACTCCGCCAAACCTAACAGTCGATGCTCACACTTTTACAGCTTGGGTTTTGTCTGTAACCAAGTTAAATTATTCATAACAGGTAATGAATGTTCCATCTTCTACAGCTACAACGTAAGGATGCATTGTCCTTTGCAGTGGTAACTGTCAAAGCAGAAAGCCCTTTATCAAATAAAGCAACAATAATACTGTTTTTTTTACAATTAATCCCTGTGGCAAACTTCGTAAATACTATTTTCCACAGTTTGGGAAAAATTTACTAAACGGCAAGTTCTAAACCTCGGCGGTTTGGTGGCGGTTTGGCTATCTAAAGATTTACTAAGGCCAAAACCACTGCAAAAATGCAGTCAAAACACATTTTAGAATAGAATAGAACAAGGCTGCTGCAAAACCGCCACCAAATCCCTGGGGTTTAGAACAGAATAGAACCTGCCATCAAAGCACCACCTAACCGCCAGGTAGAACCCGCCATCACACCACCAGGGTTTAGAACCCGAAGCTTAGTACATTTTGCCCTTTGTTTCTTAAGGCTGCTATTAATGATTTCTAAATCTGCAGTTTCCAGTGTCATAGCAACCACATGATGTAGGGAACATGCAAATTTTGGAACGCTCCTCTGAGTTCTGTCTGCAAAACCCAAACCATCCTTCTGCCTGCACACAATATGCTGGGAGTCTGTGTCTTTGTGTGTGACTGGCAGCCATACTTTTCTGCCCTCAAGAGAGATTTTGGAAAGAGGATAATGAATTGTAGGAGGACAGCTAAACAAAATGATGCATGCTTATACAGTACTCAACTTACTATTTAAAGGGAAACAAAGCTTCTTTAACATGTTAGTAATAAACACAACACACCTACAGGAGCTGCACTATGAACAGTTGGCAAACAGCTATAAATGTAATACTGATTTGGAATTCTATCATATGCATTTAAATTAGTGCCACTAACTATAGCGCTGTACAGGTTGCGGTTCTCAGCACACCACTAACAATAACTTACATTGATGACAGAGTCTTTGAACTTGATGTGCAGCCTGTAGTTGGAGATTGCTATTACGGCATCATTAGCATTTCCTAAATACTCCACACTCTCGCCTGGCAGCACTTGGAAAGGTACCTGCAAGAAACAGGTAAGGAGGCAGATGACAAAAGAGAACTTATCTCTCAGGGAAACATAATGAAATCCAGTGATGAATAATGTACTACCCCTTCCTCACATTTATCTTACATCTAAGATGATTCCATTTCACGGGGTTCTAAATTGTATGTACCATAAACCTTCCCTAGGCTTCCCAGAGAGAGACATGTTCCATGACAGCTGGTGGCGTATTATCGTAGGTAGAAGTCTTCTTCATGAATATAAAAAAAAAGGTAAAAAAACCTCAACATGTGAAGTTTTCAACCTATGAGAACTGATTTTTTTCTATTCCAATATTGTTGCCCATGTAAATTTGCGTGGTATTGTATACTATAAATTGTCTTACAGATAACGTTACTCATGCCTGCCTCAGTGGAGTCTACACTACAGTCTAAATGTTACCGCTTACGGTAATTGGGTAAATTCTGTCTGAAACCAAATAACCTACATGTATGTTTTTGTTGTGTCAGTGGAAACACGGACAGAACATACAGGGGCTGATGCAGAGTTGAAGGCACGTCGGCCGCATTGTGTGCATAGCACTAAGCACAGAAATTTGACGATATGCCAAGTTGTACTCTGTGGACGGACTGCCCCTACCTGTATCGCTTGGTTCCATACCAGTTATCAGTTTGCACCAGCCCCAGCCCCATTCTCAATGCAAATCAGACTCAGAACTCTACCTACCTAGCAATTCCGTACTTAGCTTAACTGCGAGTGCCCGGTTACCAGTCACTCTTCTTCAGCAGCAAATGGAGATGTAAACAGTTGTGATAGACTCAGCGTTGCCCCATACTTGCATACTCTCAGCTCCAGAGCAGACACTCTACGAAAAACATGCACGATCCATCCAAAAACAGACTCGCATTCAACTCTACAGCTCCACAAACTCCACATAGGTAGTGCTTTGACTGGAATTGAATCCTTGTTCACAGTACTGTGGAGTAGCAATGCTAACCACAATATAACAAACTAGCAAGAACTGCAAGTTATTTTTCTTTTCATGTCTGTGTACGTTCTATTCAAATGACCTATGCAGCAAATTTACAACCCACACAGTGGCGTACCAAACATATTTGGCACCCGGGATGGGTATTTACCCCTCCCCCCCTCAGTATGTCCCCATATCCCTCTGTATGCTGCACAATGCCACCCACACTCAGTGGCCCTGACTATTCACCTCCCGTGGCCAGCTTAGAGTCTTGAAACCTTCCGGCTGTGTGTTGTGCATGCACAGTACATAGAGCGGCTCCCAAGTCCCCTCATCAGGATCACTCAGTCACTCCCACAGTCCTGTAGGAGTAACTTCCAGTCTCCCATCACTGTGTCCCCCACGTCAGACAGACTGAACTGCAGAGCTCTGCGGAGCTACTCCCACACTACCAGATTCTACATTTTCCAGATACCGTCATCAGAATGCAACATGTTCTCCAATTCTCTACATAAGGGAAGAAACATTTTTCTTATTTTTCATAAATGGATTGGCACATTAGCATTAGGATGCTGGTAGCAAACGTAGTCATATTGGCAAATAGGCCCAGTTTTATCGCTATTAATAGTCCCAATATGATCAGAATGTTTGAAAATGTAGATAAAACAAAAAAAATATAAAATCGAACCACAAGCTCCCAACGCTCTCTCAGCGCTTCCCCCATTGACCTCAGTGGGAATGACTAGCAGTGACCTGGTCATTTTGCGTAACAAACTGTACAGTGTGTGTCCGTCTAGGTTCCGCATGCCCTTATTTTGTTTTATGAAGGCCATGGGTTGGAGAGTATGGAGTTTTTATTATTATTTTCAGATTTAAAGACTTCCACAGTGCCGGACTCAGAGGTCCGGGGCTGGTTATGCTTTTAGGTAGGAGGGACCCCAAGTTATTTTATTTTTTTTAATATAACATTAACCCTTTCTTTACATTTTAACACAACAAGGCCTGCACAGATCATACTGATCTGTGCAGTGCTTTGCATCCACTGCCAACTGTGAGCAGACTCTTAATTCTATTTGGCTGTGGAGACTATCGTAAAGGGTGTAATGCGACTGAAGTCCCACATGGAAGAACCGATGATTATCACCATCGGATCCAAATAGACAGACAATTATGCTGCTTAGTAAATTCGTGATTTTGACCTTCTAAACTATCGGCAATGTCCTGAGCCTCCCAGAGAAGCTCAGCGGCAGCCAGGCCGCAGTACTGTGTAATGTGCCCGGTGGCTCTGACCGCCGTCGTGGCACACTTCACAACCGTCGCGGAACAGTGGTTGAAAACCACTGCACTAGACGATATGCTCCATGAGCGATATAGTCAGCGTTTCCCCTTGAACTCCCAGGCATACGACACTGGGCATACATAAGAAAATATTTAAACAAACTCCCAAGGCGCAATCTATACTTTTGCTGCCTTCTATAAATGTGAGGGCCACCTCACCCTCATAAACAAATCACACAATGCAATAATATTATAGATACCGGCGCTCAGTATAGTCCATCTCAATCTTATCACAAAAGTATATGAAAATACTTAAATGTCCAAAACTGGATGAGATATGGTTTTGCCCAGTCTTGTGGCGCCATATAAATAAACGATATATATATATATATATATATATATATTATATATTTATATATTAGGTTGTTGTTACTAAACATAAATATTCCCTATAAAGCACAATGTGTGCTGTGGTGAAGAATTGATAATTAAATAAAAATCACTTTAAATAATATGAATCAGGTCAAGGTTTACATAAAAATGCATTATGGTAATTGTGTAATTTAGACGTGACGTCTAAAATTTTGCCCTTCAAGCCTAAAATGTGCCCTCCTCAGCAATCAGCACCCTGTAAAAATCTGAGACCGTGAACACTAATTATATACACAGAATGTTATAAAATGTGCTTGTGACCTGAGACTTGTCAGTGTCCCAGGAAAGAGTCATGGGAACGGAAGGTAATCAGTTGTAGGTTCTCCATCACACTGGGAATACACAAGCACTCACAGAGTGTTGGACGGGGAATATGGGAAAAGAACAATCTAATTACACGTTACAAAGGAAAATATTTAGTTTTTGATTTTCCTGCTTTATTACAAGTCAGTCTTAATTGGATGATATAACAGTGGGCGAAGTGTAAAATATAAATATATAATTTATTTAATATATTGAGAAAATACCACCATGATTGGACACAATAGATCACATGACACTGCATTATTTCCAAACAACCGCATACCTCACGCCTCATCTATTTCCACTGTTATCAAAACCTCATCACAAGCCCTAGTTGTATCACTCCATGAGTGTAAACAATAACATCTCTCACATAGACACTGCTCACAGAAAATCAGCACATTACTGCCTCACTGACAGAAGTACACATTTCTGACAGAAAATACTCAAGAAATGTAACAATTACTACATAACTCAAAGGACTGGCATCAGTCCTCACCAAGGATTGACTGGTACAAATAATGATCAATTCAAAGAACTTGAACAAGACTTACCTGAGCAGCCACTGCTGTAATATCTTGACACAAGTTTGTTTATTAAGTAATACTGCAAGATAAGCCATTCATGTTTTACCAATGTGACAGTTAAAAATGACTGTACATGCAATATACAAGACTAAACAGGTATGTGTAGTATGTATTGTATTGGTCATGTGCAGCAGTAAGCAGCTATGCACTCCCCTCCTGTCAGCTATTGCTTGGCTACAGTCTAGTACAGACAGCGGCTGAGAGAGGGAGTTGGGGCGTGCTTGTGTATTGATACGTGGTGCCTTCCATTTATTCTACACTTGCAGGCAGTAGCTGAGCTGTGAGCTTGTGTGCAAATACACATTGTTTGTCATTATACTGTACATTAATATTGCCAGAAAAGGTAATGAATGTTACCATCTGCTTAAGCCCGAGTGTAGGTACGTGCTGTTCTTTGCAGTGACTATTGTGAAAACGTAGAGCTTTATATCAAACCACGCAACAGCAGCTTTGGGGTTTTCCATCACGTGCAGCATGGTGTAATACCAGTGTCATGAGCTTTAATATGCAGTCATTGGACGTTGCCAGGCTCAGTGTCAAAAGCCTTTATCCACATGCTTCCATGTCAACAGCCAGAAATTGGGGAGGTCACATTTTTAAATATAAATTAAAAAAAAAAAAAAAATGATTGGACCTTTATGAGTATATTATTTTATTTAACACCAACATACTCAGTTTCTTTTGTTACAGTAATTATTTTAATCGACCAAGTAGTTACTTAAAAGAAACCTCCTAATTTGCATTCATTGGGGATAAGTCAGCCAATCATGATGTAATAACAGTTACACGTATGTAACTGGAGCATGTATTGAGCCAATTTGCACTTTGTTGCATGTGCTTTAATGTACTACTTATGATTTTGAAAACATCTTGCTTTCAGGAGTTCTTCTTCTGGCCACTGGAAACTACAACTATAAAAGTCTGCTGCCCTCCCTTTCATAGCAATTACTATACAATCATAGTATTCTATCAATAATTAACAATAACTGGCCAAGAACAAAAATACACTCATGGTTATACACTGGTCAGGGGCACTTACGTACTCTACCAACATCAAAACTTAAAAGCACAAATTCTAAAATGTGTTCTGGCATAAATCATTATCCATATCTTCAATGCACAAATGAGTAAGGAGAGAGAATGAAAAGGAGTAAGGAGATATAATAAACACCCATAAAGCAACTACAGCAGAAGTAGAGAGACATTTTCACCATTGTACCAATACTGCATGTAATTTGTGGGTCCCGTAAGTAATTGTACAGCAGAATACACAACTCTCTCCATGACTTGCTATAATGACAGCAGGCCGGCTTGCTCATTTGTTCAAATCAGGGACTGATGTAGAGTTGAAAGTAAATCAGTTTGTGGACATAATCTTGTGCGTTTACGTTCTGTGCACAAGCCAGAACCAAGTGTATACAACTACGGCGATGCACAGTCCTCTGGTCAGGTGTAACTGGGTTGCAATGGGGCATTCACGCATAGAGCTGAATACACAGAGCGTTTGCCGAAGGAATTGCAGGCTAGACACAGTGCAGCATACACATAATCATACCTGTTCATAGACAGATCTGCTGCAAACGCACCCCGATAACGATAATGTGTACAAAACCAAGTGTACAGATGGGATAGTCCGGCCCCGGCCCCGGCCCAATTGCACATACACAGTGGTCATTCATCGCATGGTCTTATCTGCTGTGCTGCAGGTGGGACGATGTGGTGAACGAGCAGGTGCTGTTACAGGCAGCATGTAACGAAACATCGCGCCATCATACACCGGTTCGTAAAGCGAGCTCATTGTACTGTTATATCGCATTGCACCGCCGACAGGGTCACACATCGTATAGTGTGTGGGACAGATTTAAAATGTTAAATCTAAAGCTGGGTAGCTTTAGATTTAACATTTTAAATCTGTCCCACATACAATGCAACACGGTTTGCCAAGGAGCAGGTGCCTTGCCTTTTTTATATGCTTTACTCCCAACTCAGAATCAGCCCCAACGTATCAAACTACTCCTCTGTGATCAGTTTACCATTATACGGCTATGAAGACCATCAATTTTATTTTAATATTAGCGACATGTCCTGGCTTTGTACGGGACCAACTTCATCTTTCCACAGCCCCCTGCATCTCATAACAACCTACACCATGTCACCATAGCCCCCTGCATCTCACCATAGCCCCCTGCTTCTCACTACAGCCCCCTGCTTCTCATAACGACCTACACCATGTTACCACAGTCTCCTCCCTCTCACTACAGCCCCCTGCATCTCATACAACCTACACCATGTCACCACAGTCTCCTGCCTCTCACTACAGCCCCCTGCATCTCACTACAGCCCCCTGCATCTCACTACAGCCTCCTGCATCCCACTTCTACCCCATGCATTTCACCACAGCATCCTATATTTCACCACAGCATCCTATATTTCACCACAGCATCCTATATTTCACCACAGCATCCTATATTTCACCACAGGCCCATGCTTCTCACCACAGGCCCATGCTTCTCACCACAGGCCCATGCTTCTCACCACAGGCCCATGCTTCTCACCACAGGCCCATGCTTCTCACCACAGGCCCATGCTTCTCACCACAGGCCCATGCTTCTCACCACAGGCCCATGCTTCTCACCACAGGCCCATGCTTCTCACCACAGGCCCATGCTTCTCACCACAGGCCCATGCTTCTCACCACACAGCCCCCTGCATCTCACCACACAGCCCCCTGCATCTCACCACACAGCCCCCTGCATCTCATAACAACCTACACCACAGCCCCCTGCATCTCACTACAGCCCCCTTGCTTCTCACTACAGCCCCCCTGCTTCTCACTACAGCCCCCCTGCTTCTCACTACAGCCCCCCTGCTTCTCACTACAGCCCCCCTGCATCTCACTACAGCCTCCTGCCTCTCACCATAGCCCCCTGCTTCTCACTACAGCCCCCTGCATCTCATAACAACCTACACAATGTCACCACAGTCTACTGCCTCTCACCATAGCCCCCTGCTTCTCACTACAGCCTCCTGCATCTCATAACAACCTACACCATGTCACCACAGTCTCCTGCCTCTCACTACAGCCCCCTGCTTCTCACTACAGCCCCCTGCATCCCACTTCTACCCCATGCATTTCACCACAGCATCCTATATTTAACCACAGCCCCCTGCATCTCACCACAGGCCCATGCTTCTCACTCCTGACAATGTTTCTTACCACAGCCCCCTGCATCTCACCACAGGCCTCTGCATCTCACCACAGGCCCATGCTTCTCACTCCTGCCAATGTTTCTAACCACAGCCCCCTGCATCTCACCACAACCCCCTGCTTCTCAGTCCTGCTCCCTGCATCTCACCAGTGTTAGTGTTGCCATGCAGCTGGCTGGGCCCAGCCACTGGGATGTGCTGGGAAGGGCAGGAGGATCATGGATGAGAGATTTGTATTGCAGCTACCGTAAGCATTATCAGCAGAAAGTCCCCAGGGCTGGGGCACCTGTGTATATTTCCGCAGCCTCCAAGCGCAGCCCTCGCCAGCTGCTGAATATGGTGATGAGTAAGGTCCTCTTTGCACAATGAAACCTGTCTTCCTGTGGAGCTTCCACGCTATGGTGCCCCTGTCCAAGAACAGCGCTGACATACATGGGAAATGCCTCCTGTTCTCAGAGGGTGTGCAGCTGACGGGAACACCACGCTGGAGAGGGAGCACTTCACGGAGGAAGAGTGGTGGCCGGAGTCCGCCTGCAGGTTCAGCTTATCGATGTTTTTGTTACGATGGTAGTGTTTTTACTATTTGATGGTGGTAGTACGATGTTTGCCACCATAAAATGGAAATAATTCTATGGAGTTCCGACGATTGTTTGCTTTTGTAATTACTGATCGCTATGCTTCCCCTGGCTCCTTATTGGCTACTGTGTCTGCATCAGGGCATCTTCATTGGTTTGTTGTAGGCGCTCACTCTCGGTCTGCCTCAGATGTGACCCTGCTCAGTCCCCGACTTCCTCCCTTTTCTAGGCTGCTGTTAAGCAATTGCTATCTCTGATTGTCTCTCAGACAGTGAGACAATCAACGCGCAGTCCTCGCCCCTGCAGCAGCAGTCACTGACACAGCACAACAGTTTTTCTGTAACTTGCTTTTCAGTAAAATCGTCACTGCTCGGCTCCCTTTTGTCACAGATGAATGGTTCCGTCCAGTGGTTCAAGAGATTAGCCCGAAAGAACACACAGACCCCTAAACCCGGGAGATAGATAGATAGATAGGACACCTTGAAGAGGAGCGCATATTCCTCATTCTGTCAGCACATATCGTTACATTCCCTGATGTATTAGTAATCTGAAAATTTTGATGGCGGGCTTGTTGTCCCTATATAAAACCACAGCGGTGTCTTTCAAATTATAATACACCTTGTCATATCCCCTCTACCATAAATTACAATGACATTAGGAGAGGGTTTGTTTAAGAAATATCGCACACGAGTGAAGAAAAGTATCTAATCACATTAATAGTCTCTAATACACTGTTTCCTAAATGATTGGAAGAGAAACATACTTCAGAATTTTGGAACAAACGACAGACATTTAAAAACAATAAAATGATCAAATGACAATCTTATGTTCCCAATGTTTTAGCGAAATACAACTTAAGTGATAAGCTAAAAAAAAAAAATATTGAAGTGTGCAGTGATATGAATACAATAAAAGTTAAAACAAAAATCTGGCAGCCACTTACTTCCTGATGCTGCACGTACGACTATACAATCTATGGCAGTTCCTTCATGATTTGTGGGTAATCCTCTATCCTATTAATCTGCCCGATATTGATTGAGTGTAATATCTTAGCTAGTTATCTGCCAAATACAACCTCTATCATCATGGAATGTACGTGCAAGGTTCTTTGAAGAAATAAATAACCTCAATAGGATCAATATAAATTCATTCAAGTAGTGTCATAGATTTAATAACTTATCTATGCCCAGCTATAAATCTAGGTCGGTCTCCCACCATATGTAGCCTGCATCAAATAGATTGCATGCCGATGTCCAGGCATTTGGAGACAATATTTTTGTGTCTGTAGTACAGCAACTGTAATGACATGTATTTCAGTTAATGGGGGGGAGAAGAATTATAAAGAATGGAGACGTAGACTAGCGGAAAAGTTGCCCTTAGCAACCAATCTTATAGAAACATCAGCGCACAGCGAGTTATTGGACACATCACAGTACCGGGGCGGCACCAGACTGGAGGGCAGAGCAGACCCAGTGTAAAAGAAAGGGCCTGCGGTTTCTGGCGGGAACAGTCGCCGGCAATCAGTGAAGTGAGTGATCTGTCTGTGTATCAGCGGCCCCGTATTTGTTACTGGGGAGGCCTTTTGTGTCGCTAGCAAGTGGTGCAGTATCTGGTCAGCTCTTAAAAAATGTATTTATGTCCAAAAAGCAAGTGGGCAATATCTGGTCAGCTCTAAGGATTTTCTATACTAAAACAAATTAGAACCGATATAAAGAATCGCATGAAGCAGAGCACATTAAATCATCTGATGCTGATTTCACTAGAGACCAGATCCTACAGACTTTGATTATGAAAAAGCAGCAGACAACTGGGCCTCTAAGAAGAGAAGAGTTAATATATAAAATGTTAATCTTGAGTTTAAACCAATATAAAGCCAGGAATTCAACATTTCATTATTGCGAAGGCTCTTTCCCGGCTACTTCTTGATGCCGCCAGGCTAGCAAAATTTTCTAGGGAGAACACTGTAATTCACTATAACAATTGGCTGATGCAATACAGTATATAGGTAGATTTGTTTTTCTACGCTTGAATAAAAAGTAGTGATTTAATACTATATCATCACAAGTCACACTGCCTCCTCTTCAGCTCATATGGGGAGAGATTTATGACACTTTATCTCTCTCCAAAGTGGAGAGAGATAAAGTGGAGAGAGATAAAGTACCAACCAATCAGTTTATTACTGTCAAATTACAGGCTGTGCTTGAATAATGACAGTTAAGAGCTGATGGGTTGGTACTTTATCTCTCCCCTTCTTTATCTCCCTCCAAGCTTTGATAAATCTCCCCCATAAAAAGCTGGTAGGGCAGCAAGCACTCAAGATTGCCCGTTCTATAGATGTGTCACAGATGCCCCTACCTATGTATGTCCCCCTCTATAAATGTCTGCCACAGGTACAGTATATCTTTAAATGAAAAACTTCTCCAAAACATCTTGACTGCAATTTTTGGCACAATAGGCGACATAGAATAATATGCTGACTTCAATATCCAATAACAAAATAAATATGAATAAATTTACACTGTCTTGGTGGTACTTTGCACATTAATTATGTGACTATACATACGATAATGTAACATTTAATGTTACAGTATACATATTGTAGTATTTGAAATCTGTACGGCATGTTAGCTTTGTTTTATACTTACAAGCCCTTTGTGGCCAGGGGTTGGTACGGGATCCCGATAGTCAGGATGCAGACAGTCAGAATCCCGACAGATTTTTTTTTTTTTTTAAGTATAATAACCCTTTACCCTAACTCTTCCCCTAACCCACCTCTCCCGTAGCCTGACCCTAACCCACCTCTCCCGTAGCCTGACCCTAACCCTCCCCTCCCACAGCCAAACCCTAAACCTCCCCTCCCACAGCAAAACCTCTTACCCTCCCCTCCCACAGCCAAACCTCTTACCCTCCCCTCCCACAGCCAAACCCTAACTCTCCCCTCCCACAGCCTGACCCTAACCCTCCCCTCCCACAGCCTGACCCTAACCCTCCCCTCCCACAGCCTGACCCTAACCCTCCCCTCCCACAGCCTGACCCTAACCCTCCCTTCCCACAGCCTGACCCTAACCCTCCCTTCCCACAGCCTGTCCCTAACCCTCCTCCTAGTGCCTAACACTAACCATCCCCTCCCACAGCCAAACCCTAACCCTCCCCTCCCACAGCCAAACCCTAACCCTCCTCCTAGTGCCTAACACAAACCATCCCCTCCCACAGCCAAACCCTAACCCTGCCCTCCCACAGCCTAACACTAACCCTCCCCTCCCACAGCCTAAAACTAACCCTCCCCTCCCACAGCCTAAAACTAACCCTCCCCTCCCACAGCCTGACCCTAACCCTCCCCTCCCACAGCCTAACACTAACCCTCCTCCTAGTGCCTAACCCCCAATACTTACCTCGGCAATCTGTCAGGATTCTGACAGTCGGGATGCTGCTGTTGGTATTGTGACCGTCGCCATCCTGACTGTCGGGATGGCGACTACATCCAGTGGCCAGAGTTGGCATGTATATCAATGGTGAGGAACGCATTCTCATTTTCACACTATCGTTTCTCAGTCAATAAATCACCAATAAATACTACCTATTTTCTATTTATTTTTAGCAAGCATAGCACTTTATTACGTTTATCAATGTGAATTTGCAAAATGGCAGTTCAGATGGCATACAAAGAATCATAGATCAAAAAATACTTCTATATCTCCTCTATTGCCACCACTAAAGGATATAGCACAAAATCGGATCTAATAGAAGACAGTCCAGTAAATGTAACAACATTTCTAATGCTGGCAATACACGCTGCAATTATCGGGACGATCCGCCCGATATCGGAGGATCGCCGCGATAATTGTAGCGTGGGGGGGGCAACCGAGGGTTAAATATTGCTCGGTCGGGCATGCTGGATTGTCCAGCATGCCCGTCCGATGCGATATTTACCCGGTAACTGTCGGCCGCATCGGGCAGTGTATGCCCAGCGCGGCCGACAGACAGACATTTCCTACGGAAGGAACAGGGAAATGTCTCCTCCCCCGGGGGCGGAGTGCGGATGTCGGGCTATACACTGTGAGATTTCTCTCACAGCGTATGCCGCGGACATCTGCAGCTGGCAGCCGGCCAGATAAAATGTCTGTCGGTCTAACAGACATTTTATCTTGCCGTGTATGCCCAGCATAAGTGTCCTAATGAAATAATGAATATAAACAAATCAAGCAAGTACAAACATTCCACCTGTGCAGGTTAAAGAATAAGTGAATAGATATCGCCCTTACCTACAAGCCATGAACAGCAATATAACTAAAAGCCTTAACAAGACAACTGCCTATTAGAATACAACAGAAGTAGTTTACAAGGCAACAGAGCCGACTGTCCGATAATAGAGTAAAAACTATGATCCCTCAAAATGATCCTTACAGAGAGAAACAGTTAAGGGTGTGATTTAAGCTTCTGGATACTTTTACCCTTGCATACTAATCTTTGCCTCATACCCCTTTCACACTACAAGCAATAACCCGGGTTACTGTGCAGTGTGAAAGGGGAAGGTTGAAATAACCCGGGTCAAAAGAGCCGGCATTTCAACCCTGGTCACGTGAAGGGTTGAAAGCGTGTTCAACCAGCTCGCGTTGCAGTGTGAACGGGTAACCCAGGTCGTTGCGACCTGGGTCCCGTTCACTGGATAGGAAGAGCCGGCAATTGGCGATGACATCAACTCCAAGCGCCAGCTCACCACATGATGAAAGTGACGACATCAACATGGCATTAGTGCCATGTCGGACCGCCAGTATGAAAGGGGTCTCAGCGGGGTCACACCCAGGATGGGTGAGTGAACAAAATTCTGGGTGAGACTCGGCATACAGATGTGAAAGGGGTATTAGCCAAAGGTGGTATGTGACATCTGAGACATCACCTGCAGCCACTGACCACATAATAACACACAAATGAGTCGTGTTGCATTCCCACTGCTGATGGAAGCAGAACCATAGGGTTAGAAGTCTAGCAACGTTCTCAGCAAGCACGGCATTCAGAATCCCATTAATAGGGAAAGCACAAACATTCAACTGCACATTCTGTGATCATTCACATCAAATAGAAGTTTTCTCCATATCACCCTGTTGCTCCCCCCACCTACCATCTAAGATAAATACAAACCCTCTGCAGGCTCACTTTAACAGAACATGCTGTGTCTGTATGTTTATTTACACAGCACCACACAATATATGCAATGCTGTGAGCATATGTGACAACCAGACTGGAAGGAACAGCAGATTCATACTATAGAAAATGATAGGAGGAGGTCCAAGCTCTGAAGAACTGACATGTGTTACTGACCAAATGCTTGGCACTTGCTACTGGGTACAATGTGTTGCCCTAGAATCTAGATATAATGAGTTATCCTTTGGCTGCTGAATGAGCTAGCCACAGAGCATAAAGTCTTGGGGACTGGCTGTTAGCGATTATGTGCCGAACACTAGCTGCTAGATATGATGTGCTGCTCACTCGCTGCTTGGCACAAAGTGTGCCGCAATTATACTTTGCTACCCAAGAGCCATATATATTTGGCTGTATGTATTCTGTGCAGGGTAGACATTAGCACAATATATTCACATTTCAGCAATGTGAAAGCCTTACCTGTAACTTATCTTCCTCCTTCACCAGTTCCCTAGGTGGGAACAGATCCTTGGCTTGGATGTATTCCAGACTGGGGGGCTCTTCACCCTGCCAAAAAATAATAATGACCATGATGATGAAGCAAACAATGGAAAGTGACTGAGCGTTTACATATCACAGACAGTGTTTCACTTCTTAGGTGTGAGCCTGTTGGCAACTCAAATCAAAAGTGTATACCAGGGGCAGAGCCGTAACTAGACTTTTTGGTGCCCTGTGCCAGAAAGAATATTGGCGCCCCCCCTCATTTTTCAAAGGGACATAATGCACCCAAAAAAGGGGAATGGCCTCATGGGAAAGGGACAGGGAAGAGATAGGGGAGGCCAGGAGATGCTGGGGATGAAATAAGAGGAAGCTACCAGTGAGAATGATAATAAACAGGAATTTGACAGGCCCTAACAGTGCCCCCCCTGTGCGATGGCACCGGCCGCACTACCCTAGCTACGGCCCTGACCAGGGGTATTCAACGTGCGGCCCTCCAGCTGTTGTGGAACTACACATCCCAGCATGCCCTCCCACAGCTTTGCTATTAGGGCATGCTACATCTATGGCAGGGCATGTTGGGATGTGCTGCTGGAGGACCGCATGCTGATACCCCTTGTGTGCTAATGTATACTACATTTACTATACTTACTATTACTGTGAATGAAAATTAGAATTACGAAATGTTAAGTGCTTTATATAAGTGAGCTACTAATGTAACTCACAAATGTCTTATCATACCTGGAAAATAACTAAATCATATGAATATTCTTGTATAGGATCAGAGATGAAAAATAATAAAATATGACATTGGCCGGTATTCCCTGTACTGTACAAGTTGCATGGCAATAAATGTAAAAACAGAACAAATGTTAGCGCTTATCCCCACTGCAAATCTGTGTGTATCTAGCACAGCAGAAAACTATGCAGAGGCGAATAAACACTGGTATAGGCATTTACATCCGCATGGTATACACAGCATGGATATAACGAGGAGTCACGCTCAGCCTTCAATGAAGGTGCCTATGGTAGTGAATGGTGCACTATTGCACAAGATGTGTTTTTATGTATTTGTTATTGCAATTTAAGTATCCCAATCTTTATACAGCCAAACTAATCAGATAAGATAACAATTCTGCACTTAATCCTTAGCCATTGCGTACCATTATCTGCATCCATAATAGATAAGTAAATATTACAAGATAATTATTAATACTATAATCCAATCCCTATTAACCCTTCTGAAAACAAAAGAATATTGCGACTAGCTCTGGTTTACATGTAAACTCTGTGCAGTTATTCCTGCTGTACACAAGATGCCCTACAATGCTCTGCATATGAAAAAGTATTTTGGTATAAAACGTCCTTCCTCTATGAGTTCTGCAACTTGTATTAGACATGCAACAAGTGGCTTTTTTCTCATTAAATTAGATGGCATTGTAGGCAACAATATATTTGGGTAATGTTGGTCTTCTATTGGCTAAACTTATGAGATATGAACATATCAGGGGGGGGTTTATACCAAGGTGAGACAAAAACAATTGTTATGATAGATTTACTTAAGCTTGAGACAGCATAATTTGACCCCTAAAAGAGATAATGCATAGTTGGAAAGTAGTCTTCTCACCATGCAATTTCTAGCAGGCAGGACAGACTAGGACTGGTCAGGAAATGGAACCAGGTAAGTAGTAGCATGTTTTAGTATTGGTACAAGGTAAGTAGTATGTTTTAGTATTGTGTAGAACTAACACTTTGTATTGAGAACAGACAGAGCTTTTAGAAATGAGAAATGAACCAATGGTTCCATGACGTTGTTCCAAGAGCCTGCTGAAATGATTCATTGATATGCATTATAGACATTTAATCCACATAGTGCTCTATTGGCCTTAAACTTAAATCTAAAATGCACTTAATCTGAAAAGAATAATACAGACACTTCAATTAGTTCTAACATTGAAGCATACAGCACAAGAGCAAAAAAGCACACAAGACAGCAATGTCTGCATAATAGATTCCCAATAATTAAACTTCCAAGACTGGGATAGCCCTTGTGTGGAGACATTGATCTACAGGACGGCTTATGGAAATAAAGGATGATTAAGTGCCACTAAAATTAGCCTACTCACTATGAACACAAAAAAGGTGATATTTATGTATATACAATGATGAAATGTCACATATGGCCAGACACTGGCAAAGCAAACAGCTACGTAGTGGATTCACAGCGCAGCAACTTCCATCCAGACCGCATCGAAAACAGCACAATCTGCCAAATGGCCTGGAAGACAGAGAGCTCGCTGTCAATGGGCCTAGACAGGTCGGACCTCTGCACCATTAAAATGATACATACTTTCTCCAGCTAAATAGCCAATGCTCAGAACACAATATGCCTGGGACTGAACATGCGAGAACCATCTGACAAGCACTGCTATGGTCATATACAGCATCTAGAAACATTCGCTCGTTACTCTGTGTAATCATTGTGCCCTATAACCAACATCCTTAACATGTGCCGCACACTTCTCATTGGAAATCTGGGTATCCCAGAGACTGGGAAACACAGATGTGTATAGCTGCAGCCACAGAATCGTCATTCGCAGCTACAGGCAGGGCTTGCACCTACAAGGGAGTGGTTGGCCAGGATTTTCCACAACTGCGCTCTCCCCCAGGATACCCAGAAGTGGCCTGTCACTGAGGGGTCCTCTGTCTGATCCCTTTAAATGACTTGCACACCTAGATGCACATAACACAGCGGCACTGCCCACATCTGCCATGTATCACACACGCACACAGCAGCACTGCCCATATCTGCCATCTCACACAGAAGCACAGCTACCTGGGTGAGTCAGAGTTACAGTCCTGCTCTCAGAGGGCACAGACACCCTGGCAACCCCTCCCCCCCCAGTAGATATCCAGCCCTGGTCTGCAAATGCTGGCGCCCACCCTCCCACCTCCATAAGCTTAGGAGACTCACAAAGCAGCTGAGCACCGAGCAGTGGGGGCGCGGCGGGGGCTCAGTCATGCTGGCAGGGACCGGCCGCAGCTCTCGCACAAGGGCTGGGCCGGTGTAACCATCGCGTAGCCTCTTCTACTGCTGCTGCTGCACCCAGAGCCAGCTCACTGCGGCCGCTCCATCGCACAGAGAGCAGGGGGGAGGAGCAGGTGTCTCAGCTGCCAGTGCCTCCTCCTCTGGCACAGGCACAGGCACACACACCCCCCTCCCATCTGCCGGGGTAGGCAGGCCCGCACACACAGGCTCAGCTAGTACACAAGTATCTCTGACTCACAGGCGCCGCGCAGCACACACACAGGGCAATGTGCAAGGCATGGGGATCACCGTTTATTATATATACCAATTCCATTACTGTCACCCTAGCATATCCCCGCTTTATCTACAACATACAATGATACAGAGAGGTTGAACATTCCATCAGGAGAAAAAAAAAAAAGTAGTAGATGGCGTGAACCCCCCCCCCCCCAATAGAAGAGTTTTGAAAACACAAAATAGAAACTATTTTCTTTTATAATGCCTGGACAGAACAGGATTACATGGATTATTAATTACAAGAAACCATTAATAGAAACAAACACACACATATATACATATATATATATACATATATACACACGCACACACACACACACACACACATATATATATATATATATATATATACACACACATTCTGTATGTATGTGTATATATTATATACACACACACATATACACACAGTTCCAGTCAAAAGTTTGGACACACCTCCTTCAATTGTTTTTGTTTATTTAAATTATTTTCAACAGAGTAGATTAATACTGAAGACATCAAAACTATGAAAGAACACATATGGAATTATGTTGTAAATAAAAGTGTGAAACAAAACAAAATATGTTTAGATTTTAGATTCCTCAAAGTAGCCCCCTTTTGCTTGGTTGACCGCTTTGCGCACTCTTGGCTCTCTCTCAATCAGCTTCATGAGGTAGTCTCCTGGAATGGTTTTCCAACAGTCTTGAAGGAGTTCCCAGAGGTGCTGAGCACTTGTTTGCTGCTTTTCCTTCACTCTGTGGTCCAACTCGTCTCAAACCAGCTCAATTGGGTTTAGGTCGGACGATTGTGGATGCCAGGTCATCTGACGCAGCACTCCATCACTTTCCTTCTTGGTCAGGTAGCCCTTACATAGCCTGGAGGTGTGTTTGGGGTCATTGTCTTGTTGAAAAACAAATGATGGTCCCAGTACGCGCAAACCAGATGGGATGGCATGGCGCTGCAGAATGCGGTGGTACCCATGCTGGTTAAGTGTGCCTTGAAATTTGAATAAATCACCAACAGTGTCACCAGCAAAGCATCCCCACACCATCACACCTCCTCCTCTATGCACAGTGGGAACAACACATGCAGAAACCGTCCGCTCACCTTCTCTGCATCTCACAAACACGGCGGTTGGAACAAAAAATCTCAAATTTGGACTCATCAGACCAAAGTACAGATTTCCACTGGTCTAATGTCCATTCCTTGTGTTTCTTGGCCCAAACAATTCTCTTCTTGTTGTTCATCCTCAGTAGTGGCTTCTTCGCAGCAATATGACCATGAAGGCCTGATGCACACATTCTCCTCTGAACAGTTGATGCTGAGATTTGTCTGCAACTTGAACTCTGTGAAGACTTTATGTGGTCTCTAATCTGAGGTGCTGTTAAGTTGCGGTTTCTGAGGCTGGTAACTCTAATGAACTTATCCTCTGCAGCAGAGGTAACTCTTGGTCTTCCTTTCCTGGGGCAGTCCTCATGACAGCCAGTTTCATTATAGTGTTTGATGGTTTTTGCAGCTGCACTCGAGGATACATTCAAAGTTCTTGAAATTTTCCGTATCGACTGACATTCATGTCTTAAAGTAATGATGGACTGTCGTTTCTCTTTACTGAGTTGAGTGGTTGGTGCCATAATATGGATTACAACAGTAGTCAAATAGTGATGTCCACTGTGTACTAACCCTACCTCTGCACAACACAACTGATGGTCTCAAACACATTAAGAAGGCATGTAATTCCACAGATTGACTCTTTACAAGACACACCTGTTAATTCAAAACCATTCCAGGAGACTACCTTATGAAGCTGATTGAGAGAATGCCAACAGTGTGCAAGCTGTCATCCAAGCAAAAGGGGGCTACTTTGAGGAATCTAAAACATTTTGATTTAACACTTTTTAGTTTACAACATAATTCCATATGTGTTCATTCATAGTTTTGATGTCTTCAGTATTAATCTACAATGTTGAAAATAATTTAAATAAACAAAAACCATTGAATGAGAAGGTGTGTCCAAACTTTTGACTGGTACTGTGTATGTGTTATATATATATATATATATATACACACACACACACACACACACACACACACACACACATATATATACATATATATTTTACATACATACATACACACACATATGCACACACACACATATATTAACTAATTAATGAAAACAAGAAAAGGACTGAAATTGAATCAAGTCACAAAAGTCTTGGAAATAAAAGGTAAATATAAAAACAAAATAGTAAAAAAATATATAATAATAATGTCTTTTTTTACAGGAATGAAACTTGTATTTTTCTCCACAAGATGCTTTGTCCGTACTCAGAGCAAGGGCTTTAAGAACTTGGTGGAATACAACTGCTGGAGCCTAAGGTCAGCACTGTGTTTCTTAGTGGGAGTAGCAACCAGATCCGTAACTAGACTTTTTCGTGCCCTGTGCCAGAGAGAGCATTGATGCCCCCCCTCAATATTTAAATAGGGACATAAGATAGTGCACCTGAAAAATTGCCATGGCCTCATGGGGAAGAGCCAGGGAAGAGATAGGGGAGGCCAGGAGATGCTGGGGATAACAGAAGAAGCAGCTACAAGTGAGAATGATAAGTAAATTTACAGGTGCAAACAGCGCCCCCTGCCCTGCGGTGCCCTGTGCCATGTTACGGCCCTGGTACCAACATTAGATTTGCTGTATTAGAAAAACACTGCCCTGTATAAGCATAACTTTGTTCCACATATCCATTCATTTGGGAATGTTATTAGTAGGTCCTTCATATAAGAGTAATTTTATTGTCGGTCTATATTTCCCTGAATAAAAGGACATTTTTATATTGACAAATGCTCTGAACCATTAAAACCTGTACGTACTTTTTTCAAGAAATCTATTCACACTCAAGGCAATCAATTATGTGTGAAGAATATGATTAAGCACAACAACGGTCCTTTAATAAAATCGATTACCATGGTTGTTGAGCATGCATCATCCTTGGGAATCACTAGTGTATCACAAAGTACATAACAAACATATTGTCATTGCTCTGCTCCACAGTGATTTTCTATAGCATTTTACCAGTGGTTTCCCCCCTGCTAGAGGTGCTAATTAAATGCAAAGAGAACCTCACACAGCTAGTAATGACACCTCTCTCCCCTAGACAGTTATACACTCGTTAGCTGAACACCTGACAAGTGGCCAGAATAAGAGTAGTGACACTAAGGTTCTGCCGCTCTTGTGGTGTTAAATAATTATACATGGACAGCTGTGAAGTCATGCATTTATGCTTATATTATTGGTAATTGGGTATGCCTAACCACAGTTCAATAATGAATCCAAGGGACATACATATATACATATACACACACAAATTGTTGCAATATAGCCCAGACAACACTGTGATTAATATAATTAATAATAGCATAATAGCACACACACAAAACCTAATTTTTAACCCTGTTTACAGCTTCATGTTTGGGGAAACACACTCATTCAAATAGGCATTGTATATGTACCTAAACTGTGAACTGTATTGAGCCTTAAACAGCAAACTAAAGGTGGGTACACACTACACAGATATATCTGCAGATGATGGTCGTTCATACACACGTCATCTGTGTCTTGCTGCGGTTCCCGGCGACCAGGCGGTGTGTCCTTCCCCCCTCCCCGCGGATGCCACTGTGTGTGTACTAGGTCATTCATCAAGTTCCGAAAAAAGAATTTTTTTTCAGAACTTGGTATTGTTACTGTACGGCATCCTGAGATGGCGTACACCCCCTGTATTTAATAACATGCTGCCATTTACACATCAGCTTGTGCAGGAGGGGGATATTTTCAGATCCCTTCCTGCTGTCTCCCCCCAACTTCCTCCAGCTCAGTGGCCAGAGTCTGCTGCCCCCTGTGTCCACCAACTGCCCCCAGCCTCCAAACTCCCCCCTGCCCAGCTCCTGGCCGCAGCCTCCATCCTCCGAAACCCAGCTCCTGGCCACAGTCTACATCCCCCGAAACCCAGCTCCTGGCCACAGGCTCCATCCCGTGGTGCCCAGTTCCTGCCCGGTGTATACAGAATTGAAAAGGTCACAAACTGCACCTGGGACACAGCATGGAGCCGCATCCGGTGCAGACACAGCATCTCCCAGCAGGGCCGCTTCCACATCTATGTCCTGCAACGTAGCTCTTACATGCCCGGCTGCTCATTATACCGGCGGCCACTCCTCAGCACTAAAGTGTGGCGTGTAGTCACCGAAGAAGCAGTCTATTCTCCGCCTGTAGGGAGCAATGCTGGAAGTCAGCATTGATGGAGAGTTCACCTTGCGGGTCCTGTCCAACGTGAGCTGGCAGCATCTCCTGGTGCCCTCTCTTCAACTCTGGCAGCACTAGTCAACTATAATCTGGGCTGCTGTATTGGTTGGTTGCTGGGGAGCAGGGGTTCAGGTAACAGCGGAGCCCCCAAAACAGTGTGCAGTGTACACCTCCCAGGGCTCTCCCTGGAGCCAGACACACACCAAGCAGCAGTAGCAGCCAAGTGCCCAGACAAACCCCACACACAGCATTCAGGAGTGAGCAGCCAGGCGCTCCAGGGTGCACTGTGGGCAGTGGAACAGGACCTCACCATCACCTTTACATTGAAGGAGCTGCTCCCTGTGGAGAGCCCATAACGTACCAGGACCCCCCTCATCCCAGGACTTTCTCACCTGTCCAGCGCTCCTGTATCTTACCTTCTCCTACATGCCGGAGAATTCGTCGGCCTCTTCAACCTGACTTTGTAAGCCATCCACTACCATCGAGGGGAGAACCACCAAGCACCTTCCTTTCGAGGACACTCGGAAAGACTTGAGGTATATCGGTGCTTATCTTTGTGCTTCCCCACTCGCTACAAGTCTTGGGCCGCTTATCGATTCCGGGGCCCTGGGATCAGGCTGAGGAATTAATTTTCTGACTGCAAGTGTATCGCTGTATTTACGAGACTGTCATTACTGCCGGAGCTCTGGGCTTATACAGAGACACTGAGTCTCTCAGCTATAGGATTTGCCACTACCTGCTGCCAGTGTCACCCCTGTTTGTCTGCCCCCTCCCCTTTAGAATGTAAGCTCTCACGAGCAGGGCCCTCTTCCCACATGTGCTTCTCCCTCACTTACTCCTGCTTTAGTTTACAACAGCACCTGACCCTTGGTTGCTGATGCCATGCTGCTTATTTAAGTGTTATGCAGCAATGTATAAATCTTGTATTTGTCCTGCATTGTTTGTACTGTTAATAACTGTTTTCTTGTGTTATTATTTGTCTGTCTATGTACTTGTCTTGTGTGCTCATTTGTTTATGTACTATGTAAGTTGCTGTGGAACCCTTGTGGTGCCATATAAATAAAGGATAATAATAATAATTATAATAATAATATCCCTGTTTTAGCAGACTGCTACATTGATTCCTTTTTGAACCCCTATTTTTTTCTGACTTATTTTTAATATTATTATTGGACTTCCGTTTGTCTTGCCCTGCTTTTTATTATTTCTTTTTATTTTATTTTGAATTGAATGTATTAGATAATTTTGTTCTTAAATTGATCACTATTGTGATTAACCATCATTAATATCAACAGATACTATTTTCCTTATGCTCAAGAAATTATCCTTACTAAAATTATAATTACGAGCTACACTCGTTATGTGTTAATTTCCTACTGCGTAGGTCTTGTATATGATTTTCTGTCTTAAATATATTCAGAACCTCCACAGCTGGTTCTTTTGGACCTGCAGCAAACGTGAATTTACATATTGTGTATTATATTTTCTATAGAGGTTTATAAGCTCCTTGTTCAGCGCTCCTGGCTAGCTGGAGTTCGGGTAACAGCAATACACAGCAGCGTTCCGCAGGGAAGCGGTATGATTTACCGCCGGACCCCTGCCCGGCGGTTGGAATCCCGACACCAGGAGGCCGGCAGAGGAGGAAACCCCGATCGTCGAAGGTAAGTATTAGCTAACCTATTTCTAGCCCCCTAACCCTCCTTTAGGATGCCTAACCCTAACCTTCCTCCCCAGTGCCTAACCCTAATCCCCCCTCTTTGTGCCTAACCCTAATCCCCCCTCTTTGTGCCTAAACCTAAGTCCCCCGGGGGGTGCCTAACCCTAAATCCCCCCCGGGGGTGCCTAACCCTCTCTCCCTCCCTCCCCCTAGCCTAACCCTAACCTCCCGAGAGCGGTGCCTAGCCCTCAGTCCCCCACGGGAACAATAAACCTAACCCTCCTCCCTCGCGGCTATCTGCAGCGGCGCCCGGCATCACTTCGATCGGGATGCCGGGCGCCGGTCTCCCGGCGTTGGTAAAATGACAGGCGTCTACATTTAGACGCCTGTCATTTAACCCTCACCGGGATAAAGCAGTCGGGAAGCCGGCTGTCGGGATTAGGTCCGCCGACTTCCCGACTGCATACCTTCCGGAGAGCTGCATCCTGGCGCAGTACACAGGAGACCACATAGCTTCTTCTCTAGTTTGCAGCTGGTGATCTATTGCCCCTTTGCTTCCCGGCAGTTTGGACGTATTACCTCTCTCCTTCCCTGCTGCTTTCGACTATTGCTCCTCCATTTGTAACACGGCAAGACGTGGAAAAGTGGACTATACTATTATAGGGCCATTTTTCCTGCCAGAAATTCAGAAGTTTTATTTCAACTTGTGTGGGTCTATTTATAATAACAACAACAGCAACAACAATAATAATAATAATAATAATAATAATAATAATATGAAATTGGCAGCTAGTACAATACTCACCATGAACAGAACATTGTTAATCAAAGGTAGTTAAAACAACTTCCTAGTTTTATTTGCTTTAAAAAGCAAGTGAACCGCCTGCCACTGAGCACACTTCTATCTCCTGGATTGTGTGCTACATTCCAGGGATTTTTCTACATACATCCTCTCTGTGTAATTGGGCAACTGGTCAGCGAGGGTCCATGTAACCTAACAAGAGACCCCGTAGCTTTCTTAAATGTCTCTGAAACCGCAATAGCCCCCCCCCCCCCACACCTGTTAAGTTGACTTGGCTGGGCGTAGTTATCGGCCTCACCTGCCTCCTAGGTAAGGTTGCCACAAGGACAGTCAGGCTTGGACATGCCCTGCCTGTTCTTCAGAGTAATGTTTGCGTTTCAGTGATCTTGAATAGCAGACACTGTACAGTGATGCATTGCTGTATTAGAGTGAGACAATTGCCTACAAATATGAACATTACAGCAATGGAAGGGAGGGAAAAGTAACACACAGAAGGGGGCAGAAAATAAATACTAGGACAGAATCTTAATATTACACTAGAGAACATATAGGGCGGGATGTAATAGAGATAGAGTCTGCCAGTTCAGCTTTGCCCTGTAAAGGATGGCAACTTTACAAAAACGATGGAGCTCAGTCTGCATCCCGCACCTCCGGCAGACTCTGTTACATCCCGCCCATAGTCTATGTTTGGTCACTGCGGCTCTTTATAGGTGTTATGTTTATCTTCCAACTACAACACTACTTTTCTTTTTCATATATTTATTGAAAGATTGTCACGTTCAAAAAAATCCAACAAACAGATTAAATAGAATAGAGAGTCAGAGACGGGAACAGCACTCCCTATGACCCAAAACAAATCTAGCTAACATAATGACCAGCACTGTACCACTACGTCCAAAGGAAATAAGTAAAACATACAACACACAAAGGGGCTGATTCTAAATCAGCGCTGGGCGCTTTTCCGTCTGGCCGTGGATGTCTGCTTACTACATTATGGTAATGAGAGAATCCTCCCAAGTAACGTATACTAATTAGCTGAAGTTGGGTGACACGCCCACAACACTCCCTTGAGATAATCACTTACAAGTAATTGCATGTCAGCCTCCCAGTTACGGCCGAGAAACACCCATTTTATGGATAGTGTGGTCTGAAGGACGGATCAGTCTGTACATACTAGTGAGCTCCGTCTGTGTGTGCTATGTCTCATTCGTTGCATGACCAGTCGTCTACTTTCTTTGGCGCATGCACAGTAAGCTAAAATTCGTGAGAAGCGTCTGCATTGCCACTTGCATCCGGGGGGAAAATTAAGGTAGGAGTGGTCCAAGGGACCTGTAATACATTTAAAGCTAACAAGCGAACACCATAGGTAAAAGGGTAAGTACAATTATGCATTGAAACATAATAGAACATAACGTAACATCCATCGCTGGTAACATCTAATATCACGGCAAAGGAAAGGGTTACAGCTAGAATGGAGGAACATCAGAAAGAATCTCTGAATTGTACAAGTATGTAAGGTACAGAGCAGCGGTTCCCAAACTGCGTGTGGTGAGGCACTTGCAGTGGTGCCACAAGTAGGGAGTCCCAGACCATATAAAATTATAATGGTCAATGTGATGGGCAAATCCAGAGCTGCCAAATATAAAATACGTGGACGAACAGAACTGCAGCCAGCACTTTACTGGGCCTGAGGGGTCTGGTTACTAAGCAGAGTTAGGAGACAGAGTGAAAAGTGATAAGAAAGTGATAAGGTGCCAGCCAATCAGCTCCTAACTGCCATCTCACAGGCTGTGTTTGAAAAATGATAGTTGGGAGCTGATTGGCTGGCACCTTATCACTTTTCACTCTGTCTCCTAACACTGCTTAGTAAATAGACCCTGAGAATGACAGGGAAGCACAATTTAATAATTTTTTTAAATTTCTCAAAAAGAAACTATTGGCCTACGGGTGCCCTGAAAACAAAATTCTGATAATCGGAGGCGCCGTGATCCAAGAAAGTTTGGACATCACTGGTACAGAGTATAAATGTATGGCAGCTGGCATCCCTACTTGTGTGTGCCTGTCAAGGATTAACGTTGAAGACAAAACCAAAATAAGTGTTCTGCTCGTTTACTTATTTACTTTATTTCTGTGGTATAATCACTAGACATTATGCCACAAGCCTAATTGCTAGACACTAACCACTGGCTGTGATGGAGCAACATTGGTAATAGGCTACCCGAGAGCTGCATTGGGATGCTCTAATAAAAGCAGGAGGGACACACCAGGACATAATGCAAACCCAAGCCAGTGCATTACTGCGCCAAGAAACATACATTAAGTAAATTAAGTATTGATACTTCATTAAATCTGATGAGTAATGAAGTTAGCAGAAGTAAACTGCAGCCATGTAAAATGAATGCTTCTATCAGTCCTGACTCGCTTTCTTTGTCCTGGGAGTACCGTTTTCCGAATATATGGAACACAGTGTTAAGGATACGGGCCAGGAGTCCTTTAAACTTCAGCATAACTAATAGTAAATCATAAAAATGTTTGTACAAAAGGTAAATAATCAATGTTACAAAGAGCAGAATGTACAGGGCAACATCAAGCTTTCTGTTAGGGGTGAGAGCCAGTCTGGGCTTACCTGCCAGCCATATGCTGGGGAACAACTGTCTGGGTGATGACCTTATGCTGGGCATACATTATACAATTATCTGGCCAATCCGTCAGGTATCAGCAGATCACTCAGATAATTGTACAGTGTATTGCCGCAATTGAGCGCTAATTATCGGTTAGTCAGACATTCTGAAATCATCCAATATGTCCTAAAGATACAAATTATTAGTCAGCCACATCAAGCAATGTATGCGCTGCCACGCTCAACATTTCCCCTGCTCCTTTACAGGGAAGGAACAAGAAAAGGTTTCCTCCCCAGGGAAGGAATGCATAAATCCTGGCAGTACACCCGGAAATATCTTAGTGTTTGGCCACGATTTCTGCTGGGTTTTAGCTAGTCAGATAAAAGATCTGTCGGTCTGACATTTTATCGGACAGTGTATGCCCAGCATTAGTCTCTGGTCTCATTTGATCCCAGAATTTAGTGACAAATCAAGATAATGAGTTTAAATTAGTATTGAGAACCACTGAAACCAGTGTATCAGGGCACACACTCTAGAGCAGTGGTCTCCAACCTGTAGCTTGCGAGCTACCAGTAGCTTGCTGTCTTAATTTTGGTAGCTCACCTAGCTGCAGTACTGCCAAGTCAACTAGGAGGAAGTGACCTCTGATGTGTGGCTCCCCCGTGGTTACACCCATGGAGTCTACGCTACAGAGGAGCAAGCGACTCCCGTCCAGCCCTGCCAGAATCACACAGCAGCCCTGCCGATATCTTTTGCTCGTCTACTGCACGTACCTCCTTGGAGTCAGTAATGTGAAATGTTCCTGTTCTTACATTTTATTTACAAACTAAACCAATATCACTGTAATAATTACATGCATTTTATTTTCTATTAAACATTTTTTTCATTTTCATTAAATGACCTTCAATTGTTCGGTTATTAGTCAGATTTTTTTTATCTAATATTTTAGTAGTTCTTTAGGAAGTTTCATTTTACTAAAGTAGCTCACACCCCAATTAGTTGGCGACCTCTGCTCTAGAGAGATGCTGCCACCAGCTGTGAGGAGGTAGGGATGACTAAAGAGGAGCACTGTACACAAATGTAATAATCACATCAAATTCCAAGGTGCCACCCCTTTAGTGCAACCCCTACCATTACATGTACAGATGTGTGCTCATACACCTAGCCTCAATACGCCATGTGGCGCGAGACGCCTGACGCAAGTGAGCCGCCATGTCCTGTTGGAATCTGCTCGCGCTGAGCGCCTTTTTAATCCGCCTGAAAGAGTGGCTTTGTCACACTGCGACTTAGACGCACCAGCAGACTGCACTGATTCATTTGATATGCGACACTTGTTTATCTGTGTGTGCGACTGAGTCTGTATAAGAAGCACATCGGAACTTGGCTGCATTGTAGCACTTTGTACACAGATTGAGACTCTGTCGCACACAGATATACAAGTGTTGCATATCAAATTAAATCACTGCAGTCTCAAAGATGCTCGGCGTTAGCAGAGTCGCACGGGACCGCCGAGAGGGGCTGTTTTGGGCGAGTGCAGCAATAGTGTATGAGGACACATCTGTAACTTTTCAATTTGCCATCCAAGAAACTGTTTGAACTTCAATTACTACTTAAATTATTCATCAGACATGTGGAACTTATGTGCAAACTGGTAGGTTCAAAACATGTTCCACAAACAGTACAGGATGAGACAAATGAAATAACATAGCACAGTCGGGCGCTGAATTTAAAAGGGCAATAATACCAAAACACAAAACAAACCTGGATTTGCATTTAATATTACTACCCCTTTAAATCCAGCTCCTTAAAACAAACACTGGCGGATTGAAATGTGCTGCTTAATACTCCCAGATCTCCGCTCTAAGCTGGTGCAAAAATCAAGCACTTTGCTCAGTGGAAATCGCCCATAAACAGGATATTGGCCACTTTCATAAAGGGGTGCAGCTTGCATCATTTCTGGTATAGAGCGATGGAATGAGAGACCACAAAGGCTGAGCTACTATAGCAATTAATTACTAATGATTAAAGTCATTTCCTGTCATTTAGGCTTTTGGCAAACTTATTCTTACTGATGCAGTTTACGCAAAGTGCAATATTCTCTCATATCAATAAATGCTCATGATACAAAAATGCAATAATAAATAATAATAAAAAAAAACTGTTTAGAAAGGCGATATGAATACAGCCAAGCAAAAAAGCCTTCTGCATACAGGGCCTGATTCGCAGTCGCAGGTAATGCGGGTTCAATTCCGGACGCCTGCAGAGATGGTAAGGCCTCTGTGACTATATCCGAGTCATACTCATCGATGTGATGGCACAGCCCCCACACCTCCACCCACCAGAGCACCTGTAGCCCCCCATGCTAGGTGCAGAAGAGGACACTGAAAATGGAATGCACTATGCATACGCACAACTCAGAATAGGTCCCAACTCTGACTACACACCCACAGGACATTTATATACGGTTTAAAGATAATAGAAAGCTATAAAACCAACTATTTTCTTTAAAAAAATAAATAAATGTAAAAAAAAATAATACAAAACTCATTAAAAAAAAGAAAGTAGTGTAAAAGTAAATAAGAACACTTACATATTCCTTCATTTTTGTAGAATGTCCCTGAGTCAATGCCCCAGTCAATAGGTTTTCTGTGTAATACACACACTTGAGCTGATAGAGGACATCGTTCTACACTACAGGCAGCTGCGTTTTAGGCGAGTTTGTCTTTAGCTGAAACATGCCTGTTGGTATTTGTTATACGTCAACACAAAACTATTCCTTCCTGTGAGGTGAGCATGGACTCAGCTACCATCTAAATGACATTATCCAAAAGTCCATTCTGCTTTTGAAGAAGTACATTTCCATTTTGTCACTGGGAAGTACTGTGCTGTACGATGACATTAGTTATGCGCTCAACGTGTTTTTAAGTAATTCCCCTATGGTGTATTATGAGGAAATGATCCGACTTCCTCGTGACTGTATAAAATGTGAAAAACAGGTTCCAGCAAAATCATGTAATGGAATGTTATAACAAAACCAATTATGTATCTAAGAGATTCGCTCTAAAGCTGGGTACACACTGTACAATTTTTTTCTTCAGACCAACAAACTCTATATTTGTCCGTGCGAGGCATAGAGCCGTATTCAATATGAGCCGAGCCGCGATACTTTTTCGTGGCCCTGGACTTTGCGCCTACTTCGCCTGTTCTGCAGGCGGAAAAGTATCGCGGCCGTCCCTGCTTTACCCCGTATTCAATATGGAAGTACGCGAAAACGGGACCTGGCGAAACTGAAACAGGCGGAAGTACTGTAATTTTTGTGTAAATCAGCCTGACACCCCCCCCCCCAAAAGATGCTCTGACATGGGGGTTCCCTATGGTACCCCCGATTTGGCTTGCTGAAGGTATTTGGTAATTTTAAACGGGCTCAATAGCTGCTAAATAGTGTTTTTCTATAGGTGATGCAGAATAGTATTTAGGAGCTTTTTTTCCAGAAAATAACTTATCCCAGCAAATTTATGGTAATTGAAAAGGGGGGTCAGCATATTTAAAAGTTGCTAAAGTGAAGTTGAAAAATTGTGAAAAATCCACCTGCCGCAAGCACCTACAATCAAAAAAACACTTGTTTTTAAGTTTGTACCCCAACATTATTTTTTTTTTCACCCCCCTTTTCAAAGTCATTTTTTGGAGTGTCCTTAAGTATTTTTTTTTAATACAGATTACCTTTGAGGAACTGTCTGAAGGCCGCACGGGGGTTCCCGCAACGCTGCACCCCAAAACCCCAATTCTGCACTTTTTTCCGCCTCCCATTCATAGGCGAAACTTTTTCGCCTATTACATTGACTTGACTTTCCGTCTAGGCGGAAAGTCTTTCAAATTGAATACGGGGTAAAAGTCAAACAGGCGAAAATGACATCATCGGCGAAAAGTTTCCGCCAAAAACACGCTGACTTTTCGCCTCAAATTGAATACGGCCCATAGTTCAGATAGTGAAGCGCACACTATACAATTGTTAGTTCCGATCCTCCGATTTATCTGTCCGGTTAGTAAGAAGATATCCCGGTACACACTGCACAGATTTATACAAGCACGCTCTAACTATATGAACACCAGTCCGCAGAACGGTCGTCAGCGTGTACAGACGGCAAAATGTTTACGATATCATGTCCAGATATATCGCATCTTATGAACTTCCAAGAAAATGTGGTCATTCGATGAGACAGATTTATCTGAGCTAAAAGGAGATTGTGCGTGTGTACACATTATACAATCCTTTGTCATATCCTCAATTACTCTGATAGATAATTGTACAGTGTGTACCCAACGTTACCATAGCTGTAACTAGGGGTGGTGCCACTGCTCAGAGCACAGTGCTCCGTGAGCGGCACAGTCGCTGCCCCATGGCCCTTATTGCTGACTAGCAGGTTGCCTGGAATGGCTGCGCAGTGCCGTCTGGAGAATCCTTTGGTAGCTCCAGTCATGCGCCATGCTGTCCATGCAGCCTCTCACAGCATCCTCACAACGCTCTGGTCAGCGTTGCATTTCCTGAGGCTGGCGGCCCCACCCCCTCTGCACGACGTAACAACACAGTCTTCTACCTATGCTATATTTTTCGTGCAGTCTGGCCGGCAAAATTTTCCTGCTGACTTATTGGCCCTGTCACAGTGTAGCTCACTGCTAGGAGCCGCCATCGCAGGAAGGCGGATGCCGGCTACACCCTCCACCCCGGCCCACCCAGCACTGGAAGCAAGCTTTTCAGCCTGCCCTCTCCTACCCAATGCCCGCCAAACTAAATGAGATGCCGGATGGGAAGGGAAGATGGGGTGGGGGTGCACGATGGGCTGCTGCTTATCCAGCAAAATAAAATCTCTGGGGAGAACACTGACATAATGCGATCAGGGGGAGGGGGCGGCACATGGTGCACTGCTGCCCTATTACGACATGATAAGTCACTAAACAAGGATTCAGGAACATGAGAGGTTTATTGTATGACAATGCTATGTATTACTAATAGAGTAATCAGCACCAAGTTCCATTGTTTTGTTGCTGTCAATGGACAATATTTAATTTCACTTACATGGATCTATGAGCAAATCCAAAAATCAAAATTGTGTTCTGTGTTCTGAATAATCTTAAGGGGCCTATCCACTAGGCGACCTGAAAGACTTAAGGTCTAGCGTTCAGACCTTCAGGTCGCCGAGGTGCGGTGCCCGCACTGAACTTCATTCAGTGCAGGAGCCTGACCTCCTATCTCTGAACATGCTGAACTGGACATCCGTCGTCAGGTTGACGGGCACGTTCAGTAGATAGTTGGGGACGGCAAGGACCCAGCGTGCACGCACATCGCTGGTCCTTGCCAGCTATCCATTACCTGACTTTGTGAACAATGGATTGTTCAAAGTCATGTAATGGATAGGCCCCTTTAAGGTGACAAATTTTATAACATATTTATTATCTAAAATAAAGCAAAAACAGTGCAAAAAATTCCCCTTTATATACAATATACTCATCACTAGAAAAATGATTATTTGAAACTTAAATTACATTTTTCAGAATCAATATTTGAAGGACATGTTTAAGTGCATGCCTGGTGAACCAAATAAATATGTAGAGGCCCCATCACGCCCCTCTAACTGGGGGATAAGTTGCCATATTACTCACTAAACCCATTGAGTTACAGTTTTACCCATCTTTCTTGAGCTGTGTCATTTAGTTATGAATATTCATTAGCTAAGTGGCCTCCATCCATCCAGAATGGCTATCCCTGCAATGACCTTTCCAGGCACTCCATAACAGTGCTACAGAGACTGAGGATACAGCATTGCGCCTTGACTTTTATTCCTCGCTCTCTGATTGCACAATAGCTCAGAGTAAACTGGGAAAGGCCAGAGGAGGTTTACGGAGAAGACTCTATTATTTCATTCATTTCTTTATAGAAAATGCTTAATAAAATACATGAACCAATGTTATTTTACAGAAAGAACCACATTTGATAATAAAGTGCTAATTGCAATTAAACTTTTTCATTTTTAAAAACTCCCCTCCTTACCGTCCGTATTCCGGAAGTCTACTATGAGCTGGCAGTTTAATAAGCAATGGCAACTGATGCCCTTACCCCAAGTCAGTGCTGGACAACCAATGCACCTTAAAAGTTCCTATTGGTGCCCAATGTTTGAGGATGCATTCTACTGATGTTAGAAGATGCACATTATCCCTGGCTTCTCAGCTCCTAGACTTAGGCACCTATATTAATGTGCGGATGTGACATTTATGGACCTCATTATTTTAGTATTTGCCGACAAGTTACAAGAATTTCGGATCCCAACTCCTGGGCACTTGGTAAGTCTGCGAGTTTTTCCATCTAAATTGTATTCGTCCCCCCGCCCTTTATGCCTCGCCCCTTTCTACCCCCTTTATTAAACACAATTGAGTCACTGAGGGGCCTATTCATCATACCTAAAAATTCTCTGGAGGTAATCAGGTTTAAAACTCGCATGGAGTTCTACCTAATCACCGGAGGAATTCATCATTCCTCCTCCCATAACTATCTATTCCGAAAAGCTGTCATTTTTGCGATGACCGCTTTTCGGGAAATAGATACTTTTCCCTATCTGCTCTACCCTACCGCAGCTGTAATCAGTGCTGCGCATGCGCCGTTACATCTGTAAAACAAGCGCATGCGCAGCACTGCCTACAGCTGCGGTAAGTTTGTGTCCCCCTCACCCCGCTCTCCTCCCCTCCGTCCCCGCTCTTACCTGCCCGCTGCAGTGCCTCTGGCTCCGTCCTGCTGTTCTGACACGTGGTCTCCCAGCAGCACACGGTGGTGCAGTTTAGAAAAAGGAAAAAAAAAAAAGTTTTTTTTTTTCCTAAACTTTATTGTGTTCTGTTGGGAGAACACGTCTCAGAACAGCCACTGGAGCCAGAGGACGGACAAGAGCGCCGGAGCAAGACGTCGAGGGACCTGCCCATGCTGACACAGGTAAGTGTCACCTGCTATTCCCCACCTCATAGTGGCGAATAGTAACTCCATCAAAATTCTGAAAATACATAATGTTCGGAATTTGATGAATACCATAATTTCCACATCCCCATACTAATGTACTAATGTATGGGGAGTGTGGAAATTAATGCAGGGGGACTTAACACAGGAGATATCAGTGATATCTCCTGTGTTAAGTCTCTTCATGAACATTAAAATAACATTAATTAAGGAAAATGTCCTTAAAAACTTTATTTTAGTGTTGATGAATAGGCCCCTGAATGTTTATATATGCTACTGCTATGCTGAGTATTTTGTACTGTTGGATCAAAAAGTCAAATAACCATTATAAATCTTTGTGTAGTTTTCAATACACACTAGTAAGCTCCGCTTCCCATCCTCAATTTGATCTTGCATGGACTCCGTAGACAGGTCAGCTGTAACAAAACGTGCTGGTAAGTGGTAACATATCATGTGATTACCAATACATAGAAGTATTAAAGCCAATATTTCTGTATCTTATCCTCCACAGTCATAAAGTACCAGAGGTCAGTGCTATCAGGTAGATTATTACATTAGCAGTGTGATATAAATGTCACCGAAGATCCCCTGCACTGGTTTTATTTCCTCCTATTATTTTAGTCAGCCAGATATAATTCTAGTATTTGCTGACATTTAGAGGCTGTGTGCGTCAGTATTCTGTGACTTTTCACCTGTCCTGGTCACAACGATCCACAGATTCACACTAATTAAGTCTCATTCAGTTCTGTACTGCAACCAGTTAGACAAAAATGGCACAAACAGTCAGAGAAACACTACAAGGACGGTTCAGTCACATATTATTTTTACAGACAAAATCCTCAGACAAGCCCACGAAATGTCTGCCCCAACCATGCATGAAAATGTATTCATTCTATTAAATGTTCTCCTATTTAGTTCCTTAATCTCAGTGCTGGCCCAGGTTCCCAGCAGGGGGAATAAAGAGTTCTAACAGTATACTCTTGTTTAAATTAAACCCCTTTCATGCATAGCCTAAATACCCAGGTTTTTGCCGGTGCATGCACACCAACCCAGGTCTAGACTATCTATGTATGAAAGGGGCCGATCTGGTTTGGATCTGTACCAGGGTCGGGGACTGAGACCTGGGAAGTTTACGGGTTGATAGATCTACGTATTTCCCATGTTGTCGTTCTGGAAGGGGTATATGACACTCACAAAGCAACATTGAAGTAAAATGATGTTTTATTTGGTAGTACAAACAGGTTTCTAAAACATGATTATCACGAGGACCAAAACGTGGCAATGACCCACAGGTTATGAACCCCTAGTGTACACAAACACTACTGTTTACCCTACAAATACATAAAACAGGCATGTGTAACAACTCAGTGGCAAGGACACATTTACCGAAACAGCAAAAAGGGCAAAAGATAATGAGTAAAATAAGAGAGCAGAGACTGAAACTATGACATTACAGAGGTTGTCCTGGGTTATGTAATAGGTTTCCGATCCCAGGAATAAGCGAGAAGCTGTCACAGAGACACAAGGCTAGTGTGGCTGGAGACAGTCAGTCAGTGGGTATTATACGAGGTGCTGAGGGACTCCAGCACAAACAGAAAGAAAAGGGTTACTTGAAAAATTAGCAGGCAATTAAGTAATAGTCCTCAAACATTTATTCTGATACAAACTACCAGGTGTCTGGTAAGAGAGGCAGAAACAAACCACTTTTCTTCCACTGGCAACACAGAAAATTAATGTAATATGGTTAGAGTTTGTAACAGCCCCAATTTTTCAGAGATTTTGTAACAGTATTTAAAGTAGTGCCACATTTAAAAAGGCAAAACCAGGTTGGTTTAGGCTTTCACAAAATAAAATTGCTACTTTAAATCTTGAAACAAAATTGCCAAAAAGTTAGCACTGTCACAAACTCATCCTCCATTACATTCCCCCTTTAATCTTCTGTGCTTCATATATCTCACCTGGGCAATATTTGGGTATGGGAGGTGCTATGAAAGCTCTGTGCAATAGAAGTGATAGATCGAAAAACTGTAGCAGAACCCAATTGTTACACCGCAATAAAAGGTCCATCACAAATACTGTACATCATGCATAGAGTGGATATATGAGAGGAGCCATTAACTAATAAATCAACATCAGCCCTTAATCTGTTCGGGAAATCCATCAAATTCTGAAAATTCTCATTACTTAAAATATTGTTTTGGTGACAAAAAAAAACCTACAGTGTTTGTCTCATCTCTACTCAAGCTGTCTTTTTACATAGTAGTAATGTGATCAGTTTTTTTTTTTGGCCATAGTCTGTAAAGTGAATGGATACTACATTTCTATTTTCTGTGGATTAAAGACAACAGGTCAAAATTAGAGAGAGTAATATCACTTTGAAACACTATCTTCAGCCTCATGTGAATAAACAAATCAATATATATAACCATTCTGTCTGTGTAATACTGTGAGATTAAATAGAAACTTAAGGTGGTTAATGACTGACAAATCAAGGTTACAGTGTGATTAATATTTTACTGTACTTGTCTCCTTTGATGCTTGTTATTCGGTGCTATGAAGGTGAATCACTGGTTTGTGTTCTATTAGGTCTCCTGTAAGTGAACAGTAACTTACTTCTGTACTGATAATTCTGGTTGTGTTTCAAATGTTCAGTAATGTTTTATTTAGTATATTAAAGAAAATCTATGATTTTTTTTTTTTTTCGTAATCCCTATTTTTCATGACAAAAAGTAATTCTTAGCCTCCTCCCTTCCATTCATCTCCCTGTAATTTGCTGAAATGTAGTGGCAGATTGAAGTACTATTATGTACCATAATTGAAAACCTGATAGCTGAGTGCAGTGGTAGTAGGTGTGATAAAAATCTTAATGCTATTTAAGATTAATAGATAGTTGGAGCTTTCCGTATAATGTTGGAAACTGTATGAGGTCAATGTCAGCCAAAGCAACCCTGGATAACTACAATTATTTTTACCATGTTGGGTCTATATTATTGATCCCCGTTTTATATTGGGGATCTATAAATCCAAAATTACAGGTTAGAACATTAAAGCGTAAAACTGTAAATAGTTTTGAATAATAGACGCCCACCCAAATGAAATGTTTCTTTCTAAGGGGGCTATTCAATTAGGTGCGAGTTCGCTTGCGCGAGCAGATCTCACGGGGAACTCACACTGTGAATTGCCATTGCAATCCAATTCTAAAACATCATTTTTTTTTTTTTTTTCAAAGGAAATTAGCATTTTTTTGTGCGCACTCCCTGAGGGTGTGAAAAGGCAGGGAAAATCTTTATTTTAAGGTGAAAATTTCGAGACAAGGCGGAATTCAATTATTTTCATCCCCTATCGCGCCCGACGGAGCTATTCTATTCTTGCTCCTGTCGGCCGCGATCAGCTGCCAAGCGCTACATTTCAGCTCGCAGCCCCTGGGGGATGAGAGCTGAAATGTGCGAAAAGTGACATGTTTGGGCGCCCAAACATCACTTTTCGCGATCGCGCCCAGCACTTTGGTCGGGGTTAGCCGATTTACGCGGCTAAACCTGACCACTTTGGGTGCGATCAGCGTGAAAAGCTGGCACAATTGAATAGCGGCCCGCGATCTCCTGTCACTTTAGACGGGAGATGCGGGCCGCGAAAACAATTGAATTCCGCCCACAGTGTAGAACCTCTTGGTTACACCCTAATGACTAAAAAGGCATTTTGAGTGTTGGAAAAAAAAAATGGGCCTCAAATTATCCCAAAAATTAACTTTTTCATTAGTCTAGGCAAATTACCACAAAATAATTTTTCTACTTTTTTTTGCATGATATGTTTAATTCGTTATTAAATTAAAAAAAGTTTGCTTTTGATAATTTTTTATTTAATAAAAAAAAATTAAACAAAAATGCATAAATCAGCCATTTGATACAGTTTAAAAAAAACCTCCAGTACTTTCCTTATGTCCACCATCAGTCTTCTATATGATTCTGATAACGAAGTTCTCACTTTTTTGGGGTTCCAGTATGATGGTTTACGCACTTTTTCATTCCCTTCTTCTAAGATGCATGATACAGAAAATTTGCACACCCTCGCCGCGAGTAGCGCAAATAGGCATTTCTAATTGGATGTCACATTTTTCGGGAGTTCGTATTCGTGCACTGTATAAGTTTTATGAAACAAACTCGCTTTTGCAAACTTGCACCTAATTGGATTGCCCCACAAAACCACAACTGCAGTTGGGTATTACATGTATGAGAACCATAGTGCTTGGAAAATACATAAGCCCACCCTTCACTTCTCATGGACACCTCTAACTGGTCACACTTATGGTGCAGCCATCTAGACCCTGCTATATAAAACCTACAACTATGCACACATCTTATGCCCACACAGACAGACAGACAGACAACCCTTATGCTTTCTTAGTGTTTAAGATCCAAACTTTCCCTGCCATCCTCTGCAGAAGTGGCTTCAGACATTGTAGAGGTGTTAGGTGAACGCCCTTGCCATTGTGCAGGTTAGAGTTGAGGCATTTACATTAAATATTTAATTTGGGAGATCATCTCTCCCAATGTGTATGTCTGTTGCATAAACACTTCAGAAATGTTATCCAAAATGAAATTTACCATATTGGGGGTCATATAATCATTATCCTTATTTCTGACGCTGTGGGGGCGATTCAATTCAGCAGGAGTTGAACAGCGCTGGGAAATTGATCCCGCAGCTAATTAATTCAGCGCGCTGTTTAGTCCGAGTGTTACAAATTAAGAGCCGGATTCAATTAGACGCGAAAAGCCAAAAAGCAGTTTTGCCTACTGCCGCTTTTCGCCTGTTTGCGTCTTATCTCCAAATTCAATTCCGGGACCAATTCGCCTAGGCGGAAACTCAATGCCCTGAAACAGGCGGAAAAGTTTTTCCATTGAATGACGGGCGGAAGAAAGTGCAAAATCTCTATTTTGGGGTGCAAATGTGGGGAATTGATTCAGTACCCTTTGGGCCCATGTGAAGGGGGCGTGGCCTAATCTAGGGAGACATGGCCATACCCCCTTGAGCTAAAGAAAGAAAAAAACAACTTTTGCAGCGCCATGATCAGTGTGATCGCTCCCCCCCACAGGCAGTCTCTTACTGCAGCCCAGCACGCTGCTGTGTGGGTGGGGGAAGAGTGGCGCCGGACCCGGGCCCCCTAGCAAGCCTGGGCCCCGGTAAATAGTACCCGCTCCCCCCCCCTCTCGGCGCCCCTGGTTATGCATTCGCCTATTTGCGTTTTTGCCTGTTCTGTAATTTAATACATTGAATCGCAGAGACGCGCATGCCGCGAATTCGCATCCCAAACAAGTGAATTCGGCAGGAAGTACAATAGGCGAAAAGTTTTCGAGTTTTCGCATCTAATTGAATATGGGCCTAAGTCGGAGAAAGACGGTTCTCGCGACTTAACCTGGGTGTTTAGTCGGAGAACCGGCATTCTCTGACTAAAGTTCCAGCCGCGAGGCTGTTAGCAGGAATAACAGATCTGTGTGCCTCGATTAACCCTCTGCTTACCTTACTTTTTAGGGACAGATTTGTCAGATTGTAAAATTACTGAGTAACCATGATGGAAGCCACAATTACTACAGAAGCAACTTAATCATTCATATTACCAACCAGGAGATAATGCAAACAGAAAAGGACTCAACTTTGCAAAAAAGTGTCTTACAGTGCGGTGCATTATTACAATATAGTACAATACAAAGCTGACAGTATTACTATTCTAGTGTTACATTCCATTGGGATGGAACCTATTTACTATTCTGGACAAGTGACACTGCAATGTAATGACAGAAGTCAGGTTTACTCACCATAATGTACTCACTCCTCTTCAAATCAAATTAAGACCTAGAAAAAACAAACAAAAGAAAACACATTTTAAAGCACACATACAAAATGCCACATATATAGGCTAGATAAGACAATGATCACAGAAATATACACAACTATCACATACATCCTGGGGGAATGCTCACAGCAAAATTGCAAAGTAAGATGAGCTTACAATATACACCTTACTGTACTCTGAACATAGAGCTGTACAAACACTCAGCAGTTGTTCCACCGCTCTGTAAATAACCGGAAATGCTTGCTAAAAATCCACAAAGGGGGAATTTTTCTTCTTTCGCTTTGCATATAAGTATGTAGAGAATGAATAGAATTTCAAAAACCAAAACAGACATTGAAGGAGGAAGGGGGTACTAACGGCACAGCAGAATGCAGGTCCAGCCACTTACCATGCAGCAGGGATCAGAAGCTGAAAGTCACCATTTGTTCCTGCATTCATCATGCATTATATACATATATACTTAATGCATTCAGAACTAGCACAACTATCAGCTTACCACATAAATATATCAGTGATAGAACAACAAGAGGAGCCAGCCATTTGCTCAGAACAAGGTAGGTATCCACGTAACAGGTACAAGTACAATTACATCACCAGCCTACATCACATAGAAGGAGGTAGGTATGCATTGTTATAGTGACTGAAGACGCATACTATTATCTTAGAAAAAGTAGTTACTTACATGCAGGGAGCACACAAGCTAGTAAGAAGCAGAGGTGCCAATTAACTGGAAAATAGGGAGGGGCGGGGGAATATTTAATAAGCACACTACACCAGCCATGACACAGTACCATTTGCACTCACTGAAAGGCAGCAATTTGTGTCATGTACAGTCACACTGTAGTATCATGTATGCACTGAATGTTCAGAGCCATTCTGGTCAGCATCCATACATCATTAAGGCACGTGGCACCAAGTGCAAACAAAGTTAATAATACATTAATATATATATATTATATATATATATATATATATATATATATAAAAAAAGAAAACGCAACCTATTTCTAATACGAGACTGGGGGTATCCAATTAGCTGTGATTTTGCGTAGGTTATGCCCATTTTTTGACCATAATTTTTTCCCCCTATCCTATTAGGATATTTCTCCTGAAAACACATATGATTCGTGATAAGCTCATAACCTATGTGTTTTCGCCCTTTCATCTTTTTGTGGATTTTTTTTTTTTTCGGGACACAACAAATCCAGAAAAAAAGTCCACGATAAGTGCCAGCATCGGGCGGCACTTTGGGGCTAATTGGATAGACCCGCGATGATCCATTAGCAGCGCTACTTTAGCGCTGCTGATCACAAATCATCTAGTCCTCCACAAGTCCTATAAAATGTGATCAATCCAATCTCATGTGACAGATATCCCACCTGCAATATTTATTCCATAAACAGAACGCAAACCAACAAGAATTACTAGAAAAAGTAAGTACACCCTTACTGCTTCCATATCCAAGGTAGTTGGTGTTAATGAAGTGCACGTCATTATGTGATCAGGAAGGGTTACCACCTCCATATGAAAGCAGAACTATTGGGAGCTCAATCTGGAGCATTTTCTTGCACTAGTTTCATGCCAATAGGAAAAGTCATCTGCATCAATCAATTGTTGTTGCTCATAAGATCCATAACCTTTAGGTGAGATATTGTGTACACAGATCAAAGGCCCGACGGTCAGTCAAAAACCATTTGGGTCGGCTCCCGATATTGTGCGTGCTGCACACGTTAGGTCGTTGACGTTGTTTTGGCATTGTTCAGAAAGTGCAGTGTGTACGGACCTCGGTTGATGTCTGCTCGTTAATTAGCACTCTCCTACAAACACTCTACGATTTGCAATTGAAAGGATCATTTGGAACTAAATTATTGGGTATTGTGTATATAGGCCACTTTCGGTATCCTATTAATCAGTCTGAACTGATCTAGTCGTTGGCATCGTTGGGCAAAATCTTATAGTGTGTACCCAGTTTGAGGTGTTTGATGAATTTTTGCCCATTCCTCCTTGTAACACTGCTTCAGTACATTGATGTTTGAGGGCATTCATTTATGCCCAGATCTCTTAAGGTCCTGTCATATCATCTCAGTAGTATTGAGGTCTATGCTTTGACTTTTAAAGCCATTCAGTTGTTAGTTTCTTGGCGTGCTTATAAACATTGTTCTATTGTATAATCAAATTTGAACGGTCCTTTTGCTCGGAGGTGGTGGAGTATACTCTGTTGAAATGTATAGCCGCTCTATCTGCCTAGAGAATTTACGGCGGTTACAATAATGGCTGTTTATATCCACCCGCAGGCAAACAGAGGCTGTGCCTTGGACTTATTATATAACGCAATGACCAAGTTGCTATCGGTGTATGTGGAAGGGGCGTTCATTGTGGCCGGGGACTTTAATGGAGTGGACTTAAAATCTGTACTGCCTACATTTTATAAGAATATTGTGGTGCCGACTCGTGGAGGAGATGTCCTGAACCAAGTTTATACGAGCTTGGATATGAGATTGTTGTATGCACCCACATAGGGAAATCTGACCATTTGTCTCTTTTTTTGGTTCCTATGTATGTACCTATTGTAAGGCGTATTAAACAGACTAGGAAAAGTGTTCAGGTTTGGCCTGATATGACTGTTGAACGTCTGCAAGACAGCTTGGAATTTACAAATTGGAGGAATCTGTGGTAAACGGCTCGGTTGATTTGGATGTTTTTACCTGTCTTGTTATAGGGTATATAAATTGCTGTGTGGAGAGTGTAAGGACTAGGAGAAGCTTTAAGGTGTTCTCAAATGAGAAACCTTGGCTGAATGGGGAAGTCCGTTCCTTATTAGGGCACGAGATAGGACCTTTAGGTCTGGTGATAAGAATGGGTATTGTGCTGCTATGGCAGATCTTCGTAGGGAAATTAGGCGGGCTAAAGTAGCCTATGCAGCAAAAATGGAAGAGAATGTCAACTTGAATAGTGACCCTAGGAGCATGTGGGCAATGCTTGCAGAGGCTCACTGACTATAAAGCTAAATCAATTGATGTTGGGAGTGCAGATAATTCCCTTGCAGAAGACTTAAATGTGTTTTATTCCAGGTTTAATTGTACATATAAACCAGATGTTCCCTTATTGGTTCAGAGGGTAGGGGAGATACCCTTGGTGCTGCACAAATCAGTTGTCCGTCAGTGTATGCGTTCTGTGGACTCTAGGAAGGCGGATGGTCCAGATGGCATCACGGTTCAAGTCTTGAGGCAGGGTTTACAAAATACGCGCTATAGCGTGTTTTTACACGATATAGGGAGTTGCGGACCAGATTTTAAAAACTCAGCGGGACGCGCTGTGTGGGGCTATGCTGGGTGCAGCAGCCTATCACCGCCTGTGGAATCTTTTCAACCAATAGCCGCCGGTGTCTCCTCAGTCACCGCCACGTGCCATCCCCTCTCCCAATCTCTGGTTACAGTAGGTAACTCTGAACATTCAGTCAGACACCGGCCAGCCCACCACGATCTGACCTCGGACTGTCTGGCCACGCCCACCGCCCGGGAGCAGCAGCAGCGAGGCAGCGTCTCCATCCCGCATTCCCCGTTTCCAGGTCGGACTCGAAGTGACTTCTGCATGCGGTCACTCGTTGGAAAGATGGGAGCGGAGCGCAGCACGGTGACTACAGGGAGCACAGCTCATACACCCCTATAGCAGCACAGCACAGATGGTTTAGCAGGTAAGTGTCCTGCCAGTCTTACTTTGTGCCGATTAAACGAAATCTGCAGGAAGAATGACTTATGTACTCAGTTCTAGCACCTTATACATAAACATTACACAGTTCTAGCAGCTTGCAGCCTGCGTAATGTTATGTATAGAGTGCTATAGGGGCGTTTCTAGAGAGGAGGGGGCCCCTGTGCAGTCTCACCACCAACTCTACCCTAACTACTACCTGCCTCCACAGCCCTGTCCCAACTGTTGCCTGCCCTCACCCTTCATAATATGTGATGGGACCCAGAAACTGTGGAGTAGGACCCCAATTTTTTAAAGTGAGGGGACCCTGGGACCCAATTTTTTTTTCATTCAGTGCGATCACTGTTGAGGGAATGTAGTGATCAGTTAGCTGGGGGTTTTACATTTATTTTTAACTTCTCCCTGGATTCTTGCTTTGTCCCAAAGTGCTTTAAATTAACTACCATTGTTCCTATCCCTAAAAATGGACCCCCGAAATGTTTAAATGATTATCGCTCTATAGCTATGATGAAATGCTTCAAGAGATTAGTGTTGAGTCACGTAAAATCTCACTTTGTAGTGGGCTTTGACCCCTGGAAGTTTGCCTTTAGGGCTAACAGCTCGACCGAGGATGCTATCCTAACTGTATTGCATTTAGAAGCTAGGGATACCTATGCAAGAATTTTATTTGTAGATTTTAGCTCAGCATTTAACACTATTGTACCTAGTGCTCTGATTACTAAGCTGTTCGGGTTGGGTTTAAATGGTTTTTCTTGTAGATGGCTGTTAAATTTTTTATCTGATAGACCTCAGGTGGTCAAGTTGGGGAAATCTAGTTCAAATAAGTTGGTGCTGAATGTTGGAGTCCCGCAGGGGTGTGTCCTGAGCCCAGCTCTGTATTTATTGTTCACCCATGATTGTGCGTCTCAGTCTGTTAAGGTCGTTAAATTCGTAGGCGACATCACTATCGTTGGTCTGATAACTAACGGGGATGAACTTAGGGAAATGCAGGTATCTCCTTAGTTGTAATGGCAAACAGGGAGGGGGGAAAGAAAGGGGGGTAGAAAGAGGGAAAATAGGAGGAAAACAATGTTAGGTTTGGTGTAACTCTTTGGCTGCCACAGACCTTAGTGATCCCTTCCTAAATCACTGGGATATAAACATAATAAGCAGATGGGGTCTTAAAGGGCGCACAGATGGTGTTTATGGCAAATTAGGTATTTGTTTCTTAAAACTAAATGTATAGGAAGTAACAAATTTTAAACTTGAACGTATTTAATATGTAATAAATTGTATAAATATATTAAAATGATCGCATAAATGAACAAATAATCATTTAAATTGTATTACCCAGTCCTGGTCGGTTCCTGTGTTCAGTGGCTGTTAACCGTGCGGATGAATAAGAACAGCGGGGTGATGGTTGCAGCGGCTATTGCCGTCAGAGCAGTCCCGTCCGGCAGAGCTCTTGCCTCTCGGTCGACCTTTCTGCTCCCGTAGTTCCTGTGTGGTCTCAACTTCAGTAATGAAATGAGAACTATGGCTGATTAGATGTGGAGTATGGAGTTATTTGTTCATTTATGCGATCATTTTAATATATTTATACAATTTATTACATATTAAATACGTTCAAGTTTAAAATTTGTTACTTCCTATACATTTAGTTTTAAGAAACAAATACCTAATTTGCCATAAACACCATCTGTGCGCCCTTTAAGACCCCAACGGGGATGAACTTGCCTATAGAGCGGAGGAGGCTAGAATGTTTGAGTGCAGTAGTGAAAACTGCCTACTCTTAAATACGATAAAAACAAAAAGGAAATGATTGTTGATATCAGGAAACAGTGTTCCTATAAAGGGCCCCCGTTTGTCTAGGTGGTCTGACCACTGAGGTATTGTCTTCTTTTAAATTGTGTTAAATTGGCACACCAACGCCTGTTTTTACTGCGTCGCTTAAGATTGGCGTGTGTGAGTAGGGGACCCTTTTAAATTTCTATCGCAGTATTGTGGGAAGTATCTTGACTTATGGGATTGTTGTTTGGTACGGGAACTGTACTGTGGCTGAAGGTAGGGCATTAGATCGGGCGATTGGGACGGCTAGTAGAATTATTGGAGTTGTGCTACCATGCACTCTGGAGATATATGAAAAAGAAAACTAGATCCATCTTAGCAGATCCCAGCCATCCTAACCATGCTCTTTCTGAGAAATTGCCATCTAATAGGCGTTAGGCACAAAACATTTGCATAATAGCTTTTATCCCTAACTGTAGTGTGTATGTTAAATGATTGACTTAATTTTGATAGATTAATGCTGTTATGATGTTTTCTTTTCTTTTTTTTATATCTTTAAATAGTATTTGCTGCCTGTTTTATTATGTGGTATAGTGCCGTTTGGATTTTCGTTGACATCAATCATGCTGTTAGTGACAATAATGTATTATTATTATTATATACAGAACATGGATGCTGAATTTTATTCCAGTTCAACCTTGTAAACCTAAGACACATAGGGGGTGATTCAATTCAACATGATGTGAAATGCGGAGGAGTTCACGGAGCTATTCAAATGACCGCGCTGTTCAGTCTGACTAGAGCAGTTTGGTTCTCAAACTCTGTCCACAGGACCCCACACAGGTCACGTTTTCCAGGCCACCTAGCAGGTACACAGGTGTAGTCATTACTCACTGACACATTTTAAAAGATCTCCTGAGGTGTGAGCCAAAATCCAACTTAAGTGCCAGCCGCATTGCATTTTTCCCGGCTTAGCGTGGCGCTAACATCATCGCGGCCAGCACTTCAGTCGGAGAATGCTGGTTACCGCGTCTAAACAGGTGCAGTGACCGTCATCTCCCGACTAAGTGAGACGGGGACAATTGAACAGTTCCAGGAATTCCTTCCTGGCGCTATTCACATCGCGTTTAATTGAATTGCCCCGCCTCCATACTACTCTACTTTGTGGGGATTTATTTATCTTTTCAGCGATGGGGCTTTCTTTTGTCTGCTCTTCCATGAAAGACATTTTTTGTTTGGTCTATTTCTCGGATTGTTGACATAAGCCTATAGATCGCAAGATATAGATTTAGGTATTCTTCATTTGTAAATAGTGTTTTGTACTCTGGAATGATGGACTTCAGACTGTTTGTAAAGCTAGGTACTCACTTGTACAATCCTGCTTGAGATGTGATTCTTCTTACAGTTAAACTTACAATAGAAAGTCCAGATAAACATGCAGATTCCTGCGTACACACTATTACTATCTACCATGTGATCTGTGATCCTCATCTCTTGAAATGATCTGCTAAAAAGGTGGTGACTGCAGGAGTAGCACCAGAAGCATTGGACAGAATGATTAATGGCGCATACACACTTCCAGGTTTGTCCAACATTGTGCCATGTTTTTTCATAAATGTTAAGACTCATCAAAAATACATATATAGGTGATGCGCTAATTAAAAAAAGAGGTCCCAATGTGGCAGAACAATCAGAACACCATCATTTAGATTTCTTAATATTTTAAATTTTATATTACACATAAAACATCATACATACATATAACATAAGAACATTATATTCTTAAAAGATATATTACCGACACAATTCTATACGAAAAAATAATAAAAAATATTAAGAAATCTAAATGATGGTGTTCTGATTGATTGTTCTGTTCTGCCACATTGGGACCTCTTTTTAATTAGCGCATCACCTATATATGTATTTTTAGTTTGTTCTACACGTGTTTATTGGTGAGCTGTCACAGGCTCACATGGTGTGTTATGCTGTTATGATTAATTTAACAGCTTCATTGCTGATAAAATATTGAGTTATAATAATTGCCATTTGATTAGCGCCAGGTGTTGTGTAAATATATATTTTTTTAGGACTCTCATTAAACCAGATCAGCAGATGTGACTGGTTTTCTTGTGATAAAATATGATCATGGGTGCCATACACACTCTTATGGGGGGAATGCAATTGTTTTTTGGGGGTCCATTGCATATGGCAGCTATTGAAATGTTTATGTTGATGGGCGCAATTGCTGCGGGTGCCCATTATTTCTGCTCCCGAGGTGGTGAGCAGAAATCCGCAAAAAGTCCGGCTTTAGGGTGTTCAAACTAGGGGTGTGCAATGTCCACTTTTCGTGCTTTGGATCTGGATCTTTCTCCAGGTTTTGGATCTGGATTGGTTTTGCCAAGACCACCCTTCCGTGTTTTGTGTAGGGATGAGCGGGTTCGGATTTACTCGGTTCTTATCGCCACTTTACCGCAAATTCGGATTAGTTCGGATTTATTTTATTGGCTATCCAAAACACATGATAGCCGATAGCCAATAAAATGCAGTTTTGAGAACGGAGTAAATCCAAACCCGCTCATCCCTAGTTTTGTATCTGTATTTTATTGGAAAAAAGCATGAAAACAGCTAAAATCACAGAATTTTTTATTTTTATTTTTTGTTCCTACACTATTATTAACCTCAATAACATTAATTTCCATTCATTTCCAGTCTATTCTGAACACCTCACACTATTGTTTTTAGGCCAAAAGGTTGCACTGAGGTAGCTGGATGACTATGCTAAGCGACACGAGTGTGCGGCACAAACACGTGGCCCATCTAGGAGTGACACTGCAGTGGCAGACAGGATGGCAGTTTGTAAAACTAGGCCCCAAACAGTACATAATGCAAAGAAAAAAAAAAAAAGAGGTGCAAGATGGAATTGTCCTTGGGCCCTCCCACCCACCCTTATGTTGTATAAACAGGACATGCACACTTTAACAAACCAATCATTTCAGCGCCAGGGTCTGCCACACGACTGTGGCTGAAATGATTGGTTCGTTTGGACCCCCACAAAGCAAGCTTGCAATTAATCTGTCCTTGCACAAACTGGCTCTACAGAGGCAAGATGTCGTCCTCATCCTCCTCATCCACCGATTCCTCACCCTCTTCAGTGTTGTGTACATCCTCATCCTCACAGAGCATTAATTCGTCCCCACTGGAATCCACCACCACAGGTCCCTCTGTGCTTTCTGGAGGCTGGTCTCCCTGGAAGAGTTGATAATTCATTTTTATGAACATCATCTTCTCCACATTTTGTGGAAGCAACCGCCTACGCCTTTCGCTGACAAGGTTCCCGGCTGCACTAAACACTCTTTCGGAGTACACACTAGAGGGGGGGCGACTCAGGTAAAATAGAGCCAGTTTGTACAGGGGCTTCCAAAGTGCCTCTTTTTACTGCCAGTACAGGTACGGACTGTCTGACATGCCTACTTGGATGCATTCACCGATGTAATCCTCCACCATTCTGTCAATGGTGACAGTATCATATGCAGTGACAGTAGACATGTCAGAAATTGTTGGGAGGTCCTTCAGTCCAGACCAGATGCCCAAACTTGGCCCTGCCAGCCCTGCATCACCGCCAGCAGGTTGCTTGGGATACCTAAGTTGTTTCCTGGCAGCCCCAGTTGTGGGAGAAAATGAAGAAGGAGCTGTTGACGTGTCACATTCCGCTTCAGCTGACAGTGTTTTCACCAGCAGGTCTTTGCACCTCTGCAGGCTTGTGTCCGCCAGAAACAGAGACAACGTAGGCTTTAAACCTAGGATCGAGCACGGAGGCCAAAATGTAGTGGTCTGATTTCAACAGATTGACCATCCTCGAATCCTGGCAAAACAAATGAAGGGCTTCATCCACAAGTCCCACATACCGAGTGGAATCGCTCCGTCTTAGCTCCTCCTTCACTTTCTCCAGCTGCTTCTACAAAAGCCTGGTAAGGGGAACGACCCGACTCAAGCTGGCAGTGTCTGAACTGACTTCACGTGTGGCAAGTTCGAAGGGCTGGAGAACCTTGCACAACACGGAAATCATTCTCCACTGTGCTTGAGTGCATACCCCGTCCTTTGCCTATGTCATAGGTGGATGTATATGCTTGAATGGCCTTTTGCTGCTCCTCCATCCTCTGAAGCATATAGAGGGTTCAGTTCCACCACGTCACAACCTCTTGCTTCAGGTGATGGCAGGGCAGGTTCAAGAGTGTTTGCTGACGCTCCAGTCTTCGGCACGCAGTCGCTGAATGGCGAAAGAAGCCAGAAATTTTTCGGGCCACCCAAAGCGTCTCCTGCACGCCCTTGTCGTTTTTCAGAAAATTATGCACCAACAAATTTATTGTGTGAGAAAAACATGGGACGTGCTGGAATTTGCCCAGATGTAATGCCCGCACAATATTGGTGGCGTTGTCAGATATCACAAATCCCCAGGAGAGTCTAAGTGGGGTAAGCCATTGGGCTATGATTTCCCTCAGTTTCTCGAAGAGGTTGTCGGCAGTATGCCTCTTTCTGAAACCAGTGATACACAGTGTAGCCTGCCTTGGAACAAGCTGGTGTTCCTGAGATGTTGCTACTGGTGACGCTGCTGTTGTTGCTGTGTAAGGCGATACATCTACCCAGTGGGCTGTCACAGTCATATAGTCTTTAGTCTGCCCTGTTCCACTTGTCCACATGTCCGTGGTTAAGTGGACATTGGGTACAACCGCCTTTTTTAGGAAACTTTTTCTGACGTCTCTGTACATTCTCGTTATCTGCTTAGTGAAGTGGAATCTAGACGGGATTTGGTACCGGGGACACACTACCTCCATCAATTGTCTAAATCCACACTGCACTAATGTCGGATACCGGATGCATGTCTAACACCATCATAGCTGTCAAGGGCCTCAGTTATCCGCTTTGCAACAGGATGACTGCTATCGTACTTCATCCTCCTCGCTAAGGACTGTTGGAGGGTCAATTGCTTAGTAAAAGAAGTAGTGATGTTCCTACTTCCTCTCTGGGATGATGAACGACTCCCAACAGCAGCGGCAGCAGTAGGCGTAGCAATGCAGGATCCTCAGGAGGAATCCCAGATAGGAGAGGAGTCAGTCATGCCAGTGACATGGCCTGCAGGACTACCTCCATTCCAGACTGAGGAGGAAATTGACGAGGAGGGAGTTGACGGTGTGGTTTGCAGGTGCTTGGATACAACAGGACAAAGGGATTTAGGTGTCCCTCGACTGCTTACAGTCTTAGCTACAGTTTCTGAACTTGGCAGTAACTTTTTATGAACGTGCTGCAGGTGACGTATAAGGGAGGATGTTCCTAGGAGGTTAACGTCCCTATCCCTACTTATTTCACCTTTACATATGGTGCATATGGCAAGACAGTTGTTGTCCGGATTTGGATAGAAATATTGCCAGACCAAAGAGGTGGAATGTTTGGTCTTCTGCCCAGGCATAACCGTGATGGGCTTTTTCATCCCACGGACAACAACGGTCTCCTCCAGAGCCTGATTTAAACAAACCACATCACCATCAGAATCCTCCTCGTCAACTTCCTCCTCAGCGCCAGCTACACCAATATCCTTATCCTGTTGTACTTCAACAGTGACATCTTCAATTTGCATATCAGCAAGTGGACTGTGGGTGCTCCTTCCAGCACTTGCAGAGGGTGTGCAAATGGTGGAAGGAGCCACCTCTTCCCGTCTTGCGTTGGGAATGTCAGGCATCGCAACCGCCACCAAACTTGGACTCTCCTTGAGGAATTGTGATATCTTCTTAGAATTAGAACGCACAGTTCTTTGCTGTGCTTTTGCCAGCTTAACTCATTTGATTTTTGTAGCGGGAGGAGGGCTTCCATCGTCATGTTAAGCTGAATCACTAGTCATGAACACAGGGAAGGACCTTAGCCGCTCCTTGCCACTCAGTGTCGTCAATGGCATATTGGCAAGTTTATGTTTCTCCTCAGACGATTTAAATTTATTTTTTAAAGGTAATTTTACTGAACTTTGGCTTTTTGGATTTTACATAACCTCTGCTATGACATTGGGCATTGGCCTTGGCAGACGATGTTGATGTCATTTCATCGTCTATGTCATGACTAGTAGCAGCAGCTTCAGCACTAGGAGGAAGTGGTTCTTCATCTTCCCCTATTTTATCCTCCATTGTTTTTATGGAGTGAATAACCCCTGTAAAAGGTTTTTTTTTTTTTTTTTTGAAGGGCAGCGTACCCCTGCACCACACAGGACAGCACCTGTAAAATTATTTGTATTATGGGCAGCGTACCCCTGCACCACACAGGACAGCACCTGTAAAATTATTTGTATTATGGGCAGCGTAGCCCTGCACCACACAGGACAGCCCCTGAAAAATTATTTGTATTATATATTTTTGGGCAGCGTAGCCCTGCACCACACAGGACAGCCCCTGTACAAAATTGAAGAAGGGCAGCAGCCTATACCACAACAAACAGGACAGCACCTGTAAAAATTATTTGTATTTTTGGACAGCAGCCCCTTGATAGGAGCACAGCACTTCTGCGCACCTACCTATGCCGATGACAGGTGTGGCTGGCTAACACGGCATGCACACAGAAAATAATTTTTTTTTAACACTGGTGGTTGGGGGTGAAGAGAGCACCCCTGAAGGACAAGCATCCCCTGAACACAGTACTACAGCCAGCCCTATGGACAGGACAACAGCCAGCCCCTATATATATGGACAACAGTAGCCAGCCTGCATCAGCAACAGCTCGCAGCTCCCTCCCTCCCTCTTCACAGTAGCCAGCCAGCCCAGTATTGTAATGTATATAACTATATAAGTAGTGTACTACTAAGTTTATTATTTTTATTTACTATCACAACAGTACAGTCGCCAACAGCTCCCAGCTCCCTCCCTCTGCCAGCCCCTATGGACAGGACAACAGCCAGCCCCTATATCAGTGTTGGCTAACCTTGACACTCCAGCTGTTGTGGAACTATATATCCCAGCATGCCCTGACACAGTTTTAGCATGCCCTAATAGCAAAACTGTAGCAGTGCATGCTGGGTTATGTAGTTCCATAACAGCTGGAGTGTCAAGGTTAGCCAACACTGCCCTATATGGACAACAGTAGCCAGCCCCTATGTATGGACAACAGTAGACAGCCAGCCCAGTATGTAGTGTATCACACAACACTAGCCAACAGCTCCCAGCTCCCTCCCTCTGCACGTACGCTCCACAGCCGGAATGAAAAATGGCAGCGATCGCGGGACTTTTTATAGAATCCAAAAACCGCGAGAATCCGACAGGGGTATGATGACGTTTTGCCTCGATTTCAGTTCCGAGCCAGGCGGGAAAACCCGAGCCTGACTCGGTTCCCGGCTCGGATCAGGGGTGCTCGGATTTTGGAAATCCCAGCCCGCTTATCCCTAGTTCAATTCAAACGCAGTGCACCTATTTTAGATGTGTTTAGCTGCATTACGTGTCTAAACGTGGTGCATTTGGGCGCGATAAGTAATGGGAGCCCAAAACAATTAAATATGGCCCCGTCTATTTAGACGGAAGATCGGGTGCGAGAGGGCGTGAAAAAAAACTGAATTCCCCCCCAAGGGGGAATTCAATTGTTTTTGGGCGCCAATAGCTCCCGTCTAAAGTGACACGAACTATTTCAACTGTTTGTGCCATCGGGTGTGAGTGTGGCAGGCGCCCATTACTTATCGCTAATTTCTGCTTGCATCTCTCACGGGGGGCAAGCAAAAAAACTGCCCAAAATACGGCCTTAACCGCATTAAGCCTGGATTTTGGGCACCTTAACTGGCACTTGCACAGGAGAAATAACTTTACGTGACTAATCCTCTGCATTTATGGCACAACATACACAATACTGATGGGCACCCACAGCACTTGCGGAACAAATAATTGAATCGCTCCCATCACTTTAGACAGGAGCTGCGACCGCAATAAACCAATAGAATTCCTCCACATGTAAGATGGATTACACAATTTTACTTTGAACAATGCAGTCTAGTGTGACAAACTCTTAAGTTTAGGACTTTGTGAGATGATCGCGTTTTTACATATAGGGACAAAATTATCAGACTTGTAAGAGTATAGTTTCTCACAACAATATAGGTATGCAAGTAAAAAAAATATAATATTACATACACATAGGGGGGGGAAATTCAATTAAGCGTGCTGCGCGATTCAATTCGCTGTGGGAACACCCTTTATGGGTGTATTTTTACTGACAATTTATAAATTTGGGATGACTTATTTTTTTTCCCTACAAGGGAAAAACATACACATTCTCCTTTATTTATATGGTGCCACAAGGGTTCCACAGCGCCTTACATGAACAAATGAGTGAACAAGAAAAGAGTGACTTACAGTACAATACAACGTAGGACAAGAACATGGTTTATAAACATTGCTGCATTAGTGATCATAACTCTTAACAAGCAGCAGGGCGTAAGCTACAAAGTGTTAGGTGCCCTTGTAGGTGGATCGGAGTAGAATATTGTATAAGTAAGAGAAGGAGAAGTACATGAGGGAAGAGGGCCCTGCTCATCAGAGCTTACATTCTACAGGGGAGGGGCAGACAGACAGGGGTGACACAGATTGGGTAGACAGAGAGGAAGTAGCATGGAGCAGCAGGTTAGGATGAGTGCTGGAAGGCTATGATGAAGTAGTGAGTCTTGAGAGCCCGTTTTAAGATTTGTAGAGAGGTGTAAAGTCTGAGAGGGAGAGAGTTCCAGAGGTAGGGAGCAGCACAGGCAAAATCTTGGAGGCGAGAATGGGACGAAGTAATCAGATGTCAGGAGAGGCAGCGTGCATTTGTTGAGCAAAGTGGTCGGGCTGGAGTGTGAAGTGAGATGAGGACAGATGTAAATGGGAGAGGAATGGGTGAGAGCTTTGTAGGTGAGTGTAAGAACCTTAAATTGGGTTCTGAAGGGTAGGGGGGGGGGGGGGGCAGTGTAGGGCCTGTAGGAAAGGGGAGGCAGATGTAGAAAGTTTGGAAAGGAAGATGAGCCGAGCAGCAGTGTTGAGGTCAGATTGGAGTGGTGATTGGCATCCCTGATTCCTACCTAAGATGAGGTTACAGTAGCCCAACCTGGAGATGACCAGTGAGTGGATGAGGGTCTTCGTAGCATCCAGGGTGAGAAAGGGTCTGATCCTATAAATGTACATATATTACGTTTCAACTATCATTTTACAAATAACTACCAGGTTTTACAAGTACAGTTCTGCATATATGGGGACAGTTTCAGATATTGCAGTACTTGTTATTTTTTCTCTTACCTCAATGGGATACAATGTTTTACTACACTAATATTATTATTATTGTGTGAGGTACCAACAGACATTACCTGGCTAACTGAATCAGCTCTAAGGAGTATGAAAATTTAGTATAAGAATTAATCAAAATAATGACAATGATTTAGTCCCTAGTTTGGCAAGTGCAAAGTTTTATATAAAAAAAACCAAACAATAAACTGCTTTTGAGTTGTTTGCATGTGGGTTAACCAGAACATTAAGGGCAGTGCTGTGGAGTCTGAAAAAATATACAGCCTCTGGCTAAAATGTAGAATTGTCATATCTGTGTTCTCATTATCGCATGTACAGGTGTGTATGATTCATTATTCCAAGGCGCTCCTGCAAATCATTGTCATGTGTCTGTGAGCACGAGCCTGAACCATTATCTCGCAGAAAATAAACACTAAAATAACAGGAGGAGAAAACTATCAAATGTTATTGAAAGCAAGAAAGAAAAACAAATGCACCAGCAATGCAGTTGTTTTTCTGTTTAGAGATCTATAACGTTCTGTTGAAAACAAAACTGTAGCTTCTTGGTGAAGTAAAGTTGAAATGCTCTGGAACTAAACTGCAAGCGTTTGATGTTCAGGGCATTGTAGAGCTGAAAATATCTTCCATTAATAATAATATTTCAACTATTGCTCAAATTATAACTCTAGGTAAACTATTTTTATGTAAGGTCATTGAGGGCAGGAAATCTGAATGCCCTTTTGATAGGTTCTGTCATCCTGTGGCATTTATCATCCACATAAGGGGGGGGGTCTAGGAATATCAGTTTATTTAATGTAGGGCACATGAAAGGTTTTTCATTAAATCACTCTCAGGAAACCAGAGGGGGGCTAGTGTAGTTTCATTAAAATGTACATCTCTTATAGTGTCCTGTGAGCAGGAAAGGCAATTACATGGAGAAGAGATTGGTAAACAATGCCTTTTGTCTATGTCTGCATATACAGTCAGGTGCATAAATATTGGGACATTGACATAATTTTCACATTTTGGCCTCTATTCACCACCACAATGGCTTAGAAATGAAACAAAGGTGTGCTTTAACTGCAGACTTTCAAATTTAATTTTGAGGGTAATTACATCCAAATCAGGTGAACGGTGTAGGAATTACAACGGTTTCTATATGTGCCTCCCACTTTTTAATGGGCCAAAAGTAATGGGACAAACTAAACAATCCTACATCTAACATTCACTTTTTAATGCTTTGTTGCAAATCCTTTGCAGGCAATTACAGCCTGAAGTCTGGAACGCATAGACATCACCAGACGCTGGATTTCATACCTGGTGATGCTCTGCCAGGCCTCTACTGCAAATGTCTTCAGTTCCTGCTTGTTCTTGGGGCATTTTCCCTTCAGTTTTGTCTTCATCAAGTGAAATGCATGCTCAATCGGATTCAGGTCAGGGGATTGACTTGGCCTTTGCTTAATATTCCAATTTTTAGCCCTAAAAAACTCTTTGATTGCTTTTGCAGTATGCTTCGGGTCATTGTCCATCTGCACTGTGAAGCGCCGTCCAATGAGTTCTGAAGCATTTGACTGAATAGGAGCATATAATATTGCCCGAAACACTTCAGAATTCATTCTGCTGCTTTTGTCAGCAGTCACATAATCAATAAATACAAGGGAACCAGTTCCATTGGCAGCCATACATGCCCACGCCATGACACTACCACCACCATGCTTCACTGATGAGGTGGTATGTTTTGGATCATGTGCAGTTCCTTTCCTTCTCCATACTCTTCTCTTCCCATCACTCTGGTACAAGTTGATCTTTGTCTCATCTGTCCATAGGATGTTGTTCCAGAACTGTAATGGCTTTTTTAGATGTTGTTTGGCAAACTCTAATCTGGTCTTCCTGTTTTTGTGGCTCACCAATGGTTTACATCTTGTACGCTCTATAATATTCACTCGTGTGAAGTCTTCTCTTGATTGTTGACTTTGACACATATACACCTACCTCCTGGAGAGTGTTCTTGATTTGGCCAACTGTTGTGAAGGGGTTTTTCTTCACCAGGGAAATAATTCTTGTCATCCACCACATTTGTTTTCCGTGGTCTTCCAGGTCTTTTGGTGTTGCTGAGCTCTCCGGTGCGTTCTTTCTTTTTAAGAATGTTCCAAACAGTTGATTTGGCCACACCTAATGTTTTTGCTATCTCTCTGATGGGTTTGTTTTGATTTTTCAGCCTAATGATGGCTTGCTTCACTGATAGTGACAGCTCTTTGGATCTCATATTTAGAGTCGACAGCAACTGATTCCAAATGCAAATGTCACACCTAGAATCAACTCCAGTCCTTTTACCTGCTTAATTGATAATGAAATAACAAGGGAATAGCCCACACCTGTCCATGAAATAGCTTTTGAGTTGATAGTCCCATTACTTTTGGCCCCTTAAAAAGTGGGAGGCACATATAGAAACCATTGTAATTCCTATACCGTTCACCTGATTTGGATGTAATTACCCTCAAATTAAATCTGAAAGTCTGCAGTTAAAGCACATCTTGTTTGTTTCATTTCAAAGCCATTGTGGTGGTGAATAGAGGCCAAAATATGAAAATTCTGTCAATGTCCCAATATTTATGCACCTGACTGTAGATGACTTAAGGATGCTTACCTGGCACGTAACATAGCTTTTTGAATATCCCCTGCTGTCTGAGCACGAGGTTTAGCTGAACATAAACAGAGATCAAATACATCACCATAGGTTATATGTTTTTTTACTAAATATTGATATTACAACCACAGCTAGGAGTTCCCAAAATCATAGACCTATACCTGAAGTCTGTACGCTGGTCTGGTGTGATTTCCCTAAGACTTATGGTTTGGGAGAAATACGGTATCTAACCAATCATTCTTACTCTCACTTTATAGCTTAAATAAAAGAGATTAATGTGAACATTCCATATCATGTCCATTACAACAGGGTGGGTTTGTTCTCTGTATGGAGAACAATAAAGTTATGTCAAAAACAAGAAGAAAACAAAATTGTAGCTTTTAATCAAATTAATAGATTTTATTTTCAATCAATTTAAGTATCCTGATGATTTACATGGTGGTGGTGGTGAATATGCCTTTTGCTACAAATTTACTACAGTAATTTTATGACTAATTTGCCATATATGAAGCAGACGGAGTCTAGTAAAATAGAGGACTCTAAATTGAAAGTTTGGCATACCAACTCCACAGACCCGGTTAAGGGTGACAATTTCAAAAGAGAAGCCTACATTCACTCCTATGAAAATGTAAATTACAGAAAGATTTTTTTTTTTTTTTTTTAAAGATGGTCATTCAATATATATATCTCCCTAAATGTTTATGAATGAGAGAAAAAAAATCAACACTGCAAATATTTGAAAATCTTCACACATTTACAGAAATATTCATATAAATAATACAGAAGTTGGAAACATGTATTCATTGCCAAAAAAAAAGTGAATGATCAAAATTTAGTACAATATCAAATGTTATGTAACTTACAAACTTTGCCATAATAAATCCCAAAATAATCTAGAGCATGTGAATTAATCTGTATTATGGCTAAATAGCCATTTCTGATGATAAATATAGGGGGGGGGGACCTGTGTGATGAGAAGAGTGACTGAAGACTGATGAGACTGGCACTCTGCTAACAAGCTGTCACCCATATTCAAAGTAAAAAATGAACAGAAGTTATCATGGTATCGAAACATAAGATTAAGATAGCAGTCAAACAGAAATCCAATACAGCCCATATTTACATGAGGAGCCAGTTGCACAAGTATCTGATCCATTAAACAGAAACCAATTGAGTTTGTTTGATATGTGTTCCTAGTGTCAGGTTACCGTGCGCTAGATCACAACCCACATAATGGGGTTCCTGTAACAACACAGTGTAATTCACACAAAAGGTGTGGCAGCCTATACAAACACATTATACATTTACTTTCAATTCTAAATTGCACTAGAAAAGTGATAGAAAACCATCAAAGCATTTCAGGAATTTAGGCCGTTTACAGAGATCCGACAGCCCCCCGGAAAAAATAATAATAATCCGTATACCCCATTAAGAAAAAAACTTCAATACAATGTGATAAACTTCATATAGAGCTTGAATATTACCTTCAACCCAAGTTACAAAGAAAATAAAAATAATCATGAGACTACACGTCTCATGATTATTATTTTTTTTGTAAATTGGGTTGAAGGTAATGAGAGACAGAAAATGGAATATTTCCAAATAAAGTGTATTTTTAATAAACATCAATAAGAGAACCCTGAGAGAGTGCATTGTTGCCAACAAAAACACAAACAATGGGCGGAATTCGATTGTATTGTCACGCCCAATCTCCCGTCTAAAGTGACAGAAGATCATGGGGCAAGATTCAATTGATTAAACTATCGCACCCAATGAAGTCAGGTTTAGCCGCGTAAAACGGCTTCACCCGACCCAAGTGCTGGGCGTGATCGCAAAAATTGCTGTTTGGACATCCAAACAGGTCACTTTCTGCACATTTCTGCTCGCAGCCCCCTGTGGGTGAGAGCTGAAATGCTGGCGCCGCCAGCTGATCACACCCGTCAACAATTGAATAGCTCCATCGGGGGCGAAGGGGGCCTGAAACAATTGAATCCCACCCAATATGTTATTTGCGCTTCCCAAAGTAGAATTGCAGAGTGGAAAGAAAGAGGGTCTCAAACTCATGGGTGGGGGTAGGTGTGGACAACGGAAAGATATGGTTGGCAACCAACAATGTTCCCGATTTAATGGAATTTTTTTTCCATTTGATATCGGGCTTGTGATGGATATCACAATGGCATGCTAGCTTACAATGGGCATCAGATGGTTAATTACCAGAAGCCATGTCCGCAGCACAGCTCCCCTGCGACTGTCCAAAAATCACTTTCTACTTCACATGCGCACTAAGTACCCATCAATGGTTACCTTGTGATGGCTACATACCATTACAGTGCTGCCACTGTTCCATCACCATCCCTAGACCTGACTAAAAGGTGATGTAGCTGCACATAAATGACACCAGTCATATACCAGGGACAAGCTGTGATATAACACACTCCCACCCAATTGATATCAGAAGCAATTGACCATTTAGCTGCTCCAGTGATATGTGATGGGGAGCAGCTCTGTGCAGCAGCACTCTGTGTAAGCAACACAACAGCTGGTGTATATACACAGATGTGCGGGTGGAACAGCTGCAGCCATCTCCCAGTCAGTGCTGAGCACACCCCACACACATGGCGGCCCCCGCCCTGCAGACATGAGATTATACAACGTGCATCCCCTACCTTATCACAGGGGGGCACTCGGCGGCCGGGGCGGTGTCTCTCTGCTATAATGGCTGTGGTGGTCCCCAGCATACTGCTCCCTGATCACTTCCTGATGCTGGAGTCGCCCTGCAATGACGTCACACGTGTCACCAGGGCCCAGCCCCGGGCTCTCTCCGTGGCCCCCGACAACGTGCAGCAGGCACCTCCCATTTAGGGGAACGCAATGACATCCCGTGCTGCTGACTGCACGTCTGGCCATACACTACAACTCCCATAGTCCTCCAGCCGCACTGTACGGGGATTCTGGGTAATCAGGTGGATTGTTGCAGCAAAATGCCACCTGATTACCCAGAATTCTTCTGCAGCGCAGCTGGAGGACCCTGGGAGTTGTAGTTTATGGATAGATGTGTATTTTTTCTTGCAGTGCTTGCATCCAAAAGAAAAGGGCGGTAACCGGATGATATGTCACCATATTGTTGTTTTTATTATTATTATTATTATTATTATTATTATTGCCACCATCTTATTATTACTAGTTGTAGTAGAATTATCATCACATTAATATTATCACCATATTATTCCGTATTGTCATTAATATTTTTACTATTGCCATATTAGCAAATCTCCCAACCATTCCAATTTTGGTGAGATAGTCCATCTTTTCAGGCACTGTCACAGCCGCCTAGCGTAGTGCATACCTTCCTGTTTTTTGGGGACTGTCCCGCTGTCCCACCTGCGGCCACAGTGTCCCGTGGTGGGGGGAAGTTGGGGGGAGCGAGTGATAATAGATGCCGTGCTATTCACAGTGCGGGGAGGATGCCCGTGAGCAGCCCAGCATCTTGCAGATGTTGGACACGCCCATTAGCGATGCAAACGGGGGCGTGCCGATATACCATGCCCCTTTATGGGTAGGCTACACCCCCTTTTCGGGAGCGTGTGCTGTAGAGTCCCGACCTGTGAAACTCAAATGTTGGGAGGTATGGTAGTGTCATACTTGCCTACACTCCCGCAAGTCATGGGAGGCTCCCGTTTTTTCGGGTAGCCCCCCGCACCCCCTGAAGTGTAGGCAGATCTCCCACATCCTGCTCACTTCCTAGTGAATCGGGCAGGATGGGGAAATTTAATGGGGAATTTGCCGGTCCGCGATGAGGGAGCGGGGCCTAATTACGTCACCAGCCCGGCCCTGCCTGGCGAACCAGCCTGCAGGAGCTGCTCCCGGAAAGCATATCTACAAAGTAGGTAAGTATGCCTAGTGTTCCGCAGGGAGAAGTAGCAGTAAATAGATGCTGGGAGACTGCCCCCGCAGATTCCAGCTCCCTGCCTCACAAATGTATGATTATCACCACTTAATTATCATATTTCTCAACTATCCCCATTTTGGCCGGTCAGACCTGCTTTATGGACACTGTCCCACGGCTCGCGGGGTGAAAAGGTTGGGAGGGAACTTTCTTTCATCGCGCATACGCTTGCCATCTAAACAGATACTGGGGGCAACCCAGGAGCTCGGAAAGCGATAAGACAGTCCCAGCAGTTTGCTCAGCCCAGTCTCATTAAATGCTCATAACTAGAAGTACAAATGTTGTTTATGATTTTCTGCAAAAGTGTTCTAAGTTTTTTTTTTAAACAAATAACTATTAAATTGTGAACACATTGGGGTCAATCCGATTAGGTGTGAATTGTGAGGTGTGAGTTACTATTTTCTCTTCAAATTCACATGGCGGATTCACTTTGCAACAATCCAATTAGCAACACGCACTGAACCAGTCTGACTGAATTTGCATTATTCCATTTGCACGTCCCTGAGGGTGAGAGATGGAAAGGAAAATCTTTATTTTAAGGTTAAAATGTCAGGCCACTGTGCTGAACCCCTTGGACACCCCTCATAATGACTGATAAGGCAATTGGAAGTTTCCAAATAGATTAATTAGTCCAATAATTACATGTCATTTATTGGAGTTAAATAAAAAAAAAAGTTTCCTCAAATTACCAGAAAATCTACTTTTTCGTTAGTCTAGGCACCTGAAATTTAATTACAATATTTTTTTTAATTGAAAAATAATTTTTTTTTAATCATCTTATTTACATTTTTCAAAGTGCCCCAAAATCACCTTTTTTTCCTCCTTTTTTTTACATTTCTCGTTTAATTAGTTTGAGATTAAATGAAAAAAGTTTGATTTTTATTTATTTTTTTCATTTTAAAAAGTAAATAAATCAGCCATTTGTCACCATTAAAAAATCTTCAGTACTTTTCTAATGCCCAGCATTCTATACGGTCCTGCTAACAAAATTATCAATTTTGGGGGGTGCAGGATGGTCTCCCCACTTTTTCATCCACTTCTCTCATTGCATTTGGTAGTCAATTTGCAAACTTTCGCTGCAAATACCGCAAATAGGCATTTTTTATTGGATTGGGGAATTCTCGGGTGCGCGCATTCGTGCGAAATCAGCGAGTTTCATGAAACAAACTCGCAATTCGCACCTAATTGGATTGACACCCTTAACCTGGGTACACACTATGCGATTGTGTACCCAACCGACGAAATGACCATACATACTGCACAATGCTGTGTACGATGGTGAGATGCGTCATTCCATGCTGCATTTAGCAACATGGTATCGTTCATTGCAGCACAGCAGATGCAACAATATGTTGAACGACCCATGGGCACGCTATCGGTTCTGTTCTAATCCGTGTCGGGGCAATATACTAACTTAAAGCATAGTACGTACCCAGCTTTAACTTTTTAAATCTGCCTAGCCTTTGCAAATGAGTTTAGTTGCATTTAGGTTTTACAAATGACCCCTCCCTTAACTACACGTACCATCTTGTGTTTTGTAAACTATGGTCCGTATTCAATTTGAGGCGAAAAGTCCAGATCACGATACCTTTCCGCTGATGACGTCATTATTGCCTGTTTTGGTTTAGCCCCGTATTCAATTTGAGGCGGAAAGTCATCGCAATGTAATAGGCGGAAAAGTATCGCCTATGAATGGGAGGCGGAAAAAAGTGCAGAATTGGGGTTTTGGGGTGCAACGTTACGGGAACCCCCGTGCAGCCTTTAGACAGGTAAACTATGTCAATTGAAAAAAAAAAAAAACACTTAAGAACACCCCAAAAAATCACTCATTTTGGGGTGTAAAAAAAAAATGTTGGGGAACAAAGTAAAAAACTAGCGAACTTGACTCTGGGGGGTACCCAAGTATGCCCCAAGTGTTTTTTTGACTGCAGCTGCTTGCAGAAGGTGGATTTTTCACGATTTTTTAAACTTCACTTTAGCAACTTTTAAATATGCTGACCCCCATTTTCAAGTACCCCAAATTTGCTGGGATAACTTATTTTCTGGAAAAAATACTGCTGAATACCATTGTGCACCACGTATAGAAAAACGCTATTTAGCAGCTATTGAGCCCGTTTAAAAACACCAAATACCTTCAGCAAGCCAAATCGGAGGGTACCATAGGGAAACCCCATGTCAGAGCATCTTTTTGGGGGTGTCAGTCTGATTTCCCCAAAACTGACATGACTTTCCGCTTGTTTAAGTTTTGCCGGGTACCGTTTTCGCGTGCTTTCAAATTGAATACGGGGTAAAGCGGGCACGTGCGCGTTACTTTTCCGCCTACAAAGCAGGTGAAGTAGGCGAAAAGTCCAGGACGCGAAAAAGTATCGCGGCTCGGCTCAAATTGAATACAGCTCTATGGGGGTAATTTAGAGCTGAGTGAATTTGCGTCCAAAACATACACATAAATGTGTGCCACACAAATGGCACATTTATTTTGTGTTGCACATATCTTAATATACATGTACTTCAAAATTTATATATTAAAAGCTCATCAAGATAAGTTCTAATCAGCACATCCCATATACAAAAGGTGAGTGACAAGAAAGTGTTATCAGTGTTCCAATTAAGGAAAGTGTTCCAATTAAGGACTGCCTTCCTAATGAAAAATGTCTAATACCTGCAGCGGGAAGCAATCGGGAAGCCGACTGCCTAAATACCGGCAGCCGGCTTCCCGACTGTCAGGGCGAAATGCTGGGCGTCTAGATGTAGACGCCCGCATTTCCAGACGGCGGGAGACCGGCGCCCAGCATCCCTATCGTAGTGATGCCGGGCGCCGCGACCGGACAGCCGCGGGGGGGAGGGTTAGGTTTAGGGCTCCCGGGGGGGACTTAGGGTTAGGCACCCCCCCGGGGGACTTAGGTTTAGGCAGCGGGGAAGGGGGTGGTTAGGGTTAGGCACTTAGAGGGGGGATTAGGGTTAGGCACTTGGGGGGGAAGTTAGGGTTAGGCACCCCTAAGGAGGGTTAGGGGGGTTAGGTTAGTAGATACTCACCTATCCACGATCGGGATTTCCAGCGCTGTCGGGCTTCCGCTGCTCGGAACTCTGCTGATGTCGGCCTGCCGCTGACGGGAATCGAACCGCCAGCCATGCGGCCGACGGTATTTCATACCCATTCCCCTGCAGCATATAGGACCTTGCCGCCAAGGAAAATTATTGTAAGCACTAAATGCAAGGGAATCTGCATACAGAATGGAAGCATAAGACTTTGTGGGTCATGAATGCATGGCAAATCTGGTTGTCATGTCACTCAGGTGCTGATGTAGAACTATCTACTGTACATCAGCACCTGAGTGACATAACAGCCAGATCAAAATCAAACATACAATTTACTCCAGGAGTGTCTCCGCTCTGCTGGCGATGTCATCAGCATAGGGGTTCGGTATTTCACATCTGGTGGGACTGCCCATTGATTGTCCCGTTTTGGAGAAAGATTATAGCCTTGGCATCAGAGATTCTGGGCTCACCTGTCCCGACTGGACCAGATTTTTGGCTTTTATCGCACTCAGATATACCCATTTCTAAATATAAAAAGTCTTTACTCAAACATCTGAATAATGCAGCCAGAGCGGTAATAACAGTCCGTTGGCGTTCTTCTGTACCTCCCTCACCCTGGGAATGGTTCCAACGCATAGATTTCTTTATGTAAATGGACAACATTATTTACTTGACCCCCGAAAAACACTCTGCGTATGTGACACTATGGTTTAGTTGGATGGGCTTTAAAACTTCCTCCTCCTACAAGGATCTGATACCCCCCGGGAACAAGTATAAGTATCGGTTTTGATAGGCTATAATATGTAGCTTTGGTTATACATTTACCAACTAGATCTTGAATGGCCACATACTTTTACTTTTATTATATAGTGGATATCTTTGCTCTGCCCTATATCATTCCTTATGTTCCTCCCCCCCTGTTGTGTCTATCTTGTACTATGTTACTATGTTTTTTATTGTATTATTTTTCTGAAATTTAATGGATCTATGCAATTTGAATGTCGTACAGGTGTCTTTTGTATATCCCCCTATTTATTTCTACTCTCATATTGTATATGTATATTGAAAAATATATTTGAAAATAAAGAATTTATAAGAAAAACATCACACATCCATCTATCCTCTGTACACTACAAGTCGTGTTACACAAAGCGTGAGCACTGTGTGACTCGGTAGCGCCGAGCATCTTTTTGTGCGACTTCTTCCTTCAGATGCGTGTTATTCGCACAGTGATGCGAATAGAACGCATAAGCAGCCTCTGCTGATTAAAATGATATGCAGCATGTCTATGTTCTGTGAGCCAGTGCGGGTGTATCTGCATGCAAAATGCTATGCTACAATGTCAGCAGCTGTGATACTGCGACGTAGCGCTTCGCATGCAGATACACCCGCAGTTGCACACAGAATATAGGCATGCTGCATATCATTTGAATTGGCAGAAGCTGCTTGTGGATCCTATTCGCATCACTGTGCAAATAAGATGCATCTGAAGGAAAAAAGATGCTCGGCGCTACTGAGTCAGGCCACGCCATGGCTTGGCGTGACTGGAAGGTCTGTTTAACACGCAAGAAGGCTAGATGTATGTGGACACATCTGTATGTTCAGAGGACCTGATTCAGAGTTGTACAGTATTTGAATCGCTGCTGTGTCTTTGGGGGCACTGCGAGTGATCTAGCAGACATTGATCGGTACATGCGCAGTACAGATCCAGTGCATGCTCCGATCGGCCACCATTGGAGTTGTACGAAACCCAGTCATGTATTTTGACAGCCACTGTAGCATTGCTTTCATGATTTCTGCATCAGTTGAGTGAAATCAGCCAAGTGCAATAACGACACGCTTTTAAAATGTGTAAACATAGAAAGTATAAATTGTCCTTTACAAAACCACTATTGGAAAAGTGAATCTAGATACCTGACATCTCATTCCGATACATCCTGTTCTGTGCTGCTTGCTGCAATGACCTTCCTTAGAAACATATCTGCCGCAGAAAGCCAGTGTAATAGTAAATCAATGGTGCAGTGTGCCAGACGGAAAAGCAACAGTACTCAGTGGACATTAGTCCCTTTAACCCTGCCAGGTGATATAATATACACTGATGCTCATTGGAACACTGTCATACTGCACAGATTTATATAATACAATACGTATAATATAATATGTAAATAGCATATGTCCTATAAAATAGAAAGCACTACTTACAGATGATATTACATTTATTGTCTAATTAGCAATAGATTTATGTGGTTGAGACTAACCATTGGCCTGATCATTACGGATAGCTATTGCAGCCCAACATAAGAACGCCCACTACCCCTTGCTCACATTCATAATACTTAGCAAAACAGCGAAACCGTCGGTAACATCGAGAACCATCGTAGCCACACGCACAATTGCACAAGGTCAAACCTTACTCAGAAATTGCTAACCTCGTCGCACGCAGTGAGATCTCAAGCTGCGTATGCCATCGCAGTGACTAATTTATACACGACCATGAAACGGCATTCAAGCGCACTGACACGCCTGCGTTTCGCTGACCCCCCCGTCAACACCCCCAAACGCTCACTACCTGTTAATCACTCTGCGATGGGTCTGTGTAGTGTTTGCAATTGCAGAGAGACCTTCACGCACGCGCACTGCGATGCATACGCATGCACGGAGAGCAACAATTGGTCGTCTACGTGCGGAATCGCAGTTGCAATGAGTAATGAATCAGGCCCCAGTGGCAAACGCAGGATTTTGAAAGGTGGGTTTCCAATTCCTTGGTTACCGCACCAATGAAAAAACATCTAGCCACAAATATATATATATACACTATCGTTCAAAAGTTTGGGGTCACTTAGAAATGTACTTATTTTTGAAAGAAAATCACTGTTTTTTTTCAATGAAGATAACATTAAATGAATCAGAAATACACTCTATACATTTTTAATGTGGTAAATGAATATACTAGCTGCAAATGTCTGGCTTTTAAAGGAATATCTAGATAGGTGTATAGAGGCCCATTTCCAGCAACCATCACTCCAGTGTTCTAATGGTACATTGTGTTTGCTAAGGGCATTAGAAGACTAATGGATGATTAGAAAACCCTTGTGCAATTATGTTAGCACAGCTGAAAACGGGTTTGCTCATTAGAGAAGCTATAAAACTGGCCTTCCTTGAGCTAGTTCAGTATCTGGAGCATCACATTTGTGGGTTCGATTATACTCTCCAAATGGCCAGAAAAAGAGAACTTTCATGTGAAACTCGACATTCTATTCTTGTTCTTAGAAATGAAGGCTATTCCTTGCGAGAAATTGCCAAGAAACTGAACATTTCCTACAGCAGTGTGTACTACTCCCTTCAGAGAACAGCACAAACAGGCTCTAAACAGAGTAGAAAGAGTAGTGGGAGGCCCCCGGTGCACAACTGTGCAAGAAGACAAGTACATTGGAGTCTCTAGTTTGAGAAATAGATTCCTCACAAGTCCTCAACTGGCAGCTTCATTAAATGGTACCCACAAAATGCCAGTGTTAATGTCTACAGTGAAGAGGCGACTGTGGGATGCTGGTCTTCTAGGCAGAGTGGCAAAGAAAAAGCCATATCTGAGACTGGCCAATAAAAGGAAAAGATTAATATGGGCAAAAGAACACAGACATTGGACAGAGGAAGATTGGAAAAAAGTGTTATGGACAGACGAATCGAAGTCTGAGTTGTTTGGATCACACAGAAGAACATTTGTGAAATGCAGAACAAGTGAAAAGATGCTGGAAGAGTGCCTGACGCCAAATGTCAAGCATGGTGGAGGTAATGTGATGGTCTGGAGCTGCTTTGGTGCTGGTAAAGTGGGAGATTTGTACAAGGTAAAAGGGATTTTGAATAAGGAAGGTTATCACTCCATTTTGCAATGCCATGCCATACCCTGTGGACAGCGCTTGAATGGAGCCAATTTCCTCCTCCAACAAGACAATGACCCAAAGCGCACCTCCAAATTATGCAAGAACTATTTAGGGAAGAAGCAGGCAGCTGGTATTCTGTCTGTAATGGAGTGGCCTGCGCAGTCACCAGATCTCAACCCCATTGAGCTGTTGTGGGAGCAGCTTGACTGTATGGTACGTAAGAAGTGCCCATCAAGCCAATCCAACTTGTGGGAGGTGCTTTAGGAAGCGTGAGTTGAAATTTCTTCAGATTACCTCAACAAATTAACAGATAGAATGCCAAAGGTCTGCAATGCTGTAATTGCTGCAAAAGGAGCATTCTTTGACGAAAGCAAAGTTTGAAGGACAAAATTATTATTTAAAAAAAAAAAATCATTATTTCGAACCTTTCCAATGTCTTGACTATATGTTCTATTCATTTTGCAACTACGGTAATTTGATAAATCAAAGTCAGTTTACATGTAAAACACTAAATTGTCTGGGTGACCCCAAACTTTTGAACGGTAGTTTATATACATAGAAGTAACTTACACAGGATTTAGGACCACTACAGTAAAATATACCACTCAGCCTATGACGGGGTACACACACACTGACTGACACAGACACACACACACCTCTATCACTAAAAAACATGAATGCAGCAGGCAAATAAATACTGCCAGCATGATGTATTAAAGACCCCCGTCCCCCCAGTAGTATCCCTTATACAGTGCCCCCAGTAGTGGTCCCCCTATGCAGTGCCCCTTATACAGTGCCCTCAATAGTCCCCTTATACCATGCCCCAGTAGTGGACCCCCCTATGCAGTGCTCCCAGTAGTGCCCTTATACAGAGCCCCCAGTAGTGGTCCGCCCTATGCAGTGCCCCCAGTAATGCCCCTTATACAGTGCCCCCAGTAGTGGTCTGCCCTATGCAGTGCCCCCAGTAATACCCCTTATACAGTGCCCCCAGTAGTGGCCCCCTATGCAGTGCCCCTTATACAATGCCCCAAGTAGTGGTCCGCTCTATGCAGTGCCCCTTATACAGGGGCACCAGTAGTGGTCCTTTGCACGGCCTCTTATATACCACAAGACACACAATATACTTACCTGAATATTTGCTCCTGTGCCCGCCAACGTCTGCTCCTCTGTCCTCCTGCTCGGCACTATGGAAGAGACGTCATGACGTCTCTCCCATCACCCACTGCAGGAGCCGGAAGGAGGAGCTCATGAGTGAGATCCAGCCCGGCTCCCTCCATGGATACAGCAGCCAATGAGAGTCTGTCTGACTCTCATTGGTTGCTAAAACAAACATACCGCCTCCGTGTAGTACGACTGTACTACCCGGCGCTTGTATGTTTGTTACTGTGTAATGCGGACTGCAGTCCTCAACTACACTTAATGAAACCGAGGGCGCTATGCCACTTGGGCCCCATGTTCTGAAGCTTTTTGTCAATTAAGGTTTTTATCACTATCTTCTGTAACATATATAGTGCTATTTATAAAATCCTCTTGATGTCATCACGTTGGCATGTAAAGAGAATTGGGACGAGATGTAATATGGTCCAAGTTTTTTTGTGTGAGACAAACTGAGACATTCTCACACATTTAAAGGTCCGAGTTTGTCTAGTTCGAGGCTGTTACACTATGCAAGTCCGGCTGAGTTTTCTCCTATGAAAACTCGGACTTTTTAATGCGACTAGCAATAAAAGGTCCGAGTTATACAGAAGCCTTCACAGATCATTGAGATCTGTAAAGGCTTCTGTGTCTAAAAAAAATGTATGTATGAAGGAAGAGAAAGAAGGCTCTTTTTCTGGGGCACTCTTATATATAATATTATACAAATATGTCTTTCCCTGGGTCCGGGAGCGGCACACGATTTTCGGGAGGCTCCCAACCAAATTGGGAGGGTAGGAAAGTATGATTTATCTCATAGTCCTAAGGGATAAGGGTGGAGGAGTAGTCATTCTTGATAGAGAGAAATATGAACAAGAAACAGAGAACCTCCTTTCAGACAGAGAAACATATAAGAAACTAATAAGCGATCCAACAGCAAAATTTCAAAAACAGTTGATGGAAAATCTAGAAGATGGCCTCGAATTTGGAATTAACAATAAAAAGGAATTTGATTTCTTGAATATAAAAGCCCCAAAGATCCCAACCCTGTACCATTTACCGAAGATCCATAAGGATGAAGTGAATCCACCGGGACGACCAATAGTGTCTGGGATAGGCTCAATGACCTCAAATCTTTCTAAATACATTGACTTTTTCTTGCAGCCAATTGTAGAAAAACAAAAAATTATCTTCAAGATACCATGCATTTATTACAAGTTATCGAAGAAATAGAATGGAAAGAAGACTATTTACTTTGTACTAGTGACGTTAAGTCACTTTATACATGCATAGGACACCAAGAGGGCTGCGAAGCCTCAAGACACTATTTATCAACACAAACAGATATCAATAACAGTCAAATTAACTTTATCATGGAGAATATTAATTTTATTTTACAGAAGAATTATTTTTGGTATAATGGCGATTTTTATTTACAGACAAGAGGAACGGCCATGGGGACATCTTTCGCCCCCAGTTACGCAAATTTGTTTGTAGCGTACTGGGAAGACGAGAACATTTGGAAAAACAATATATACCGAAAAAATTTAATTCGATGGTAAAGGTATATAGATGACCTCTTTTTTATCTGGATGGGAAAGGAGGAAGAATTACAAGAGTTCATTGCCTACATTAATAAGAACACATTAAATCTTGAATTCACTACTACCTACAGTAAAGAGATGGTCATATATCTCGACCTGGAAATTTTTATAAAAGACAACAACATTCAAACTAGATGCCATACTAAAAAAGTGAATGGAAACAATATGCTACATTATAGCAGTTTTCATCACCGCAATTGGATCCACAATATTCCTGGTGGCCAATTACGTAGGATTAGACGAAACTGTACTGAAGAAAACACCTTTTTAGAACAAAGTGAAATATTGAAAGAAAAATTTATACAGAAGGGATATAAAGAAACTTTAAATAAAAAGAAATAATGAAAGTATCTAAACTGAATCGGAATGAATTGATTCAATATAAACCGAAATCAAATGATGTCGGAACAAATAAATTCACTACTAGTTTCATTATCTAATTTAGTACAGATCACAAAAAAGTTGAACAGATTTTAGAAAAATACTGGCACATTCTTCTATTAGATAAAGATCTCAATACACAAATTCCTCCTAAACCTAAAATAATCTACAGACGAGCAAAAAATCTTAAACAGGAACTAACCAATAGTTATATTACAGTGGCAGAACAAGAACAAAGAACTACCATAACACCAGGTTTTCATTTTTGTTTACAATGCAAGGGGTGCAAAAACCATGTGGGTATCAATAGATAGGGCAAACTAAAAGACAACTAAAAATTCGAGTTTCCGAACATATATATAATATAAAAAAAGGATTAAAAACTCATAGTGTGTCTCAACATTTTCTGGAGAAACATAATCAAGATCCATCTGGCCTGAAATTTGTTGGCATACAAAAAATTGCCCCCCATTGGAGATGAGGCAATATAGTAGACATACTAAAAAGAAATGAAACCAAATGGATTTATTCATTAAAAACTTTACAGCCATTGGGACTTAATGTAGATATTGAGCTTAATGTATTTTTATAAAAATATCCCCCCTTCTTCACTTTTATCATTTAGCTATATGTTGTATGTTCGTCTTCAATGTTGTCCTATTTTTTTATTATATTATTTTTTATTTTATTATTTTATGTGAAACCACATGTTTTAACATTGGCCCATGAGCTTACCGCTCTTTTTCGGCCATATTTATGATGACCACTTCCGTTTTTTTATTGTTTAATAAAGTTTTCCCTATAAAAGGAAGTAACCAGAGAGAAGGAAACTATCCTTGAAAAAGTACCTAGGCAGGTACGAAACGCGTTGGACCCCTGAGATAGTGTGGAGGAAGAACAGTGGAGCATTACTGGACTACAACTTGACGATCTTCCTGACTTGCTGACGTCATCCTGTGCTCGCTGCTCACAACCACCACTACCCCACTTACACTTCGTGCAGCTTCCTGTGCAGTGCAGGCGATTCAACACGCTGCCAGCACTAGAAGCCACAGATTAAGGTAGGGACAGCTAGGTCGCATTGGATTTAACATACCACTGCATGCTTGCTTGGACCTGCCATCAATTTTTCCTAAAAGAGCTTAAACATATGGTTTCAGTGTTCTATGGCCCTCAATCAGAGCCGCACGTTAACAACAGTACGCTCGTTGCGTTCCGATGTTGACTAACCGCGCATGCGTCGGTGTTACACCGCGCATGTGCGTACGGCAGATTGCAAGCTTTTTTTCTCTCGTTCCTAAAATAGCGTACAGGAAGTGACATGTCAAATGTGATTGACAGAACAGGGCGTTTTTGGGTGTTGACGGGGGTGGAGATGAAAAAACGCAGGCGTGGCGAGGCGTTTTTGGGGCGTACATACATTAGCAGATGCGAACGTCAAATGTGTTCGGACCGTCTCATACGTCACTGAAACATCCGCTTTCCCTTCAAAATGCTCGCACAGCTTAGGGTCAGGATTACTCGACCACATTGGCGATGGCCTTCTCCTCCGTCCCGGGACTCCACGATGGTGCAGCGATTAATCGCGGCTGGTCAGTAAAGTAATTAGTGTTGGATTGAAATCCGGCTTGGTATGTGTTTGGAAAGCAGTTTATTGGGATAGCACAAAAGCGTACGCAGGTGGAAATCAGAGCTGCTAATGTCATGATTACATAATCAATTAGCGTACATTTTTGGGCTTTTATTTTGGCCACAATTTGGTGGTTATGGCCTATTGTAACAATAATGTCATCATCTTTTAATTAGCTCCCCTTTTTTTTGGTTTACTGTGGAATTTGCATCGCTATGTGTTTTTTTAAACGTTCCTTAAAGAGGCCTTTTTTTTTTAAAAAGAGGGTCAGTTTTTGCGTTTAAGGCCAGGATTAAATGTAACACATTTGTACAATAATGTCACAATACAATGTCAGTGTTTTGTTTTTAATTTATTGTTTACACACAAACAAATTGGCATAATATTGTATTGCCTTTTTTTGTGGCCAAGATATTTGATCAAAAAAAAAAAAAAACATAACTACTAACATAAGCGTAAATACAAATTTTAAAAACATTTCACAAGAAAGGAGAGGGAAGTTTTGACCAGAAAGGAATATGAGCCAAGCACAGAAGGAAAGTGGGAAAAGTCGCCATTGCTGTCACCGTTTTCTCGCCCGTTTGGCTGGGTGAGGGTGGGCGCCAGACCGGGTCCGGGATGCCATCGGGCTGGCCTGTCCAGAGGCAGATGTTGTGGCCTCTGGACTAGGCACAGGGCTAGGCACATTTGGAGGATTGCCTGATGTTGTGCCAGAGGTGGAGGATCTGGATGTTCCGGCAGGAAGGGAGGTCGGCTCCACCATGTGCTGGCGAACGAGCTGCTCCAGGGCATCGGCGATGCGGATGTTGGCCCTGGTATTTTCCGCCAGGGCCTGAGCAATGGTCACGTTGGCCGCAGCATTTTGCTCCAGGGCCTCAGCCACCCGTATCAGACTGGCGTCCATCCTCTGCAGAATCTCCGTATGGCAATCCGATTTAAAATTGAGTTCTGTGAGGAGGCCCACTGCCTGCGAGGGGGCACGCCCTGGACTGGCTTCTGCAGGGTCCTCAGCCGGATGTACTGGTTCCTCCCCTGCAGAGTCAGCAGAAATTCTGCGGCCAAGGCTCCCCTCTGGAGCAGACTCATCCGCCTCTGTCTCTGTTAGGAAATTGGAGAAAAGACTCACATTAGAATCTACATATTGGCACAATAGCATTTCTGAGTTGGTGACATCACAAGACTTACCTTGGGCAACATGAGGAGCCGCAAAGTCTGGCATGTCCGTATCCATGTTGGACACGCCAAACACCTCCACAGCCTGCACACACCCCTGTGCCATCTCTTCTAAGTCTGTCAACTCCAATGACACAGGGGTGGGACCCCCACCTGTCCCCCTTGCATGCCTAGCCCTGTCGGCAAGTTTTTGTTTTAGACGATATTTGAAGTCTGCCCATCTGTGGAATGAATTTGGAACCATTATCCTTTTTTTTACAATGGGGTTTGTTTATAGGATGGGAAAGTGTTTACTTACCGCCGTTTGACATCCCGGGCTAGACGGACATAATCACCCACCCTATTGACAGCAACGGCGACCTCCTCCCACATTCTCCACTTCTGGCTTTGGCTCATATTCCTGGCTGCCTGGGGCAGGATGTCAACGCACTTCTGGATCAAAACCTCCATCTCCTTGCTTGTGAAATGTGGCTGCCTTTTTTTTTTTGCAGCTTTGGCGGGTTGACTGGGGCCAGCAGTCTCTTCCATGTCATCCTCCTCACCTATTTGGGTAAATATGCAGATTTAGCCACTTCACAACTTGCACAATATTATGTTTTAAAATACTCATTGACACAAAATGCATGAAGGCCTTACCGCCGCAATTTTGACCATTGTTTCCCTGGTTTGAAGCCATGTCTCTGCTTCCAGCATGAAATCATCCAGAAATTCTATGTGATTTCGTGACGTATTTATACATGCGTCGTTAGTTTGCGGCCGCATCATTGATTGTGCGTCCCTATGATTCATCCTTAATTTGTGCGGGAAAATAAACACTATTTATGGCTTGGTGTGTGTGGATTCGAGGTGGGGTTGTTGGAGTGTTGTCGGTTAAGTGGTTTGGATTTGGTTGGTTGGTTGCGTTTGGAGGATTTTGGAGAGTTGTTTTTTTGTTTGTTTTTGCTACATTTCTTTGGTTTTTCCGTTCGCATTTTTTTCATTTTTTCAACATCCTTTCCTGATTTGGTAAGTTTTGTGCATTCAAATTTGTGGCCAATTGGTGTATTCTTCTGTTTTGTGGTTAGTTAATTTGTTTAACACTCATTTCATCTTTTTTAGTTTTTTTTTGTTTTCGGACCCAAAGAAGTTTTTTGAGGACATCTTATATATTCGAGTTGGGTAAGTCCATTTTTTGACTTGCATTTGCGAATGAATTACGGCATTTTTGACTGTTGGTGTAGCGCCTTGCATTTGCGAATGAATTACGGCATTTTTGACTGTTGGTGTAGTGACTTGCATTTGCGAATAATTTACCGCATTTTTGACTGTTGGTGTAGTGACTTGCATTTGCGAATAATTTCCCGCATTTTTGACTGTTGGTGTAGTGACTTGCATTTGCGAATAATTTACCGCATTTTTGACTGTTGGTGTAGTGACTTGCATTTGCGAATAATTTACCGCATTTTTGACTGTTGGTGTAGTGACTTGCATTTGCGAATAATTTACCGCATTTTTGACTGTTGGTGTAGTGACTTGCATTTGCGAATGAATTACCGCATTTTTGACGGCTTATTCATCATATAATCCAGTTTTGCTTTTCCCTTTTCCATTTTTTGGGTCCATTTGAACCCTATTTGACGTACGGTGTGCAATGTAGTTTTCATCGATGGCCAAATGTGTTTTTCCGCTATTTTCTGTGTTGGCTTGCAACAATTTTTAAACAAAAAAAACACCCTCTAAATTTTTGAAGTCTCATTGTTGCCTTTTTTACAGTTTATACGTATCATGACAATACCCCGGCATGTAAGCAGCTATGGATGGTATCAGAAAGCTAAGTTGTTTTTTCTTACTTTTGGGGTGGGTCAAAAGCCTTACATTGTAAACTTTGAATTTCAGGTAGATCTGGGGCGAATTGTTCTGGCCCTGCTCCCGGAAGACGACCAACCTCAAACTCGTCCCAGGCGTAGGCATCGTAGGCATGCAAGGCCCCAGATATTTCGAACACGTGTCACCCTTTTTGGAATGCCCGATGATGAGGTTTTAAGACGCTACCGTCTACCTCCCAAAATCATCATAGACACTCTCTCATTAATAGAAAGTGATCTTGAGCGGCAAATTGACAGTCCAACAGCAATACCACCACTGACGCAATTTATGGCGGTGTTACATTTCTGTGCCTCAGGATCGTTTCAAACAACGGTGGGAATAGTGGCGGGCATCTCCCAATCCTCCTTTTCCCGGATCCTGAGGGCAGTGATGGAGGCACTTTTCAAGCACCTCCATCATTTTATTAAAATGCCTTTGGATATGGGTGCCCTTAGTGTGGCCAAGGCCAATTTTTACCAAATAGCTGGCTTCCCACACATCATAGGGGTTGTGGATGGTACTCACATACCACTTCAGCCTCCAGCACGGCTGGAGGCAATATTTAGAAACAGGAAACACTATCACTCCCTGAATGTAATGGTGGTATGTGATGCCTCCCTCCAGATCCTGTCCCTGAATGCTAAATTACCCGGAAGTGCTCATGACTCCTTCGTCATCCGGCAATCAGGGATATGGCAGAAATTAACCAACCTACAAGCTGGTGATGCGTGGCTTCTGGGTAAGTGGAGACCTTTAGTACATAACAATGTTAAGCTTGATACACAGTGTTCCTGATGTGGTCTATTTTTGTTCACAGGAGACAGTGGATACCCTTGCATGTCCTGGCTGCTCACTCCTTATTTGGCTCCCACACCAGGGCCACAAAGTGCGTATAATTCCGCACTTACAGCCACCAGGCAAGTGGTGGAGCGCTGTATCGGCCTTTTAAAAGGCCGATTCAGATGCCTCCACCGCTCTGGTGGCGAGCTCATGTATGTGCCGGATATGGTGTCTAAAATTGTGGTCCAGTGTGGGATATTTCACAACATTGCCATAAGGAGTGGTGTCCCAATGCAGCCAGAGGATGCCTTACCTGAGGATGGCCCCCCCGAGGTTGGTCGAAGGTCAGTATGTGGGGGGGCCATACGCGATGATGTGGTGGCCAGATTTTTTAGGTAAGTTTGTTCAAAACTCCAGTGTTTATACCTAATGTGTTTGTTTTTTTTGGCAAACATCTAATTTATTTTTAATTTTCTCACCATCTTCTGTTTGTTCACATAATCTTTGGCACTCCAACGCTCACTACTTCCTGCTACCCTTACCAAACCTGGATCTGGTCCTTTTGGGCATATATTCTGGAACCCATATCGCAACGCCATGTTTGTGGAATCATGTTGGCATGGTCCTTCGTCAACCAGTTCTTGATTTTGTGTTTTTATTTAATTTTTTCTTGGTATGTGTTGTATTTGAATTTATCACTGTGTATTTTTTTGGGGAGTGACCACTTTGTTTTCTCTGTTATGTGGTGAATAAATGTTTGAAGAGTGAAATGGTCTTCCTTTTTTGGGACGTTAACAGCAAGTGTAACCAGGTTAACACAAGTTACATTTGACTAAGGGGTAAACCAGTACTGACGCCAGTTGAGCAAAACTGAAATATGTTTTCAGCTTTCCAATCCACACCAAAAGGAAGCCTGGCCCAACCTTGGGATTTGTAAGATTGGCCTAAGCAGCTTGCGCACCAAGTAGGAACCTGGAAAATGTAGAAATCTGAAATTGACACTACACCCAAAAAGGGAAATTACATTGTTACTGTTATGTGTTTCTGGTGTCTGTTTGACATACAAAGACAAAACACAATCTAACTTTTAAAAAAGGGAAATCCTTGCAGGAACTTATGTCAGGCTAAACTATCTTGGTTTTGGTTTTTAAAAATGAGCCACAACGTATATTTGTCTTTAAAAATTTATTGGGCAAATACAAAAAAAAAAAAAAACTAATGCCGAAGGAGGCCAGACAGCCGGTCGAGGGCCACCAGAAGGCCGATTACATGGTGGCGCATCTGACCCACAACATCCGCCACCTCTTGCCGACGCCTCTGTTCCTCTGTGGGTGAGAAAAGTGTGTGGGTTAATACAACAATAGGGACTCCACAGAAAAACATTAAAAAAAAAACAAATCACTCCTAAACCCAAAAACATAAATAAAAAGGGTGGGCTGGCAAAAATACAAGGCCTAGGTACAAATTCCCACAGGTATGATATGTGTATGCTTAAATCACCAGGAAGAGGTAAAGGCAAACCTTCACAATCAACAAAAGTCAAGCCACAAAAACACGAAGAAAGGCACGACACATGATTACATACAAACAGTTTGTGCTTTAAAAAAAAATAATAAAAAACATACCGGGAAACAAATCGGGAGCTCCGGCAAAACCTCCATGATCCTCCTCGGAGGATCCGTCATTCCCCAAAGAATGGGGCGGAGTTATGCTGGACTCCGGGGAGGGGGTAATTGGAAGAGGGGTGGGTGGAGGAGAGGGGGAAGTGGGACGGAGGGGAAGGAGGCCCGACATTTCCGGGAGAGGGTCTGGGGAGGAGTGGGGAATAGGGGAAAGATTTGGGGTGGAGTGTTGGCTGGGGGTTGGGGAGAGTGGGCGGGAACGCCGACGTTGACGGCGGAGTCTTGGCTGTCCCCCTAAAATATGTCAAATAAATTGCGTTTAGTTTATGGACAAATCCGGGCAAACAAACAAAAAAAAAAAAAGAAAAAATAAATAAAACCCAAAAAAATAGCAGTAGAATTAAAAATTCATAAAAAGAGGGAAAACATGCAGACGCAGATATGAGTACAAATAATAAATAGAACAGACAGGAAAACATGCACACGCAGATATGAGTACAAATAATAAATAGAACAGACAGGAAAACATGCAGACGCAGATATGAGTACAAATAATAAATAGAACAGACAGGAAAACATGCAGACGCAGATATGAGTACAAATAATAAATAGAACAGACAGGAAAACATGCACACGCAGATATGAGTACAAATAATAAATAGAACAGACAGGAAAACATGCACACGCAGATATGAGTACAAATAATAAATAGAACAGACAGGAAAACATGCAGACGCAGATATGAGTACAAATAATAAATAGAACAGACAGGAAAACATGCACACGCAGATATGAGTACAAATAATAAATAGAACAGACAGGAAAACATGCACACGCAGATATGAGTACAAATAATAAATAGAACAGACAGGAAAACATGCAGACGCAGATATGAGTACAAATAATAAATAGAACAGACAGGAAAACATGCACACGCAGATATGAGTACAAATAATAAATAGAACAGACAGGAAAACATGCAGACGCAGATATGAGTACAAATAATAAATAGAACAGACAGGAAAACATGCACACGCAGATATGAGTACAAATAATAAATAGAACAGACAGGAAAACATGCACACGCAGATATGAGTACAAATAATAAATAGAACAGACAGGAAAACATGCACACGCAGTTTGCCCCACAAACACAAACATTAAAACCACAATACATAACACTTACTTGCCAGGATCTGCATGCGAAAGCATGCCAGCAAGCGGGGCGTTCGCCGTTGCAGGTCGGACCACCTGCGCTCCAGCTGCCCGATGTTGCGGCGTGATCCGAAGGATCGCAGGCGGGACCGTACCTCCGCATACGCGGAGCGCTTCTGTCGGTTGGTCATGGGTTCTGGCTGGCTGGTGATCCGGCGATCCATGACCTCCGTAAGCACCAGCAGCTCACGCCTGGTGAATGCGGAGGCTCTCATGATGGCAATGGTGTTTTTCTTAAAAATCATTTTTGATAAAGTGTGTAAAAATTTTCTGATTGGCTAATGTATTTTGGAACTTAACAGGAGCAATTTTATTGGTTAGTGTATGAGTCATGTGTTCGACAGGGCCAGAAATCTCTGGAGAGTTAGGATAGGCTTGATGCAGTGACATGCGTAAGCAAATTTAAATAAAGAAATGAACCCAGGGAAATATGCGGGGATCCACAGCAATAGTACAATTGTTTAATTGTGGTTCACATGTTTTTTAAACAATAAAAGCGAATGTTTCATCCGTACGTATTCTGCGGGTAAACACAAACACAGACAAGAGTAAAGTTTCTTGCATTGTGTTGAAAAAAAACAAACAATTAAGCTAATTGATACATTGATTGGCATGATACCATTGATGGAGGTAGGCAGAATAAAGGAGCAGGTAATCGACATCTGACAAGGCCACTTCCTGTTTATACTTGTGCGTGCGTTCCTTTCAAGCCATTTCGGGGATGTACGCTCGCTATTTCGTACGCTCGTTAGTTAGAGGAGGGGTCGTCAGAGTTTAGGGAGGAATTTTAGATGCGAACGAAAATACGAGCGAGCCATTGAATTTAAATATTTTTGTACGTACGCCTAACGTACGTGCGCCCGCTTGCGTGCGGCTCTGAATGAGGGCCTATGTTTGTTCCTTTGTTTGTTTGTTTTTCCATATAATTTTTTTATTTTATTTTTTTATTGTTTCATTTTTTTGTTTTCTCTGATCTAGTTTTAACAAGCGCTCGTTTTCCCTTTCCTTATCTCATAGTCCGCCAGGATTGAATATTCATATATAGCACACTTAAATACCACAAAGTGTGTTGTTACACATTAGTTCATAGGGATATATACATCATTCATTGATCTAAGGAGCTCATTGAGACCCGCTCGCAAGTTGCAGTCGCTTGCTGGCAAAAAGGGGCCGGATATTTAAATGAAGTGCTCGCACTGCGTTGAGTAAGGACGCCCACTATGTTTTAGCGAGCTACGATAAAGTGCGCTCGCAAGTGTCTAAAGACGCCCCCTTGCCACTCGCAACACACGTCATCTCCGGGAAATGTAGGATTAATCGGGACCATCGTGAGCCATCGGAGCTGCTTGCAGCCCTTGACTTAACCCGCCGCAAGCACAGCTATCAATGCTGGCTGAAATACATGCAGGTGACGTGTACAATGACACTATTTTGCTAATTATGCACACCCTTTAAACAGCGTTTTGGCGGCCTGACACGCCTGCGTTCACACATCCACTCCCCCGTTCACAAGCAGCTTCCCCTGTTACCACCCACAAACGACACTATCTGTCACTCAAAGCAGCGACCTGATAGTGGCTTACGAGCAACCAAAATCAGATCGCAACGAATGGCTTGCGCACGTGCACTGTGAATTATACACATGCGCAGATGGGCAAAAATCGCTCAGAGTGAGCGGGTCTGAATCAGGTCCTAAGAGTGATATTCACAGTAGTCATAGGAATCAAAATATTCCAAAAATCATGTCCATAGATAGTACACCCACATAGAGATAATCAGTGTACCACACTAATCACAGGGACCTCTAAGACATCTGATCATCCCAGAATCATGTCCATAAATAGTACACCCACATAACAGATAGGAGAGTGTATCATACTATTCACTGGGATTTCTAAAGCATCTATTCATCCCAAGAGACAAAGTATTCTAGTCAGATATTAGTCTGACCACAATGCTGATTAGTAAAGACAATGGCCCTCATTCAGAGCCACTCGCTAGCGGCAGTACGCTCGTTCCGAGCGATGTTCGCACATCTGCGCATGCGTACGGTTTTTAGTACGCATGCGCGAACCAGTCAGTGCGGCCGAAAATCGTTGGTACGCAATATAGCGAGGGCCTGCTATTTTGAGTGACAGAATGAGGCGTATGTGGGTGGTAACAGGGGAAGGTGCTTGAAAACGGGGAGTGGAGATCCGAACGCAGGCGTGCTTAAAGGTCAAAACGGGCGTTTTAAGGGAGTGCATAATTAATACAGCAGCGTCATTGACCACGTCACTTGGTTTTTTTTAACTCAGAACTGCTCGCAAAATAGCGGTTGAAAACACCAACCACAAGAATAGCGAGCAGTTCATACGCTGTACGATGTACTCGATTAATCTAATAAATAGCGGACATGACGTATGGTGCATGCGGCCAGGGGGCGTTTTTATCAAATAAACGAGCGTATGTTTTGCTCGCTCGTTCAGACTTAGAGGTGGGAACAGACTGCAATTTGCGAACGGATCATTTGAATAGCCACCCCTTGTTTTTGAACGAACGACCACAAATAGCGAACGGCTCTGAATCAGGCCCAATGTTATTTACATATTCAAAAGGTTAAATCCACAATGCTGGTTAGTTCAGACAATGTTAATTATGGTATGCAGTCATGAAGCCGACGGTCGAAATGCCGATCGCCGGCTTCCCGATGTGCAATCCCGACAGGGATCACTCTGTCATCTAGAGTGTTCGTTTATTACTGCCTGCGGTGTTCCTGGGTTGTGCTGTGCCTGCGGCATCACCGCTAATTGTAGTAATCTGTTTCCATCTTTCAGCCTGTTACCACCTCGGCTCTCGAACCCGCATCCCAGTTGTCTAGCCGCACCTCAGCCCACAAGGCCGCATCTCAGCCTGTTACCACCTCGGCTCACAAAGCCGCATCCTGGCTGTCTAGCAACACCTCGGCCCACAATACCGCACCTCTGCCTGTTACCACCTCGGCTCTCAAAGCCCCATCCCTGCTGTCAAAGCCCAGAAGGCCGCACCTCAGCATGTTACCAGCTCGGCTTTCAAAGCCGCATCCCGGCTGTCAAAGCCGCACCTTGGCTCACAAGGCCACATCTCAGCTTGTTACCACCTCGGCTCTCAAAGCCACCTCTAATCTTGTTTCCATATTGGCTCTCAAAGTTGCATCCCGGCAGTCATAGCCGCACCTCAGGCCTCAAGGCCACCTCTCGGCTCTCTAGTCTCTCCTCCGCTGTCCTTGCCGCTTCCCAACTACACAAGCTCTACCTTGTAGACTTCATCAAGATTACCTTACTTTTCATCCTCAAACAGTCACATAACATCTAGTGGCCCTAGGATAACCGTGTAAGCCTCTACTATTGCAAGTTAAGTCCAGGCGGCCACGTAAGTACCAGTGAACGTGTCCAGTACTAAAGGGAACAGCAGGTGGCTGTTGTTGGCGAAGACCTCGTCTGAGTGATTCTAGAGGTCTTACATGGTGAGTCATAGGTGACCGTAACAATAACCAGCCCCGGGCTCTGTAGAATCTGTCCTGGTTCTTAAAATACAAGAGAAAGAAATGCATAGGGGTCCCCTGTATTCTAAGAACCAGCACTGGGCTCTGCTGAGCCTGTCCTGGTTCTTAAAATACAGGGGAAAAAAGCATTGGATTCCCCTGTATTTTATGAACCAGCACAAGGTTCTGCTGAGCCGGTCCTGTTTGTGGAAATACCGGGGACAAAATGAGTAGGGGTTCTCTGTATTTTCCATAACCAGCACTGGACTCTTTTTAGCGGTGGTGTAATGCCACAACCGGGGGAACCCGTTCACCAAAACCATTACACCTGACCGATAGTCAGCCAAGGCTGGGGATCCCTGAGGAAGTGGGGACCCCCCAATAAAGGGGTCCCCCTCTCCAGGTCACCCCAGGCCTGGGCTGATATGCAGGTACCAGCAAGACTCCCTCGCATGCTGGCACTTGGAGAACCACAAGTACCAGCATGCGGGACATTAAGGGCCTGCTGGTACCTGTAGTTCACCTGTTAAATATGTATTAAAATAACCACAAGACGAACACACCGTGAAAGTAAAGTACGCATTTCTTCCCCTGTATTTTACGAAACAGGACAGGCTCTACAGAGCCTGGGCTGGTTATGCTTCTGAGGGGGATCACGTCATTTTTTTAAATTCATTTTTATTATAAAGTTTCCTTATTTTAAAAACACAGGGCATGATTCAGCAAGGAGCGCAAATGTGCGCTAGCATTCACGCATTCGGCCAATGGTTTTGCACTGTGCATGCGTATGCATCGCACTGCGAACCTGCGATCAGGAAAGGGTACGCAGAATAGGCGCAGCATGTACGTAGACCCCTCTAACAGTGATTGATAAAAAGTGCCGTTTGTGGGCGGTGATGGGGTGTGGTCGTGCGAACGCAGGCGTGCCAGTGCGTTTCAAAGCTGTTGCAGAGGCGTGCATAAATTAGCCATTGCGAGACCCTATGCAGCCTGAGCCCTCACTGCAAGCAGGAAATGTAGCAGTCTGCGGGAGGGTCAGTTGAACCACTAATTGTGCTTATGTGTCCGATGGTTCTCGATGTTACCGATGTTTTCACTATCTTGCGGACTACTCAGGCTGTGAGTAAAGGGAAGTGAGCAGCATTATGTTTTGCTGGGTGTTTGCATTTTGTGCTGCGGTTGCCATGCGTTTGCACTGATTAGCATATACACGCAGCGCCTGAGTGCGTGCGCGCGTGCACACATTTGTGTTCCTTGCTGAATCAGTTCCACAAAAAGATGCCCGAATGTCACAAATCTGTGCATCTTTCTGTGTTACTCAGACCTGCTCAGACTAGACTCGCTATCCTGAAGCAGTTCTGTTTTTGTGTTTTCAGAAGTAATAGTGTGCGAGTTAAACACTCGCACTCTATTACATTGCCGAGCTGTATCCTCACAATAGCAAAACATCTGGGTGCGTGTTTTGCCATTGTGAGTTGCGGGGGTGTGAGAAACATGCAAGTTTGCATGTTCTCACACCCTATTACATTGGGTGAGTTCTGAAAATGTGCAGGTATAGCTCAATACTCATTTTCAAAACTCGCACCCTATTACATCTCGCCCTAGAGGCCTGAGATCGCAACTGCGATTACGCACGCAATCGGACAATTGTTGCAAATTGCGCATGCGTATGCATCGCAGTGCGTGAACCAGCCACTGCGATCGGGACTGCGATTGCAGTGGTTACGCACACCCATCGCAGAGTGATTGACAGGAACTACTGTTTGGGGCTGGTGACAGGGAGATGGCCGGCGAAACGCAGGCGTGCCAGTGCGTTTGAACGCTGTGGCAGGGGTGTGCATAGATTATCCACTGTGATGCCATACACAGCCTGAGCTCTCACTGCGTACCGGAAGGTTAGAAATTTCTGAGTAAGGTCAAACCTTGTGCAATTGTGCATGAGGCTGCGATGGTACTTGATGTTACTGATGGTTTCACAATCATGCTAAGTATTACGGATGTGTGTGGTAAGGTGGGTGTCCTGCCTGCAGCGGCATGGCGATCGCAGTGAATTAGCATATCATCGCAGTGGGACTGCGTGCGTAATCGCAGCCGCGAATGCAGTTGCGATATGTACTGAATCAGGTCCTTGGTCTGAACTGAGGGCCTGATTCAGACCCGCTCGCGAGCACTGAGTGCTCGCAAGCGGGTCGATGGTGCCCTAGTGCACATGCGCACGACGAAGGGAGCTCCGTCGTGCGCATGTGCGAGACCCGCATAGCTATGGGTCTCGCACCAAAGGGGGCGTGCTGTCGATGGTGACTGACAGCACGCCCCCTTTGGTGGGCGTGCCGGGGGCATGGCTGCCCAGGCGGAGGCGTTCCCATGGGGCAGCGAGACCATACCGCAGGGTCTCGTCGCAAGCCCGATGGTCGCGATGGTCTTGACCATCGCGACCATCTTTTTGGCTGCTCGCATATGCTGTGGGTGGTCACCACAGCTATGCGAGCGGCCAGGAGGCCGCTCCAATTTTAGGTAGGAGGGCCCTGATTCAGAGCGAGCGCTCTTGTCAGAGCGTCCGGCTCTGAATCAGGCCCTGATCTCTGGGGGTCATTCAGACTCGCTTGCGAGCACAGGACGCTCGCAAGCGGGTCGATGGTGCCCTACTGCGCATGCGCACGACGGAGGGAGCTCCGTCGTGCGCATGCGCGAGACCCGGCTAGCGACGGGCTCTTCGTCGCTCCGGGTCTCGCACCAAAAGGGGCGTGCTGTCGATGTTGATTGACAGCACGCCCACTTTGGTGGGCGTGTCGGGGGCGTGGCTGCCAGACGGAGGCGTTCCCATGGGAACGCCTACCGTCTGAAGCCGGCACCACTGACATCACTAGTGATGTCAGTGGGAGTGATTTTGGCTCTGATAGAGCCAAAATCACTCCAGGGCTTGCGGCAGCGAGACCCTACCGCAGGGTCTTCGTCACAAGCCCGATGGTCGCGATGGTCTTGACCATTGCGACCATCATCATGGACGCTCGCATAAGCTGTGGGTGGTAATCCACAGCTATGCGGGCGTCCATAAGGCCGCTCCATTTTCATGTAGGAGGGCCCTGATTCAGAGTGAGCGCTCTGGTCAGAGCGTCCAGCTCTGAATCAGGCCCTCTGTCAGTGATGTTACAGCCAGAGAGTTCCAGCATAACCATGGCTGGCTCCAGTAGGAGCTGTGTCCTGTGCAGAATGGGACTGAGGCGTCCTTTATCCCTGCATGCGGCGAAGCCGCGTGGGACCGAAAAGGGTGTGTGGCCTAATTAACATAGGCCACACACCTTAAATGACGTTATTTGGGGGCGTGCCCGTATGGCATGCCTCGCGTGTAACGTCGGGCTGGGGGCGTGGCCAGCACTGTCAGTAGCTGGGCTTCCCCCGGATTTCTCCCAGCACTGAATGGATGCCGCACGCATGCGAGCGGCATCCATTTAGCTTCTCCGGAGTCTGGCACTGCCACACCGCTGCGGCGGTAGGGGTGTCCAACCTCCCGACCACCCACGGGACACTTTGGCCCATGGGTGGAACAGCAGGACAGTGCACAAAAAGTAGAACTGTCCCGTTGAAATCGGGATGGTTGGGAGGGGTGCGCCCTCTTTGGGGTGGCGCCCCTGTTCGACAGCACTGGTCGAACGTGCCTCGAGCCGGCCCTGGGCATAACACACAGTAACAGTCTCCAAACACTTCTGTTATTTCTCATACTTACTCTATTAATCAAATGCCTAGGACATTTGGAATACCTAGGGGCATCCACGCCCACCTAGGGCTGGCGGTCGTCGGAGGTTTGGGGCAGACACTGAGGCATGGGGCTACTGCTGCCGGCTGGGGCAGCTGCTACTGCCGCTTCGCAGCGTAGACTGTTTGCTGCTGCCAGGCCCAGTTGGAGCTGTCAGCTAAGCTCCGATCAGGCCCGACAGCATCAAACAGTGATCGGGCAGGCAGTGGCAGAACAGCCGGTTGCAGGAGCGGGGCACCTGGACGGCAGGGCTCTGCTAGTGGTTAGACGGCTGCAATTGGACCTCTCAGCTCCAATTGGACAGAAGCTGCAGCAGGCAGCTCAGTCAGCAACAGCGGGATGCCACTGCAGGGGGCAAGCAGGTCCAGGGAAGCTGGTGCAGAGTAGCAGAATCTGCACAGTGGGGCAGTGGGCACTAGGCATCAACAGATATGGCCGCTGGTCTCTGGAGGAGGGCTGTTGTGCATTCCCAGCCGCAGCAGCTCCTCCTCCCATAGGCCTTTGTGGAGTCCAGCATGCTGAGCCTGTACTGACTCCCTGCAGCCTGCCAGCGCCACCCCCACAAGCTGAGGAGGACTCAGCTGGAGCTGCAAAACAGTAGGGCAGATGCACAGGCAGCCAGCCAGATTTAAAACGGGCCAGATGTACTAAGCTCTGAAAAGTGATAAACTGGACAGAGATAATCCACCAGCCAATCAGCTCCCAACCGGCCAGGTGAGTGGTGATTGGTGATGGGTGTGGCTGTGATCTGTGCTGCTGGCTGAGGGGTGTTGTGCTGGGAGAGTGCAGAGGAGTTCTGTACGAGGGGTGCTGTGCTGGGTGAGGGGTGCTGGATGAGGATTGCTGTGTGGGAGAGGGGTGACGGGTGTAGTTGTCTGCCTTTGTGATCTTTGCTGCTGGGTGATTTGTGCTGTCCTTTGAGACACGGATGCTGGATCAGAGGAGGAACTAGCAGCAGTCCAGCTGGTATATTGCACCGACTTGGGCATGCCACAATGAAGTAGCCCGCAGCAGGCAGAAGTATAATGAGTCTGACTGGGGGGCCCGGTGAAAGGGCACCCCTGGCTGTGTCATCAGTCCCCCGTTAGAAAGGGTCCAGGACTGGTTTTAAATTTATGGGGGACCTCATGTCATTTTTTTTCTCCATATATTTAAAACTAGCTCTGTCCCTGCTGCCTTGTGCTGGTTCTTACATTACAGGGGATCCCTACACATTGTTTTCCCTGTAATGTTAAGAACCAGGACAGGCTGTTTAGTTTTTTTGGGGGGGGGCCTCACATCTTTTAAAAAAAAAAAAACATTTATCTATTTTTTACAAGGCTTAACACACAAGCAGCAAGCACATATCTCACTGATATGTGCTGGCTGCTAGCTCGGGAGAGATTTGCAGAGAGAAAACACTGCAATCTCGGGTGAGTAATCTCCTGCAAAACGAGATACTCGGGAGAGATATCTCGTTCTGCTTCACCATCGGTAAACTCGTTTAGCCTCAAATCGCCTGTTCTTAAATTTGGTAAAAGAAAATGGATAGAGATAAATCACTTTGAAAATCGGGACCATTTCGAATCTTAGTAAATTTACCCCGTACTGTACCCAATGCCGATATTTACTCAGTTGCTCGATTATCGGTAAACTGCGCATGCGTCTAAGTTGCACTGTACATGCGTCAAGGTACATTACTGTTGACAGTAACATTCTATTGACAGTAAGGGGACGTTTGGGGGAGGTAACGGGGAGAAGCGGCAAAGAACGCAGATATGTTGCAACTGTTTACAAGGCGTGTCAAAGCCTGCGTCTGTGATCCCGTACGCTATGAAAGTGGCTCCGGTGTCTCAGTTCCCGCGGCCATTCTAATCAGCCACAGGGTTACTCAGAACCGCAAATGATTTGCAACTGGTGCTGCGTCTATGTACGCAGATGCTTGGATTTGCAAAGCCACAGGTGGGCGTCTCTATACATCTCTCACTGTCTGTGACATTTGCATATCTTTGCACAGCAGCTGCGATGGCATTAGTGTACATCCCTGAGTCAGGCTCACAGGTAAGCAATATGTAGAAAGGGTTTTATTTTTTACAGTCACTTATAAGTTAGTCTTGATCCATCACAGAGAGTCAAAATATTCAGGAAAACATTTTTCCTGCTGCATTAATGAGTTCTACTAATGCAGACACATTAATCATTCCCGGACGAACATTTTGGTATGGAGTGACATATTGTGTTGTAAAGTAACTTAATTATTCATAATATACAGGTGTTTACTGGTGACCTTTCTCCCTTTTCATATCCCCAATATAATTTTGCAGTAGTGTGTGATTTATTTACCTCTCTTTAAGGAACAAGTTGGCACCTGCTGGTACTCCCACTGCACATTTCACTGGCTGCTTCTACATTAATAATCTCTCTGATTTGAGTAATGAAAAACAAAGTTAGCATTTTTTTATGGAATGCTGCAAAGAGTTCAGGAATCTGCCGTTGTGGTTTGTAGTCTGGACCTACTATCGTCCTAAGTAACATTTTGGGCATGTTGCCCTGACATCACTATGTGCATGGGGTTAATAAAACACTCAAAATGGACAGGGATCAATCCAAATTCAGGGCCTGATTCAGCAAGGAACGCAAAGGAGAGAACGCACGCACTCGGCCGATGTATCCGCACTGCGCATGTGTATGAATCGCAATGCGCGTTCGCAAACTAGTAATTGCGATGGGAACTGCGAATGCAGAGGCTGCGCAGACCTCTCATAGAGTGATTGACAGGAAGTGCCGTTTGTGGGTGGTGACAGGGGGGTGGTCGGCCGAACGTAGGCGTCCCAGTGCGTTGCAGGGGCGTGCGTAAATAATCCACTGCAAAACTATACGCAGCCTGAGGCCTCATAGCGTGCGCTGAAGTTAGCAATTCCTGAGGGAGGTCTGACCTGTCTTAACTGTGCGTATGGGTCTGATGTTACTCGATGGTACCGATTATTTCGTTATATTGCCCAAGTATACGGATGTGTGTAAGGGGAAGTGGGCGTCCTTATGTTAAGATGCGATCATCAATGCAATTGCAAATACTTGCATTTCACTGCTGATATTGGCAACTGCGGTGCGTGCGTATTAGACGAATAGCGATCCTTAGCGAGTCAGCGATTACGCCGCGTAACAGGTATTGCACATGTTCATTTATCAGATCATTGAGTGGAGTATTGGAGCTTGACTCAGAGAGGACATCCCATCTACCAGGTGGTCCTCTGGTGGTGGATCCTAATCCCAAGTGCCCCAGTTTGTGAGTAAAAGGAAAACAGGGTATATGTGACTTTATTGTCCTTTGATATAAAAATCAGTAAACAAATATACCAACTTGTACAATATTGTGTATTTATGCTATAAAATATATCTGCTACATAAAATACATTATTTTCTGTCCTGCAATAGAAAATGGTTTCAGCATCTACTACTGAGACTTTCCTAAATATATTGTAGTCTGGCAGTGCTAGGAGCATATCTATCATATTGTTTATTTTACCAGCTGCTCTTATCATTGCTGATGGACCTACTTGTAGCAGACTGTACTGTACACCTGTTTTTGGTCAGTGTTCTGTATTTTACTGTGGAATGTAAACCAGCTGGGATGGTACCGGAGGGAACTGTCACAATCCAGGGAAAAGGAAAAACTTCTTAAGGAGGGTTTTTCTCTCCTGAGTCGGCATTTGCATACCGTCCTTGAAGGAGTTTTGGACCTGTATGGAGATATAAACATACACTTTTAATACAAAGAGCTAAAATATATGTGTTATTGTGTATGAAGGAGGTGCCAGCTAACTGCTGACGTGCCTCTTCCATGTCTTGTGTTGAGCCCCGTAAGGCAGGAGATTGCTGTTTGATACGATACTAACGCCAATCTATTTTATTATTTTATATACATTGAGTGGCCAAATCATTATGACCACCTGGTTAATACTTTCTTGGGCCACCTTAATACGGTGTGAATTCTTCTAGGCTTGGACTCTACTGACTGTCCCTATGTTTTGTGGGAATATTAGCCCAAATGCGATGATCTGCATCTCCATATTGTGGCCTTCGCCAGCCTGAAGAGTCATGATGATGCAAACAGGATCAATTATTTTGTGTTGTTGACTCGATATCCTCACCCTACCATCTGCATGGTGTCATTGAAAAAGTGATTCATCTGTGGGATTATACTGGTCTACCCACTGTCCATACAGCTCGTAGCATCCTTTAGCCGTTTACAACCACAGGCCTTGTGCTCAGATCCAGTTCATTGTCTGCTGGTCCACTTTGTATACACAACTACCGCATTCAAACAATTTGCCAATGCGGCAGTTTTGCTAATTACCCATTATTTCATCAATCACTTCATTGAGCTATTATATTCATTATCATTTTCAAAGGTAATTAGCCTTTACCTGTCTGCACTGAAAAGGATTGTGATAATCCCATAATTAAAGATCAGTTGTTTCTTGCAAGATCACATAGAAAAAGTCTGACATTTTCAAGAAGGGTATGAAGACTTTTTATGTCCACTGTATGCTCTCCAATTCAATAAAAATAATAGAATAATAATGGACATTTTATCAATAGAATTAATAGAATATAATATTAATGTGCATTTGTGCCAACGCTTTTCAAAGAGATATTACAAACGGTTCTATGAACAAATAATATTTATCACCTACAAAAACTACAAAAACCTACAAAATACTATAACAAAATGGCAATTGCGGTCAGGTAAATTTTATCAAAAAATTAAATTGGGTCATACGTATATATAAGCAAATTTAATTTACACATTTTGGCGTTAATAGCAATAGCGCTTAGCAGAAGGCCACCATTTCCTTCTTACGTGTCCTGGACGCATGTTGCCTAGCAACTGAGACGCAGCCGCAGAGATTGTGGGTGGGTTACATGACAAGGAATGGGTATGATATACCGCCGGCTGCATTGCCGGCGGTTCGATTCCCGTCATCGGCAGCCCGACAGGAGCAGAGTTCGAAGCAGCGGAAGCCCGACAGCGCTGGAAATCCAGATCGTGGATAGGTAAGTATAGACTAACCTTAACCTAACCCCCTTAACCCTCCTTAGGGGTGCCTAACCCTAACTTCCCCCCCAAGTGCCTAACCCTAACCACCCCCTTCCCCGCTGCCTAAACCTAAGTCCCCCGGGGGGGTGCCTAACCCTAACCCTCCCTCCCCCTAGCCTAACCCTAACCCCCCTGGGGGGGTGCCTAACCCTAAGTCCCCCCCGGGAGCCCTAAACCTAACCCTCCCCCCAGTGCCAGATTAATGTCCACATGGGCCTGGAGCTGAAATTCATGAAGGGCCTATTGTGTGCCGCTGCAGGGTGTGTGACAAGTGCTGCAGTAGTGTGACTGGTGATGTGGGGTCGTGACCAGTGCGGTGTAGGTGTGGTTTACATAGGGATGTGGCCTGTGCTGTGGATGTGTTTAGTTCCATGGAGGGCATAGCTGGCGCCTACCTTCAACCTTGTGAAAGGATGTAAGCTGTATGGTCTGCCTTACCTTGTGTGCTAGAATAGTGTAGATTTATAAAACAAAAAAAGAAATCCAAAACTATTGGCATATTTTTTCTATAAGTGTTATAAAAATGTCATTATATAGACAGACAGACAGATAGATAGTAAATTGGGAGGGTACACACTTAAGGGAACCCAAGCGGGTATAGGGCCTGATTCAGACCCACTCGCAAGTGGCTGTCCGCTCGCAAGTGGGTCGATGGTGTGCACTGCGCATGCGCACGACAGAGGGAGCTCCGTCGTGCGCATGCGCCAGACGCGACGAGCGAAGGACTTTCCTTCGCTCGTTGTGTCTGATCAAAGGGGGCGTGCTGTCGATGTTGATTGACAGCACGCCCCCTTTGGTGGGCGTGCCTCCCAGACGGGGGCGTTCCCAAGGGAACGCCTACCGTCAGAAGCCGGCCCACTGACATCACTAGTGATGTCAGTGGGAGTGATTTTGGCTCTGATAGAGCCAAAATCACTCCGGGCCTTGCGGTTGAGAAACTCAACCGCAGGCTCCGGCTCGCAGTGGCGATGGTCGCGATGGTCAAGACCATCGCAGCCATCAACCTGCACGCTCGTATAGGCTGTGGGTGGTGACCCACAGCTATACGAGCGTCCAGGAGGACGCTCCATAATTGTGGAGGACGGCCCTCATTCAGAGCGTGCGCTCTGCTCAGAGCGTCCAGCTCTGAATGAGGGCCATAGTGTGGTATGTTGAAGGGAAGGTTAGGGTTAGGCTGTGAGGGGAGGAGGATAGTGTTAGGCACTAGGGAAGGCTAGGGTTAGGCTGTTGGGGGAGGATAGAGTTAGGCACTGCAGGGAGGGTTAGGAGCTAGGGAGAGGTTACAGTTAGACTGCGGGGGGGAGAAGGTTAGGCACTACAGAGAAGGTTAGGACAGGGGTGCACCTCTCCAGAGTCCCGGGTCCGCTGCAGTAGGGCTGCATAAATCACCTAGAAAATGGGAAAATGGTCACCAGCCATTTTCACGGTGTTTTGCGTATGCGCAGTAGTGAAATCACCAGGAAAATGGCAACTGTGCCATTTCCCCAGTGACATGCACAGTAGACTCTGGGCACAGACTAGTGCCCAGAGTCTACTGCTGCACTCAGTGCGCTGCCAGCTGCTGGGGAGAGAGGAGGGGACCTGTCGCCCTTTCAACTCTTAATACGCCCCTGGGTTAGGTAAAGTGTGTGTGTGCTGTATGTATGCAAATATAATGCGTGTGTGTGTGTGCTGTATGTATGCAAATATAATGTGTGTGTGAGTGCTGTATGTATGCAAATATAATGCGTGTGTGTGTGTGCTGTATGTATGCAAATATAATGCGCGCGTGTGTGCTGTATGTATGCAAATATAATGCGTATGTGCTGTATGTATGCAAATATAATGCGTGTGTGTGTGTGCTGTATGTATGCAAATATAATGTGTGTGTGCTGTATGTATGCAAATATAATGCGTGTGTGTGCTGTATGTATGCAAATATAATGCGTGTGTGTGTGCTGTATGTATGCAAATATAATGCATGTGTGTGCTGTATGTATGCAAATATAATGCATGTGTGTGTGCTGTATGTATGCAAATATAATGCGTGTGTGTGTGCTGTATGTATGCAAATATAATGTGTGTGTGTCCTGTATGTATGCAAATATAATGTGTGTGTGTGTGCTGTATGTATGCAAATATAATGCGTTTATGTGTGCTGTATGTATGCAAATATAATGTGTGTGTGAGCTGTATGTATGCAAATATAATGCGTGTGTGTGCTGTATGTATGCAAATATAATGTATGTGTGTGTGCTGTATGTATGCAAATATAATGCGTGTGTGTGTGCTGTATGTATGGAAATATAATGCGTTTGTGTGTGCTGTATGTATGCAAATATAATGTGTGTGTATGTGTGCTGTATGTATGCAAATATAATGTGTGTGTCCTGTATGTATGCAAATATAATGCACGTGTGTGTGTGTGCTGTATGTATGCAAATATAATGTGTGTGTGTGTGCTGTATGTATGCAAATATAATGCGTGTGTGTGTGCTGTATGTATGCAAATATAATGTGTGTGTGTGTGCTGTATGTATGCAAATATAATGTGTGAGTTTGTGCTGTATGTATGCAACTATAATGCGTGTGTGTGTGCTGTATGTATGCAAATATAATGCATCTGTGTGTGCTGTATGTATGCAAATATAATGCGTGTGTGTGTGCTATATGTATGCAAATATAATGTGTGTGTGTGTGCTGTATGTATGCAAATATAATGTGTGTGTGTGCTGTATGTTTGCAAATATAATGTGTGTGTGTGTGCTGTATGTATGCAAATATAATGCGCATGTGCTATATGTATGCAAATATAATGCGCGTGTGTGTGGTGTGCTGTATGTATGCAAATATGTATGTGTGCTGTATGTATGCAAATATAATGCGTGTGTGTGTGCTGTATGTATGCAAATATAATGTGTGTGTGTGTGTGTGTGTGTGTGCTGTATGTATGCAAATATAATGCGTGTGTGTGTGCTGTATGTATAAAAATATAATGTGTGTGTGTGCTGTATGTATGCAAATATAATGCGTGTGTGTGTGCTGTATGTATGCAAATATAATGCGTGTGTGTGTGCTGTATGTATGCAAATATGTATGTGTGCTGTATGTATGCAAATATAATGCGTGTGTGTGTGCTGTATGTATGCAAATGCGCAGTGCCAGATTAATGTCCACATGGGCCTGGAGCTGAAATTTATGATGAGCCTATTGTATGTCACTGCAGGGGAGGTGACAAGTGCCGTTGCAGTGTGACTGGTAATGTGGGGTCATGACCAGTGCGGTGTGGTGTTGGTTTACATAGGTGTGTGGCCAGTGCAGCGTTCTCCCAGGACACTCCGGGCAGTGCTGCATTTTCAGGTGCCGGTGGCCTCAACACATCTATGCAATGGCATGACGTTACACACTTAAGGGGAACGAGGTCAGCACAGGGTGCTCTGGAGTTAGCCCTGCTATGCCGCTGACTGTGCATGTGTAGGCCAGCACTCCTGTGCAAAGGATAGTGCTATGGCGTCTGGTGCCCTCCTAATTACCACTGCCTGTGAAGGGAGGGAACTATGTAGCAGTGGAATGGACGGCACTCTGGATAGCTTGTATAAAACACATTAAAATCCATTTAAGTTATCAACATTTCAGAACTTGTATTCGTCCCTTCAGTAATCCTGACAAAAGAATGAATACAAGTTCTGAAGCGTTGATAACTTAAACTGAGTATTAGTGTGTTTTATACAGGCCGTCCAGAGTGCCGCCCATTTGACTGCTATATATATGTGTATGTGGGTGTGTACATACATTACACACCCACATACACACCCACATATACATGTAAATTGTGATGGTACAGGGGCTTGAGGCACACTTAAGGGGACCGAAGCAGGTGTGGTGTGATATGTTGACAGTCATGAAAATGTTGACATTAGGGTTAGGCTACATGGGGGGTTAGGCACTAGGGGAAGGTTACGGTTATGCTAAAGGGGGAGGAGGATAGGGTTGGGCACTAGGGGAAGGATAGGGTTAGGCTACATGGGGGGGTTAGGCACTAGGGGAAGGTTAGGGTTAGGCTACATGGGGGGGTTAGGCACTAGGGGGAGGGTTAGGGTTAAGCTACATGGGGGGGTTAGGCACTAGGGGGAGGGTTAGGGTTAGGCTACATGGGGGGGTTAGGCACTAGGGGAAGGTTAGGGTTAGGCTACGGGGGGAGGAGGATAGGGTTAGGCACTAGGGGAAGGTTAGGGTTAGGCTACGGGGGGAGGAGGATATGGTTAGGCACTAGGGGAAGGTTACGGTTATGCTAAAGGGGGAGGAGGATAGGGTTGGGAACTAGGGGAAGGTTAGGGTTAGGCTACATGGGGGGGTTAGGCACTAGGGGGAGGGTTAGGCTACATGGGGGGGTTAGGCACTAGGGGGAGGGTTAGGGTTAGGCTACATGGGGGAGGTTAGGCACTAGGGGAAGGTTAGGGTTAGGCTACGGGGGGAAGCGGATAGGTTTAGGCACTAGGGGAAGGTTAGGGTTAGTCTACGGGGGGAGGAGGATAGGGTTAGGCACTAGGGGAAGGTTACGGTTATGCTAAAGGGGAGGAGGATAGGGTTGGGCACTAGGGGAAGGTTAGGGTTAGGCTACATGGGGGGGTTAGGCACTAGGGGAAGGTTAGGGTTAGGCTACATGGGGGGGTTAGGCACTAGGGGAAGGTTAGGGTTAGGCACTAGGGGGAGGGTTAGGGTTAGGCTACGGGGGGAGGAGGTTAGGGTTAGGCACTAGGGAAAGGTTAGGGTTAGGCTACGGGGGGAGGAGGATAGGGTTAGGCACTAGGGGGAGGTTACAGTTAAACTGCGCGGGAGGAGGTTAGGGAAAGGTACTATAAGTTAGGGGTAGGCATTAGGGTTAGGGGGGGATACTCACTGGAAGACTGGAGCCGCAGAGGTCATGACCGCTGGGACCCGGAAGCCGTGCTGGAGTCACTGCAGCCATCAGGAGCAGGTCAGTGAGCGCTGGGCCAACAGGGATGATATGTCGACATTCCATCACTGTCTACATGAATGTCGACACGGACAACTTCAACATTATGACCATGTTGACATTCTCCTATCAACATGATGAATGTTTACATATCATTCCACACCTGCCACAGTCCCCTTAAATGTGCCTGAAGCTCCTGTACATCCCTATTTACCACCGTGTGTGTGTATGTATATATACATATACACACACACATATATATATATATACACACACACACGTACGTGTATATATATATATATACACTCGTGTGTGTATATATATATATATATAAATGCACGTACATTTGTATATATATATATGTGTGTTTATGTATGTATATAAACACAAGTGTGTGTGTGTATATACATATACACACACACATATATATATATTTATATACTGTATATATACACACACAAGTACGTATATACATATACGCGTGTGTGTGTATACATACAGTACATATACAAACACACACACACGTGTGTGTGTATATATATACATACATATACACAAATGTACGTGCATATATACACACATTTATAAACAGATTAGGTGGGTATAAGAGCTTAGTGTATATATATATATATATATATATATATATATATAGACAGGGGCCAGACATTACACTGACCTGAGTAAAAATCCTGACATGCTGGGCTGAGCTGCCTTTAGAGTAGAACGGTTCAGGGGCGTAGCCTCGGTATAATGGGGCGGAGCTTCAGCGGGTCTGTGGTGGGCGGGACATCAGAGGTGGGCTTGGCTTCAGCGGTCCGAGGGTGAGCGGGGCTTTGGCCTGGCCTATCGATCCACTTCAAGTGGAGTAGAACGGTTCAGGGGCGGAGCCTCGGTATAATGGGGCGGAGCTTCGACGGGTCTGTGGTGGGCGGGGCATCGGAGGTGGGCGGGGCTTTATCGGTCCGAGGGTCAGTGGGCCTTTGGCCTGGCCTATCGATCCGCTTCAAGTGGAGGGGAACAGGTGGGGAGGTCAGAATTCACTAAGCTGATTTTGGCAGCCATTGGGTGAGAGAGCTGACTGACAGGAAAAAAAAACAAAACTTTTTTTTTCCTGTATGCACTGCTGTCCGTGAGGGCCTATTTTCAATGGGAGGCCTGGAGCTGTAGCTCCACCCGCCCCATTGTTAATCCGGCCCTGCCTCCCCCCCAGCGGCTGTCCGCTCGCGGCGCCCGGCATCACTACGATCGTGATGCCGGGCGCCGGTCTCCCGGCGTCGGGGAAATGCGGGCGTCTACATCTAGACGCCCGACATTTCACCCATGCCGGGATAAGACAGTCGGGAAGCCAGCTGCCGGTATTTAGGCAGTCGGCTTCCCGATTGCTTCCCCATGACAAAAGCCCGAGCATATGTTTAGGAGGTACGAGGTGTTCAATGGAAGGGAGTTCAGTGCATCCGCTTTGCATTTATCTCCTGTTTTTGTCTGCTACCTGTTCTGACCCTTGTCTACATGTTTGGAATTATACCATCTGCTACCTGTCCTGATTCTTGGCTATGTTATTGGATTTACTCTGTTTGCTGCCTGTCCTGACCTAGACTACATTCCTGGAGATATATCTCTGCTGCCAGTACTGACCTCTGGTTATATTTTCAGAGGTTCACTTTTTTCACTGCCTTGACTCAAGGCTGGTCTACAGTACATATTCCTGTGCTACCTGACACTTCCATAAATCTCTATTATTGTGAACCTGAGGACATCCCAAATGTATGGGAAAGGCAAATAGCTGTAGATGCAGAACCCAATACATCTGGTTCTATGGATTCATCTAGTGCTCAGCGGAAGCCATAACATTAGCAAGTCTACTTTTTTTTAGATATTTCTACATTAATAGTTATAAAACTGTTGCCAAAATGTGTTATAAAGTATAAACATTTTCTCAACTTATATAAAATATGCTAATTACGACATCAGGACGGCCCATAAAAATGAAGCTTACTATACATTTCAGCACCGCAATTTAAATAATACAGAAAAGCCAGACATAGCAATTTTCTTGCCACAACCCATCTTTTCTTGGGAGGAGAGTTTGAAAAATGCAATTGCTCTACAGTATATCTGTAGTAATTTATAAACTGAAGTTTAGACACTATCCCGAGTCCCACCTCCTTATTTTAGATATGTCGCACCTCAGTGATGCTGAGAGTTCACCCATTACACAGTCTAGTACCCAGGGCTGTAAATAAGGGTGTGCGAGCGGTGACCTCACACAGACCACAGGGTTCGGTGGGTAGCACCGTCGCTGCCACACGGCCCCTGCATCTGGCTACCAGGGTGCCTGGAATGGCACCCTGGTAGCCAGTATGATTAGACATTCCATGCTTGCACCCTGTAGTCTGTACAGCCACCCTGGAGAGTCCTGAGGACGCTCTCGGCAGTGGCGTCACAAGGGGGGTGCGGAGAATGCGGGCCACATCTGGGTGTCACCTGCTGAGGGGTGACACCAAGGTGCTGGCTCCCCCTCAGTGACAGGAGATGGGTGCTGCACTGTAGCAGTAAGTGCAGCACTTGGCTTCTGTCACAGTGAGGGAGCCGGCACTCCGCACCCTCGGCACTCACCACCCAAGCGATGATAATAATCACGGGCAGGGGACGGGGTTCGGGCCATGCCCCCTGTCTGCAATACTCCGCCCCTACACACAAGGCCACACCCACTTTTTTTAGCAGTGCGTGACTTCGCCGGGCGCTTAGCATTCATCCCTGCACCGGGTGTCACCGGGGGGAGGGACGCCACTGACTCTGGGCAGTGCTGTACTTCCAGGCACTAGTGGCCCCGTCCTCTCGGTGCAACGTCATGACAACATGCGTTCAGGGGCTGGCACAGGATGCGCATCCGCTCTGCTGCAGCACTGCTACAACCAAAGTAGATGAGGGCCAGCTGTTGAGGGTTACAAATGCAATATGCACCACTGCTTCACACAGTATTTTTCATAGATTATTTTCGGTGGGAGTGTTGCCATGCCTCCTAGATTTAATCACGGCCCCTCAGTATCACTGGGACCTGCCGTACGCCTTGACAGCCCTGGCTGGGCTTTATATAGATACCAGACAAAGAAATTTGTGCAAGTGTCTTTGGGTTGACTGGTGCCCCCTAACCTGCTTGGCCCTTAGACATGTGCCCCCCCGTTCTCTTCTATGGGCAGCCCTGTACCTGATCTTCAATGTCTATTGTTATCACCTTTAGACATTTTAGGACTATTTTACTTCACTAACATGCAGAAGGCACCTTACAGAGGGATTATTCTTTACACAGTCTTATTACATTTCCTTACTTTGCGGAAGATATCCTCTAGAGAAGAGCAGTGAGCATCTGTTTTCATATCTTCGATTAAACGTTGTATAAACAAGGAACCTGTATCCTTACTTCTCCAGGAAAGGGTGTCTGCATATGTAAATATAAAGTCACGTTGTTTTACTGCCATTATAATTTTTACATCAGCACATCAGTACGCAGCAAGCTTGTCTTGGCCTATGCTAAGTTGGATTCATATGCATAAAAATAAGCTAAAAATAAAAATAAAAATCAGAAATGATTAAGCATTGGAAATTACTGGTGTAGATTGATAGGATACTTGTACTGTTTGAGTGTTTGTCCAGATTTTTGTTGCCTTAATGTTGTAAGATACCAGAAATTGTTGCACATAAAATTGCTTTCAGTCCATGAAAAGATACATGTTATTGCTACATTTTGAATATATATTTTTGTTTTTCAATAATTAATATTGCTGCTAGCTTCTGTGTATCCCCTCCCCAAACCTTTCTTGTTCCCAAGACTCCCCCCTACTGCTCAATTCCCCCCCTCCCCCCAAATCAATTGAACTGTGCACTTGTCTGGTGAATTGGGGAAGATATTATATATGTGTTGTTAACCTAACCTGAAAAAAGAATCTTTACGCCTAGAAAGCTATCAGAGTCCATGGAATTACTGTATATAGTCATTAAACTATAAACGTTACCGTTGTTGTTTTCCCACTAAATTGCTCTTGCAGTTATGCTAACATGGTTCCAGCCTCTGATTGCTACAATTTCTAGTGGAACATTGGCTGCACACAAGCATGTTACATTCTAATGGAGCGTACACACGGTCAGATTTGTCAGACTTGTCAGATTTGTCAGATGAACGACTGAACGATTGAACGATTTGAACGATTTTACCAAAGTTTTGAATGATTTGAACGATTTGAACGATTGAACGATTTTTGACTGCATTAAAATGAATGGAATCGTCCAAGTCTGACTGCAAACACATCAGATGTCAGAAATCGTTATCTGACCATCGGGAACGCGCATCGTTGATCGTCCATCATTCAGGCATGTCAGATATGAACGATTTTCCTTCAGATATGAACGACTGAACGATTTTTAAATCGTTATCGTTCATATCTGAAGGAAAAATCTGATCGTGTGTATGCACCATAACTATGAAGCTGCATACACACAACGATTTTGTTACCAACGATTTTATGAACGATTTTCTGTCAGATTATCTGTCAGATTTTTTAAAGTGTAACAAACGATTTTTGTAACTTCCCTTAATGAAAATCGTTCAGTTGGTCAATCAGAATGTACTACAAACTCCAAACGGGAACGCGCATGAATGATAATCGTTCATCGTAATAACTCAGAAACTGAACGAGTTTTTCAACAATTGAACGATAACGACATCGTTATAGATAAATCGTTCAAAAAATCGTTACGTGTGTATGCACCTTTACTGATTAAGACAACATTCAATGACTACTGGCTGCTCTAAAGTTGCCGATATCAACTGTTATTTCCACGGAGTCTTTGTTTAGACCACCGTGGCACCAAAGCCTCATGTGTGCCCAAATAACCACTGATCAAAACTATCAGCACTACCAATTAAAACCTAATAAAGATTACTTAGCTCTTGCTGCAGGAAATCCCATTTGTTTATCGCCACAATCTTCTAGTGTGTGTATCATCGTCTGACCTCACTGACTGGGACCTGTGTACTGAGTGACCAGCCGTAGGGTGTGCAGGGGCGCCGAGATGAGGAAGGAGCGGGTACTAATTACAGGGGTTTGCTGGTATGGCCAAGCGAGGGCCTATTGTTAGGTACCAGCCGGTGCCCCGTGTCAGCCACACCCTCTTCTGGAATCTGCTAGAATGTTAATTAAGTCCATGGGCGTAGCTGTAGTGGTTGCATTAGGAAGTATCACCCTCATATAGAAGCTGGTTGTCCCCAGCGCCTCCTTCTCTGGGCCTGATTCATTACGGATCGCTATTGTGATCACAGCTGCGATTACGCACGTGGGTCTGCTGAGAAAATATCCTAATGATAGCAATCGCAAAGCCAGTAAGGAATGTCCAAAGCCAGCATAGAGACGCCCACTATCGCTTTCGCACATCCGTAATACCTTGCAATCCTGTGTATACATCGGGAACATCGAGTAACATCGGTCCCTCACGCACAATTACAACAGGTCTGACCTTACTCAGAAATTGCTAACCTCGTCGCACACAGTGAGTACTCGAGCCGCATATGCCGTCACAGTGGCTAATTTATGCACGCCCATGCAACGCCTACGTTTTTCTGAACACTCCCCCATCACCACCCCTAAACACTGACGTCCCATCCCTCCACTGCGATGGCTTTATCTGTGTGAGTGATCGCAGAGAGATCACAATGCAAACTCACTGTGGTGCATACGCATGCGCAGTACACAACAATCGTCCGTCTGCGTACGCTATCGCAATAGCGATCCATGCTGAATTAGGCCCTCTGTCTTTACACTCACTTGAAGCTGCAGTCTTCTCAGCCCTGAAGCTGGCAATAGGGATGGAGAACCTGAAACATTGCCATTGGATAACAGATGAGATAAGAGGTCATTGGGATATTATGTATTAAGCAGTGAAAAGAGTGGAGAAGTTCCCCATAGCAACCAAACA